>CM076570.1:1453732299-1454123229 GCA_034641835.2 Pinus albicaulis | reverse complement strand
GCAAATTGCTTGTGATCTTTGTTAACGCTCTTAACACTAGAAAATCGTACATCAGAAAACGACATCAATTAATGTCGAGCCCTAGGATTTACAGGACAGGAATACATTATGGAATCAAGAATCTCTAAGGTTTTGAGCAATTCAAGATTGAACTAGTCATAAATGCTCGAATGTGCACTTTTTTCCTTCAAGAAGAGCGACTTTCCCGCGCACTAGAGCCCAACAAGCGCACATTCCTAGAAGTAGCGAGAAGTCACTTTCCAGACCACAAGAAAGTAAAGGACAGCTTCTTATGTGAAAGCCGCCAAGGAGCCACACTCAATGCCTCTCAGGCCTTGTGTGAGAACAAAAAAGCATATTTCAGCCCACAATGGAATATTTCCCCTCCCTTGGGTCACTATCCACCATGTACCAAGGGAGGGGAGGAGGGAAGGAGGTTTCAAAGCTCACCTATATAAACCCTCAAAGAGATGAACAATGAGTGATCACAAGGTTATGCTAGCCAAAGTTGCCCAAGAAAAACCTGTTGTTTGTGTGAACCAAGGAGCAAGAGATGAATAAGAGAACTCGATTGTTGGCCACCCAACAATCTTAGCCCATTACAGTAGAGAGAGAGAGTTGAACTATGTCAAAAGGCATAACTTGAAGGACAAACATCCTTGCATCGGGTCCTAGAGCCACTTCTTATGCCCTTTGGCAAGTGGGTAAGATTTTTTTTCATTCCAAGCATTCAATAAGAAGAAGGCCATCAAGCCGTTGTTTACCTTGTTACTATTTGGAACTCTCTATAGCTTCTTTTTTGTTTTTAGTTTTAGTTTTTTAATAGAGCATACTTAAGTGTATTACTTAATTTTAAGTCTTATACTTTTGAGCTCCCCCTGGATACTGCCTGTTTCTTATGGTTTAGAGAAAAGACGACATTATCTGAATGGGTGTGATTTCGTACACATGTGTCCCAAATCCACCACAATAGGATTGGCGACTCCACTAACGTGTTTCAAGTTTATGTGGTTGTGCCATTGTTTGCAGGAGACCCTTACCCTATGCTGAAGTGGAGATGATATTCCTCTGACCCATATTACAGTCCCTAGACTCACTAAGGTGACAGACTGAAGAAGGCAGCTCCTAATTTTTTAATTGCAAGAATTTTGCGGATTGTGTTTAAACACAGATGCACAGGGCACACGTTCAGGAGTGACTTGCCCGCATCAAAGCGCACCTGTCAAAGGATTTTGCACGTGCAGAGAGATTTTTTCTCCCTACCTTCTGTATTTTTTCTACTTGTAAATGTGTTTGGTAGCCCCTAGTGTATCTGCCAATGCTTGTGTTGATACCCCACAGCTTCTAAAGAATAATTTTTGCTGCTTTTTGTAGGAATTTAATTAGTTTTCATTTAAGTTGGTTTTTTGCAGAAAGTGCTCACATAGTTTAATTAGGGGGAAAATTAACCATTTATTTCCGAAAAATTTATGTTTTTTCAAATTCTGGTATGCACACTTAGTCTAACTAGTCCAAGTAAGTGGCTCATGACCACACATGCATAAGCTAGTGTAGAAATTATTTAGTTTAAATTTCAATTTTTGCATTTAGGAAATTGCGGGACTAGGATTGAATCGCAAGTTAGAGCAAGTAATCTCTGTTGTCTTTGCGCCATTGGGTGACCCTAGACAAGCATATGAACACTCTATATTTGTGATTCACCATCTCCCTTTAGTCACTCACATAGACTAATTAGGAGGTTTTGGAAGCGGCCCATTATCCGCAAATGATTTTTATTTGAGCAAGGAACAACATCACATAGTTTAACTAGGGGACTTTTGTAAAGGATCACCGATATCCATATGTTAAAATTATGAGATTTTTCACCATATGCTCACACACATTCACCCACTAAGAAAAGAAAGCCACCTAAAAATAACTTAAACCAACTCACTAAACTCTCCCCGCAGGGGCCACAAGAGAAATTATAGATTAAATTAGGATCAAGGGGGTAGGCATCCAATAAGCCGCCTTGATCACCGATCCGTGGATATTGGTGGTCACTTGCTCATTCCACTTCTGGGGCCCCACCATTGTTTCTTTCAGTTTTTCGCCTTCTGTGACAATTTACTATTTTTAGCAGTTTTTCGGGTCCTAAACTTCCAGAGCCGTTTTGAGGCCCTAAACGACGTTTTTTGGGAAAACAGAGAGCAACATGGGTCAATGGACCAATGTTTCTCATTCCAAATTTGTAGTCCTCGGATAGATCTTTCTAACGAGGTATGGTACGCGTCAAACGGAGATCGTATGCCAAAGTTACGCCCCTGGGAAGTTGAAACACCAATTTACCCAAACGGGGCCCATAGTTTTGGCGCTTCATCTCCTAGGATTAGGGTTTTGGCTGTTTAGGATTTCCCATTGTTTATAAATAATAAATAGGCCCTTGAGCCTCATTGTAACTCAGTTCAGAGGCCTGTAGCCGCCACATCTCTTCTCAGAGATAGCTACCAGTGCCCTAGCTAGTTTTATTTCCATTCTGTCTGTAAGCAAATTTCAGTTCTTGATATTAATGAAATGAAGTGTTATTTCTGCTGCATCTCTGTATTTATGGTTATGTGTTTATTCTGTTGCGTTCCTGCATAAATCCGGATCAGTGGTATCAGAGGGGTCTGATTTTTCTCGATCCTTCTTTGCATGTCCCCAACGAGGTCGGGGTATAAGGAGCTAGGGCTTGATCTGGTGGAACCTTTGCAAGATCAGCCTCGCAAACCTCGATAGACGCCCATGGGGGACGAAAAGAAAGATGAGGGAGCAGGAGATCCTATCAAAATATTGCTCGAGGAGGCCCTCGAAAAACAAAGGAACGCGATGATGGATAACTTTGCTCAGACCCTTCAATGTCTACTCACCGGCGGCGCATCTGCATCCAGCAACCACTCTGGAGGTGCGATTCCTTTTAAGGTACAAGTAAATTTTGACATTCCCATATTTGAGGGTCAAATAGATGCAGATTCCGTAGATAGATGGTTGAATCTATTAGAAGGATATTTCTCTGTTCATGACTTTTCAGACCGGGAGAAGATTATTTTTGCACTCCTCAAAGCTACCCCCCATGTTAAGGACTGGTGGGAAACCTACTGTGAGAACAAGGACCAGACAGAACCCTCTATGTTCTCGGCCGTACCAACTTGGAATTCTTTCCGAGACGTCGTCAAGGAACAGTACTATCCCGTGGGGAGCTATGAGGACAAGTACATACAATGGACCACGCTGCGACAACAAAGGGATCAAGATGTGCATGAGCTGACAAATATGTTCCATACCCTGCGCACAAAGTTGGGTATCAAAGATTCAGAGAAACATTTGGTACTAAAGTATCGCAGCTGTCTGCACAGATACATTCAGGAGGAAATGGAGTTCCTAGACATCTCCTCGCTTGGTACGGCATACCGGTATGCTGCCAAGATTGAGCAGAAATTCAAACAGAAGAAGTGAGACTTTGGATCTGCGAATCAAAAGCAAGGGAAAGGTGCTCCCAAACCGCAGAACAAAGGACAGAGCCAAGGCATGGTGACTCAAGACAACCTGTCGAAGCCACAAGAAAATAACAACACCGCAAAGCCAAATAAGGACACGGGAAAGTGGTGTGAGTTCCATAAGAGCTCCACTCACAACACAAGTGAGTGTCGGGCCAAGCAGTCGCTAGTGGCCGAGATGAGGGCTTCTGAGTCAGATGCATGCTCTGACTCCGAATCAGAACCTGAAAAGGAAAATGAAAAAGGGAAACAAATTATTGATGCGGAGCCCAACGCCACTGTTGCCACTGCAAAGATCCAAAAGGAGGAACCGGAAGATCCATAGGAGGAGGAACGTCTCTTCCACTCCCAGATGTGGGTAAAGGGCTCCCCAGTACAGTTCATTGTCGACAATGGGAGCCAAAAGAACCTCATTTCAGCAGACGCCGTGAAGCGGTTGGGCTTGCCGACCACAGCTCACCCACATACATACACCATCGGGTGGCTTCACCAAGGACGAGATCTCCGCGTCAGCCGGCAGTGTCGCCTTCCCTATAGCATCAAGCCCTTCACGGATGAGGTATTATGTGACGTTGCTCCTATTGATGTTTATGATGTATTATTAGGACAACCATACTTGTGGAAGCGTCATGCTGTGTATGAGTCTCGGCCTCGTGCTGTTATTGTTACTTTGGGAAATAATTTGTACAGATATTTGCAGGCCCACCTCTTGCCGCTGGTCTTTGATTACCGCAAAACAATGCGCAAGAAGCCTATTTCCCAAACCAGAAATTTGTTTTTCTCAGATGATCCGCCCCCGTGGCAAGAAGAATATTGTGGCCACGACCTTCCACACAGGCCCCCCAGGCAACAACAATGGAAAAGGTTGTGGAGGAGTACGAGGACATCTTCACTCTCACTCACGTGGGTTCCTCTGCCTCCGTCAGTCGAAGCACCTCGATTTATCCGACCCTGTGCGTCATCACTCCAATAAAGATCGATCTCAGCTTCTATTGTCGAGAATGATGAAATCAAGAGGCAGATTCAGGAGTTGTTGCAGAAAGGTCACATCAGACCAAGTTCATCGCCCTGTGGGAGCCCGATCGTGTTGGTACAGAAGAAGGATGGGACGTGGAGACTGTGTATTGACTATCGGGCGCTGAACAAGATCACTATCCGGAATAGGTACCCAATCCCACGGATTGATGACCTTCTGGACCAACTCAAAGGTGCAAAATATTTCAGCAAGATCGACCTGAAGTCTGGGTATCACCAGGTACCAATTGAACCCTCCGATGTGTGGAAGACTTCCTTCAAAGCCAAGGAAGGCCTTTTCGAATGGCTGGTCATGCCTTTCGGGTTGACGAATGCTCCCGCCACCTTCATGAGGATGATGGACGACATCTTGCGCCCATTCACCAACTCATTTGTAGTGATGTACTTGGATGACATTCTGATCTTCAGCCAGACTTGGGAAGAGCACCTTCACCACATCCGAAAAGTCCTCCAAACACTGCGGCAACACAAGTTGTGTGCCAATTTGGAGAAATGCACTTTTGGCATGACCCAGGTTCAATATCTGGGATACATTATTGATGAAAGGGGGTGCATGTGGATCCAGCCAAGATCCAAGTCATTCAGGATTGGCCAGCCCTAACCACTATAACAGAGCTTCGCAGCTTTCTGGGTCTTGCTAATTTCTACCGGAGGTTCGTGTTGGGATTCTCTCATATCACTTGGCCCTTGAGTCAAGTCACCAAGGGAGGAGCAAGAGAAAAATTATTTTGGTCGGAACCTCAACAGAAGGCGTTCACAGAATTGAAAAATCACCTCTGTTCTACCCCAGTGCTCACATTACCAGACTTGCAACAGCCATTTGAGATCGAGACAGATGCCTCTGACTATGCTATTGGGGCAGTTCTTACTCAACAGGGACATCCAGTGGCATATCACAGTGAGACATTGTCTGACACAGTTCGTAAGTATCCCACTTATGACAAAGAAATGTATTCCATTGTGCAAGCTTGTCGACAATGGAAGCATTACATTTTGGGGAAGGAAACAATCATCCACACAGACCACCGGCCCCTGCAGTTCATACAGACATAAGGGAAGTTGTAGAATGATCGCCATCAGAAGTGGTCCACATATCTGCAACAGTTTCATTTGAACATCAAGTACAAGAAGGGCATCACCAATAATGTTGCAGACTGCCTCAGCCGACCACCGATCGTGGCGCTCACCACCGTGCTCAACTCTTGTGGGCACGAGACTTCTGATTGGCCGCTTCTCTATGAGAGTGACCCAGAATTCGGCCACACTTACAAGGCACTCTTGGGGGGCACGCAAGTTCCAAATTTTCACCTCCAAGATGCACTTTTATGTCACTTGGGACACCTTTGTGTTCCTTCAAGCGAGCGTGCCAAGATGATATGGGAAACACACTACAGTCGAGTCGCTGGGCATTTCGGGGTCGAGAAAACAGTAGCAATACTACAGAAGTATTTCTATTGGCCGAACCTTCGAAAGGATGTCGAGAAGCACATCAGATCCTGCACTGCTTGTGCCATTGCCAAACCGACCATCAAGAAGTAAGGCCTATATACTCCGCTACCTACCCCTAGTCGACCTTGGGAATCCATCTCCATGGATTACATGTCGGGCCTGCCTTCTACTAAGCATGGAAATGACTGTGTTTTTTTGGTCGTCGACAGATTCTCGAAGATGGCCATTATGGCGGCCTGCAAGAAGAATATCACAACAGAAGCCACTGCTAAACTCTTCTTTGAACGAGTGTGGGTGCACTTTGGAATCCCACAGTCTATCATATCAGATTAAGATAGCAGGTTCCTCAGCACATTTTGGTCCAGCCTCTGGTCGATGTTGGATACCAAGCTCACCAAGTCCACAGCTTTCCATCCCCAAACAGATGGCCAGACAGAGGTCGTCAACAGAATGATTGTACACATTCTGCGCATGTACAATTCCAAGCATCCACGCACATGGGACGAGAGCCTCCCCTATGTACAACATAGTTATAATCGGGCTCTCCACAGTTCAATCGGCCATAGCCCCTTTCAGGTGGGCTTGGGATTCCAGCCACTATGTCCCATTGACGTAGCCATGCCATTTGCGGCTACTCAGGCCAATTCGGCTCATGTCCAGTCTGAAGTTGACAAAGAAAATAGCTTCATCGAGCGCATTCAACACATCCTCCAATAGTCTGACACATATTGTATGTAGGAATGCTGGGCACAAGAATGCCACTCTATCAACATCGGGTGCCACACAACATCCAAGTGGGCGACAAAGTGTGGCTACATTTGCAGAAGGAGTGCCTCACTGGACCCCACCGAAAGCTTTGCCCGTTCTGATATGGGTCGTACACCATTACCAACGCTATAGGGAAAAATGCCTTCGAGCTCAATATTCCACCATTCCTTGTTCTGCATTTGTATTAAATGTAGACTGCCTTCATCCCTACTTCCCACCTCTACTGGACACCTCCGACATTGTAGAATAACTCACACCAAAAGAGTTAAAACCAGACTGCATGGAAATCGTGCCACCACCGATTGTATCATGGACATGAAAATCAAGAACACTCGCCAACGTAAGATCCAACTATATTCGAGTTGTCAAAGCCGGCCAACTCCTCGCACTAATGAGTGGTTCACTGGGGGGATCTGAGTCTAGAAGTTTCCTCATCTCATGGAGGAACTTAATGCAATGGGGACCATTGCCTCCTAAGGGGGGAGGAATGATCTAGGTGGATATTGGTGGTCACCCGCCTATTCCACTTAGGGCCCCACCATTGTCTTTTTCAGTTTTTCAGTTTTTGCACAACTTACTATTTTTAGCTGTTTTTCGGGTCTTGAACTTTCGGAGCCGTTTAGAGGCCCTAAACGACGTTTTTTGGGAAAACGGAGGGCAACATGGGTCCATGGACCGATGTTGCCCGTTCCAAATTTGTATTCCTTGGATAGATCTTTCTAACGAGGTATGGTACGCGTCAAACGGAGATCGTATGCCAAAGTTACGCCCCTGGGAAGTTGAAACACCAATTTACCCAAACGGGGCCCATAGTGTTGGCGCTTCATCTCCTAGGGTTAGGGTTTTGGCTGTTTAGGATTTCCCATTGTTTCTAAATAATAAATAGGCCCTCGAGCCTCATTGTAACTCAGTTCAGAGGCCTTTAGCCGCCACATCTCTTCTCAGAGATAGCTACCAGCGCCCTAGCTATTTTTATTTCCATTTTGTCTGTAAGCAAATTTCAGTTCTTTGATATTAATGAAATGAAGTGTTATTTCTACTGCATCTCTGTATTTATGGTTATATGTTTATTCTGTTACGTTCCTGCATAAATCTGGATCAATCACGTTCACATTTGAAACAGAAGTTGTGTTTTAGGGAGCTTCAAAATCCACCTATCAGCCCATGGAAAAGAAAGCCCGAGCGCAACAGAGACCTGATTCAGAGGGGGTTAGGCTTAGGCGTAGTGCGTGTGGTATCAGTTGGGGCTACCTGACCCGTATGATACTTGGTACTATTAGCTAACTACCAAGAAGCCCAAGACTCGAACACTCATGTGGGACAGTGGTTCTTAGTGGCCAAAACTAGGGCATCCTTTACCCTATAGGTGACGGTGTAGGCAAGCGCCAGACCCTCTACCCTTACCTTGGTTGATTCTCTTCGGCTGACTGGGTGCATCGCCAATTCTTTTGGGACGTTGTGCCAGCACTCGCAAGAAATCCTCTCAAGGCCCAGTTACTTTTGAGAGCGTGAGGACGTTATTAGGTCTTCTAGGATTTTTGAGTATCACACGCAAACAAACAAAACAATTTTTTGCTTGATTGATCACATAGATTAAATTAAAGGAAAAATCATTTCATTTTTGCTTTTTTTTATGTATGTGGCCATAAATTTGACGTGATCGTAGACTCAATCCCCTTAAAAAAAATTTCCAAAACCTAACTTGGACAACCCTCAAATGGTTCCAACGGAACCTCGTTGGTCCAGGCGTCTTTTTGACCTCCCCCCATTAACAGGAGGGGTTCCAGGTCTTTCGTCGTTTATGCGTCAAAGATGGAACATTGCCATAGTGGTTGGTTCCTCCTTTCTTGGAGCAACCTTCGTTGGGAACCCTAGCCGATCTCCCAACACCACACCGCACGTCACTCCCCCCTCGTCCCCTAGGGGGAAGAAGAGTGTATCCCATACGAGAAGCCAGCTAAATTCACAACTGGGTACGTCACAGACTAACCCCCGTTCTAACTAGAACTTAGTGTCTTCACACATTTCCATGGCATCAACCTCTCAGTCACCCTTCTTAGCAGCGTTAAATCTACTGGATTTAATCAAGCTTACCAATGACCCCATCGCACATGACCCCAATTGGCCTCCCATGCCCACGAAGCGCCCTTCAGACATACCAAAGTTTGAGGGAAAGTAAGCGAAAGACCCAGGGAATCATGTAATGACCTTTCACCTGTGGTGATCATAGAATAGCATCATTGACGATACTATTCGATTGAGGTTGTTTCAATGCACTCTCACGGGAGTGGCCGCGAAATGGTACGTCGAGCAACCCCCTACTTCACATAGAACCTTTAGCACCCTCGCTACTGTGTTCCTCACTTAATTTCAGTTACTCATTCACCATGATTCGGGAATGGAATTACTGACTCATTTCAGACAATCTCCCTCTACCCACATTTCTGAACATCTCCATGAGTGGAGACGGCGTCGTAGCTTATGCAAAGCTCAACTCGACGACTAAGTCCTTTTAGATTTATTCTTGAAAACTTTGACGGCGAAGATTTCAAAGGATGTGGCGCAACGTAACCCCACATCCGAAGAGGATGCAATCAGTAAATCCCAACAACTTGAACTGATTTATACGCAATTAGGATACATATACATATCCTGCCTAACGCCTCGCGCCTGCAATCTTATCAAGAATTTCCAGGCACGTCGAACTCTGCAGACGGAATTACTGGGTCGATGACCCAAGGGTACCTAGGCAACAGCAGTCAGAATCCCGGTTACACACATGGGTGTACCCAGGACATGTCTCAACCGGATTTCAAAGTCATCATATGCAGCAGAAAAATTTGACTAATAGTGCGCCAGCGTATCACCAAGGAGGACCTTACCCTCTGGCCGGGGGGACCCAGTATGCAAGAAGAAAAACTGATGGAAGAACTTCCCCCCAACGACCAGGTGCAAATATGGGACAACAGTATGCTCAATCCCAAGCACATAACCCACCAACGCAAAACAATGCACAGGTGAACTTTGTGCAGCCGTACCAAAATCAACCACACCAGTATGATCAGGATAATTAACCTCCTAACGTGTTCAAATGAAAGGTAAAAAACAAACCCAAAGGGAACCCTGGACAGGGGGGTAGCAACCCACAATGCCCACCGCGATCCTGGCCTGGAGATAACTTCAACTGGAACCAGAACCAGGAGCCAAGCAATGCTCAAAAGCAAGGAAAAAGGCCACCTCTACGAACAAACCATTCTTGTTCGATATGTGGTGAGTACGGGCACTATACTCACCACTGTCTTGAAATCCCTGAGCTTAAAAAGCTTCAGAGTAACCGAGGACAAGGAGGATCTTCCTAAACAACTGCAGTTATGCAAGAACCCTTCCCCCATCAAGGAACGATCAGCACTCAGCAACAAAACCCCAATGATTCCGAGAAAAACAACCATGAAATTTACATGGCTGGGGAAGAAATGTTTTTCCAAACCTGGAATCGTAACTACGACACCCCACTAGACACTGGTACGTCAGGGGCTAGTATGAGCGCGCCGACTGCACCTTTGGCCATTCCGAAGATTCCTGTGGAACCATTTCCAAAAATTGTTAAAGGGCCTAATAGGCGAGCAGGTAACTACTCTAAAGTAGCCCACAATTACAACATCGTTGACGATTTAGCCCAGTCACCTGCTGCTATGTCCGCTTTGGAGGTACTGCAGTCATGCCCGAAACAACGGAAAGCCCTACTTTCCGCCTTAGGCGCCATTGATCCTGTCGACACGCGCATGATGGCTTTTGATTTACACAAAGCCACCCCTAGGCGTCCCTCCATGGTTGCCTTCCAGATACTAGTATTGGTACATAATATCACTATTCACCGATGTGTCATTGATGAGGGTGCATCCACATGCATCATGTCAAATAATGTATGGCAGAAGTTAGGAGCCCCAGAACTCAAACCTTTCGTCATCACACTTAGGGCATATGATGGTCGGCCTTCGACCCCCGTACCAGTACCAGTCTCTTACAAAATGTACCAGTCTGCTTAGCCGGAAAAACGATCCACATAGACATCGAAGTCTTGGATGCTCACTTGGATTACAACATACTCCTTGGGTGGAGTTACATGTACGCCATGTCTGCCATATCATCCTCCGTTTTCCGCATCATGATGTTCCCCCACGAGGATCGAATCATTACAGTAGACCAGCTGACACACACCAAAAAGCATCCTTTGACCAGTACATATATGGTTCTACCTTATGTAGACACAGCCACTGATGGTCTTTCACGGTATCAAGAATATGGCCCCGGGCAGTTCAAACCGTTGTCCGTCCTAGGATCATTCCTAGGAGATCCTCCTATTATCCCTGAGGTATCGCCCGATGCCACAATGGCCCCGGTATGCATGATGTCCACATCAAGCACCGAAGTTAGTCAGGACATGGACACAAGCAGTAACGACACCGAGGCATAAACTACTACAACCTCCCTAGTCTATGCCACCTCCCAAACTTTTTTCCTATACCCATCTCCTGGCTTCACCTCCCAGCAGGTCTTGGAAACACTGGTACTACCTAACATATCATTGGCATTCCCAGTGTGGTACCTCATTCCCCCTCCAGGAACGCCAGCTACCAACGTTACTGCATTTGGGTTACAGCCCCCCAGTCTCGAGGGGCCCCAACCTACCCAAGTAGCAGTCGAAACCGCCCCCGCAAGGGAAATCCCCGCTGCAAAACTGACGACCACGATAAATAAAATTGCCAAGAAAGGAAAGAAAGTGGTGACCCCCACCATACAACGGGAGTCATCAGCCTGCGCTATATGTGATGTCACAGGACACCATACTCACATATGCCCGAAGTTGGACGAATTTAAACCACTCCTCGGCTGCGAGGTAGGCACCTCAAAGCGGAATTTCCATAAAAGTGAACTTGCCACCAAAAGTACAGGCAAACCGCTGCGTACCAATCACGCATGTGCCCTCTGTGACACCTATGGGCACTATACCCACAATTGTCCAGAAATACCACGGTATAGGGACACCTTACATGCGATTGAGTGATCCTATCAAGAGGATCCCTCCATCTAGTCTATTAATTATGAGTTGCACACCATCTTGTACTTACGAGAGGAGCACCGATACGTAGAGCCCCCCCCCCCCCCCCGTAATGCCCATTATACATTGCACGTTATGCGATGAACGTGGAAACTAACTCGAAGAGTGTTCCGCATTGGAACTTATTCACAGATGGTATCCAATCGAGAGGGTATACTACATGGGGCTACAGGAAACACAATTCACATGCCCGTTATGCGTCGACAATCACTTATTGGAAGATTGTCACTACATACCTCGCTTCCGACTAGCCCTTGCTAGTCTCTGCTCAGCCATATTTCATCTCTCCCAAGAAGATGATATGGAAACCGAATCCATCGGCAGCTCCATGACCCAAACAGAGGAGATGAGTGAGTCTATCATGTTCTTGTCAACCGAAGAATGACCTAGCAGGGAACCCATAGTTATCGCCACAGGCACTTCACAGAAGCCACCCGCATGCACATTATGCAAGTAGACGGACCATATAGTAGTCCACTGCCCTGACTTAGTAGCATTGCGACGATGGTACCCTACCCGGCCTCAGACCACGCACGATGGGAGACCCATATCACGGACATTTTTCTTGATATGTCAGGGTGATAATTACGACCGAAATTGTACTTATATCTCACGACTCCGTCCCACTATCAACATGATTAATGTCATAGAAAAAAAGACGAGCGACCTCCAAGAATGGCATAAAAGATACATCGTTGACCCAACGACCCTGCCACTAGGGTGGTGTGTCACACCTGCTAAGACCACACACCAATCACATAAACCTCAGGCCAAGCCTAGGATAACATGTGGCCTATGTGATCTAAACAATCACTGAATCAACCAATGTAGAGAACTCAAACCCCTTGCAAATAGTCTCTGCATAATCTCGTCTCTCCCTCAAAAGCTTCTTTCTAATCAAGAGAAGATCACACACACTTATTGCCGAATTTTCTCACACTTTCATCATACATTTAAGTGCACGCATCTCCCCAAGATGAGAGCAGCTAGAGCAGCATTAAGTCAGCCACCCACCAAAAAGGGAGGCAAGTTCCAACCCACGACGCAAAAATGGAAACAGAAGATGACTTGGTCCACAACAGACCCTTTCCAAGCGTCCACATTAGGAACATCGAGTAGTGTAGATTCTCACACTATCTACTCTGTCAGTGCTGTGATACCTTGCACCATTTTAACCAGTCATAACCATGCGCTAGAGGGATGTCCGTTGCTACAAACGTTCAGACATCTTTGTGATAAAATTAACTTCCATTTACCAGGAATTGACTATCCTAGCGGGAAGGCCAACTATCAGCTAACTCAGGACTCCATTGCGGAGATCCTTCCCCTGTCGCATGCCAGCAACACAACTCATCACATACGACTTGTGTCATCGCACGCCCGAAACAGGATTTCAACAACCTCCCCATCACAGGAATCCGACCTTATTCCTGTAAAAAAAAACCAAGGCACCTTACACCCTTGCATTGATTTCCACGAGATCTCAAATTTTCATGCAACCATCAAACTCCTTGATGACACCCAACCTCTAGAACAACGCCTAGTACAACTAGAGCTAGTTGACGAAAACATATGCCAATCGCTGCAACACGATGAGGCCCATAAGAAAAGGGTAAAAGCATCATTCGACCGCCACATCACCCCTCGCTAATTTACTGAAGGAGAGCTAGTCCTTTGCTATGATGTCGCAAAAGAAGCCTTAGGGCTAGAAAAGTTCGAAACCCTATGGAAAGGGCCCTATATCATCAAACATTGCCTCTGGCAAGGGGCATACATCTTGATGGAACCGGACGGGACCTACCTAGCTAACCTTGTCAACAACCTTTACCTTAAGAAATTATACCCATACGGGCCCCTGCAGCCCTTATCCCCTAGAGATAGAGTACACAAAAATCCCAAATACCAAAATATTTTTGACCCAAAATGCGCTCAAAATATCACCATGGATCACCAACTTGAACCCTATTTTGGATTTGCTGATGGAGCATCGCGATGGTCTCAAAACTTAGCTGCAACCGCCTGGGTCATCTACTACCTCGATCGATCGCCACTATGTTCAAACGGCGTGTGCATCGGATCTGCAACCAACAATCAGGCAGAATATGATGTCGTTATCAGACTTATGTGCGAGGCCCTCAGTCAGGGCATCCGCCATATGCATGTTTACCTTGATTCCTAGTTATTAGTCTCGTAGTTAAACCAAACAATTGAAACCAGGGATTCAAACCTATTTAGAAAATATTTGCGTGCTAGAGGATTAAGCAGACAATTTGATTATATTACATTCTCCCATGTACCAAGGAATAAAAACCAAACCGCTGATCGCATAGCTAACAATATCCTAGACTGGAATGCATCGCGAGCAAACCACCATATATAAAAAGGAAAAAACATGTATATCCATTAGCATAACACAAAATGTATAAACCAAAATAGACGCCACACCATGTAGAGCCGCAAAAAAGATATCTCATATATATATCAAAAAATATGTGTATTAGAGTACAAACATAGTATCACTGGACATTTGGCTAGCCCAAAAATACAAAGGTCGTCAAAAATAAGGGAAGCATCCTCATAACGGGTTCTTTCCCCGTGTACAAATCTACTCTAGGGTGGTGCCCCGCGAGAGGAGCACCTGGGCCCACCACTGCTCCTGGTGCCACCACTGGAGCTGCTGTCGCCACTACGATAGCTACCCGTCGTAGAGTAGGCCGGTAGTCCCTCTCATAAGCCATCACTGTATCTAGCCATGCCTCCTCGAATTCATCCATAAGACCTCGAGTAGGCATCCCGTGGGTCAATCGGTCCACTCGACCTCGGAAGTCCTCTAGAGCCTCTACATGAGCTGTAAGTGCTGCGATGCGCGCCTCAACCACATCTGCACGAGCTCTCTCAGCTGCGACCTCAGCTGCACCTGTGCTGCTACCCTCACCAGAAGGACCAGGACCATCCCCGCCAGGTCTACCGGCACCCCTGCCCGGTCCACCTACGGCACCACCTCCCTGACCACCCGGCGGTCGTGGTGGAGGATCGTGACCCACCAGTCGGGCCACTAGGCGTCCCACCTCGCCAACATCTGCACGAGTAACCAAAAGAATGTCAGTGTCAACAAAAAACACTCAAGTACACAAAAAAATTGAGTAAATGATGAAATATAACACATACCTGTGGGACCCCAAACATAACCAAAAGGGAGACCAATATCTGGATCACCCTGAAAGTCCATCCCCGCGTAAGGGTATGGTAAAAAGATCCGCGGATTGGCCTCAAACCAGGTCTATGTCGTGTCATTCTAAAAACGACCCACCATGCCACCACCACCGCGTGGCATCACCGAAGCCCACCTCCTCATGCGTGGCTCCCTCGGCCCCCCAATAGGCACAACCACCATGGGCCTCATCAGCAAAACCCTCTCGTACATAATGCTGCAAAAAATTCTAGCGTACGCAAAGGATTTAGATCCACGTTGGACCCTGTTCAGCTGCAACACCATACCATCAAAGAAAAAGAGGGAAAAATTGAAAAAATTCCTGTTTCTCAAATGGCGTAAAACCCCCACCTGTGGGCCCGATGCCCGATGAGGCACAAACGACCCCTCCAGTCGCATAATAATGGCCAGAGCACACCGCTCAGCCACATCTGTCACTGAGGCGATATTGATGCACCCCTCAATAAGAGGCGCACCATCGCAATGCCTCCTCCAAAACCTGTCCATGTTCACTCGTCCAGCAGGAAGTGGATACCTCAACACCTCTCCCTGAGGTAGTAATCCAGTCACAAAGTAAATATCCGTCTCTGGACGGATAATCAGGTTCATCCCCCTCAGAATAAACATGTTGCGCCTCCTGTGCCAATGCTGTATGATATAACGTAACAAATGGTCCTGTGACCGAAGGAACTCATTTTCAGCAAATTTCAGGAGGCCCCATGCGGCCAATTGACGGCGTGCCCCAGAATCAGCAGCCAGAGCGGCCCGGATCTCGGGCCAATCTCGTTCTCTCCACACCAACCTGCCAAGCAATAGGCATCCATCAGTACAAAAGAGAAAAATCATAAGGGACAGCAAAAAACCCAAGTTTTTTTCAAAAAACGCTGCCCTTGCGCTCCTGTTTCATTCACAGGTGCACCCTTGCGCGTAAAGAGGTAGGAACAGTGCACCTTCGCGCGGCTGTACCTGAGAAATACGTGCAAGGGGGGCGCCTATTTTCCTAGATCGCCCGCGCAATCTAGGGCAAAAATCCCCTTTGAGGCCGTACAAACATAATTTTTACGGCCCCCAACGTCACCAAACTGGAAAAATTAAAATGCAGGACGTCATGAGAGTTACCTCGGCATAATATCGCTAATCCCTAGTACACAGGCTGATCGTAACGATAAGAAAGGCTCTACTATCACCTCTGATCTCCCAAAACTCAGCAAGTACAAATGGAAAGGATTAGGGCCATAATCCCATATTTATCGCCCTTTTCCAAAACTTCGGAGGTCCATAAGAGGAGATCAAAAGGTCCATTCTGCAAACCGTAAGTTGCACCATCACCAGTATACCATGACGAACGAAAGCGATGCCCCAATTTCAATTTCCGAAGAAATATTTTTTCAAGCGCTAGCATGTGTGCACACTCCCATCTTCCTTTCCAAAATTCATGTTTTTTCAATAATATTGGATGAAAAGAAGATGCTTTCACTTGAGGTAGTTGTTTTTTGCAGGAAGAACCCGCAAACCATTCACAACACTGACCACCGAAAGTTTTGGAGCAGGTATCATTCCACCCTCAGCATGATAGAGTCCCAGAAAACTTTGCATATCCTGACATCATTTCTCCATCAGAAATAAACCATAGGGTCCTCATACCCAACCATGTTTATCATCACCTCACCTGCATATGATAAATGTCCGCGATGGTCGGTAGAGCCTCCCCTCCATGGCGATCGTCATCCCAAGTAGACCATACATCTCCCCACAAGTGACGCCATGGCCACACCATTTTTAGTCTGGGAAGCACCTCATGCCGATCCATATACCATGCATAAGGTTAAGTTCACCATTCAAAATAACCCCCTTCCCGGATGATCGGGTTGTACAATCAGAATGAAAGCGCACCTCCGTGCACTGCATTTGGCCCACCATACCTCCATCAACATTAACCCATTTGCGACATCTTCCGCTTCATCAACCCCGCACATGAGACCAACCAATGGGACCCCTACCCCCAACAAAACACCGTCCTCACACCATCAAGTGAGTGACCCTCTTTCATGTTTTGGGGTACTCGTCTCTGTGTTTTGTACAAACCAAACCCCATTATTTTATTCTTTTGGTAAGTGTACAAAGACCGGAAATGATGCCCTTCGCCTCTTCGCCCTCATATTTCACCTTTTCTCCCATGGTAGCAGTCCCCCATCTCCCTTGGTCGAAGTATTTCATACCCCCCATGCATGCACCATTATGACAATCATAGTTGGTTCATACCCACCCTGAAAGTCCTACTGACTCCAGGGACTTTTCCCTTCAGAAATACCTATCACTGCCACCAAGCTGCTCAAATATACTTCGACGTCGGACCACTAAATCCCCATCATCCGTTTTCAGCTACCGCTCACCAACATGCCTATGTTAAACCCATTATGGTTCGGTTAAGGCTTCCTTTTTGTCGACATCAACACCTCTTTTAAAAAAGGAAGTGGTACCTTGGATGACCCCTCCCCATGCAAAGGGGTATCCTCGGGTGGCACTATGGGAGACATAATTGTCCATAGATTTCATCGATGCTCTTGACAATTGACTACAGCAAAAGATTTCATGTCACGATGGTATCGTACCTTACAACCATTGCACTTTGATCAAGATCCGTCGAAGACCCGTGCCTTTATAAGCGTCTCTGACAATGCTTACAGGGGAGGTTCCCATCCAGTACATATGCGTACACTGCGCAGTGATATGCCATACCAAGACTACGCATATGGGTACCACATTCCACCTATCGTCAAAGAAAAAATGCCCCAGATGGCGTCAGTAGTCGTCGTCAAGAAACCACCAATATCACTACCACAATAGTGACACAGACATCACATGTATCTGTCAATTTTGTTTAACTAGCCATAGCATCACGAGCATGGGACATGCCTGCCTCGTTGAAATTTTACAAATATGTTGTATATTTTGTCTACTTACAAGGGGTCCCTTAGGCCGTGGTTATCTTGGAACCAGTGCAAGGTGTTGTCTCTTCCACACGCAGCCCTCGCTTTCTCTCTCTCTCTCTCTCTGCGTACGATACAGAAAAGAAACTATAATGTATTTCGACTATACAGTTCTTCCTAGACCTCATACATTAGGGGGAATTTGTTAACACTGGAGAATCGTACAGCAGAAAACAACATCAGTTAATGTCGAGCCTAAGGATTTACAGGACAGAGATACATTATGGAATCAAAAAGCATTTAAAATCACTAAGGTTTTGAGAACATCAAATTTTAACTAGTCATAAATGCTCAACTGTGTGTTTTTTCCTTCGAAAAGAGCGCCTTATGCACGCAATGGAGCCTGATAAGTGCGCATTCCTGGAAGTAGAAAAAATTCACTTTCCAGGACCACAAGCAAGCAAAGGACAGTTTCTCCTTATGTGAAAGCCACCTGAGGACAGCACCAGCGCCTCCTTAGGCCTTGTGTGAGCACACAAAAGCATAATTCAACACACAATGGAATCATGCTCCTCCCTTGGGTCACCATCCACCATGTACCAAGGGAGGGAAGGAGGCTTGAAGGCTCACCTATATAAACCCACAAAGAGATGAACAATGTGTGATCACAAGGTTATGCTGGCCAAAGTTGCCCAAGCAACACCAGTTGTTTGTGTGAACCAAGAAGCTGAAGAAGAGGACTCGATTATTGGCCACCCAACAATCGTAGTCCATTGTAGCAAAGAGAGAGAGTTGAACTGCGTCAAAGGGTAGAACTTGAAGGACAAATATCCTTGCATCGGGTCCTAGAGCCACTGCCTAGGCCCTTTGGCAAATGGGTAAGATTTGTTTTCATTCCAAGCATTCAATAATAAGAAGGCCATCGAGCCATTGTTTACCTTGTTACTATTTAGAAATATCTATGGAGCTTCTTTTGTGTTTTTAGTTTTAGTTTTTTAACAGAGCATACTTTAGTATATTACTTCATTTAAGTTTTTATACTTCTGAGCTCCCTGTGACATCAGCGCTTGTTACTTATGGCTTTAGAGAAAAGACCACAATCTCTAAACGCGAAAGTACTTGTACACCCGTGTGTCGAATCGGCACCACAACAAATTTCCGTCCGGCTCGAATGCGATATCCCTTCGCATCCGTTGCTCTTTTATTAAAAAATGTCAAGAGCATTAGAAACCATGTTTTTTTTGGAATTACCATCGCTTCTTTTCGTAATCGCATTTCTATGTGATCCTTTTGGTTAGGATTGCCTCACGTACCTTGATTGTGATATTCCTTTTTCCCTCCTTTCTCCTTCGCTCCTCATTTCAAGATAAAAAACCTTTGAAAGAACCTTACCTCACCTTTTTTTGAAAATCCCATCACTTTATCGCAATTCACAATATTTTTCCTTTTTTCGTTAAGACTTACCGCTCCGATCCGCCGATCACGCTCCGCTGCCAGTCCCACCGCCATGCCATCCCTATCGCAAATTTCATTTCGTCATTTTATCCCCATTACATTTTTCACTTCACATTGTTTAGTTGGGTTTCATAAATACTTACCTCTCTTTTCCTGCCGATTGCGATATTGTTATTCCACTCCGCCGCTGGTCCTCCCACCACGTCATGCATTGCAATCACAAACTGCAATTCTTTCACTTTTTCTTAAACACTTACTGCTCTCTTTCGCCGATTGCGATATTGAAAAATCACAACGTCGCAGCTTTTACCTCATAAAATTTTGGACTTCGCTCCCGCTCTCGAACAACGCTTCCGCTATCCCTTTAATTTTGTGATATTGCGATTGCGATATCGCATATCGTAGCTTTTGCCTACATCACATCTCCACCATATCACTTTTCAATTCATTCCACTCAAAATCCATTTCTGCACTATAATAAGGTTTTATAAGGTTCAACCCCGCTCTTTCCATTTCCACGCCTAATCTCATGTGTTAAGCCCTCCATTAGCCACCTTAGCCCTTTTCTTTCCTCCAAGATGCAAATCAACACCTTTTCAATTAGAATTAGGTCATGGATAGATTAGTTGCATGTATAGAAGCATGGTAGATATACCATAGGATAAATAGAGTGCATTTAGCCGTTTGGCCAAGTTAAGTGTGCTTTAGAATTAATTTCCTTTCTGCCACTTATTTTTAGCTAGTTAAATTAGTTTCCTTTCTGTCATTTCTTTCCTGCAAATTAAACTAGTTTCATTCTTGTCATTTATTTTCAGAAATTTAGTTTAGTTTCCATTTATGTCCTTTCCTTCCAACAATTTACTTTCGAGTTCTTATCATAGTCTAAGAAATAGCACCCTTTCGTAAATCAATAGAGGATGACATAAACAAAATGCATTTGTTGTGTATATAGCACTGCCACCTCCAAGTTTGTACGAACCCTCGGTTGATAAAGTAAAGTAGGGCAGCTACTAAGAGTTGCAAAACTCTTGGTGCAATGACACAGTGCACCATGTTCAACTTGACAGTCACTGAAGAAGAGTGAAAGGTGACTGGGTGGGGATGTGGGGGGTTTTTGGTAAAAAATTTCCTTGGTTATCCCTATTCCTACGAGGCATGAAGTCAAACTATTTTTGTATTTTCTTAATATTTTGGAATTGAATACAAAAGAAAAGCAGAAAATAATGCTAAAACATAATAAAAGCATCTCTTTAGACACCTCTCTGACAAAGGCGCCAAAAAGTGGTGAGCCCTAGTATTGCACCAAGAGTGTTGCAACTCCCAGAGGCTACTCTACTTTACTTTATCAAACCATGATTTGTACAAACTTGGAGGTGACTATGCTATATACACAACAGACGCATTCTACTCATGCCATCCTCGTCTCAGTTCTACGTTGGGGTGCTACATATAGGGTTACTACTAGGATATGAATTCTATAACACTTCTTAATGAAAACTAAGACTGAAATAGCTTATGATCATTACTCTATCAGCAATACAAGAAACTATTCTAGATCATAAGGACTCGTCTAGCTATTTGCAATGAAGGAAATCCACAATTAACCTAATGCACAAAATAAAGTTAAACTAAGTGGCATTCATGATTTAAATTGTTGAATTGAACTTCCAAAAATGAAAACTAATCTAGGCACACATGTTGAACTGAATGACTGACTGAAATCTATCTATCTCATGCTTGACTGATATGCTTAACAATGCATCTATCAATGACCTAACTATGCTTGTAAATAACTTTGTTTTGCAGCAAAATAAGGAGGAGCTAAGGTGACCTAAGAGGGTCTTGGACTTATGGTTTCATAGCTGAAGGTGTCTTAGAGGTTGTGCCATTTCCAGATGAGGTGAAAGAGAGGTTTTGGGCTGACGAAGTGACTGATTGGCACTACTACAGGATCAACTACATGATTTCATGTAGTGCTACAAGATGTCCTAAAACGATACTGAAAACATGTTGAGAGTTTTTTTAGGCCAAAAATGGTGATGAAAGGGGTAGGAGAGGTGAAATTAAGGTGGATATAGGTGCATGCAAGGTAGCCAACCCTTTTTCCAAGCTCAAAACTTCTCTCAAATCCTATCTTGCACCTACAAGGTGGCTCTCGGTGTTGTGGTGGAGATGTCTAAAAACAGGGCTGAAGGAAATTTGGTTGGAGGTTGGTTGATGAGGGGTGGAAATTGAAGATAATGGTGTTAGTGGAGTCCTCCTCTGCTGCTCTACTCAAACCTGTAATAAAAATGCATATTCATGCAGTTATCAATGACAAATCTATTATGAAAATGGTGGAAACGATGAGTTGAATTTAAGCAAACCTACCTATGCACTTAAAACAGAAAACTAATTATGCATATACAACATGTTCATGATAAAAAAATTAACCTATGTAAATTTTCCAAGAAATCATAAACTGAAAGCAAATCCGGGTCTATGGTGAAGATCTACCCTCCTCAAACCCTAATGGAAGAGGTGAGAGAGGGAGGCTTTAACACATAGTTTAAGAGTTTTCTATGCTATTGCAACATGAAAGGTAAATAAACTAATGAAAAGAACATGAAATGGAAGCAACCCAACTACATCAATATGAAATGTTAGCAAAATAACTACAACAATTGAAATGGAATCAAACTAAATACAATGAGATGAAATGTAAGAAAACTAACTACAACATCATAAAAGGTAAACACAAATACATAAGAGAGACTGAGGCTAATGGATTTGGCCCTAAACCACAAGCTAAAATCCCTGAAACTAACTCAGTGAAGAAGAAACTGAATAGTCATTTTATTTCATAACCAATTCTTCTACATAGCATATTAAAGTCACACATGTCTATTACAAGAGCTAAGAGTGCTCTATATATCTCCAAAAAATTGAATCCTAATGAGCTCTTGCTCTGTCATATTTATCCTAAAGGTTAGCTACAACAACTCCTTAAAAATTAGGTGATTTGTCTCCTTGGAAGTTGAGAGAAGCGGAGCTTGGCTCCACTTGATCTTCCACTTGCTTGGCTTCCCTTGATTTCGAGCTGTTGGAGGAGAATCTCGAGGATACCTTGGCTGCCTTTAGGAGTTAAGGAGGTTTTAAACCCCCTACAATCACTTCCAGTTGTCTACTCCAAGCCCTCATTGTGACATATTTAGCAAAAATGGCATATTCTCTTGACTTTCCTACATTTAAACCACATTAGGCATTTGAAGTACGACAACCCTCAATACACCATCTACACTAAGCAACATATGACCATAATGCAATTAAATGTGACAAAAAGAGACTAATAATGCTAAAAAAGTGATAATTAACCCCTTAAAATGTACATAATGATGGTGCTTATCAGTTTGCACACTATTGGACCGATCTCAATTAGGTATCTATTATTAGTGAATAACTTGAAGAGATTCATAGTATAACCATAAACTAAAAATGTGAAACATTGCCTTCCAAATATTTTTTAGAACTTAGACCAAAGACCTAATGAGGTTGGAGATGAATTGATAGAATGAAAACTATATTGATGCCCCATCATCTTGAAAAATCACAAATTTCCATTTTTTCCCTATTAGGTGAAATCAAGACGACCAATTAATGATTCCAAAAACAGTGATCGTACCGAAAATTCTAAAATTTTCACAATATTCTCCCCTAGAAAACGTTTGTGAATGGATGTCAATTTTGAAATCTTCCCTTGTGATACTCAATTTATGATATTTTGCACAAAATTCATGTCTTATACTTTTTTCATTTTATCTTCATTGATTTGAGAAATGATGTGGAAAAATAAGCTCTGCAAACAAGTTTCTATAAAATTTTGGAAGCATTGTTCGCTACTAGATTGTTATAGGTTCTATTGAGTTTTTGAAAATAATTAGGAAGGCTAATGAAACTTGTAATTAGTTAAATAATCAAAATGTAGACACTAAATAATCACCAAATCATGAGGAATTGATAATTAAATGTCTCATGGAGCTCATAAAAAGTGAAAATATTCATAAGGTGGATATGTAGTGATGTAAATAATGAATAAGATAAATGAAGGGAAATTTTAGAAAAAATAAAATATATTAGATTGTAAAACATGTAAAAACCAAATCTCAATACTAAACAAGTATTTGTCAAATCGACACCCTCAATTTTTCCAAAATGGGGAGGTGGTGTGGTAGCTTAGAAATACGTCTAGGGAGGGGGCCAAAACTAAGATATCACAACCATGTGACTTTATTTTGAAACCTATTGTTTCTCATTTCTGACCTTGCCCTCTCCTCTATTAAATCTCATGTAGGTTGGGGGGTGAGGGGGCGGTTTAATCCATACTAACTATTGCTTTTCCCACCCATTGTCATACTTGTGTTATTTGGATTAATTACTCTATTGATGTGACAAGTAGCGTAATTCCAAGTTTTGAGGTGTAATTTTCCTAACCCTAAACTCGCTACCATCTTCCTATTGATTACTTCTAACCAATTGAATGGAGTGCATCAAGTATAAATTCTCCTCCATTTCTACATCATCAAGAATAATGTTACCAATCAATCTAACCTCTACCCAAATATGAACATTTGTCAAAATAACATATAATAATTGAGCAACAATTACAGTGAAAATAGTAAAACCTTTAAGTTCCTCAAATGAAATTGTCTATCTAGATCCAAGATCATGAAGCATTACTCTTCTTAAATTCCCTAAACTTGATGGTGGTAGTAGAAGAAAATATTATTGAGAATAATAAAAAACCTTTGACCAAAACCAAAGTTATAGTTGAAGAAATCAACGAACACTTGACATGATTGTGTAGTGAATTAGATTTAATTATGCAAGGGCCCAGATAGAACCCACACAATTCAAGGTTCCCAAGGGATGAAGTTGCATTAAATAAAGTGAATTGACCACCATTTGGTACAACACCAGATGGATTATTGTAGGATAAATCCAAAAAAATCAATCTCAATGTCTACTATAATCCTATAGGAATACTTCGACATATATTATTATGTGAGATGTTCAGATAATTAAGAATGCTGAAATGGGTGATTGTGAAAGGAATTGGGCCACTCAAATTATTCCTACTCAAGTCTATGGAGGATAAAACATAAATTGGTTTATCCCATTTAGGAGTTTTTTCATAATGTATTGTTACCGAAATACAACTAGCTTAGTTGTCTCAGTTCCTTAATCTCAGCAAGAATAGATCCTATGCATTCATTCCATCAAGGAAAAATATTTGATAGACTAGAAAACTTACCTATAGCTTGAGGCATGAATTTTTTGATCATATTATTGGATACAATTAGCTACAACAAACCTAGGGAGAATTTTATACCCTCTGCCATGAGGAGTCCCAATATATAATTTTCTTAGAGCTCGATGATGCCCAACTAAGGAAAATTTAGTAGCCCAATATGAATCAAACCATTGAGATAATTATTTTCCATATGATGGTTTCTAAAAGACTTTTAAGACCCAAAGGTTCCTAGAATGGGGACAAAGAATAAATTTATGATCAGAAGGAGGCTTTGAAGCTTCCCACCCGACAAAGATTGCAAAGGAAGAAGAAATAAACAAGAATAAACTCAAAGCTAGAAATAGAGTGAACTTAAGAGCAATCTCACTTTTCACATTTCCCAATAACAGTAAAATAGATTACATATGATACATCAAAAAATAAATAATTGACGTGAAACTGGACTAGAAATCAACTAACTAAATTGACTGAAGTTAACCAAACTAACTATGAAGACATGTGGATTGAGAGCTAAGACTAGTACGTTGATGTAAGAGCATCACCATCAGTAAATTTATTTTGACTGTGATGGTAAAAAATTCATTTACTAATTTGAAATAATTAGGAAAATTATTATTTAGTTACAATTATTATCTAGTCGTCATAAAAAAAGAATTTGTTGTAGTTGATTTCTGAGAGATATTGTAATTAGTTTTAATAGATTACATATATTATAGATTTAGGATTTAGATCCGCAATTAGTAGATCTGAACTGATTATTCCTTTGTATTGAAAATAGGCTTTGTAGCTCAAAAAAGGGACTGAGAGAAGTGTATGTGCGT
The DNA here is from genome assembly GCA_034641835.2 of Pinus albicaulis. Classification (NCBI taxonomy): domain Eukaryota; kingdom Viridiplantae; phylum Streptophyta; class Pinopsida; order Pinales; family Pinaceae; genus Pinus; species Pinus albicaulis. The sequence continues at coordinate 1,454,097,636 of CM076570.1, read as the reverse complement.
GAGTGTGCATTTGTGTGTTTTTTGAAGAAAGGGATTGAATAAATTGAAGAATTTTTTTTCCCTTCATTGTTGGATGAAAATTTCTTCGTTTGATTTGATTTTCTTCCAAATTTTGTGTTATATATCTATTATCAAATATTTATTTTAAGTCTTTGTTTTAGGGCCTATGGAAATTACCATACAAAATTCCATTTTAAATGAAATCATTTGACTTTGATAGTTTTTTGTTGGATCAAATTCCTCTATGTTGAAGCAGTTTTATGGTGTCAAGTTATTTCTACAATGAGTTGAACAAATAATTCCTATGAAGGAAAATGAATAAAATAAGGAACCTTAAAACTAATCAACTGTACGTTTTCTAAGGAAGAGGTAGAAGTTGACCATTAGTGTAAAATTTAAGGATTTTTTAATTGAATGTAATTGAACCCAAACCTCTGAGTAGGCCTCAGTCAAATTTGAAGCACCACTTTGAAATTATACCAGAACAGGTTGGCCCCAACATACAGTCTAGATTTATTTGTTTTAAACACTTTGTACATCGAACTGACATTCGACTAGTCTATGATTAGTCGGGGTTGATCCCATCAAAAATAATAAATTAGAGAAAAAATGAGGATCCTAACTCAACCTATTAAAATTGTAGAATAGGTCAGCCTTTTTCTAAAATAATTTATAAAAAGGGTTTTTTAAAATATTATTTGGATTTTGAAATAAGTGGGTTTTGTTTTATTAATTTTGGGAAGAAAATAGTTAAGCAGGGGAAATGGAAAAATCATATCGACATCATTTGCGGTATGAGAGAGTATGTTTTAATAAAAAGGAAGAATGGTAGATCATTGAGGAGCAGGTCGAGGAAGACTTCTAGTAAATGCATTTTTGCATGTTGAAGTAAGAATACTTCGAGAGAGAGTAGCAGTTATTGGAACTACACAAAGGAGAGCAACTGATGTTGGAGAATATTTTCACAATGATGAAGAGCTAGAAGAATCAGAAGATGTAAAGATGATGAAGATGTTTGCTAAGATAAGTAATAGGCTAGAGATGGATATTATTCAATATGAAGGTAATTTAAATGTTGATGAATTAATGGATTTGATAAATTCTCTTGATAAATATTTTTATTATAAAGATGTTGGAGTCGATAAGATGGGTAAGTATGCAATCACCATATTGAAAGACTATGCTTCACTTTGGTGGGATGGAGTACAAGTTGAGTAGAAGAGGGAAGGAAAAGTTAAGATCAAAGACTAGGACAAAATGGTGGAAAAACTCAAAAGTATTTTTTTACCCAAATATTATCAGTTTATTATTTTTATATAGATACAAAATCTTAAACAGAAGTATGTGTCAATTAAATAATATACAAAGGAGTTTTAAAAATTGAACATCATATAGCTAGTAGTGTATAATATGATGTTGAGAAAGTTACTAGATATATTAATGGTTTGAGATTTGATATTCAAGGTGAAATTGGCTTATGTATTTTAAAGACTATTGAAGATGCATATTAGACTTCCTTGAAGGAAAAAGAAAAGCTTGCTAGAAAATAAAATCAGAGGAGTCGAGGAAGGAGTCTTGCAAGAGACAAATGACAACAGATTGGAAGAGGAAGAATTCAGTATGAAAAAAGAGAATATGAAGGAAGTTCTGGTAGTCAATCACCAAGAGGAGGTGATTAAAGTGGGAGAAGTCATTCTCTATAGGTGGAAGTCATGGAAGAGACTATAAACCTAATGTTTCAGATGTGGGAAACTCAGACACATGTCATGGGGTTGTCTTGAGAATGCACCAACAAGTCAAAGAGGTGCTCATGTTATCGAAGCAGTGGAAGAAAATGAGGATCCATATATTAATGAGGAAGTGTATGAAGTCAAAGAATATGTATTAATGAAAAGAGTGTTGATCAAAGCTGAAAAGTAATTCAAATAATCAGCTCAAAGAAGAAGTTTATATTGAGCCATATGTAAGTCAAAGGGTATGTACTACAAACTTGTTATTGATAGCAGAAGTCCTAATAATTTGGTTTTTGTGTAAATGATAGATAAATTAAATTAAAAGAGAACACAATTTATTATCCTTATAAATTATCCTTGCTATTAAAAAGGCATCAAGTGTTGGCTAATGAGTAGTGTAAAGTAGATTTTCAGATTGGAAAATATAAAGATGAAGTTATTTGTGATATAATGTCGATATAATTTTTCCATGTGTTGTTGGGGAGGTCATGGCAATATGACAGGATGGCCATACATGATGGAAAAAGGAATACTTATACTTTTGAAATGGATGGGGAAAATCATGTGTTGTTACCTTTACAAAATGAAGAAATCAAAGAAGAAGTGGGTTCGGGTGTGTTTCTTATGAGTGTGTTGTGGCCAAGTGGGGGTCCTAAGTCAAAAAAATTTAAAAAATCAATTAGTGCTTGTATTTCCTTTTTTTCAATAAAACTTACTATCATAAACTTAGGAGAATACCCCTTGAAAAATATAAAAAATCTTAATTTTTATGATAAGTGCAGATAAAATCATCTTAAGAAATACTTCCACATCGCAAAAAAGGTAATGGATACCTCACAAGCGGAATTCTAAGATTGTGAGATCACGATGCTAAACCACGCACTAAAACATTCATCGCATCGCATGCCTCAAATATCACTTACGCCAAAAACCCCAAACCGCGGATATGCGATGCACATATCAAAAATCACATTTCGAGGAAAAACATTAACGGATGATTATCATATGCTATGTTCCAAATGATTTTAAGCGATATTGCGATATAGCGATATAGCGATTCGTATATTGCGGTATTGTGATATTGCAATTCCACGAGATTACGTATTCATGAGTATCGTAATCGTGATATTATATAAATCGGCAGACGTCTTATCGCAGATCTTTAGGCTCACATACGAAAAGTTTTTTCCATAAACGACCCGGTTATGCACTTTAATGTTAATCAATGAGTTAATTGTCAATAATTAATGAAATATGGTTTTGTTTTGATCAAGAGCCATTTCACGTAAGGTGGTATTTAGGCATGTCTTCGACATTTGTTTTTTCCCCGTCACCTTTTTCTTATCATTATTCTCACCTCATTTGTAAATCACAAGAACTTAAGAAACGTAAAACTACGCAGAAAGCAGCATTCATGACATGGGAAAGAAAAAAGTCTCAGCTTCAACAGACAAAGCAACACGCCTTGTATACACAGACACCACCAGAATATAAAGATGTTGGTATTATCATCAAAAGGCACGCAGTCTAATGAGGAAGAGAATCAAATAATAGAGGTTACAATGAAATGCGAGTTTCATGTGGGTCTTCCTGAGAAGTCGTATTACAGAAATGGGGCTGTGTTTCTCATGATTTGAGAAGGGCCAGCCCTAAATTATTCCATTCACACAGTGAAGGAATGTATTGATACAAGATCAAGCATCAAGCAATGTAAATCGTGGAAGACTCAAGGTCGTTTAGTGAAATCATTTAGTCATTCATTCACAAAGACGTGGAGTGACTCAGAGACTATTTACCGTAGCTATTGAAAGTGAGTCATGTGCACATCACTAAATATTCATGAGAAGCTATTGTTAAAAATAAATATCTCAGATGCACCAGGATCAGTTTATGAGGACAGAACCACTAAAGGATGTCACGAAAGGGTGTGTTGACTAAAGAGGTTCACATTTGGCCCCAAATGCATTTCCTCCTGGGAATTTCATGAATTCAAGATAGAAAGGAGGCTAGCTGTTATCCTTGAGATGAATACATGCTGAATCCACAGAGGAACCAACTCGATAGTCCTAACAAAACAAAGTATGTATCAACTTAACTGGGAGAAACAAGCCAGAGCACTCTAAGAGTCAAAGCACTCATGAGAAAGTGAAGGGCAGCATGGATGCACGTCTAACAAGCTCCATGCAAAGAAATGTTTGACCTCTCCACAGTCAGATCCTCCTCTCTATCACCTGCACCACTCAATACTTAACCGAGGATAGATAAAGAATGGGAGACATTCAATGATTTAATCAATATTGAAGGACAAGAGTACAAAGACACCTATGAGAATGGTCAAAAGAAAAAGACAGAATACAGTAAACAAATTAGCAATGCTCAAATGGAACATATTCCCATTACCCCATCCTCCGAACTTATGCCGAAAATACAGAAATTCCTCCCTCTTGATGTATTTTATAGCTCACAAATACAAACATGTGAGTGAGAAGACAAAGAAAGAAAAGGAAATTGGAAAACGGCTCTCTCCATAATATGCATCAGAATATCCGCAAGATCCTATCACCTATCCCATCGAAAATCTCACCAATTATCTCATATCACAGACATATGCCTCAATTAATACAAAGTATATGTACAACAACTAGTGAAAGAGAAAGAAGATCAGTCACAGTGTTTGGTAAACAACAACCGCAACAAGCCACAACAACGAAGCACATAAACAACTTGAAAGATTACAAAGAAGACTTCCAACAAATGCGTATAGTGGTACCGGGAATAGTTTGGCTGAAAGAGAAAAATGAAGCATAAAAAGTTATGCAAGAGATGCACAAGGATGATCCTAAGCTTTACATGGTAATTCATCACAGTAATCCATTTCCTTAAATGATCAACTACCGTGAGCAGAAAGAGAAACATTGTGCCAAAGAATATCACATGGAACTCTTATTGCTAAATAAAGCGATAAAATCACTAATCAAGTCGAGACTTACGACATGATTACGATTCAATTGATAAAAGAGTTAATGAATATTTGGCTTGGCAAGAAACAGAGGAGAAAAGAGCAAAGCACTAATAATCAATGACAATCACAAAGAAATTCCTTTTAACAAGGATGCCACAAATCAGGGAGTAGAGCAAGGCGTAATAAGCAACACAACAGCAAACAATGTTATTGGACCATAAATGAAAATTTTCATTAGGGCACTTCTGATCTCCTAAACCACTCCAAGGTATTTAGTACAAAGAACCGCAGCATATGTTGAGACAAGAAGGCCCAGAAAAGCGTAATCAATCAAAGATTAACTAAGTTGAATTGGGATTTCATCGGGCTTATCAGAAACCACACGCCGTGCATGACTCTCAAATGTATTCACTAATTTCGCATTATAAGATGGCACCTGCCTGTCATCTGTTTTGCACAAAGACAATTAAAGTCGGTCGTCTAAATCGACCTTCTCAACAAATGTTGAACGCTATGATTTCAAGTAATACATAATAAATAGTTAATTAGTTTTAATTTTAGATTCCAGTGTTAGTATTAATTTTGCTTTATTTTTTCCCTAATGAGGGAGGTCATTTAAACCGTATCCCGCATTTTTTTGTAATAAATGATTTTTAGATTTAGTTAGTAGTATTTAAACCCTTTCATGCATTTAGAGAAGGGTCCCAAATTTGTTTAAAATCGTCTCATGACATGTACTTGCAACTTCCTATAGTTCTTGATGAATGAATGAACATGATTTATCGACATTTGCATTTAATATCTACTACTAATGTTGCACTTTTGTACTTCTTAGTGGATGTTGGATTAAGAAGAGATAAATCATTATTGCTTTGAAGCTCATGAGTAGAACTAGTTATAAATGGTACTTTTATCTCTTAACTATTTCGTCTTTGTGTTGGTAATATTCATGTTCAGTTGTTTATATACCGAGCGCGTGAATGTTTGAAGTTGTCGTATTTGGCACTTCAGATGGTGATAGCTATTTATTCATGCTTAATATATGTGAGCAGCTTATTATGCAATATGTTTTTCACAATTGTTTGCCCCTAACTTTTTATACGAAGTGGTTGTCTTTATTGAATTCTTTTCTCATACAGCTGAATGATCTTATTACCAATTGTTATTTGAAATCATTTTAGATCGCATAATGGAAAGATTACATCCCTAGTTAGTGTAGAATTAGATATTTCTATTTATTAGAATACAATTGCAAATGCTATTATCAGAGTTAGAATAAAAGCATTTCACTTAAGAAATTTTAAAAGTGGAAAGATTAATACTAAACACACACACACACACACATGAGCAATATTGGGAAACCGGTCCATATCCCGCCTGTGACCCACTATACCAAACGGAAAGGAGCTACTAACCAAGGTCCTGACCTGTTGGGTATACCCCTTATTGTAGACTCGATTTTCGGGGCTTCAACATATTTGGCGCTAGAAGGAGGGCCCCGAACTATGAATGGCAAGTAAGTCAAAATCTAAATACCATTCTGAGAGTAAATCGCCCTCACCATCTCCCCCGACTTCCCCATTGCACTTAGAATCTTTAAATCTAGAGCCAGAAGTTGAAAGAACAACAGCCACTGCCACGAACCCTAACATTTCAGAAGAATCTGCTATTGAACCTCCTGAAGTTGAATATTTGATTCATAAACTTTAGCGATTTTCAATATCACCTCAAAGATCTGATAAATCTCAAGGCAGCGTGACTTCGCAATATAACCCTACTCATCCTCTCACCAGATTAATGAGTGAAAATTTTGGTGTTCAGCCAACCGAGTTACCTCTACCTACAAGGAAGAGAGCAAGGAAATCACCTAAAGGGTCTGATAGCGAGACTCTTTCATCATCATCATCCATCTCAAACTCTTCACCGCGAAGTCAACCATCCACCCCTCCACTTTAGATTATTGTCCGCCAGTCCACTGGAACTTCCACATCTCCTTCTCAAACATCTGGAATCATAATATCCTCATCTTCCCAACTGCAGGGATCATCTTCTGTGCTTTCCTCTGTTGGTAGTTCAGTGATGGCCCAATCTCCATGGAATAACCCAGGGGAAGTCTTAATGCCTGTGCCCTTAAGTCAAATACTGGCTCATCCTGAAAAATGGCTGCCTAAGTTTAATCCTAAAGCAGGCATGCTAGCGAAAGAACATATAAATAACTTTATGTTGTCCATAAATCTCAATGGAGTTACCAATGAAGACGTTGTTGTTTGAATTTTTCCTTATACTCTACAAGGAGCAGCCGGATCATGGTATTTATCATTACCGTCTAGATCTATCACTAGTTGGGATATCTTCCAAGATCAATTTTTGACTAAGTTTGGTGATGACAGGTCCACGGCGACACTGATCAATGACCTGTCTAACCTTAGGGCCGAGTCAAAAGAGCCTATCAAAGATTTTAATTCACGTTTCAATAAACTGTTAAATAAAATTCCTACTGCTTCCAAGCCTAGCAAAGAAGTGCGAAGTGAATTGTACATCTCTGCTTTACCATCAAACATAGAAATCTTCGTTGATAGGGCTACCAAAAAAACTTTAGCTGACAATATGAAGGAAGAAATAGTGTTAGAAAAACGTGTCATAGCCCTAGAAAAGAAAAACGCGATAGAGGAACGAAAATCCAAGAAGGTTACTTTTAAGGAAGACCCCAAGAAAAAACAATCGAAAGATTCGTTCGATTTAGAAGGATTGTAGAAATTTCTGAAAACCATGTCCAACGAAATGGTTGACATTAAGAAACAAGTGGAAGAAACATCTTCTAAAGATCCGTACAAGCCTTATAGAAGAAACCCTTCGACCGATTCAAAGCTGCCAAATGATATCACAAGTGCTAAATTAGAAGAAGAAGAAGAGGAGATTGCTACTGAAGAAACTACCGATGAAGAAGAATTTGTAGAGGTACAAGGTATGTGGGATTTTATCCTCCTAGATGAAGAAGATCCAGAGGCATCCCCGGTTAACACTCGAAGTAGAAATCAACTTGATCCTCCTCAACCTACTCCTAAGCCAAAGAGCATAAGCTCAATGACTAAGGATAAAGTCGCAGCCAAGAAAACGACATCTAAAACGACTCAAACCAACCCAGTCCAAACATATTCATCAACTCCATCAAAAACGCTGATTGTTTCAGATGAAATGGAGTATAATATCATAGAAGACATGAAGAAGACTAGGGCTAACATCACTTTTTATGAATTGAGCAAGTTAAAACACCAGCAAAAGGTACTTTTGAAAGAATTACATGCTGTACCAGAAAAACCTCTGCCCGCCTCTGTAATCTCTCAAGCTTCCCATGAAATGGGAAGACCTCCAACTAATGTGGTTAATAAAGTTGATCCCAAAGATATCGCTTTAATTGGAGGAAGGTCGAGATCTCATACTCCCCCATTTCTTCTTACTTATGAAGTTTTCAATAAAAAATTGTATAATTTCTTAGTGGATTTTGGAGCTTCATGTAATATTTTACCAAAATCAATATGTACAAATTTGAACATTCAACCGCAAAAATCTATTGTGCGCATAGTTCAGCTAGATCGATCGCAAGTTGAAGTGATTGGCAAATTAAATCTGGTTACCATAAGGCTGTCATCTAATCCAAAGGTATGTCAAGTTATTGACATTTTAGTTGCAGATATTCCAGAATTTTATGGCTTAATTCTTAGCAGAGATTGGTCAGAAAAACTTCACGGATACTTTGCAACTGATTGGTCGCACATGTGGCTCCCTTACAATGGTAAACCAAATCAGATAAAGGTTGAGCGAGAAAGACATCAGAAATACATAGTAACAGAACTGGAAAGAGAAAATGAACCGGTAGCATACAACAATAAAATCATAGGCAACTACTCAGTTGATTCTTTCTTAGGAAATTTTAATGCTCATACTTCACCTTACTTAGAACATTCTGTTTTATCTCAAGTAGAATTTTTTTCTCAAACAGATAGTTCTAAATGTATTAATTTTATAGATGCTCCTGTAAATAAATCTTTATTTTGGAAGTTATTTTTTGACGGTTCTAAGTCTAATGAAGGAGCAGGAGCAAGATGCGTGTTGATTAGTCCAGAGGGAAACAAAACTATGCTAACTTGTAGACTCGAGTTCGATTGCACCAATAATACTGCAGAATACGAAGATTAGACATCAAATATCTACAAGTTTTCGGAGATTTTGAAATTGTAATTAGACAGGTACACAATACTATACATTGTTTATCAGGTCATTTAAAGCATTATCAATCTTTAGTTCAAGATCTAACTAAACACTTTATAGCATTTAATATTTCATCAATCCCTAGATTCCATAATGCTAGTGCAGACCTCCTAGCTAACGTAGCTTCCAAGCTCATCCCTTCAGAAGACTATAGCCCTGATCGATTTTCAATCAAATTAATCTTTAGACCCTCGATTCCTGATAACATTACCAATTGGAGGATTTTCAACGATGATCCTGATATTGTAAGCTTCCTCACATCTGAAGGATCTTACACTAATCATATAATTGATGAGGACCAACATGACAGAATATTGCAACAAGATAGCACTAATAATGCTATGCCAAAGTCAATAGTCAAGTTAGAATACCTTTATGACTTTAAAGATCGATTCAAAAGATCTACCAATTCAAAACTGCAAAGTTCAACTTTAAACTATGAATTAGTAAATCTAGGAACTGATACCAAACCATATAATATCAACCTAGGCCGTGGCCTAGCTCCTGAAGAAAAATTAGCGTATGTTCATCTTTTGAAACAATACAAAAGTGTCTTTGCTTGGAACTACGATGAACTCAAAACTTATGACACTTCTATCATCCAACATACTATCCCAATGATAAACGATGAAAAACCTGTCTAGCAAAAGCTGAGAAAGATCCATCCCAATTTAGAAAACCAGATCAAATCTGAACTCAATAAGTTATTGAAAGCCAAAATCATTTTTCCCGTTCGACATTCTAAATGGGTTTCCAATATGGTTCCTATTAGAAAGAAGAACGGAGACATTAGAATTTCCATTGACTTTCGAAATCTTAACAAAGCCTGCCAAAAAGATAATTTTCCTTTGCCTCCCATGGAGCAAATACTGCAGGCAGTCGCAAGATCAGAATTAATGTTCTTCTTAGATGGTTTCTCTGGTTACAACCAAGTGTTGTTCCCCCGATGATCAATTGAAAACCACATTCATAACCAAATGGGGCACTTACGCATTTCAAAAGATGCCCTTTGGTCTGATCAACGCTGGTGCCACATTTCAGAGAGCCATGGACATCGCATTCAAAGGATTAGTTAACAAATTAGTGGTAATTTTCTTGGATGATATAACTGTATATTCCAAGAAACGAGGCAATCATCTTAGAGATTTAAAACAGATCTTCCAACATTGTCAAAGGTATGGAATTTCACTTAACCCAAAAAAATCCTTTTTTGCATTAAGTGAAGGAAAACTTCTTGGACTCATAGTATCAAAATCTGGAATTCATATTGATCCTGACAGAATCAAGGAGATTTCCGAAATACCCCTACCTCACAACAAGAAAGCTATGCAATCTTTCCTTGGCCAGATTAATTGGGTACTCAACATTATCTTGAATTTTCGTCTTAACTTGACAGCCCGTCTTGGTTCTGCCCGAACCCACAATGCCATATTCTCCTCATTAGTCTCCATATATTTGATGGCCAAATGCCATTCAATATGTTTCTTCATGAAGGACACAAAATCTCTCAACTGAAGATATCCGATATAGGAGAATACTGTCACAACCATCTGCATACTCACATGTTCACAAATAATATTGTGTAAGAATAAATCACACAGCAAGCTTTGCTCATCAAAATCAGAGGCACAGAAAACATCTAGAAATGTACGGGTGGAAGAACATAAATAAGGCCTATCCTCCATAATGGCTTTCATCTGAAACAAGAAGTAACGTTCCCATAGAAAAATAGGATAGGATGTAGAAGGCTGCCTACAACCCAGGAAATTGAGGGCGAGGTCATGAAGTTTTTGCTTGTCTACGGTGAGGTCCTGAACCTGCTGCTATAATAGCAACAACTATTCCTCCTGTTTCTTCAGAGTTTCCTTCTTCTTATAATTCTCCCATCCTTTCTTCAACTCTTCTTTCATCCATCTTTCATGCAAAGTGTCTATTTTCCTTTGATGTTCCTTTAGCAAAATCATCCCCTCCCGAAGGGAGATTTCTTCCTGTTTCTACTTTTGTAATTCAGAAACTAGCAAGATTTTCTCAGAACTTGATCTCGAGATGGGACTCGACATTATTCTACATTCAATATCCACATCAAAAATGGGTATACTAGCCTCTGCTGCATGGGGTTTTTCCACCTCTGCTGCTGGTTCTTGTGTAACAACAGCTTCCTCGGTGGGTTCTTGTGTGTCAGCCCCTTTGTTTCCACTTAGAGTAGCCTCTGTGTCCATTGTTGTTTCTTCTACAATAGGAGTGGCCTCCACAGGTTCTTTTGGGTCGGCTTCTGGGTCAATTATTACAGGAGGCTCTACTTTAACAGTTGGTTCTTGTGTAACAGTAGTATCATCAACAGGTTCTTGTGTAACAACCTCCTGTTGTTCTATTTTTGTTTCTGTTTCCAGTGGGCTGATATTTTCTCTACAGACTTTATATCCCACTTTTGTTAAGTCTTGAAAACATGTCATGCATACATACACCGGGATTTCCTTCCCCTCAGATTATTTTCACTTTAATTCTTCATTTTCCTTTCTTATATTTTCGAGTTCTAAAAACAAGACATTGGTCTCGTCCTTACCTGATGAGGAGGGTTTCCTTTATTCTTATAATACTTCTGCTTTTGGCTACTTTCCGGCCGTAGGAAAAGGTTTTGCAGGTATGCTTACTTTCACTCTTTGTTTTGGACTTCTATCCCCAATTGGTTCATCAATAGGCTCTTTCCCAATCCTAACTCCAACAGGCCGATTCTGGGTTTCTACTTCTGCCTGAATTCCTCTTGAAGTCGTGGTCTGTTTCCCTCAGCTTGTCCTCAGCCTCTTTCGCTTGAAATCTTCCTAAGTTTTTCCTTTCTGGCCTAGGGTATCCAGCACGATTAGCTTGATGAGTCCGTGGTTAGTCACACATGCCTTTGGGTGTGCTGTTGTTTTTACTGCTGTTGCCATATGCTTGATGTTCCCTAACAAATAAAATGGAAGATTAATCCTTCGCTAGTGCCGAAGGTGATTAAGCAGAGGAAAGTGATAGTTGAACACTATCATGGATCTACCCTTACAAGTGATATATTTAATTAAACCTAGGGCAACATCTTTCCATGAGGAGGAAGTGGAAACCTGTGAATTCCTCTCCCTTTCTTCTCTAGTTTTTCCTCCCCTTCCAGGAAGTCTTATTTCAAGAAGGGGTCATTGATTTTTCTGTTAAACCACCCCCGCCCCTCTACTAGTAATGAAGTTACCCGGGAAATTACCTCTTTAGTCACCTCCATTTGCATGCCCCTTACTCGGGTTTGATTATTGTTCAAGTTCTAAGCAAATTCAATTTCCACTCTCTCATCTGGGCCTTCAAGCTTCTAGAAAAACTCAATCCATCCGGCATCTCTGAATATATGATCGGCTTCTGGACAATTATGCAAGGCGTCCATAGAATCCGGCTAGTAACTGACTGCTGCTCCACCCATCTCTGCTGTTCGTTTCTACATTTACTTCTTGTTGTTTAGCCCCACTGTAACATCACTGCGTTTCTGAATTCACTTCTTTGCTGTTCAGCCCCACTGTAACATCACTGTGTTTTCAAATTCACTGCTTCTCGGCGTGTGCTTATCCTAATCAATGAGTTTACAATGAGGATTCAAGGTTTCAATCAAGGAGGTTGATGGGAGGTGACGAATTTTACGGATTTACCGAATCGTACCTCGCACTAATATTCATAAATGACTCATTATGGAAAGTAATGGGATTTAGTACACACAGTCTTTTCCAACCGGATTCGGTCATCATTGGCAATTATGTTATTAATTAGGTGCATGCGAATTTTATAGATGCTTATGATTACGGATTTTTGCAATTATTTCAAGACATATCCCCTCCCCCACCTTAATGGTGACGGTCGCCCACAACCGTCACAGGATTTTCATCACTTCTGCCAATTAATCACCAAATCATAAATGACAACGTTTACCTTTTTAATGACATACCTGAGGTGGCGTGGAGGAATATTTTGAGTTGGTGACGTCCTTCTTGCAGTGCTCATGTTGTTGCATTTGGTCGGCGTGGTTATCTTTGTTATGGAATGAATCATAAGAAACAATATTTGTGGCTGTCAGTTGTTACATTTGTAATAGCCAAGATAGCCCTTAGATTATTCTTTCAAAAAAACATAATAATCAGGAGAAATTGGTACAAAAAAGGAAATTACATGAATACCATCATCCTATAAAATAGATTAGAAATGGAAGATGATGTTTCAGGAAGAAAAACATGGGTGTAACAACCACCACAAGAGTGGTTTTCAGTTGTAACTGACTGTCTGGTTGCGCCCTGGAAGGGGGTTTTCACAATTAGATTTATTTTTATTTTTCTTTTTATTTTATTTATTTATTTTAAACAGGTGTGAAAACTGCCACAAAGGTGGTTTTCAACTACTGCACTTATTGGAATTTCAATTTTTAAGGCTGGACAGGAAAATGTTCCCCTGATGCCGTAACATGAAGATCAGAGTTCACGACAATGTTAACAAATGATTCCTTTGAAGCGGGTTGATGATATAACCTTAGACGGTGCCCATTAACTAGTAACGACGTCTTAGCACTGTCAATGGTGACCAATTGTACAGTCCCATTGTCAAAGACCATATCCACTTTGTAAGGACCTAGCCATCTGGTGAAGAACTTGCCTTTGAAATATTTGAACCTTGAATCGTACAAAAGAGCCCAATCTCCTTTCTGGAAATTTTTCTTCATAATAAACTCATCATGCCATCTGGCTCTTTAGTGCTGAATGATCTCTGTCTATTGAATGGAAGCCAACAATTTCTCTTCCAACTCATTGAGCTAGTTCAGTCTCTTATTCTGTTCTGTACTCAAATCCAGATCGACCAGCAATGCTGTTATTAATGTCTTTATTTCAAATTCTATTAGAAATAAGGGATTCTTACCATACACCAATTCATATGGTGAAAATCCTGTAGCATTCCTCCATGTTGTCCTATAAGCCCACAGTACCCCTGGAAGTTTCTCAACCTAGTTTCTTCGGTGGCTGGATACTGTCTTTGTTAAGGTTCCCTTAATGACTTTATTGGTGCTTTATACTTGACCATTTTCTTATGGGTGATATGGTGCAGTGGTTCTGTGATGAATTCCATACTTTTCAACCAACTTCTTGATCAAATGAGATGTGAAATGAGGCCCCCCATCTATCACTATCTCTCTGGGTATCTCGAAGCGAACAAAAATATCTTGAAACAAGAAGTCTTGAACAACTTGCTCTGTTGCTCTAGTTAGTGCCTTTGCTTCGACCCATTTTGTGACATAATCGGTGCATACCAATATGTATGATTTTTGCTGTGACGAAGGATTAATTGGTCCCACAAAATCTAGGGCCCATTTCTCAAATGGTTCTATCACTATCTAAGGCTATAACGACATCTCATCTGATTTCAGAGGCTGGCCCATCCTTTGGCAGCTATCACATCATTTCACAAAATTCTTGGCATCCTGGAATATAGTTGGCCAGTAGTACCCTGTTGAGACTACTTTATGTCCCGTCCTCTTGTCAGCGAAGTGTCCTCCACAAGGTTCCTCATGAAAAGCCTTCAAGATCTCAAATACCTCATATTATCTAACACATTGCCTAATCTGAAAATCTGACCCGGTGTGATAGAGATTGCCTTCTATCTAGGAGTAGGTAGCACTCTGTTGTATAATCCTCCTTCTTTCCTTGGAATACAATTGGTGTGGGAATTTTCTTGCAGCAAGATAATTGGCTATATCTACATACCATGGTGAGTGAGTAGAGATGGAAAAAAAAATTCATCTGGAAAAGAATCCCCAGTGGCAATGCAGTAATCACTTAAAGTTAATCTAGAAGGGAAATCAACAACTACATTATCGTTTCCAGGTTTATCTAAAATATTAATATCAAACTCTTGTAACATAAATAACCATCGTGTAACTCTACCATTAGTAACAGGCTTGTTCATTAAAAATCGAATTGCAACATGGTCAATGTGTACAAATACTTGGTACCCGGTGATGTAGTGCCATAATTTGTTGATAACATGCACTACTGCTAGGAATTCCTTCTCAGTAACAGTGTATTTGAGTTCTGTTGGATTTAATTTCTTGTTGATATAATAAATGGCATAAAGTTTCTTCTCCTCCAGTTGCCCAAAAACAACACCCATAGCCATGTTAGATGTGTCTGTGGCAATATGAAACGAAAATTACCAGTTTGGTCCTCGTTAAACAGGTGTTGTTGTTACATAGTTTTTCAACTTTAAAAAGGCCTGCTCACACTTCCCTGTCCACACAAATTTTTCATCTTTCATGAGTAATGAAAATAGAGGAGATGCAATCTTTGAAAAGTTCTCTTTAAATCTCCTATAGTATCTTGCATCTCCCAAAAAACTACGTACCACTTTCGAAGTCTTAGGTGTAGGGATTTTAGAGATTACCTCAATTTTTGCAGGATCTACCTTGATTCCATCTGCTGAAATGAAATGTCCGAGCACAATTCCCTCGGTCGTCATCATGTGGGATTTTTCTATGCTCGGAGCAACATTTGTTTATTCACAATGTTCCAACACTTTTTCCAAGTTAGCTAATGATGTCTCAAAGGCATCTCTGTAGGGTGTAAATTCATCTATACATATTTCAAGACAGTCATTCAAAACATTAGAAAAAATACCCAATATTGCCCTCTAAAAGGTTGCTGGTGCATTACTGTGGCCAAAGGGAAGGACTCTGTACGCAAAAGTACCCCATGGGCAAGTGAAAGTTGTCTTGTCTTGGTCTTCTGGGGCAATCTTATTTCATTATAGCCACTAAACCCATCTAGAAATGAAAATATTTTTTTTTCCAGAAAGAGTTTCCAAGACCTGATCAATGAATGGTAAAGGAAAATGGTCCTTTTGAGTGGCCTTGTTAAGCTCCCTATAGTCAACACAGACTCTCCATTTTTCATTCTTCTTTGGAACTATGATAAGCAGAGACACCCACTGATTGTCAGAAATAGGGTAGATGAAATTAGCATTAAGGAGTTTCAGCAATTCTTCTTTCACTATCTCCTTAAGTGCGGGGTTCATTCGGCGCTGAGGTTATCTAACTGGTTTGCAGTCCTCTTTAATGTAAATGAGGTGAGTGCATAGGCCAGGGTGGATTCCTTTCATATCCATATAGTCCCATGCAAATTCCTTTTTGTATTTCTGTAACATTTGTATCAACAATCTGTTTTGTTCAGCAGTCAGGTTAGGATTGATGTTTAAAAGTTTTCCAGGTTCAATTTCAATGGGACTGCAGATAGTGTGTGGAGTTGTTTTCAAATGTTCAATAATTGCATCATCTTCTTCTCCCAAATCTCTAATGGAGACAACAAGGAGTGAATTAATAATAAAACCATTAATGATATCATCCTCTATTTCATCCTTAAAGTATTGTGCTTTTCCAAGTGTGAGAAGAGGTAGGGAAAGATTAGATTCAGGTGCAAATTCGTCCCACCAAGGACTACTCGAATCCATATGAGGTTTTTCTAGGGATAAAGGTTCAGGTTCTGAGTGGCCTGTCCATCTAAGATCATCATAGATCTGGACCTACATCCGATATATGCATCTGCAATGGCCAGCCATGGTCTTCCTAAGATTAAAGGATGACCCCCCAGGTTATATTTGGTTTGTAAAATGAGAAATTTAGCCGGATAGTTACAAGAAGCCATAGTGATAACCACATCTTCAGTCATTCCCTTGGGCTTAACACGGGACCTATCTGCTAATTCAAGCACTGAAGGTGTAGGTCTAAGTCCATGGAGTCCTAGAGAGATGAAGAGGTCTTTAGTCATGACATTAATAGCTATCCCTAGATCAATCAAAGTATTGGTTACGGGATGATTGTCAATATGGATAGTCATTGTATGGTTCCCTGGGTCATTATATTTAGTCAACAAAGGCTGATCAATCATAAGATCAGAAAATTTTCACATGACATGGATAGTAGCAGAGTCTTTAGGTTTCCTTCTAGGAGATTTGACGCATAGATCCATCACTATTTTAGCATAGATAGGCACTTCTTTAAGAGCTTGTAACAGCGGAATCCACACATACAAATTTTGCAGCTCCTTGAGGAATTCGGATTCAGGTTATGAGACCAACCCAGTTTTCGTTAATCGTTGAGGGTATGGGGGGTTCTGAATGCTAACAATCGAGTCAGCTATCATAGATGTACCCGCCTTACTCGAATTGGTTGTTGTAGGACAAGCAGATCCTCCCGGGTTGGCTACTACAGATGTAACAACGAGTGTTGTATCAGTTGTTACATGTGTAACATTTTCCTTAAAATCGTCCATATCTTTCCTGGGTAGTTTGATGAACTTCACTAAGCAATGTGAAGTATGTTGAGATCTGGATTATAGGTCAAACTTGATATCATGGGCATTGGGTAGATAGTCTAAATTAACAGAAGCGATCATATCATGGCACTAACATAGTAACAGATAGAGTTAGGTTGCACAAGTAATTGGGGTCGGAAAAAAGGTGTAGGATTTTGAATAGAACACTAGTAAAAAATGATGAAATTAATGACTAGGTTAACAGAGCATTTAAAAAATGATGAAATTAATGACTAGGTGACTAAAAATGTTAGTCACTGCAATTATTTCAAGTGAATTACTACTAAATTTGAGCAATTTTAAGTGACCGAACTAAAAATGACTAACTTAGTCTTGGAATAAAATATATGACTAGATAATAAGTGACTAAACTAAAAGTGACTAACTTAAACGACTAACTTAGTTTAGGGATAAAATATATGACTAGATAATAAGTGACTAAAGTAAATGTGACTAACTTAAATGACTAATTTAGTCTAGGATTAAAATATATGACTAGATAATATGTGACAAAATTAATAATGATTAATGTAAGACTATTATAGTCCAAGAATAAAAATATGGTCAAATAACAAGTACAACAAGTATATGAATTAGTCATTTATGTCAGTTATTTTGAATTGTGTCACTCCATATATGGAAAATTGCAATTTTGGTACCGAAGTGTTACATTTCACTATAGATGTCTCTGAATCCATTTGCAGTGTTAAAATTTAGAGACAAATTAGGGGT
This sequence comes from Pinus albicaulis, assembly GCA_034641835.2. Lineage (NCBI taxonomy): Eukaryota > Viridiplantae > Streptophyta > Pinopsida > Pinales > Pinaceae > Pinus > Pinus albicaulis. The sequence continues at coordinate 1,454,079,583 of CM076570.1, read as the reverse complement.
CTCTGAATTTACAGTGTTGAAATTATGAATACCCTTTTGTCTCTAAAGTTAACAATGCAAATGAATTCATCTACAATTAACATAATTTCATGTATCACCTATCAACTTTACACTAATGCATTCATTACAATTTTAGTAAAGGTAATATTAATTAGATAGCCAAATTTATATTTATATTTAATATTTAATATTTGGCCATAAAGTTTAATTTTTAAACTTCATTGATTTATGTTAAAAGTGTGAGTTGTTTTAAATCTAAGGTTAAATCTTCATATTTACATTTAATAACTAGACAAATATAACATTTCTTATGTTAAACATGTGATTTCATTTAAATCTAGTATTAAATCATCATATTTACATTTGATAAATACTAAATAGATAAACCTACAATATATATTTATAGACCTATTTAGTAAATAGGTATGAACATTTGTTAATTTAGGTATGAAACTTAATTAAATTTTGAATGATGTATGAACCTTTGCTTTTTTGTAAGTCAATGTTATATTCATGTAGGAAAAAAGGAGTACATCTAGCCAGTTACAAAGCAGGTGGTCTCACCTCGACTTGGTTTCTTAACAAAAATTTGCACCAAATGCAAATTTTTGCAAAAGAGGGACTAGGGACATTGTCCATAAACGGTTGGGCCATAGGCACCAAAACACATATAAAACATAAAGAACACAAAATAGCATACTAGTCGTCCAACGTGGTGGATGCATGGTTGTCCGGGGTTGTTCCTAGATGTGGTGGAGGATAGAATTCACACTGACCGTGCCCTTCAAAGTGTGCCAACCAAGTCTCCAGCTTTTCTACTTTCTCAGTGAGTTGATTTTGGCCTCGCCAAACAACTACCAGTCTCTCTCGGACTTGGCACTGTAAATAGTGCATTCAGTCCAATGTTCCCATATGCTCTGCATGCTCCTCACGACATAATCTCTCAGTTGTGTCCACTCTTTCCATCAGGCTGTTGATAAGTGCACGATTGTTCTCTAGGTAACAATGTTGGATAACATGCCCCTCATTTACCTCAAATCAATCAAACCCATGATTCCCCTTGCCACCATGGCCTCCTCCGCCCCGACGACTATGCGTTTGAAACCTCAAACATCCACCTCTTTTATCCCCCCTGCTTACCTCCTCCACCGTCCCCATGTGAACCCACACTAACGAGTCGTGCACGCTTGCAGTCTTTCCACCCTGGCATGGAGCCGCCATTATTATTTATGAGTCTGTTGCCCCCATAGGGCCATGGATGACAGGGGAGGGAGAACACCCACACCACACCAGGGGCTTCATAATTCGCCAAGGTCGAGGAACCCTGCCATGTGTAGAGTCGAGAGAACAGACCCCCCACTATAGAAAAAAAAACACCACCGGCAAAGGAGCCAAATATCGTCTCCCACCACCACAAGGAAGCACAAAGACACGTTCCACTACCAGATAAAGACTTCTACGACCAGCAAAACCAAATACCATCACCCAAAAAACCAACACAGGAAATTGAACAACAAACGATGACAAAGTAGCCAACGCTTGAGTGTAACTTCCCCCAAGGCAGTGACCAGCCTCCAAATTATCCACAAAGAGACCACACACCAATCCACCAAACACCGTCACACCCACGTTGGAGGGCATTAAATTTGGAAAAGAAACTATTTTTCTGCCACCACCCTCGAGGTTTCCTAGACTGCAAATTATAGCTTCCTCTCTTATCACGAAAAAACAAACTCACTGAAAGCCAAGAAAAATGGAAACGAGTGATCTCACTTCCCTTAAAATTCCTATCCTCAACCCAAATTCAGTCAATGGCTAAGAAACTGAGCCCGAGGGACCGATTGAACACACCGCACCAACAAATTCCCATGACAAGTAAACACAAGCCACTCCCTCTGTAAACCTTCCTGCGACGTTTACGCTTCCTCTTCAGAGGCCACCATCAGGACCAACACCAAACCATATTTAAGAGTCTAATGTTGGGCTCCCTCATCTTCCCTTGCCTTATCCTTTCACCACCTCCAAACTCCAATGCACAATTAATTTTCACATGAATTGCCAACGTGAAGCCAGTAACTCCCAAGCCAAAACCCATTAACCCCTCATCCCTAACCCCTGAAATCCTTAACTGTTAAATCCCCTAACCCCTAAGCCCCTAATCCCTAATCCCTTAACCACTAACTCATTATTCACTTAACCCCTAACTGCGCCTAAATCCCCTAACCCATAAGCCCCCAATCCCTAATCCCTTAACCACTAACTCATTATTCCACTAACCCCTAAATGCACCTAAATCCCCTAACCCCTGACCCCCCAATCCTTAACCCCTTAACCAATAACTCATTATTCCCATAACCCCTAACCCTGAGCCCTTATTCCCCTAAGCCCTAAGACCCTAGCCCCTAATCCCTTAAACACTAACTCATTATTCCCCTAACCCTTATAACAATCCTTAAAACTCGTTAGGATTATCCATTCCAAACGAGAGCAAGTCTATTTGGGACCTACGATCGGGTTAATTCCCCCTTGTTGGCAAGATCAAAATGGTTAATCTTCGATATACAAATTTAGATCAAATATTTCATTAAAAAGAGGGAACCATACCATCTCTGCCAGGCTATGCCTATCGGTCGCTTAGCCTCTTCTTGCTCTCACATGAATGTAGTCTTTCTTGACTGGTACAGAAGAAGGTTTCACATTATCAACTGTTTGTTTGGGATAACTTTCAATTGTTTCATCACTGTTACATTCTTCAAGCTTATCCTTTAAATCATCCTAGTCATTTGTACTCTCTCCAACTTTGTAGTGCTTTCCATTCCTCTCAGTCTCATATGTTTCCTTGGTCTATTAAGGGACAAGGTCAACAACATTAGGATGTTTTTGCAACAAACAAGGGTATTTCCAGGACATAATCAGGTGGAGCAAGAGTATAATCGCCAACTTTCTCATGAATGTGGGACACTCTAACTTAAGCTTTTCTGTAGCAGTAATGAGGTGTAGTGTAGTTATTGAGACTTCATCAGATGTCAATTCTTCATACTTAAATTGTGTGACAACACTGTGGCTGAGTTTGAAACTAGAGATTGAAGATACATTTAGTTTAATTGCAATAGACATTTTCATCAATAAATGTAAAGCAATGGCTAACAAATACTAGAAATTAATAAATAGAAAATACATGGCAACAAGCAAGAGTACCTACAAAATTGTTACATTGAGACACAAAGAATAAAGAACTATTGTGCACAAACAGAGACCAACGAAATTATCATCTTAACTCCTAATCCCTTGAACACTAATTCCAAACCCCTAAACCCTAAACCTCTAAACCCTTAATCCCTAACCCATTTAACCCCCTCAACCCCTGAACCCCTAACCCATTTAACCCCCTAAACCCTAAACCCCTCAGCCCTTAAACCCTAATTCCCTACCCCTAACCCATTTAACCCCAAAACCCCCAAAACCCTAACCCATTTAACCCCCTAAACCTAACTCCATTAACCCCTAACCCGTAACCCATAAAATACTTAACTTCTAAATCCCCTAACCCCCTAAACCTCTAAACCCCTAACCCATTTAACCCCCAAACCCTAAACCTCTAAACCCTTAACCCCAAATCCCTAAACCCTTAACCCCTAACCCATTAAACCCCCTAATGCAGCAAGAAGATGCCAAGCCAAACTGCATTACATTATTCACAATAATTTTATTCATTGACAAAATTTATTCGACAAACCAAAAATTTTGCCATGCTGTAGGGTAGGGATTAACTCAAAATCGATGGCCTTTTAGGTGCTAATATGTTTTGTTTGATCATACCGCGCTTGCCATGTGTTGATTTAGAGAGAAACCACTGCAAGTAATGAGATGGTCCCCAAAACACAGAAGGACCCATGAATGCGACTCCATTTTGCCATGAGAATGAAGGAAACCCTTTAAAATACGTAATAAGAAAACGTGTGGAATTGAAATGTTAATTAAGGATAACATAAAAAGGCGTTTGCAGAGAATTTGATGAAAGACGTAGAAAAAAAGAATGCTATAGTGATGAGACATCCTTGTTAGTCTTTTGGGAAAGAATAGGTTTAAGAAGCTCGAAACAACTCTTGGAGTCATGTTCAACGAGTGACCATAAACTTAGGGGTGTCAGAGTGGCTAATAATCATAGTTTATGGTGGATGATATTCACCATACATAACATTTGTCATTTAGGTCATTTGTCTGGTGGTCAAATGTTGGTGAATCACTATATTATATCATGGTACCATATATTTTTAAAGGAAAAATATATTGAACATGAAATAAGTTGCCTCTCATGTAAATGTTTAATGTCGCGATGTTGTGAATGGTTTGTAGATTATATGTATCATATATTTGTAATCACTTCTTTCAATTTTATTTTAAGAAATAAACGAAGAGGTGCAGGGCCTTACCATAAGAAGGACTTGCACTAACTCATCTCCTCATATCATTCAAACATTAACCCATCAATCAAACACATGCCCTAATTTCTCTAGTATGGGAACCCTTGGATGAATATGATAATGAACTCTTCCCAACCGCTAGTTCTAACCCAACTATTCAATGTCTTTGGTTGGCATGTGTAAATGCCTTTAATGGATCCATAGATATGTATGAAATCCAATTTTGCATTGAAATGATACAAACACCCAAATTAACGCGAGGAATAGAAATTTCAACCTTACAACTCTCTCATCCAATATTAAATACTTCACTAATTAGTGAAGGGGTAATCTACTTAACTGTATATTAAATATTAAAAGCACTCATATTAATACAAGAAAATAATAATAGTATTTAATATAAAGTTATAATATAGGTAGATGCTAAATTGACATGTGAGACCCCCTTGTTCATGGGACAATATATGCCCTTCATGCAATGATGATGGAGGTATACATACCTTAATTTCCCTTGGATTCAAAATTATGACATTTAAAGGGGAAACACTTTAACACAATTCTAACAAGTAAATACAAACTTAATTTGTATACATATCAAAGTTAGTCTACGAGTTGCATGACATGCTTAATTTTGCACGAAATCAACGGAACTCGTGAATGGTTAATAATAATAGGCATGTATGGTCGACTTTGATTATCATAGGTATGCTAGTTTGGTTTTCCCAATCCACAAATTTCACACATTGTTACTATTGTGAAAGGTATGTCAGGTTGGTTTACTTGTTCAACATCATGCACATTTGGTTGTGTTCATTAAAGGAATTTTAGTTCATTGACAAAACCAATAGTTTGTCAAGTTGGTCAACTTAGTGAGTTGTGTGTCATGCCAATCATCTTAATGAACAACATGTCATGTCGATTAATTTATTTATTGACATGCACATTCCATTGTCATTGTTAGTGATGTGTTAGGTTGTTATTAACATCTATTTTTTATTAACACTATCTTGGAGATTAACCTTATCAACATGCATGTTTAACTGCAATTGCGAGAGGTATGTTAGGCTGGTCAACCCCATCAACAACATTTATGTTCAATTACAAATGTTGAGGCATACCACATTGGTCACCCGATTACCAACATGTACCTTTTGGTTATCACTAGTAGTAGCGTGTTAGGTTGGGCAACTTGATCAACTACATGTATGGTTGGTTACAAGTAGTAAAGCCTCATTTGAATGGTCAATGAAATAAATAGTGTGCAAATATTGTTACCAATATTGAATACATGTTTTGTTGGTTAACTTAGTTAACATCACATAAATTCAATACGATTGTTTGAGGCATCCAAGGACACTCAACCCATTTAAAGTAGTGCATAACATTGATGAGGGCTTTCTTATTGCTTGGTGGATGAAAATAGTGTGTTATTATTCCCCCATAAGTGTTCAATATTGCCATGTGACATGTTCAACCCTCATGGGCCGAATTGCCTTCTTAAGGGGGTTGTTTATTTAAGATAGGGTTAGGTCCAAGTCTAGAGTGACTCTCGTAGAATAGAGACCACTTAGTTGTGATTGTTGAGTTAAAGTGGTGCTTTCATAGCTTTTGAGATGTTTCTACCACATTGCAATGTCTAAAATCAATTAATTGCCACTTGCTTGTGTTCATGAAAAATATTTCAATCCAAAAAACAAATGTATGTGAAAGCAAGTTAAATAGCCCAATGCTAGTTGACCCACACCACCAACGTTACTCAATTGATCTCCTTGCTTGTATTTGTTGGGGTTCAGCCTCATCCCACCTAACATAAGTCATTTAGTCCACCATTACGTACACATGCATACTTCTAAAAAACATGGCAAACTTGACCATTGTCATACCTTACAAAAGAATTTAAAAAACATTGTTACATTTACACCACAACATATACATACATATGTGCAATTTGTATCAATATATCCTAAATTGCTATGTAGTTCTCTTAATTGCAATATTCTACCACCTTGACACCCCTTAAACCCCATGAAAATCTTTGTATTGATTTCATGACCCTCTCCATTTTTCAATTTCCTTAAATTAATCTTATAACACCCTCCATTAAAATCATTACCTACACTTACATATATTCATTAACTCTATAACTCAACAAAGATTAAAACTACAACAATAATATAATTATAATACTATATAAATGGGATATCTTCGCATCTAAAACTAATAATATATTAAGTCCAATATGTTTCATTGCTTCCTTGATAACCTTTTCCATAGACCAACAAGAACTCAAGAGGCTGTAGTGACCCTCGGAAATGCATAAAAAAGGTGGAAACTTCCAAACCTTGGGGAATCCTTCCCACTTTAAAATTTCGGAAGGTGGAGGGAAAATTTCCCAATCCACTGCTAAATTACTGAAAAAATGAAAATAAATTAATAAAAAATGGCGGTGAAATTTTTTTATTTTTTGCTAAATCCAAGAAGGTAAAAACAAATGTATTTGGAGAGAAACTTTCCCAATCCACGGATCGCTGAAAAATGAAAATAAATTACTAAAAAATAAAGGTGAATTTTTTTTTATTCTTTTTACTAAAATCTGAGAAAATAAAAACAAATGCATTTGGAGGGAAAATTTAAAATGAAAATAAATTAATAAAAGAGGGAAAATTTAAAATGAAAATAAATCAATAAAAAATAGCGATGATTTTTTTTCACTGCAATCCACTAGAATCACTGGAACGACAGCAAAAGCTGGTCCAAGGGTTTCAAATTTGGGTTGACTGGTTAATGGGGCGGTATGACCCTGGTAATCGATGAGAGATGCCATTTACTCAATGAAAGGAAAAATGCTTGACGGGGGGAGCATCAACGTTAACCCAGCCCAGTCCAGAAGAAACAGGGATGGTAGTGGAGGCTGTGGCTTGTGTGGCTACCGTGGGGGCTGCGGTGGTGGGGTTACAGTGGAAGCAGTGATCATGGCAACCATGGTTATGGTGGTGGTGGTGGCTACAGCGATGGTGGCGGTGGCGGATCTGGCTATGGTGGTGGTGGATCTGACTGTGGCAGCTGAAGGAGATAGGAAATATGATGCTGCCCTAGGTTTTTATTTTTGTCTGCAAGTGGTCTTATGTTTTGGTTCTGATAGAGCCCTATGCTAGTAACTGTCCCTGGGCTTGGTGTTTCGATGTTATGTAAACTCTCTCTAGTTTTTGATCTAGATCTCTGTGGATCTCTGTCTCTTTCGTTGAGCTGTATCGAAGCGGAAATATACAAACATATGGTTCTAATAAGAAAAAGCGGACCAAGAAGAACAGGAAGCCGTAACTCAGCCCACGGCAGACAACAACGATGAAGACAATCAGCAGACGGATGTGTCCAACCCAGACGAAGATCAATATTCTTCTGGCAGCGACGAGGCCGAAACCAATGACGAGGTAATTTTGTCAAACCCCATTTCTTTATGAAATCAACATCTTGCTTATTCTGTCTCACATTGTCGTTGTCCTGCCACTTGTTCTATGCATGATCTAGCTGCATTTAAGTTTTAATCTTCAACATTTTTCGATTATATCTGGAGTTAGTTAATTTATAGCATTCCCAAGTATTGCAGCAATAGTTCCACATATTTGAGCCAATTTCAAATCACCGTATCTTTTAGCAAATCTTGCAGTGTTGCCATGTGATACGAATGCTGCTCTCTCCTGGAAAGAAGTGTATAGGAAGCCCAGATATGGGCTATTTTCTGTGCGTGGATCCTAAATAAGCCAAAACGTGAAGTCAGATTATTCATCAAGAATATCCTGCAGAAATATAGAAAATCCAGTAAAATAACATTACAAAATGCAATCCCACAGCCTGTTGACACCAATAGTAAATGTAATAAAATACTTCGACCATATGTTTGTAAAGTTTAAATGCTTGTGTCGTCACTTACCATTCCAGAACCAATCAAATACTGTATGGTTTTCTCAACTTGTCTCATGTCCACTCGGCCACACAAGTAAAAATACTTATTAAAAAGATCACCGTGTCTATTTTCCTCAGCTTTCCACATACGTTTCCTCCTTGCCCAGGATGTGGGACTGGCAACAGTTTCATCTCTTACACCGTCAAAAAAATACACATAGATAAGGTCAAGAAAGAAATTGCTTTTTGTCAAAAACAGAGAAATGGAAAATACCAGAATAAAAGAAGACAAAAGAGGAATGATTGCATCATGTCAAATCACAAAATCAAGATACAAGGGCAGTGAAAAGGAAGAGACTCGATAGTAATGGAGTTTAGCAGTAGTTTGTATGGAGACCAGACACCTTATGTACTTTTCTTCATCAAAAAGAGGTTCTGATAAGACCATCCCATTTTCAGACTTTAAAGAGAGAGTATCGTTCATATTTTCTCTAGACATACTTTCATATGGGAAGAGATGATGTTGGTAAGACGATGGGCTTTTCAGAAATACAAAACCAGTAATGCAACCTGCTTGATGATATTGTCAGTCAACAACGTTTCAAACGAGTTAGTTTACAAGCTAGTAATAGATTAAAGACAATTTATCACAGCAAAATTTACTGCGTTGTTTTACTCCTTCACGTTGATATGTGGATTATCGCCAGTCCCAAACTGCCTCCCTGCAGGGTAAAGAATCCTTTAGGATAAAATCCAGTCAAAAAAATATTATTAAAATACTTTGGCACAATGTTATGTTAAAGAAACTTGAATGTAATAGAAATTACTGTATTTACCTCAGCACAACAGTCGTTGCACAATGAATGCAACGATAAAATTAGAAAAGAAAAATTGGACAACTCAGTATTGAAAATAAGGAGCTAAAACAGTATTATAGTGAAAATTCCAAAAGCAAATTTGCTAGCATATTGTTCACCTATGGCTGTGAGGTATTTAGAAAACTGTCTGATCGTCTTTTTCTTGACATATGCTAAAATTACATAAGAAATGAACTTAAAGAGTTTTTTTTTTTTAATTTCTACTTTTCGTTTAAATATTTACCTTATAACCAGGTTTTTCACCAATTTTTCAAGAGTAAAACCACAAGAGGATACCAAGGGATCCTTCCCACTTTTATGGATGTGGAATCAACCCAGGAACTTGGATAGATCCACATGTCTAACAACATCACTTGGGCTACCCGGTTGAGCTAATCCCTTGGGCTACCTTATAGTTAGTTTATCCAAACAGTGAATCTCTTTATTGTGCTAGAAAACTGACAATAGAGTTGAAGAGAAAGTTTAAATACTGATAAACAAACAAGACATGCTTAAGACGAGAAAATCTGGCCTGAGTTAGAGAAAAAAGGAAAATTCGATCTTCCTTTACCAAGGAGAAAATGACGAATGCTAAAACCAAAACGAGTAACTTTTTAGTTTTATCTTTCTACCTTCTAAGGTTTTTATCCGTGATTTTACATAAATCTCTCTACTGTGCTGGAAAAATTACAGACAGAGCTTAAAGAACCTATAAGAACTAGCAAATTGCTGATTTATTTTGTTGAAATAACAACATCTACAAAGAGGCTGCTGAAGACCATACATGCAGAAGACGATGAGAAAATCTTCCATTCGTTCGATATTGAAAACGAAAATTCTCTAACAATATTTTGTGGCAAGGAAGATTGTTAGAGAATTTTCGACCAAGAAAGCTGCAAATGCGGATTTAACTAAGCCGGCCATTCTTGCTCACTCACAAGAAACCTAGTGCTACAGAAGATAATGGGAAAAATCAAGCACAGCTCTTGCCAAACAAGCCTGAATCTCAAACCAAGCACCGCTTGAAAGTATAATATTCGAGTCTTAACAAGCCGGAATCTCAAACCAGGCACTGTTTGAAAGTATAATATTGTTCCCGAGACTCGAACTCTCAATCATCTTGTGTAAGCCTGTGTTGTAACAAAAAACAATTGTTGTTAATCTCTGTTTGAAGACTTTGTATTCTGCATTTTTGTCCTTATTTTGTTGTTCTTGTGACTGGCTGTAGAATACTCTGCCGGCTGAGCGAAAATCCTCTAAAATACTGTGTGAATATAGACCAACAAAGGTGCTACGCTTCTTTTCAGATAGGGCACTAGACCGGAACTTGCGCTCCTTCCAGATGATATTTGTATCAGAGCAAACAGACTCACATACCATACATACCCAAACAAAAAATCAAGATGTCACATGCCTTCCCACCTTCGCTAGCCAGCTTCTTTTCAGATGGGGCACTAGACCGGAACTTGCGCTCCTTCCAGATGATATTTGTATCAGAGCAAACAGAGTCACATACCATACATACCCAAACAAAAAATCAAGATGTCACATGCCTTCCCACCATTGCTAGCCAGAGAATGTGCCTAGATGATATACCTTCCAATCGGTTGCTCCTCTAAGGAAATTAATACTAATAGAACCTTGGCTGCCTCGAAGATATCATTGTACCAAGACCAATACCACATAACTCGTGGGAAACCATGTGCCCAAACACAGAAGAAAAATAGAAAAAGGAAAGAGAGTTTATCGGGTAGGGTAGAATCTTTCACCATCGAAATTGACAAGGAAAAGGGTCTTGAAACGCTCATAACCTCGGGCTGAAGATAAAACAGAGATAAATTGATCCACACATGATGCCTAAAATGAATTCAATTCTCCTCCATTTATAAATATTTTTGAAAGCTTTCATTTTCTTAAATGATTGAGTAAATCTTACTCAAAACCCCAACTTTGGGTTTCTTTGCCCAATTGCCCCAAAACTCACCCCCATAACCGCAATTTTTGGGTTTGTTTCCGTTTACAGAACACTATAGATCTGAAGCATTGTGAGCTTAACTCACCCCATAGCCGCAATTTTTGGGTTTGTTTCCGTTTACAGATCACTATAGATCTGAAGCGTTGTGAGCTTGTCGCACCTGTGCATGCTGCTGACTTTCCCCAGATTGGCATGAAGATGGAGATAAATTCCCCTGCGTTAGAGAATTGCAATTAGATTGATTAGTTAAAATAGAATTTCCAATACAAGAATCTCTAATCCATCATCTTGAGACAATTAGATCGATTAGTTAAAATAGAATTTCCAATACAAGAATCTTTAATCCATCATCTTGAGATAATTGTATTGGATCAACGTATCTATGATCTGCAGAATCACGACTTGCTATCTGGTAATTGTTGTGATGAATAATTTGTGTTGTTTATTGTTGGACAGGCTGTTGCACATGCACATCAGATTTGATAGGAAAGTTATCAGGTGGCATGTAGTTACACTGATCTGCATCCAAACGATACTGCCACATGGGTTGATGCATTGGAGGTAAAATCTGAGCAAACTGATCCAAACCCAGAGGATGTAGCTCATCTGACCTAAAATCTAATATTGGTTGTGCAGTCTCAAATTGGTCTTGCAGTCTGCTAGGCTTTCCATGAGAGTCTAATCTTGGTAAATCCTTAAGTTGCCGGTCACCTCGGTACATTGAATTTGGGTGACATTGTAGCGAGAATGAGTGGAGTTGAAAGGGGAGCAGACTCCCACAAAATCTTAGCTAATTTCCTAGTTCACTCATCCATCAAACACGTGTTCAATGCTGTTGTGTATGTCCTTTATAGATTGTCTGCGTATCTCCACTCTGGTGCTATGTGTTAGCTGTAGTCTGCTGTGAGTAGATTGCGTGGAGGTTGAGTTGAATAGACGCAAGAGGGAGGCTAAGGGGAGTCCAATTGTCCAACTCTGAAATAACTTTGCCTTGAAAATTGCCAATTAAACCTTACTAGAACATGTGTACAGGCTATTGTGTGGAGTATTCTCAGGTTGCTGCGTGGAGTTTGGAACTAACAGAGCGTATTTCGAATTTCCCTTTCTTGCAATGAATATGCATGGAACATAAAGGGGGGATTGAGGTTGGGTCTACAACAATTTGCGGTATCTACATAATTCAATGTGCTCCCTCCTTGTCTGGGCTTGTTTGGCACTTGAACTTGTGGACCCTAGGTGGATGCTCCAATCACCCTTTGACGCAGCCTTTGACTTCATCTTGATTTTCCATGTCATTTTCCTTGCCCTTTTTTATTTGGAAAAATAATAAACAAATCACCACTTATTTATTTTTGAATTTTTCTTCACTTTTTGCCACTAACATTAGAGAAAGTGGGGTTTGAGGGGGTAATAATGAATTTTTTACCCTCAAAGTGTGCATGGGAAGAATGTTGGGATGGAGAGCATGAATTGTTAGTACTTATAAGCCCCCAACATCTTCCAGACTCACTTAGTTACAATTTTTAATAAATAGATTGCTCACCCCAAGTCTTCTTATTTTTGAACGAAGTTTTTTTATAAAAAAATCATAATCTTCATCATCTTCATAGTCGTTTAGTGATGGGTTACCCATCAACAAAAGCCTCATGACCTTGGTCCTCAATTCTTACATACTCCTCGTTCTCCTCCATAGCCGATGCATATTCATTAGGGAGTTGTCTTTAGTTGCAGAATATTCACATATTTCAAGGTAATTATAAATAATTTTTAAACTAACAACTTCATCTCACCACCATGGCACAAAAGAAGATAATTTTGGAACCAATGAGATGACCGATAACTCCCAATAATAAATTAATTTGATGCTTGCAAGCTCAGTGATGTGAAATTAATGGGAGGAATGACTTGGCCATTGCTAGAACTGTGCACATTAGCTAATAAAGAAGTGGTTGGGTCTCTATTGTCCAAGCAAAGGCTATACCCTCCATCACAATTTCTGTACATGGAACGGTCTAGCTACATGCAAGTTTTATTGCCTCTTTCGTTCCCGAAGTGCCAATGATGTCTATGTATGTCACGTTGTGAACTTGAACAATGAAACTATGATTGTTGCATATTTTTAACTGATCGTGGCATCACAATGGAGGGGTACAGTAATATTGATCTATAATAATGGGATTTGAGATGTTAATCATGTTCACATGTTGGAACATTATTTGTTGGGCATACCCAGATTCCCCTGCCATGTTTTTATGTGTACTGATTCATTTTCTGTGCAATTGAGAGAAGATCCATTAACAACCATGTCTCAAATGTATCTTTTGAATCCCTGTTGCCAAGACATCCAATACTTATTCCGTGCCCAGGCCCACAAACTAGTTTGTTGATTTCAATGTCTGAGCTTTGTGTAACTACAGAAACACAATCATCTCCTGTTGCAATTTTGCAATTTTGAATCACTACATGTCGAGAGGCTGAGACTTGAATTCCATTTGTATTTGGACTATCCCCGGGAGCAACAATTTCCAAGTTTGACTTGAATATGTGTTGACCAAGCTATTTCAAAATGGATTTTTGGACTGTCCTTGAACTTCAAATCTCTCAAATGTACATTTGAGCTAGAATATACCATAAATGATGTGGGGACACTGTGGAAAATATGGTTTTAGTCTCGTTGCAATCACCAACCCACCATTTCTGGGCCATCCCATCAATAATGCCTTTGCTATCAATAGCTAATCCTTGGACCTTGGAGAACATAAGTTATTCATTGCAGTCTTGGACGAATTTGCTAGAATATATTCTCCTTAGACATGGCACCCAAGTAGAGGGAAGTCCATGTTATGTGATGCATCCTCAAACTTTGGGAAGTCATCGAGAGTAAATAGATATCTTATTGACATTCCATGCAATTTTTGGGAGATAGTAAGGCTAGATATTTGTCATGTTAATTGGTGGTCAAGAAATAGTCATTCTGCAATTGATGGCACAGTCTATTAGTGGTTGTATCTTGTGGACTATAAATTTTCATACATGATTTTTTAAGATGGCTGCAAGGATGATAATCATTACATCTGATTATGCAACACATTGTGTCTGAAAATGTTTGCACCGTGGAGAAGTTAAATTGGAATAGGGGAAATCTTGTTTGCTGCAACCACAAATATGACATTCTTTTATACCAAGGATCTTACTATGCTAATTTTTTCTCTTTCAAGATTATTTTACTAGTAGTGTTCAATGTTCTAAATGTGTCGTTATCAAAATTTGACTTTTGAAGCCAATGGTATTTTTGTTTTAAAATTACATCTCTAGAAAATATTTTGTTTTTCTGGACATTTAATGTAGTTATAGTTTATAAGCTTAAAATTAGAGCACTGATTATAATTTATTTCACTTATCATATATTGGAAATTTGAAATTGCATTGGGATGCATGCCAATCATATAAATAGTCAAATTTGCATTTTAGGATCCTATAATGAATTGTGGAACAAAATTTTGTATTTTCATATTGAACTATAGTGTTCAGTGTGTCTGTTTCCATAATGCTATTTGAAATTGACAATACTGAAGGGGTTGGTAAAATTTGAAGGTTGTTGCTACTTTCTAGTGTTGGTCATAGAGTCTATTTGATTTTATGTTTTCAATTTTTTGTGCAAAATTTCAATTTATTTGCATGCAATTGTTGGGTTCATAAGTCATTTTTTTATTAACCTTGTTAGTGCCCAAATCATGTTACCATAAATGGAATCACAAGATATTTTTCCAAGAGATGGTTAAGAAACAGAAGGAGTATTTAAAAAGTACCATAGTACACAATAACATTGAGTATTATCTTGGGAAAGGAATGTTTGGATGTAAGTTTGGTTGCATTGTAAGAGGAAGGCTTTACTTTAGAGTAGCCTTGAGCTAAGTTGTTGATTGGATTGTTTAGACTATATAGAAAAATATGTATTTTTTTTTGTACTTTGTGTTTAGATTATACATGAAAATTAAAAATTCTAACATTTAATAAAATCACAAATCTCATGTTCTTTTATACCAATTTTTGTTCTTTCAAGATTCTTTTCCTAGCATTGACTTTTGAGTAGTCTATGGATGGAGGAGAATCGAGATTAAAACTTGAAGGTTTGAGTGCTAGGTGGGGAAGTTGTTGTTGTAGATTGTGAAGACTTGAAGAGTTTCCATTGTATAATGCAAAGTTTTCATGACTTGCTTGTAAATTGAAATCATGAAGACTCAACAGATTGTTAGGATTGTTACCATGTCTTTTGAGAGGATGGATTAGAGCATTGACCATTAAGTGGATTTAAGATTGAAAATGGGAGGTTGGATGATCAAAATGGTAGTTAGAGACACCATTTCCTATCAAAGTTAAAATCCCCAAATATTTGTACTATGTGGAGTAAGGATAGAGCTAAACATGAATGATTATAACTATAGTTAGAACCAATTCTCACTCAATTGGAAACTGTGCTTGATCATATTTTCTAGACTTGAAAATAACACATTCAACAATATCATAGGATCATATCAACGTACATCAAAATTTCCAAGGAGCATGGCATGAAGTTGTGAAATAAGATGGACAAAGTTCAATTTGTCCATCATTAAGAGTCAAATCCAAAATCATGTTTCAAAATATGGTAATACACAACAAATATAATAGTTTAGGAATAAGTGGCAAAGAAGGCCCTCATACTTTTGTGGAGTACTGGTCCAATTGCATGAACTCATTTTTTTGGATATACTGGATATTGGGCCTCTTAACCTTGCTAAGCAGTCCTTTTGAGGTTGCATCTAGGTTGCCCATGTTAATGATAATAAGGTAGATGTCTAGTATGTGAAACTAGTCAAGATTTTGGTTTTTCTCATCAATCACAGTTGATTTTTTCTAGAAGTGATTGGATCAAGCATATGTGAAAAACCAAAGTTAATATTTTCAAGATTTGTTTTTAATTTGTTCCCTAAGTATTAACAATATATACAAACATTGATAAATTCCAAAATAGTATTGGAAAATGAGATGAAACCAAATTTCCATTTTGGTGACAGACATAGTGGTTGGGTTGAATTGTGGGAACTGTGGGATAACAAAAGGATTTTCTCTTCCCTAGAGGACCCTCTTCAAATTATCCAGATAAGAAAGTTGAATAATAAAGAAACCTTTGGAGTATAGATACACTTCATAGTAGTTTTTTTTCCAGTTTGAATATGTCCACTTGTACAATTCTAATATAGGTGTTGAGAATCAGACTTTAGTGCATGTGATTCACAGAAAGGGTTTGTAACCTCTTGCTCAGAGAACTCTACCATTGTGACATTTATCGCTTGGGCTCATAAGGAAACATGCACATTTAAAGTGCATGCTAATAGAGGGCATTTATTTGCAACATGTTTTGTGGTTTTTTATTGACCCATTAATTAATGACACCTATGATTAATAACTCTTTGGTAATTTTAAATATTGTGAAACTTGATTACAAATTATAGTCGTTGAAGTGGAGGGGTTTATTTGAGACTGTATCCTTGAAAGAAATAGTCTCTGAGGATGAAAACACACGTTTTCCCATCGCTCCTTTTTCTAGGCACAACACCAAACTTAGAATAGTGTCTTTGCATATCTTAGACAATAGATAATGGCCATCAAGTTGGTTTCATGCAAACAAAGTTATTATTGCTCTACTTTTTGCTTTTTATTTACTATAAAATCAAGAAAGCTCACCCAAAATATTAAGGTTTTCCCTACGATAGACTTGACAATAATTTGAAAGCTTGCTTTGATTTCAAAGCCCTCTCAAATTAAGGTTCCCTAACATTTCCATTGTTACCAATTTTTTTGTTAAATACTTTTTGTTCAAATATTTTGTTGAACACTTGCCATGCAACCTTAGGTCCAAAGGAAATGATTTTTTTTGGCCTAAGTGATCTTGATTGAAACGTGTTAACTACCAATCTATCTATGAGTACATCCAAGAATATTACTTTACCATACCCCTAAGAACACATCTAAACCACTATTTTTTGTGCTTGGACTATCATGTTAGTCCCTAAAGAGCAGTTTGAGTTCTTCCATTGCTAATAGAAACAATCATAGAGCTCTTTCCATATGAGCCATGTTAACATATTTTCAAGTTTCTTTGTGTATGTCAGTTCCTTTGAGCAAACTCAAACCAACAATAACCTAGGTGCCTCTGTTTGCACTACCTTTAATCTCTGACACTTTGGGATTTCCACTTCAAGGCATTCCTTCATTGTGCGAGGCAAGGGATGTGTTGACTAGTTAGTGAATAGTAAACACCCCAATATTTGTGGTGTTCTCGACTTTAATAGCTTTAGTAGAAGGCTTAGAAATTGACCTTTGCCTAGAGGAATAACCATAAAGCTCTAGGAAAGTTTTGCAGTCACTCCTAAAGTTCCCTCTATGGCTCGGGCTCATAAGGAAACATGCTCATTTAAAGTCCATGATAATAGAGTTCATTTCTTTGGAATAAGTTCTATGGTTTTATCTTCACCCCTTAATTGATGACATTTATGATTAATAACTCTTTAGTAAAGTTTAATATATTGTAAACTTGATTACATTAAATTATAGTATTGGAGTGTTAATACTCTAATATTATGCACTTGGATAACTCATTATATTAAAGGTACCCCTTCAATGGTATTTCAGGGATGTCTTTGAGAAAGTGGCATTCATGGGACACCTACCCTAGTGGAAAAGATGTGTCCTTGACCCACATGTGTTTTTATGTGTATGTGTGTGTTAAAGGGGCTTCCAATATGAGGATGAGTTGCATTACCCTTGAGATGCATTATCCAGTCACTTATAAATATGCACATTTAGATTGGGTTACTTGTTACATGGATGCATTTAGTTTTATCTGTAAATAATTTTATTTTCCCCAATTTTTCACAACTTCATTGTGCTTTTAACAATTTTCATTATAGAATAAGACAAATTTATATGGTTAAACTGTATTTCACACACACATTTGTCATTTCCTCTGAAGGACCCAAATTTCTTGGATAATGATACATATGATTGAATTGGAAATTTAAATGGAAAACAAAAACTGGCATCATTTGGACATAGCTAACATAAGTTGCTCTGAGACATGTTCGGATTTGCTAGAGAAAAAGAAGCAAGTGCTAAAAATGTTATGTGTTATGCTATTTGTTATAGCTTCTTTTCATTTCAAAAATTTGTACAAACTTTGTTAGCTGATAGGTACCCCAATAAGAAATTGAGCACAACAACATTAACACTTGCAGATTCAACATGTACGATTAGAAAAGTTCGCATGAGTCCTTCCTGTTATCACTTTGTACTTCTTTTGATGCATGTGAAATAACCGTTTAGGTTGACCCTAAGTACCACGAATAGAACCACTGAATTTACACCATATGCAAATACTTGAATTCTATTGATGGAAAAATAATTGCCTCTTTTATTATTTGAAGCATCCATTGTATCTATATACTATTCATAAACATAACAATTTTAAAAATAGGAGTGAAAAAACATCTTGCATAAAGCAATAATTAGATCATACTAGCAAGCCAAGAACCTTCAGATTATTAATGACACCATTGCGCAAAGATGCAGATAATGGGCATTTAACACATGCCTCAATCTTGATAGAATATAAATTTTTGAATGATTGGTTTCATGTAAATGTACTCCACAACATGATATATTGTGATATGTGTGCGCATATTTTCTCAAGCTCCACACAGAAGAAGGTTTGAGAACTAAGGAAAAATATTTATGATGTTACTTGTTTACAAATTTGAGAAAGCCTCAAGGTTTACAATCAAAATCTAGAAATTTTGTTTCCTGGTGGAATGTGAGACATTCTTGGATTTGTATAACGCTTCAATGCTTGTTTAGGATCTAGGTAAGTGTGAATGAATAAAAGCTTTCTATCATTGTTCTATATTGGATTCCCATTCTCTCTAGGTTATCAAAGGAAATTAAAACGTGATTAGACTAAGGGACAAGATATTTCATTGCCAAACTTTAACCTTACAGGGAAGTGCACTACAATTGTTTGATACTTCCACACATTTTGAGGGCATGCCAATAGAAATGTTATTATTGTTGGATACACTGGCGTTGGTTAGTTTTAGAAAAGTTTTCTTTGTCAAATATGTTGTTTTTATGAATTAATATTTCCAACCAAGAGGATAAAGACTTGGCATGTCTAGGACATAGTGGTGTTATTTCTTGCCTATATTTGTGATTTATTAGTATTCCACCACTAATAACTTCATTACATAGTTGTCTTTTTAGTAGTATATTACAACAATGACTTGTTAAAGGAAAACGATTCTAGTTTTTTGAATGTCATAAACTGGAAGGAAATTTAGCTTTGAATTAGAAAATGGAATATATTCTGAAAAAAATGTTTTTTGATCAAATATAGGCTCGTTGCCTGATCATTAACAAAAACAGTCACGACAATAAAAAATGATTTTGGACACAATGAATTACAAAACTCTCCAGCTCAAAAAAAAGTTACCATATTATGTTTTTTCTGCATCAGAGAGAAATGAATGAGTAACCTTAAGTTTGCTTTGAATATTTATAGAATCATTTTAGAGATTCTAAATGGAAATTGCGTGTGCTAATATTTCTCAATTAATTACAGGGAAAACAAGGGGCATACATAATTTGTTGGCTTATGGGAATTGGATTCCTTTTCCCTTGGAATAGTACGTTGATAATTGAAGATTACTATATTGAAGCTATATTCCCGGTTAGTATCACAATTTACAAAGTCTTGTCTTAGTCTTTTTTAGTTTCTTGTTGTAATCTTGTGTCAACAATACTTTGCTCCACCCATTAGATTTTTACTAACTAGTTTTATTGTTGAAGTGTCACTGCTTCTTATAGATAACTAGAGGAAACGATACAACTACAAAAGTGGAGCATGAGACATTCTTAGTAGAAATTGCTAGCTCTGTTTTGTTTATTTGTGACATTTTATTTGCTTTGTTTATATAGGTCATCTGGCCACATAGTAGCTACTATTTCCCAACTAAAGAAAACTTGTTTGAGTTTCTTACTTTTATGGGGAAAAATGACATTAACAGTATTGTTGATGTTGAGGTATATATCGTATAAATCCTTTATAGTCTACTTTAGTTTATATTCCAGTGTTCATCGACTTTCATGTCTTATACTATTCATTGTAATTTTTTTTTTTTTCATTTTGCAGAAAATGGACTCAGTATTGATGGTAAGAAGCAAGGAATGAAGAAAGAGGGGAACAATAACACTAGAGTGACAAAGAGAGAGAAGTGTACTGGTTTAGTGGTACCCGTAGAGCCAATATCCCGCATAAGACACACAAATAAAGACTTATGGTCAAGTTTTCAGAGTTGGTGAATTTTCTTGCAATTCCTTGGCAAGATAATGATTTTGAAGTGATGAACAATATTTTATCTGTAAATTGTACTCCAACCAATATTAAGTTGGAAACTCATATTGTAATACTTGACATTTTATATAATATAATTTATGTGGTTGGAATTATTTATAGTTGCACTTGATATTACTCGGTATTGTAATTAACATATGTAAGTTTGCGTTTTCATATTAGATGAACATGTAAATTGTATGACAACTTTTTTTAAAATTTAGTTGCAAAATCATACTAATTAATTTATGTTGATTAATAATGAACATATAAAATCAATCTAAAACTATTAAAATAGTAGTTTATATTGATTAATGATGAACACAAATAAAATTACTATACTACTAAATTAGTCATTTATAATGATTTATAATGAAAGTAAATGAAATGAACATAAACTACTAAATTAGTCATTTATATAATGAATAAATGACTACTGCAAATGATAAATTTGTGACCACAAATGACGACTCAATTTTGTACATATACGATTATTAGTAGCTAATTTACAGTATCTTATAACACGACTAAAATTTAGTCATATTTTTTCGGTCATTAATTGGTTTCAAATGATGACTAAAATTTGCATATATATATATATGACTATTAGTAGTTAATTTACAGTATCTTATAACACGACCAACATTTTGGTCATATTTCTTTGGTCATTAATTGGTTTTCTCAGGTGATCATTAGTAATATATTTTTTTGTATATTTGGTCATTAATTGTGACAATTAATGACCAAATCAATGATTAAATCAATGACCAAATCAATGACTAAATTAATGATCAAATCAATGATTAAATTAATGACTAAATTAGTGACTAAATTAATGACCAAATATACAACTAGACAACAAAATTGAGATAACCAATTAATGACTAAGCTAAAAATGACCAAAAGTTGGTCGCGTTATAAGATACTGTAAATTAGCTACTATTGGTCACCGACTGAAAAATAGTCATTTATATGCAAATTTTAGTCGTTTTTTTAGTAACTAATTAGCCATTTTGTACTAAAGGGAAGGTAGTTGTAACTGTTGTTGTTTCATTGGTATTGGAGGGACTACTATACCTTGGCCATTTCCTCTCCAATTTTGACCCCAAGGATTGGGTTGTGATGGAGGATATTGCATTGGTGGAGAAGATGGCCACTGGTTCCATGGTGAAGGAAATGTTGAGGAAGGAGTAGGATACTGCCATGGGTATTGATGACTATTATAAACATTATTCCAAGGATAAAAAGAGGAAAAATCTCAAGGCATACCTATAGGCCGCGATTGCCATGGTCTCTTTGATTCGATGAAATAAGAATATTGAACGTCCTCACTTGATTCTTGAAGTATCGACTTCAGTCTGGGAAAGTCAGGACACTGATTCGTAGAGTGTGCCAACTCATAGATGTTGCATAGGCTGACACTATTCAGTCCACATTCTCTTTCCAAATGTTTCTTTTTGCTTTAGGGACATAATATTGCTAAGGCTACTTTAGCTTTTGCTTGTGCTTTCTTGACTTGTACCATAGTGATCTGGGTAGAGAGAGTGTTAGGAGGTCGGTTTTAAACCCGATCTCTTCTCTAGTTACTCCTCCACTTGTGGACTTCTGCATCCGGAGTGAAGGGTCCCGAACTAAAAATATCCCCTTGATCTATCCTCTTGAGCTATGCAGGCAAAGCTTCATTATCTCATCAAACATTTCTTGTGATATGTCTCCTTTTCCTATTATGTTCAGATGCTCCAGAAAATCATCTCTTAAACCTCTTAAGAATATTGGCTTTATAATTTCTGGATCTAAGTTACTGAACTTAGACCTCTGTAAATTATAGTGAAATAGCTCCAGATAGTCTTCCAGGCTTTCCTCCTCCTTCTGTGCAATTCTGAAAATCTCGTCCTTCAAATCCCTAGTTTGGCAGTAGTCCTGATACTTAAAGAGGAAGGCCTCTCTCATGTCATTCCAGGTTTGAATCGTGCCAACACCCAATCTCATGAACCATATTAATGCTGATCCTTTCAATGTAGCAGGGAATAATTTCAGCTTCTAGGCATCTGAAGTGTAGTCATAACCTCTACACAACACATCGAATTCGAACAGAAAGGTATATGGATCTTCAACACCCATCCCTTGAAAGGATGGTATGGATGATAAAATAATATTCTTCATAGGAGCCTCATCCCATGTTACTGCTATTTGGAATTCAAACGTAACAGAGCTACCTGCCTTGACATTCTCGTCCCCCATGGCTAATTATTCCTGATGGGATGAATTGCCCTCAGAGTGTACTGGAGATTGAAAAATAAAAGGATCGAGCTGCCCCAGGACCAACTGTTTAACAACACTACCAGCTTCAAACTCATGATCAACTTAATGTTGTTCCTCAGGTCCCTGATGATCCCCACTGGTCTCTCTATGTCCTTCAATTCTCAGATCCTGATCAATGATTCTCCACTGCTATTTTGAATTTGGAAGACACCGATGGTCCAGGCCTTGATATGGTAGCTACTTTCTATGGTCCTACCTTCCTATTATCTCTATATGACGTGGACTGTTCCTTTTCTTCCCTTGAAATCAGATCTCCAAAGAATTTCTTTCTTCCCAAATTTACACTCTTATTTTATTTCTTAAGACCCGTATTTCCTGTAATCAGTAGAGTGGGGGGTGTTTGTAGATGTTGTTGTTGTCCTACCAGCACACATGGGCCCTATGTGTATCAATTCATCCTATAAGTGCTTCAGTTTCCACAGCAGTGAGCCCACCCAAGTTTGTTAGAGCGATGCGCAGGTTCTTAGCTCTCGTCTTACCGCCCAATGACCGTATAGTTGAAGACACCCAAAATTCAACTCCTAAGCGTCCCATCAAGACATTGGTGAGCCCACTCAAGTTTGTTAGAGCGATGCGCAAGTTATTACCTCTCGTCTTATCGCCCGAAAATTTTGTCACTAGAGACACTCTAAGAAAAAAAACAAATCGCTCAAAAATTCAATCTCCTAAGTGTCCCAGCAAGACATTGGTGAGCTTGCTTAGGTTTGTTAGAGCGATGCGCAGGTTCTTACCTCTCGTCTTACTTCCCGACAATGGTGTCGCTGGAGACACTCTAAAAACACACGAAAATTGCACCTCTAAGAAACAACTCTAATTGATTGGATCGTCACTGCCATCCCCGGAAACAGCGCCAAAATGTTGGGCTATATAAATCACTGTTAAATGAATAAACAACACACATTAATTATCAATCTAGGGACGTATTTTTATTCCAATAATAGTTGCACTGTCTGTGCCGATACACCAACTAGAATAAATTCCAAAGAAAAGAAATCGTTGTTGAAGTAAATGCTGTAAATAAATCACTCATGCAGAAATAAAAGGATCTACAAGACTAGAATCACACTTCAACTAATTTGTTCTAGTGTGCCACACAAAAAGTATCCAACTGGTGTCTTTAATATCATATGTGTAACAACATACAAAGTATTTAAACTGAAGCGGATATATTCACAACTGAACAAAAACAACAACAACACCCTACTAATACATAAACTTAAATACAAATACATACACACAACTACTTTAATTACTGCAATCCTTGCTAAGAAGGAGGGACCTTCCTCCCTAATAGGGCGCAAGTAGAGGAAGAGCTTAATGCAAACTAAATAGAATAATGTATGTAACAACAATAATAGGATAATCTATATTAATTTGAACACAATTACAGAGCCAAAATAATGTTGTTCTCTGCTAACCTTTCGACCTCTAGGGCCGAGAACTATATAGAGGTTACATCAGAAAATCAAGGAATAGATTAGTCATGAGAATCTTACGATTCTCATGCTGATCAAAATATAACACATATAGTTATAACCACACCCTAATAAATTTCTTACTTGAAAAATATAGATTACAATCAAAACCACCCTTAGGCTATTAACCCAAAAATACAATGCTAAACAACTTCTACGGCTATCGTAATAGAATCAAAATTGTAGTTTAACAGCTAGAGGACAGATCAACAATAAGTGTTGACGAAATCCATTCAACGATACAACTGTATCAGCAATTCACCAGCGGGTCTGTAACAACAGAGTGTAACAACAGTTTGCCAGCAGGTCTGTAACAACAGAGTGTAACAACAGTTTGTCGGTGGGTCTGTAATAACAAGGTTTAACAACATCACTTTGTTGTAACAACACCCTCTTAAATACTCTTGTGAACTTCATGCTCGGGATCTTTGGGGCTATAAATGACATCTGAGAAGACAATACAAAGACCATCGATCTTCTCCAAACATTCACCATCAATTAGTCATAAAAAAGTACGATATATCATAATAATTGGTGAATTGGCAGAGTAATAAAAATAAGGTGAAACAACACAAGTTAGGGTAGAAAGGTAGGAGAAAGAGGCAAAGATACTCCCATCGGTTATACTTATGAGGCAAAATTGGGAAAACAAATGTAGGAAAAGTGTACAAAAATGGCACCCAATAGCAAGCTAACGTGGAAGATGACGACGCCCTGACCCCATAGATCATAGTTAATTTATGATCACGTGGCAAGGTGATGTAGCAGTGATGTGGCAAGGTGACGTGGCATGATGACGTGGAGATGACATGGACCTGGCCCACATATCGCACATCGCAAGCTCAGGAGGATAATCGCTCAAGATTCATGTTAAAATGCCGAAGTGCGAAATGTGATAAGAGTATTGGATGCGATATGCTTCAAAGCTAAATTCTAGAGGATTTAAAGTCTAGTGTGGGCCCCATTTGCATACCGCACGACATAGATCAACAATAGAGATTAAATCGAAAACCTAGTGGAATATTGCAATCGGCGATTTTTATCTTTACATGTTAAGACGTCACAAGGTAAGTTGCTTAAGTTGCGATGTGAAGTATATTGCATACCGCAGAAAATCAGGAAAACCCATTATGTTATATGTTAAAAGGTGTGACATGCAATAAGTTTTTCGGGTCGAGCTGTGAAATCAAAAAATCACAAATATTGCGAAATTCTTAAAGTTCCAAAGTTGCAGGGAGGTAAGTGATTAAAGTTGTGAAGTGTGATCCATCGTGATTGGTCACCGCTTGTGTGGTCCCATAAACCACAGGCTCCACGAGTATTCTGAAAATTTGCAACTTTGCTCATCATTTGGTAGAAATCGCATCGGAAGGAAAAAGGAGATTATAACGTAAAACCAATGGAACGCCGAAATGTGATAGATGTGACCAGATGCGATATCGTTCATAAGTAAATATTAATATATTTCAAATCTAGGATTCTCTGTGGATACACCTGTTTTATGAAGAAAAAGGTTTGAACGCGACTAAAGGAGACTCGGGTAAGTGACCCGACATAGAAAAAAGTGCAAAGGCAAAAGTTTAACGTTGTGTTAATAAGAAGACATGAACCATGGTTCGAGTCGAGCTTAGAAAGACCTCCAAGCAAAGTCGGGTGTTGAGAAAAGCAAAAGGTTGAACGCTGTGGGCAAGAGAAGGAAGGTAGTTGGGCAGAGTCAGGCAAAAGAAGATATGGTGGCACTGTTGGAAACACAACAACATGGGTCAAGTTGGGAAAAATGTGAAGAAAAACATACAGAATATAAGAGCAAGAACATAGAGACAAGACAAATACAGTAGCGACAAACGGCGAACCAGCCAAGAGTTTAAAGGACTGAATGAAATATACTTGTTGTAACTGTTAATGTCAATTCATTTATTATTTTATATTGTTTGTGATGCAAAGGAAAGTCTCCATAGTCATATGCAAAAATCCATTTGATACTGAAATAAATGAATTTTTTTTGTAACATTTTGAATATGTTGAGTGAGGAAATGAGTGGGTGGAAGGCAAAGAGTCATGCTTGTTCACTTCGTATTCCATGTAGAATGAAAACAATCAAGGATTTATCTGTATAAGAGATGTAATATCAGTGTGGAAAGAAGGGGACGAAAGCAACATAATTGAAGAGAGCGGAAGAATGTAAGACAGCTGCAGAAGGTGAGAGAGAGGAAGAATCGAGAAGAGCTAATAGAGATGTCGTGCACATCAAGAGTTGATATGAAGCAAATATGAAGGCTGAAAAGGCAGCAGTGAAGAAGGAGTAAAACATAGCTGATATCCAGGTAAATCAACATATGATTTTACTATAGTGTGAGGGAGTTGGAGCTTCCATTTCAAGTTGTAGCTTGATAGATGACCAGTTGTAGTTGGTTGAGGTAGGAGCCTCCTGTGGGTTGTAGCCTACAAAAATTACAAGGGATTTGGTGCTTCCATTTCAAGTTGTAGCTTGATAAATGTCCAGTTGGAGCTGGTTGAGGTAGGAGCCTACTGTGGGTTGTAGCCTGTAGAAAATAGATGGGAGTTGGAGCTTCCTTCAAATTTGTAGCTTGCATAATTTGAGGTAGTAGCCTCCTGTAGGTTGGAGCCTACATAAAATTAGTGGTGAGAGGGAGTTGGAGCTTGCCTTTGCATCACAACAATAATAAGATGTGGTTTTCTCCCTTATGGGTTTCCACTTATATATGTTGTCTATGTGCATGATGATTATGTGTTGATGTATTGTGTTCAATCTTCTTATTACTTGCTCCGCACATATTAAGTTTGTTGATTCATTATATATTAAGTTGCTTATGAAATGTAGGTGTAAATAAGTTTAAAGAAAAGAGTTTTAAATGTCCATGAATGTACTAAATGGATTCACCCCCCTCTTAGTTTAGCTAAGGGTTCATCAATTGGTATCAGAGCAGGTTCCTTTGGTGTAAGCCTAATAGCTTGAGGGAGATCTGGTTGAGTCATGGACTATCGAAGTGTACCCATGTTGAGTACAACAAACTTTCCTAAATGGAGAGATAAGGTTAAAACATATTTAATGGCTTATGAACATGAGGCATGGAAACTTGTATGTGATGGTTACTACACAAACTCTCCCTCTTTGCAAGAAAAACAGTGGAATGCCAAGGCAAAATGTGTGATATATAACAGTCTTCATTAGAAGGATCTTGATTCAATAATGGATTTAACTTTTTCAAAAGGAATCTGGAATAGATTGCATCTCATGCATGAAGGAGACACTAGTGGTTGCATTATCAAGAAGGAGAAGATAAACAACAACAAGAAGAAAAATTCTTTTCAAAAGGAAAAAGGTCAATCAAATGAGATATGTGCTAGGGTGAATGGATGTGAGTGCCATGAAGAAATTACAGTTGAAGAAAAAACCAAACTTGACACAACCTTGACTGAAATATAAAGATTGAAGAATGAAAACGAAGACCGGAAGACACTAGTGCAAATATGTGATGAGAAAGAATATGAAGATAAGGAAGAAATTGTTGGCCTGAAGGCACAACTTGAAGAAGCAAGGAAAGTAGAAGACATTCTGCTGCAACAAATAAAAGAGAAAAGTCAGGAATGTAGAAGATTAGAAGAAGAGGTTGTAAGCCTGAGGAAGAAATCAGAGAAGGCCCAAATTGAATTAACTATGAATATTCCACAAATGAAAAGCTCTAGATAGTTGGACCAGATTCTAAATTCTCAAAGATATCCTCTCATAAAGTTCAAGATAGGCTATGAAGGAGAAACCAATAAATCCAAGGTAGAAGATAACAAGAATATCATTTTTGTAAAAGTTGTAAAGGATAATGAAGCAACAAAAAGGGAACCCACAGAATTAGAAGCCAACAAGACCATGATGTGTAATGAAGCAAACATAAACAAGCAACAAAATCAAGTGGCAAAGAAAGAAATGAAGAAACAATCAACTTCAAAAGGCTCATACGCACCTAAGGATGAATTGAACAAATTCAGAAGATGTCAAAGGAGGTTCCTTCCTCCTGTGAGAAGTATCAGTTGTTTTGCCTGCCACAAACTGGGACATATTGCAACATACTATAAGACAAAGCAAATCCATTCCATCCTGCAAAATATGCATCCAATAAGAGGAACTCCTCAAGCAAGCAGATGGAAAGGACAAGCTTTCACCAGATACACAAATCAGTTCCATGGCTATTGTTATTCATGAAATGAATATGGACATGTAGCAGCACAATGTAAGACTAGGAAACGCAAGTTTAATCAGGAAAAGACGCAGAAAATGAAAAGACTACGTCAAGAAAGAAGTTGGAAAGGAAAATATTTCACCAGGTACAAAAATCATTTCCAAGGTTGTTGTTATTCATGCAATGAATTTGGACATAAATTTGTTGAATGTAAACTATGTTAAAAAAGGAGCACAAAATTCTATACATCAGCTCAAACGTACCTTGGTAAAATAAGATGTTATGTGTGACACAAGCTTGAACACAAAGCAAATGACTGCAGGCTTCCATATACATTAAAGGGCTCTACACAGATGATGGAACCAAATCAAATCAGACCAAACTGTGAATCAAAAAGAAATGTAAACATTATGAGGAACCCCAACAAAGTATGGATGAAGAAGAAAAAAAAGGGGGAGCCTGTTACTTTAATGACATTTTGAATCCATCATAGTCTCAGGGGGAGCTACTCCAGGAAGCAACGCAGATATCCAGTTAGTGATAGACAAGAGGCACCATCCCAAGGGAAGAGAAGTTCATAAAAGGTCCCCTTAAGATTTGTCAAAGAAGAGCTGCTTGGAATAAGAATAGGTAAAATTTGAGGAAGGGACAGGAAATTTCCTCTAGCAGAGAATTGTAGAGGAAGAAGGACACCTGGAACATTCAATAGCCAACAGGTTGATGGAAGAAGAGAAAGCAACAAGCAACCATAATGGTAAAGGGAACATTAGTCATGAACTTGGAAACTAAGAAGATGGTTACACTGTGTGTCTCACTGCAAGTGTTGATAATGAAACAAAATTCTTTTAAGAGGGATGAATAAGAAAAATGTTATTATCATTATATCATTACAAATATCCATCCCAAGTGCTATTATTGGAGCAGTGGTATGATACAGGTCCTCCGGATCAGAATATCATGGTATGCATCATGGTGGTGGTATGGCAGAAATACATCAAGGAAGTAGTCCCAACGTTATCAACATTATAATATGTGTGGATTAAGTTCTAGTTGCTCTTATTAGTGCAAACTATCTTCTGGTTGCAAATGCAGGAGAATGTCAAGCTGTATTATCAAAGCATAGAAAGGTTTAATATGCCAAATGATCATTATCTTGTTTTCATTAATGTATTATATTGAGCATTGAAGTAGTACGTATTCTTGGATATAATTGGAATCCTCTTCAATTCAGTGTTGATAGAATTTCAAGGCTTCTTTCTTAAGGTCATCCATAAAGTTGTGTGTGGTCTGTCTTTTGAGATTCCAATTAAATAAACTGAAGAAGTCTTCTTGAAGCACATTCTGTTAGAAAAGTTGAAGTGTATATGGAGCAGTAGTCATTCTGGAGCAGCCCTAGAAAGGCATATGTAGTGACATTCATTTAATAACGTAATGACAGAATGAACATGGTTATTGATGCCAGAATCAGAGTTTGTATATTGTTGATTGTTGTTGAAAACAAAGGAGAACATAATACAAATAGTAGAGATTATGTAGGTTGTCTCAACTCGGGCTATCTATGGGAGCTGGAGTGAAATTACCGCATGAATTATCAATGGGTATCATATTATCTCGTGGCCTGGGATGCATAAACATTTTTGGCATAAGTGTATACCACAAAGATCAGATATATCAAGCCCTAACCTTTAGTCATCCTTAACCATGCTTTATACCTAGAAGTTATGAAACAATGGTATGTGGTTGAATTTGAGAATCCCTTATAAAGAAAGTATGACCGGCTGGCCTATGAACCAATTTCTGTACAAAGACATCCTTGAATCTGCAATGGAATCACTGTGTAATATGGCCGTAAAGGTGAACCGTGGCTGCAAAAGATATATTGGCATCATCATATTTGAACAAGATGTGAGCTACAGATGTGTATTGTAGAAGAAGAAATATTCCATCTACAATCTTCCTCAACAAATATGTATCTCAGATGAAGATCATGATATAGACTGAAGTATATTTGGAGCAGACTTTATATATCATATGGAGCATTCTCAATATTTTAGTATTATTCCAATGATGCATTTCTGATATAAGTTTGGTACAATTTGTTCTATGGAGTGCCCTTATCATCACTTTCAGCACTATACAAGTGCAAGGAGTCTGTGCTTTGGGATGGTATCAACTTACTGTGTATATACATACAAGTTCAATGATTCCCAAAGTGTTCTCCCAACAATGCTTATACACCAAATGGAGCAGGAGTCCCAACCAGGTATGTGGACAGAATGAAGAATGCTTATGCAGAACTCTAATAAGGAAATGATGGAAAATACACTGGAAAGAGGTGTAACCCTTTTCCATTGATGTTAAAGGGGGAGGAAAAGAAAGCAAAGGAAGATAGAAAATTCTCAGAATGAAAGGGGGAGGAATTGTTGCCATCAATGCCAAAGGAGGAGACTATTGGAAATATTGTCATTGATGAAAAAGGAGCAGAAAAGAGCAACAAAGAGTAAAAGAGAGGCAAAGGAGCAGCATTAGAGGCAAAGGAGTAAGGCAGATGAGTAGCAAAGAGGCATGGATCAACACCAGAATCATTATCTAAGGCAAAGGAGCAGAGAGGAGTAGCATTATGCAGAAAAGAGGCAAGGAGCAGCAATGTGCCACAAAGACGCAAGGAGAAACATTAGAATCATTATCTAAGGAAAAGGAACATAAAGGAGCAGCAAAGAGGTAGAACAATGTAGTTCAGTTCAGTGTGATTCCAGTCTAGAGAAAGTGGATGTGTGTGCAGGTTGAATAAGAAACAAATCTGTATTCTAGATTCAGAGATCTAATACAGAATGGTGTTCTGTATTTGGCATTGAAATAGTATGGAAAGTGGTAGCAACGTATAATCATAGATCCAAGGGAATAAGAGAAGAGAAGACCCAAAAAGGAGTCGCGTGGAGGAGACAAAGTTGCAGAGCAATGATAGCTGAACAAGTAGGAAAAATTATTAAGGCATTAAACCCCTAAGAAAATTTCCAAAGGAGAGAATGGACAGTTCTGATTAAATCGCAAAGATTAGCTTGAATATCGACGGTTAAGATCTCATCGCAGATTAAATTGTGAAAATGCCAAAGGAGCCACGTTTTGGGTGGAGGTCCTTGCGCATATCGCATAGCGCATGCGATATGGTATAACAGTTAATGACAGAAATGAAAACTTGCGAAGTTGCGATGCGATAAGACATAGAAATTGCGAAATGTGAAGTGTGGGCGATGATGTGGCAGTGACGTGGTGATGACGTGGCAGTGATGTGGCAAGCTGACGTGGCCTCGACCCCACAGATTGCAGTGAATTTATGATGACATGGCAAGGTGACGTGGCCTGATGACGTGGAGATGACATGGACCTGGCCCGCATATTGCACATTGCAAGCTCAGGAGGATAATCGCTCAAGATTCATGTTAAAATGCCAAAGTGTGAAATGTGATAAGAGTATCGGATGCGATATGCTTCAAAGCTAAATTCTAGAGGATTTAAATTCCGGCGTGGGCCCCATTCGCATACCACATGACATAGATCAACAGCGGAGATTAAATCGCAAACCTAGTGGAATATTGCAATCGGTGATTTTTATCTTTACATGTTAAGACGTCGCAAGGTAAGTTGTTTAAGTTGCCATGCGAAGTATATTGCATACCGCAGAAAATAAGGAAAACCCATTATGGTAAATGTTAAAAGGTGTGACATGCAATAAGGTTTTCGGGTCGAGCTGCGAAATAAAAAAAATCACAAATATTGCGAAATTCTTAAAGTTCCAAAGTTGCAGGGAGGTAAGTTATTAAAGTTGTGAAGTGTGATCTGCCGTGATTGGTCACTGCTTGTGTGGTCCCATAAACCATAGGCTCCACAAGTATTCTAAAAATTTGCAGCTTTACTCATCATTTGGTAGAAATCGCATCGAAAGGAAAAAGGAGATTATAACGTAAAACCTATGGAACACCGAAATGTGATAGATGTGACTGGATGAGATATAGTTCAAAAATTAAATATTAATATATCTCGGATCCAGGATTCTCTGTGGATACGCCTGTTTTACGAAGAAAAAGGTCTGAACGCGGCTAAAGGAGACTCAGGGAAGTGACCCGACACAGAACAAAGGGCAAAGGAAAAAGATGAACGTTGCAGTAATAAGAAGACATGCACCATGGGTCGAGTCGGGCTAAGAAAGACCTCCGGCCAGAGTCGGGTGTTGAGAAAAGTAGAAGGCTGAATGTTGCAGGCAAGAGAAGGAAGGTATTTGGGCAGAGTCGAGCAAAAGGAGATATGGTGGCACTGTTGGAAACACAACAACATGGTTCAAGTTGGGTAAACAGGCGATTATGCAGCACGGTTAGAATATAACAGCAGAAACATAAGAGACAATGACAACAACAGAAAGGACAAATGCACAACAAGCCAAGAGCTGAAAGGACTGAGTGAAATATACTTGTTGTAACTAAAAATGTAAATTCATTGATTATTTTATATTTTTTGTGATGCAAAGGCAAGTCTCCATAGGCACATGCAAAACTCCATTTGATACTGAAATAAATATATAGTTTTTTTGTAACATTTTGAATATGTTGAGTGAGGAAATGAGTGGGTGGAAGGCAAAGAGTCATGCTTGTTCACTTCGTATTCCCTGTAGAATGCAAATAGTCAAGGAGTTATCTGTATAAGAGATGTAATATCAATGTGGAAAGAAGGGGAAGAAAGCAACATAATTGAAGAGAGTGGAAGAATGTAAGAGAGCTGCAGAAGGTGAGAGAGCGAAAGAATCAGGAAGAGCTAATAGAGATGTTGTGCACATCCAAAGCTGATATGAAGTAGATATTAAGGCTGAAAAGGCAGCAGTGAATATGGGTAAAACATAGTTGATATCCAGGTAAATCAACATATGATTTTATTATAGTGTGAGGGAGTTGGAGCTTCCATTTCCAGTTGTAGCTTGATAGATGACCAGTTGTAGCTGGTTGAGGTAGGAGCCTCTTGTGGGTTGTAGCCTACAGAAAATACAAGGGAGTTGGTGCTTCCGTTTCAAGTTGTAGCTTGATAGATGTCCAGTTGGAGCTGGTTGAGGTAGGAGCCTCCTATGGGTTGTAGCCTACAGAAAATAAATGGTAGTTGGAGCTTCCTTGCAAGTTGTAGTTTGCAGAATTTGAGGTAGTAGCCTCATGTAGGTTGGAGCCTATAGAAAATCACTCGTGAGAGAGAGTTGGAGCTTGCATTTCCATCACAACAATAATAAAATTTGGTTTTCTCCCTTATGGGTTTCCACTTATATCTGTTGTCTATGTGCATGATGATTATCTGTTGATGTATTGTGTTTAATCTGCTTATTACTTGTTGCCCACATATTAAGTTTGTTGATTCACTATATATTAAGTTGCTTATGAAATGGAGGTGTAAATAAGTTTAAATAAAAGAGTTTTAAATGTTCATGAATGTACTAAACTAATTCAACCCCCCCCCCCCTCAGTTTAGCTAAGGGTTCATTAGGAGTTACAAGAAAAGGTGAAGCAAGAATTACAACAAATTAGAAACTAATATAAAAATGGGTGGACATGAAGAAGAGATAGCAAGAATTTCATATTGGTGACTTGGTCATGGTACATTTGAGAAAGGAAATATTTCTAGCAAAAACATATAATAAACTCAAAATGAAAAAGATTGGTCCTTGTAAAATCTCGAGGAAATTTTCCTCCAATGCATATGAAATATAACTCCATCAATACATTGGCATTTCACCATAGCTTTAATGTAGTTGGTTTATATATTTTCAAATTAAAGTACATTGTTCTAAATGAAGCAATTTTTAGTCAGAGTGGTGGATGGGAGAGTCAACTGCCAAAACAAATTCCTAAAGAGATTGAAGCAGTGATTGATCATAAATTGATGAAAGGAACTAGAGGCAGGGAATATTATCAATGTATAGTCAAGTGGAAGAATCAACTAGTTGACAACTCTACTTGGATGATAGAGGAAAATATTTCGAAGTATGGTACCACTGTAGAAACTCTTATAAATACTTTCTCTCCTATAGATTTGGATGCAGGAGCATCACCATCAGTAAAATCATTTTGACATTGATGGTCAAGAATTCATTTACTACAAGAAGTTGGTTTCCTGAATTTATTTTAATTGTTTGAAATAAGTAAGAAAACTCGTATTTAGTTAGAATTCTTATGTACTTGTCAATAAATAGAAATTTATTGTAGTTTATTTCCAAGAGATATTGTAATTAGTTTTAATAGATTAAATATATTCTAGAATTAGGATTTAGATCCACAATTAGTGGATTTGAACTAATTATTCCTTTGTATTAAAAATAGGCCTTGTATCTCAACAAATGGCCTGATAAAAGTGTCTGGGTGAGGGTCTATTTGTGTTTTTTTAAGAAAGGAGCTGACAAAATTGAAGAAATTTTGTTTCCCTTCATTTTTGGATGACATGTGATTTTTTTTATTTGAATTTGTTTCAAAATTTTGTGTTATATATGTTATCAAATCTATGTTTTAATTCTTTGTTCCAGGGCCTATGGAAGCTACCATACCCAATTCCCTTTTAAATTAAATCGTTTTTCTTTGATGGTCCTTTTTTGTAACAATTTCCTATGTGGCGAGGCAGTTTTATGGTGTCGAGTTGTTTCTGCAATTGGTTGAATGAATGAGTTCTATGATGGAAAAATAATACAATATAGAACGTTGAAACTTATTAAGTGTATGATATTTGAGGAGGAGGCAGAAGTTGGTCGTCAATGTAATTTTTTTTTTTTTTAGTTGAATGTAGTCGAATCCCATCCTCCTAGTAGGCCCTAGTTAGAGTTGGAGCACGAATTTGAAATTTTACCAGAGCAAGTCGGCCCTAACCTATAGTTAGGCTTTATCTGTTTCAAACACTTTGTACATTATATCTACCTCTAACTATTCTATGATTAGTCGTCCTTGATCCTGTAAAAAACAATAAATTAGAGAAACAAAGGAGGATCTCGACCCAACCTATTGAAATTGTAGAATGGGTTGGCCATTTTGTAGAATAATCAACAAAAAGGGTTTTTCAAAAGATTATTTTGATTTTGAAATAAGTGGATTTTGTTTTTATAATTTTTTGGAAGAAAATAATTAAACAGGGGCATTTGAAAGAGTAGATCAACATCATACGTGCTAGTTAGAATTATTTTCTCCAACACTCTCCCTTAACTACAACCACAAAAATTTAAACTAAGATGTTTGTTGGCCTGAGTCTCAACTAGGCTTACAATGACTCAAAACAATTAGTAATCAACTTTGGGGCTAAATTTATTTTTATTTTCTTCCAGATCCTATATTCTTTGAATTGCTTCAGCTTTGTCTTTTTGTTGTAGGTTTCAAATTTCAGTTTTTTCAATTGCTGGTGCAACTCTTCCATTGTTTCAATATAGAAAATTATTTCAAGTTGTCTATACATTTCCTCTAATTATTCAAAAATCTGTTTGTATTTCGATTACTAACACATATCATCTTTTATATGGGGTTCTTCATCATCAATATTTTGACCATGAATTTGACGCAACACAAGTCCATAATAAAACGTTATCTCTTGAGGACTACAATATATGAAAATTTCATTAACTTATTCATTTTCTACATCGTCCATTTTGTATTCAAAATTCATTTCTACAACTTCTATGCATACTTCATCAAAACATGGTGTTGCAAGCCATACTTAAGGAAATTCAATTCTTCTTCAAATATTGTTGTTTCTTTTTGGTTGTTGCTAACATATGCACACTCAAAATCAATGTTAATTTTATATGAAAAAATATCTTCATAACCATATTGATTCTATCCATTATGATCTGTAACGAGAGCTTTCTCCTCTTGTGCTTACTTCTATGCCTTTGTCGCTTCTTTCTATGTCTCTATTATTGCATCATAATATTCATTTTCCACTTCTTTACTAACCTCTCTTGTTGCAAACGGGTTGTCTTCCACTTGGCTTCCAAACACAAGTGTGTTTCTCTCACAAAATAACATCATATCAATGAGATGTTTTTGTTTCATCATGAGCAATGACTTATCACTAGATAATTATTATTCATCAAAGTTAACATCATCAATTGTAATTTCTACATCCACTAAACCATTAACTGCTTCAATGGAAACTTCATTGTCTTTAACAAGATTTGTCGTTGGATTCACTAATCATCTAATTGTGGCTAAAGACAGTGGGATTCACCAACATCTATGTGCTCTTTCTCTACTTCTTTACATATTCTTCACAATCATCGTCATTGTCATCCATTTCCAAATGGGATTCACCAAACTATTCATATTTTTGTAGATATGATGCTATAGATCCACCTTAATTTTCATCTTCAACTTGATTACTCCCCCTTGCACCATAAATCCTCTCAAGGATATTCCATGCCTCCTTTTATGCCTTTACATCTGCAATGACGGGAAGAATGTTTTCATATACACAATCATTCATGAATTTTAATATGAGGACATTATTTTACCTTTTGGATTCCAACTCTTTCAAATAGATCTTAAACAGTTCTTGTTGTTGATTTGACATTCTCAACATCTTGGCTTTTCCCATTTCTGCATGGTCTTGCTTCACATATGGGAACACTACTTGTCCAACACTCTTTACTCAAATACACTATTAAAATTTACTTTTACTTAAGTAAATTCCGCTGAGGCAATGGCTTTTCACTTTTAATTTGCAATCAAATACACCACTTCCTTTTTTTAAATAGACATTCAAAAAAAAAATTGAATATCCCCACAAAAAAATCTCTTTTATAATATGAGAAGGGACAAAACTTAAAACAAAACCATTCTTCATGTTTTTTTTTTGTGTTCAAATAAAATGTCCTAGTCTTTAATATTTTTGAATTTAAAAAACCTTCAAACCAAATTTCTCTTTCAGGGTCCTTTCACCTAAAGGAAACAAACGATAGATAAAAAGCTAACCTAGAATGTGCTTTTGATGTTTCGTGCCTCTTTTTTTAGTTAATGACTAATGCACATCTCGATATGGACAGGTTGTGACAATGTTCAAGAGATATTACTTGAAGTTTCTGAAATATAACGTAGTTGCTACTATTGTTGGGGTGTGGGAGTTGCAATACAATGTGCATGCTAATGCTACTGAGATACGTTAATCTTGTTGGGGTCTTCTTCGCTGACTTAGTAGTGGAAACCTTCTTTGTAGTCATTACTTCTCTCTCGTCCTTTGTACTTTCTTTGTAAGCACAACAAATCTCAAATGCTACTCTAAAATTTCCAATATTTCTCTGAAGGAGTCTTGTGCAACCTACGCTCTGATACTATGCCAAAGATTGTAGAGGTGGAAAACACAAACAAGAATAAACTCAAAATTATAAATGGAGTTAACTTAGCTCAATCTTTACATTAATTAGTAATAATTAAATAGATACATAGGAGATATCAATAATAAATAACTGAAGTAGAACTAGATTAGAACTCAACTAACTAAATTGATTAGATTGAACTAAACTAGCTATGAAGACAATTGGATTCACATCTAAGACTAGTAGGTGGTGGTTAGAATTATTTTCTCCAACATCACCCACACATAGATATCTAACAACATGAGGCCCATGGGATTACCAGATAAGACATCGAGGGCTAGTGACTTTCCATTTCTCCTGAGGAGGTGGGGAATCAACGCCATGACATTATTTCCTAGAGATTTAACACCTCGAGTTTTAGCGTGTCACAAATGGAATCAACGATTCTGCCATGGTGTATGTTACATAATAGATTCAAAGACATGAAAGAGACTAAGTTTTTGAATTCTTTCAGAGTTGGTTAACATAGTTTATTGAATAAAATATTTAACAACTTTAGATTGCTTAGTTTTCAAATTTGAGAAAAATGTGACAAACAAGGTATTCACATAGAAGAAGAGTGAGTTGAGTGAACTTAAACCAGCCTAGATCCATCTAACTCTGGATCTATCATGCGCCGAGAGGGATCAAATCTCTTGAGGTGAAAACCTATTTTTTGAGTGCAAAACTTGAGGAAAGGTTTGCACCTCGAGAGATTTGATCCCTCTCGGTGCATGATAGATCCAGAGTTAGATGGATCTAGGCTGGTTCCAGTCGGAGGCATCAACGTCACATTTTTCAGATTATTAAATTTTTTGTATATTTTTTAGATGTAAGATGGATCTAGGCTGGTTTCAGTAGTGTGCTGCCAAGGAAAATCTATCAAAGATATGATTAATTTTATCAGTAATATGTAAATATATCAAATATAAATATAATCATTTTAAATATGCTAAATATTTCTGAGATTAACTTGGTCATTTTAATTTTAAATTTTCTTAGTTACCTCAGTTCGTTGAGATGATAATTATTGTTAATAACTATAATGATGAAAAATGATGAAATAATTTTTTTAAATGCAAAGTGACAATAATAGTGTTGAAAGATAGAAAATGTGAATAATAAGAACGTACTCATGTTACAATCAATCTCAAACTATTTTCTTCTACTATTCTTATTTCCTCCCTTGTTAGTTTTGTTATCTTTTCATATCGATTATATGAAAAAGAAAATTTAAATCGTAAACCATTTAAATCTTTAGCTCCATCTGTTGTAGTAAACATGATACCTTGTCTCTCTTGCTCTCCAATATTAATAGCTTAAATTACTATAACACAAAAATCAATCTACATTGTTAATAACTTTTTGTGCTTACACTAAAATCAATGCATATTTTTAATCCAATCACTTTAATATTAATTTACCGTCATATATCCAATTACATCAAATCATAAATCAACATATACGTTGAAATCAATGCATTTAATGCAAGGAATCAAATAAGATTAGAAAATAACTTCTACATTGAAATCAATGCACCTAATGCAATCAATCAAATAAGATTAGAAGCCAACATCTACACTGAAATCAATGCATTTACTCAAAGCAATCAAATAGGATTAGAAATCGCCATCTACACTGAAATCAATGCATTTAGCGCAAACAAACAAATAGTATTAGGAATAATCTACATTGAAATCAATGCATCTAGTGCAAGCAATCAAATAGTATTAGGAATCATCACCTACATTGAAATCAATGCATCTAGTGCAAGTAATCATATATCATTAGAAATAAATATCTACGCTAAAATCGATGCATCTAGTGCAAATAATCAAATAGGATTATAAATCACCATCTTCACTTAAATCAATCCATCTAGTGCAAGAAATATTCTTCCCTCTCTCCACCCTCCATCCATATCTATATCCCCATCCATCTCTTTTTTTTGTCTCTATCTCACCCCCCTAAACACACACGCTCTTGCACTCCATATATATCATTCTCTTTGTTGATCACCCTCTCTCCCCATCTCTCTCTTCTTCCCTCTCTTCCCCTTCTCTCCCTCTCCCCCGCTAATATCTCTCTTTCCTCCTTTTTTCCTCTCTCTCTCTCTCTCTCCATCTTCCTTATCACTCATTCTCTCTCTCTCTAGGAACCAATATCTACACTAAAATCAATGCATTTAGTGCAAACCATCAAATAGGATTAGAAATCATCTACATTGAAATTAAGTCATCTAGTGTAAGTAATCAAATATAATTATAAATTGACATCTAAATTGAAATCAACACATTCAGTGCAAGCAATCAAATTGTATTAGAAATCACCACCTACACTAAAATCAATGCATCTGGTGCAAGTAATCAAATATCATTAGAAATAAATATCTACACTAAAATCGATGCATCTAGTGCAAATAATCAAATAGGATTAGAAATCACCATCTCCACTTGTAAATCCATCTAATGCGAGAAATATTCCTCCCTCTCTCCACCCTCCATCCATATCTATATCCCCCTCCATCTCTTCTTTTCTGTCTCTCTATCTCACCCCCCTAAACACACACACTCTCACAATCCATATATATCAATCTCTTTGTCAATCTCCTCCTCTCCCCATCTCTCTCTTCTTCCCTCTCTTCACCTTTCATCTATATCTCTATCTCCCCCATCTCTCCCTCTCTCTCCATATTCCTTATCACTCACTCACTCTCTCTCTCTCCACCTTTCTCTCTCTATTTCTTTCTTCTTACCTCTCTCCCCCTCCCCCTCCATGTCCATCTCTCTTTCCCTCCCTCTCTCCACTCTCTCACATCCTCTCTCTTCCTTCCTCTCTTTCCCTTTCTCTCCCATCTCTCTCCCCCCCTCTCTCTCTCTTCACCCACCAACTATGTTACTATATCCCTCCCTCTCTCCTTATATCTCCTTCTCCCCCCTTATCTCCATCTCTCCTTATTTGTCTCTTTATCTCAGCCCCAAACATACACGCTCTCTCTCTGTCTCTCCCTTGTCCCTCCTTCTCTCTCTCCACTTCTCACTCTTTATATTTCTTATTTCCTACATCTCTCCCCCTCCAACTCCATCTCTCTTATCGATCCCTCTCTCCTCCTCTCTCTCAAGTCCTCTCTCTTGTCCTTCCTCTCTCTCTCTCTCCCATAAATCCCTCTCTCTTCCCTGATCTCTCTCTCTCTCTCCAATACTCTCTCTTCCCCCATCACTCTCCTCCTCTCTCTCCCTTTCTCTCCCACCTCTCTCTCTCTCTTTTCCCTCCAATCCTCTCTCTTCTCTCATATCTCTCTCTCTCTCTAATCCTCTCTCTTCCCCCATCCCTTTCTTTCTCTCTCTCTTTCCACCCCTCTCTCTCTCCAACTACATTACTATATCCCTTACTCTCTCCTTCTCACTTCTTTTCTCCCCCCTTCTTTCCATACATCTTACTTTGTCTTTTATCTCACCCCTAAACATACACATTCTCTCCATCTCTCCCTTATCACTCTCTCTCTCTCTATTTCTTATTAGTTATGTAAACTAATGAAGATAAGTATTCGTAAATATAAAGCAGATTATGGAGTAAATATGAAAATAGGTTTTATATACTTAGCATACCTCTAGTTTATTTATATTTTTATTTATTTACCATACCCCTTTTCTTTACTATGGTATTTGGCTCATAGGCTTGTTATATAATTAGATTTTTATTTATAGTCCTATTTGATATATTGTTATTTATTTACCTTACCTCTTTATGCCTCTTTTATATTTATTTATTTACCATACCTCTTTATATCTATTTTATATTTATTTCTTTATTTATCATACTTGTTTATACCTCTTTTATATTTATTTATTTACCCATGGTATTTGGCCCATGGTATCAATATTAATTTGTCCCATGGTATTCGTCCCATAGGCTTCATCTAAATAAAACCTCTTTTTAAAGTTTTTTTAAATATAAAAAGGTTTATGGAATAAATATAAAAAGAATTTTTATTTATTTACCATACATCTAGTTTATATATTTTTTATTTATTTACCATAGCTCTAGAGTAAGTATAAATTCATTTTACAAATATTTAATTAAAAGAAATATTAAAAGATTTTGGATTTTGATTGTTTGTGTTGAATTAACTCTTTTCCATTGATTTAGGAAATGGTATTGACTTTAGTAAAGAGTAAAGATGTTTAAAATTTTACTTAATTTGGAAATTCAATGTGGTAATTTTTTTTGTTAAAGGTAAATTTATGATCCATTCAAATTCACATATATAATTTACTATCCACTCAAATTATATAAATAATACATAATTGTATTAGAAATTGACATATGTTCTAGCACAATGTGATTTTTATTTTTATTTTTTTTTATTTTTAATTTAAAATTTAAGTCGACATTTTGTATGAGGACGTGACCCACCTGACACCGAGAGGGATCAAATCTCTTGAGGTGAAAACCTATTTTTTGAGTGCAAAACAAACCTATTTTTTGAGTGCAAAACTTGAGGAAAGGTTTGCACCTCGAGAGATTTGATCCCTCTCGGTGCATGATAGATCCAGAGTTAGATGGATCTAGGCTGGTTCCAGTCGGAGGCATGAACGTCACATTTTTCAGATTATTAAAATTTTTGTATATTTTTTAGATGGAAGATGGATCTAGGCTGGTTTCAGTCGTGTGCTGCCAAGGAAAATCTATCAAAGATGTGATTAATTTTATCAGTAATATGTAAATATATCAAATATTAATATAATCATTTTAAATATGCTAAATATTTTTGAGATTAACTTCGTCATTTTTATTTTAAATTTTCTTAGTTACCTCAGTTTGTTGAGATGACAATTATTGTTAATAACAATAATGATGAAAAATGATGAAATTTTTTTTTTAAATGCAAAGTGACAATAATAGTGTTGAAAGATAGAAAATGTGAATAATAAGAACGTACTCATGTTACAATCAATCTCAAACTATTTTCTTCTACTATTTTTATTTCCTCCCTTGTTAGTTTTGTTATCTTTTCATATCGATTATATGAAAAAGAAAATTTAAATCGTAAACCATTTAAATCTTTAGCTCGATCTGTTGTAGTAAACATGATACCTTGTCTCTCTTGCTCTCCAATATTAATAACTTAAATTAATATAACACAAAAATCAATCTACATTGTTAATAACTTTTTGTGCTTACACTAAAATCAATGCATATTGTTAATCCAATCACTTTAATATTAATGTACCGTCATATATCCAGTTACATCAAATCATAAATCAACATATACATTGAAATCAATGCATTTAATGCAAGGAATCAAAATAAGATTAGAAAATAACTTCTACATTAGAAATGAATGCACACAATGCAATCAAGCAAATAAGATTAGAAGCCAACATCTACACTGAAATCAATACATTTACTCAAAGCAATCAAATAGGATTAGAAATGCGCCATCTACACTGAAATCAATGCATTTAGCGCAAACAAACAAATAGTATTAGGAATAATCTACATTAGGTATAATGCATGTGGTGCAAACTTAATCCAAATAGTATTAGGAATCATCACCTACATTGAAATCAATGCATCTAGTGCAAGTAATCATATATCATTAGAAATAAATATCTAAACTAAAATCGATGCATCTAGTGTAAATAATCAAATAGGATTATAAATCACCATCTCCACTTAAATCAATCCATCTAGTGCAAGAAATATTCTTCCCTCTCTCCACCCTCCACCCATATCTATATCCCCATCCATCTCTTTTTTTTGTCTCTATCTCACCCCCCTAAACACACACGCTCTTGCACTCCATATATATCATTCTCTTTGTTGATCACCCTCTCTCCCCATCTCTCTCTTCTTCCCTCTCTTCCCCTTCTCTCTCTCTCCCCCGCTAATATCTCTCTTTCCTCCTTTTGTCCTCTCTCTCTCTCTCTCTCCATCTTCCTTATCACTCATTCTCTCTCTCTCTAGGAACCAATATCTACACTGAAATCAATGCATTTAGTGCAAACAATCAAATAGGATTAGAAATCATCTACATTGAAATTAAGTCATCTAGTGTAAGTAATCAAATATAATTATAAATTGACATCTAAATTGAAATCAACACATTCAGTGCAAGCAATCAAATTGTATTAGAAATCACCACCTACACTAAAATCAATGCATCTAGTGCAAGTAATCAAATATCATTAGAAATAAATATCTACACTAAAATCGATGCATATAGTGCAAATAATCAAATAGGATTATAAATCACCATCTCCACTTATATCAATCCATCTAGTGTGAGAAATATTATTCCCTCTCTCCACCCTCCATCCATATCTATATCCCCCTCCATCTCTTCTTTTATTCCTCTCTATCTCACCCCCTAAACA
Organism: Pinus albicaulis; assembly: GCA_034641835.2. NCBI lineage: Eukaryota > Viridiplantae > Streptophyta > Pinopsida > Pinales > Pinaceae > Pinus > Pinus albicaulis. Next base: position 1,454,035,266 of record CM076570.1, on the reverse strand, counting down.
CACACACTCACTCCTTATATATCAATCTCTTTGTCAATCCCCTCCTCTCCCCATCTCTCTCTTCTTCCCTCTCTTCACCTTCCATCTATATCTCTATCTTTCCCCTCTCTCCCACTCTCTCCATATTCCTTATCACTCACTCACTCTCTCTCTCTCCACCTTTCTCTCTCTATTTCTTTCTTCTTACCTCTCTCCCCCTCCCCCTCCAAGTCCATCTCTCTTTCCCTCCCTCTCTCCACTCTCTCACATCCTCTCTCTTCCTTCCTCTCTTTCTCTTTCTCTCCCATCTCTCTCTCCCTCTCTCTCTCTCTTCACCCACCAACTATGTCACTATATCCCTCCCTCTCTCCTTATATCTCCTTCTCCCCCCTTATCTCCATCTCTCCTTATTTGTCTCTTTATCTCAGCCCCAAACATACATGCTCTCTCTCTGTCTCTCCCTTGTCACTCCTTCTCTCTCTCCACTTATCACTCTCTATATTTCTTATTTCCTACATCTCTCCCCCTCCAACTCCATCTCTCTTATCGATTCCTCTCTCCTCCTCTCTCTCGCCCTTCCTCTCTCTCTCTCCCCTAAATCCCTCTCTCTTCCCTGGTCTCTCTCTCTCTCTCTCTCTCTCTCTCTCTCTCTCTCTAATACTCTCTCTTCCCCCATCACTCTCCTCCTCTTTCTCATCCTTCCTCTCTCTCTCTTTCTCTCCCACCTCTCTCTCTCTCTTTTCCCTCCAATCCTCTCTCTTCCCCCATATCTCTCTCTCTCTCTCTCTAATCCTCTCTCTTCCCCCATCCCTTTCTTTCTCTCTCTCTTTCCACCCCTCTCTCTCTCCAACTACATTACTATATCCCTTACTCTCTCCTTCTCACTTCTTTTCTCCCCCCTTCTTTCCATACATCTTACTTTGTCTTTTATCTCACCCCTAAACATACACATTCTCTCCATCTCTCCCTTATCACTCTCTCTCTCTCTATTTCTTATTAGTTATGTAAACTAATGAAGATAAGTATTCGTAAATATAAAGCAGATTATGGAGTAAATATGAAAATAGGTTTTATTTACTTACCATACCTCTAGTTTATTTATATTTTTATTTATTTACCATACCCCTTTTCTTTACTATGGTATTTGGCCCATAGGCTTGTTATATAATTAGATTTTTATTTATAGTCCTATTTGATATATTGTTATTTATTTACCTTACCTCTTTATGCCTCCTTTATATTTATTTATTTACCATACCTCTTTATATCTATTTTATATTTATTTATCATACTTGTTTATAACTCTTTTATATTTATTTATTTACCCATGGTATTTGGCCCATGGTATCAATATTAATTTGTCCCATGGTATTCGTCCCATAGGCTTCATCTAAATAAAACCTCTTTTTAAAGTTTTTTTAAATATAAAAAGTTTATGGAATAAATATAAAAAAGAATTTTTATTTATTTACCTCAAATCTAGTTTATATATTTTTTTATTTATTTACCATAACTCTGGAGTAAGTATAAATTCATTTTACAAATATTTAATTAAAAGAAATATTAAAAGATTTTGGATTTTGATTGTTTGTGTTGAATTAACTCTTTTCCTTTGATTTAGGAAATGGTATTGACTTTAGTAAAGAGTAAAGATGTTTAAAATTTTACTTAATTTAGAAATTCAATGTGGTAATTTTTTTTGTTAAAGGTAAATTTATGATCCATTCAAATTCACGTATATAATTTACTATCCATTCAAATTATATAAATAATACATAATTGTATTAGAAATTGACATATGTTCTAGCACAATGTGATTTTTATTTTTATTTTATTTTTATTTTTAATTTAAAATTTAAGTCGACATTTTGTATGAGGACGTGACCCACCTGACACCGAGAGGGATCAAATCTCTTGAGGTGAAAACCTATTTTTTGAGTGCAAAACTTGAGGAAAGGTTTGCACCTCGAGAAATTTGATCCCTCTCGGTGCATGATAGATCCAGAGTTAGATGGATATAGGGCAGTTCCGATCGAGCAATCTATCCCTGAGTTTTGTTATTAAAATTGTGACCTGTGTGTTTTAGTGTAAAGATGGATCTAAAATTTGGTTTTGGTCGTGTCTTTGTAAGGAAAATCTATCAAAGATGTGATTAATTTTATCAGTAATATGTAAATATATCAAATATTAATATAATCATTTTAAATATGCTAAATATTTCTGAGATTAACTTGGTCATTTTAATTTTAAATTTTCTTAGTTACCTCAATTCGTTGAGATGATAATTATTGTTAATAACTATAATGATGAAAAATGATGAAATATTTTTTTTTAAATGCAAAGTGACAATAATAGTGTTGAAAGATAGAAAATGTGAATAATAAGAACGTGCTCATGTTACAATCAATCTCAAACTATTTTCTTCTACTATTCTTATTTCCTCCCTTGTTAGTTTTGTTATCTTTTCATATCGATTATATGAAAAAGAAAATTTAAATCGTAAACCATTTAAATCTTTAGCTCCATCTGTTGTAGTAAACATGATACCTTGTCTCTCTTTCTCTCCAATATTAATAGCTTAAATTACTATAACACAAAAATCAATCTACATTGTTAATAACTTTTTGTGCTTACACTAAAATCAATGCATATTGTTAATCCAATCACTTTAATATTAATGTACCGTCATATATCCAATTACATCAAATCATAAATCAACATATGCATTGAAATCAATGCATTTAATGCAAGGAATCAAATAAGATTAGAAAATAACTTCTACATTGAAATCAATGCACCTAATGCAATCAATCAAATAAGATTAGAAACCAACATCTACACTGAAATCAACGCCTTTACTCAAAGCAATCAAATAGGATTAGAAATCGCCATCTACAATGAAATCAATGCATTTAGCGCAAACAATCAAATAGTATTAGGAATAATCTATATTGAAATCAATGCATCTAGTGCAAGCAATCAAATATAATTATAAATCGACGTCTAAATTGAAATCAACACATCCAGTGCAAGCAATCAAATAGTATTAGGAATCATCACCTACACTGAAACCAATGCATCTAGTGCAAGTAATCATATATCATTAGAAATAAATATCTACACTAAAATCGATGTATCTAGTGCAAATAATCAAATAGGATTATAAATCGCCATCTCCACTTAAATCAATCCATCTAGTGCAAGAAATATTCTTCCCTCTCTCCACCCTCCATCCATATCTATATCCCCATCCATCTCTTTTTTTTGTCTCTATCTCACCCCCCTAAACACACACACTCTCGCACTCCATATATATCATTCTCTTTGTTGATCACCCTCTCTCCCCATCTCTCTCTTCTTCCCTCTCTTCCCCTTCTCTCCCTCTCCCCCGCTAATATCTCTCTTTCCTCCTTTTGTCCTCTCTCTCTCTCTCTCTCCGTCTTCCTTATCACTCATTCTCTCTCTCTCTAGGAACCAATATCTACACTGAAATCAATGCATTTAGTGCAAACAATCAAATAGGATTAGAAATCATCTACATTGAAATTAAGTCATCTAGTGTAAGTAATCAAATATAATTATAAATTGACATCTAAATTGAAATCAACACATTCAGTGCAAGCAATCAAATTGTATTAGAAATCATCACCTACACTAAAATCAATGCATCTGGTGCAAGTAATCAAATATCATTAGAAATAAATATCTACACTAAAATCGATGCATCTAGTGCAAATAATCAAATAGGATTAGAAATCACCATCTCCACTTGTAAATCCATCTAATGCGAGAAATATTCCTCCCTCTCTCCACCCTCCATCCATATCTATATCCCCCTCCATCTCTTCTTTTCTGTCTCTCTATCTCACCCCCCTAAACACACACACTCTCACAATCCATATATATCAATCTCTTTGTCAATCCCCTCCTCTCCCCATCTCTCTCTTCTTCCCTCTCTTCACCTTCCATATATATCTCTATCTTCCCCCTCTCTCCCTCTCTCTCCATCTTCCTTATCACTCACTCACTCTCTCTCTCTCCACCTTTCTCTCTCTATTTCTTTCTTCTTACCTTTCTCCTCCTCCCCCTCCAAGTCCATCTCTCTTTCCCTCCCTCTCTCCACTCTCTCACATCCTCTCTCTTCCTTCCTCTCTTTCCCTTTCTCTCCCATCTCTCTCTCCCTCTCTCTCTCTCTCTTCACCCACCAACTATGTTACTATATCCCTCCCTCTCTCCTTATATCTCCTTCTCCCCCCTTATCTCCATCTTTCCTTATTTGTCTCTTTATCTCAGCCCCAAACATATACGCTCTCTTTCTGTCTCTCCCTTGTCACTCCTCTCTCACCACTTCTAACTCTCTATATTTCTTATTTCCTACATCTCTCCCCCTCCAACTCCATCTCTCTTATCGATCCCTCTCTCCTCCTCTCTCTCTTCCTTCCTCTCTCTCTCTCTCCCCTAAATCCCTCTCTCTTCCCTGATCTCTCTCTCTCTCTCTCTCTCTCTCTCTCTCTCTCCCTCTCTCTCTAATACTCTCTCTTTCCCCATCACTCTCCTTCTCTCTCTCATCCTTCCTCTCTCTCCCTTTCTCTCCCACCTCTCTCTCTCTCTTTTCCCTCCAATCCTCTCTCTTCCCCCATATCTCTCTCTCTCTCTAATCCTCTCTCTTCCCCCATCCCTTTCTTTCTCTCTCTCTTTCCACCCCTCTCTCTCTCCAACTACATTACTATATCCTTCCCTCTCTCCTTCTCACTTCTTCTTTCCCCCCTTCTTTCCATACATCTTACTTTGTCTCTTTATCTCACCCCTAAACATACACACTCTCTCTCCATGTCTCCCTTATCACTCTCTCTCTCTCTCTATTTCCTCTTAGTTATGTAAACTAATGAACATAAATATTCGTAAATATAAAGTAGATTATGGAGTAAATATTAAAAGAGGTTTTATTTCCTTACCATACCTCTAGTTTATTTATATTTTTATTTATTTACCATACCGCTTTTCTTTACTATGATATTTGGCTCATAGGCTTGTTATATAATTAGATTTTTATTTATAATCCTATTTGATATATTTTTATTTATTTACCTTACCTCTTTATGCCTCTTTTATATTTATTTATTTACCATACCTCTTTATATCTATTTTATATTTATTTATTTATTTATCATACTTGTTTATACCTCTTTTATATTTATTTATTTACCCATGGTATTTGGCCCATGGTATCAATATTAATTTGTCCCATGGTATTCGTCCCATAGGCTTCATCTAAATAAAACCTCTTTTTAAAGTTTTTTTAAATATAAAAAGGTTTATGGAATAAATATAAAAAAGAATTTTTATTTATTTACCTCAAATCTAGTTTATATATTTTTTTATTTATTTACCATAACTCTGGAGTAAGTATAAATTCATTTTACGAATATTTAATTAAAAGAAATATTAAAAGATTTTGGATTTTGATTATTTGTGTTGAATTAACTCTTTTCCGTTGATTTAGGGAATGGTGTTGACTTTAGTACAGAGAAAAGATGTTTAAAATTTTACTTAATTTGGAAATTCAATGTGGTAATTTTTTTTGTTAAAGGTAAATTTATGATCCATTCAAATTCACGTATATAATTTACTATCCACTCAAATTATATAAATAATACATAATTGTATTAGAAATTGACATATGTTCTAGCACAATGTGATTTTTATTTTTATTTTATTTTTTATTTTTAATTTAAAATTTAAGTCGACATTTTGTATGAGAACGTAACCCACCTGACATCGAGGTCATACTGAACTGTAGATGCGCCTCTCGGCGCAATCACCGATCTCAATTATATTCAAACCACTATGAGGTTGAAATTAAACATTTTATTTGAAAATATTTGCCATTAGACATGTCGAGTCAAGAATTTTCTTTTATCAACAAGGAATTGCCTCATGTCCAATAGAATTAATGAATTAATGGAGAGAACATAGAAGGTTGATGTGTTAGAGTTGGCAAGTATTTATTTTCATTTAAAAACTCTAATACAAATAGTATTTATTTGCAACACTTACAAAAATCCAAAAAACACGGATTTTTTAATTTAGAACACATGCGTGTTAAAGAAGTTTAAATTAATTATATCAAATTTTTTTGCCAATCCAAAATCTGGAATATAGTTTTTTAAATATTTTAAAGATAGTTGGAATATAGTTTTTTAAATATTTTAAAGATAGTTTTGAAATGATCAAATATTTAATTTAATTAGGTGTCATCAGTATTGAATTTTAATCTAATTTGGTTATAAATAAATGATATTGGCATATTTATAGTTTTAGGAATTTTAAATATTAAGTAGTTTTTATTTATAAATTATTAGAGTTCTAATAAATATTAAAACTTGTAAGTTTATTTTAGATGGGTTGTGAACTTTATTCTTATGTATTGAGTCATTACTCTTATTTTCTAACTTTATTGTTCTTATAAATTAGGTTTATGTATAACCCATTTTCATCTAATATTTTGATACATTTTCATTGTATGATGTAACCACCATTTTGTTAGTGGGAACAAATAGTTAGATGTTATTATTATTAACTAAGGATTAGTTTGGATTGCTGTGTTATTTTCTTTTAAATAAGAATATGTGAACAAAAATGAAATGTTTATTTTAATAAAGATTTACTGTGGAATTGGTTTCATAAGTAAATGATTGGTAAAAGTAAAATCAAGATCTGATGTTAGTTGGAAAAATAGTTTCACAGTTATCCAAAAAACTCTGGAATAAATAAAGCATTCCAAGGAGAGTTTTGGGTTGGATCTGTGCACAAAAGAAACTCTGTAGACTGGAAGCAAGAACTGTTTTTTTTTCCAGAACAGATAATACCCTGGGTTGGAGTTCTGGACCGGATTGTCCCGTGAACTCCCCAGGACTGCTGTTTTTCACTGGAGTCGGAGAGTTTGGACCGGACTGTCCTGAGAACCTCCTCCAGAATTTCTTAACTAACGACGACTCAGACTTGAGCTCGGGGGAGAGCTGCAGGACGTGATCGCCCAGCTCGTGGAAGGGAGGCATAAACTACTTCACTCAGATTTCGGGACAGATGAGTAGATTTCAGTAGTTGTTATTAATGGAAAGATAATCATTGGTTTTCTTGTTATTAAGACCAACTAGAAGGTTTATAAATTTGTCCTGTGCTGATCAGGAGACAAACTGTAGAATGTTGACAGAACTGTTTCTTTTATTTCAGTGACAGTATGTATATTTAGATCAGGAGACAAACTGTAGAATGTTGACAGAACTGTTTCTTTTATTTCAGTGACAGTAGGTATATTTAGAACAGGAGACAACCGTAGAATGTTTGACAGAACTGTTCTTTTATTTCAGTGACAGCATATAGTTCAGGATTGTAAGTTCCAAACGAATGAGTTCTTATTAGTAGATGAGCGAAGTAACAGATATAAAAATAAAACCTGTACAGTATAGAACCGTGAATAAAGCAGTAAGAAGAGGCAATTTTCTTCCCTTTCTTCCTAAAGAAAACAAATTAAGAACGGCAAAGAAAAACATCTCTTACCTAATCATCAGGGGCGAGGGAGACCGTTAACCCATAGCGCCTGCAAAACAGGCCTTTGGGTTGGTCGTCTCTCTCTTTATGAGAACTCGGACTAATAAGTGGTCTGGTCACTTCTAGAACAGTCTAATGTAAACAAGAAAAGAACAGTATAGAAGTTAGCCAAGTTAACGTTTTATTTTCAGAAAACGATAAACAAATAACTGCACAGTGTGACAGAGCAGCGGAACCCAACTGGAATAACATGAACATGCATGTGGCTGATACAAGTAAACATAATACAATTTTTATGAATGCCTGAAGACACCAATATTCACTAACGAATGCTTCACGAAACTCATCAGAAAACATAGATTGGTAAACTGAAGATTATACACTGAACCGAAAAGTAATTATACACGTAAATATAAATTCCTGTTATTAATTAAACCCATAATGAGCAAACATCACCAAAATTCCGTCAAGCCATGACAAAGTTTACATATCAGTTTCACGCCCGATTGAGACCGTCAGTACTCAGAAACCCGTTACAGGGCAGGAAGCATAAACTACCGGAGGGCAATAACCCTCAACAAAACTCTAAACAATTAAAGAGCCGCAAAAACCCTGGCAGGGTTTAACTAAAATTTACACAATCATAGTCATAAGAAATGTCTGATTTAAACAAAGGCAAGACAGCATAGGAGCTTGCTATAATCTCAACGCCTTCAGCCATGAATATTGGAAAGGAGGTTCGGATACATATTCCATAGCAAGAGCTTAAATACCAGTGAACAGAACGATAAGTTTAGCCCTGTTGAAGCAGAGGCTTAGCAAATTCTGTAGCAGCCGAGCGGAAGGAGAAGTACCTGGCAGATAAACCATTACTGCATCTGTTAACAAACCCCAAATCTACTGTGAACGGAGGCTAAAATGTAAGCAACGAAAGTTAACACGAACCAAATAGTTAAACAAAACATTACCTGTGCAAACGCAGATGGAGTGATTGGAAACGAAGATGGACTGCTGGGTAATTGGACGGTCGAGACGGAGGAAACATTAAACATATATCCGCAGTCAGTGTGCGTTCCACGGATGCATAGGTTAGAGGGAGAAAGAGAACTCATATAACATAAGTCAGAAAAAACAAGATTTCAAAGCTGCCGAAGGATACCTGGTGATTGAGGCAGCGTTCACGTTCAGGAAACCCCTTAGACCGACTGAGCAGGGTGGAGACGGAACAGGAAACCCTAATGGCCGCAGACCCTGCCTCCAGACGCACTGGCGAGGCGCGGCAATGACTGAGGAATCAGTTACGGGCGGGGTAGGCATTACCCAACCCTAATGAATCCTCACCGTAGGATCCAGATTGCTATCGACGGCCAGATCTTCGCCAGGGTCGGATCGAAAGGACGATTTGGATAATCTCGAGGCGATAAAACAATACCTTAACCCAAGTTCGAAAAACATTGATACACATAACGCAGGGTTTAAAGTTGCATATGACCGAAGCCTCCAGATCTATAATATAAAACTCAAGTGCCGTGACATAGATATGTAGTAAATGAATGTACAGCTATGTAAATCAATCAAGTTTAGTCACAGTCGAACCATAGAGCTGATAGGGGTAGTAACGGGTAATTAGGTATGTAGCTGAACAATACGATGATAAATATAATTTGCTCATAATTGCAAAGGACAGATATTTATAACCATTCCACCGAAGTTAATAGCATAATAAATTTTTATTTTATTTTATTTACTGAAGTAATTTCGTTCTAATATGTGATTGTGACAAGTGGTATCAAAGCCTGTTACAAGGCTGGGACCCTATTGGGCCAACTGACGTTACAATTGTATGTGTGTCTTGCACAGTTAGATAAGTAGATGGAACGACAAACAAGATAGACGCCTTTACGACATCTACAGCGGAATGTCGGAGACATTCCACCGCCACCAGAGGGAAACCCCGAAATGTGGGTTCAATTGGGAATAGAGCAGCATCAACGGTCTAATCGATTGATGGAAGAACAACAACAGCAGACTCGCGTTCTGCTGCACACAGTACAACAGTTACAGGAGGAAATGGAGAGAGTGCGAAGGGAAAATGCTAGGATGATGCAGGAACAGGAAAGGATTCTAAAAAGCCTTTCAGATAAACAAAATCAGAGGATTGAGAAACCCAGTACTGGCAGAGAATTTCAAGAGGGAAATGAGCAGCAAACAGATGAACAAAATGTGAGCCAAAAAGAAAGAAGTGTGTCACAGCGGAGTCATCCAAACAGGAATTTCAATGAGGCTGAATCTGAGAATGAAACCGAACGGAAGACTAGTAAAAAGCAAAAGGTGGAGCTGCACGGAGAATTCAGAAAGATAAAACTGCCTACGTTCGATGGCGAAAAAGAGGAAATGGCTGAGGCATGGTTGATTAATATGAACAAATACTTTCAGGTGTATGAATATGACAGTGGTCTTAAAGCGCGGTTAGCCATTTACCAGCTAAAAGACAAAGCCACCTTATGGTGGGAAGAAGTAAGGAACGTGCGGGGAATAGAGGATTCCGATGTGACATGGGAAAAGTTTCAACAGTATTTCAAGGACAAGTATTTAACTGAGCGTTTTTATGATGAAAAAGCTCGAGAATTCCATGAGTTAAGGCTAGGACAGCTGACCATGGATGAGTACGTCACCAAGTTTACATCATTACTGCGCTATGTACCGTATTTAAGAGAAGAAAAAGCCAAAGTCCAAAGATTTCTGAGCAGTTTACCTGTTCACATGAAGGAGCGTATTGAGTTTGAAAATCCTAAGACAATGGACGAGGCAATTAGAAAGGCAAGGCTGTGTTATCAGCAAGCGAAAAACAAGTCAGACCAAGGAAAAGGATGGCAACCAAGGAAGGATAGCAGAAACAATGCGGGATTCAAGAAAGGCAAAACTAGCAATTTCAGGAGTAACACCAGAACTTCAATTAACAAGCAATTCGGGAGGAACCATCAGCGGATTAGATGGCCCGGGGAAGACAAAACAGTGGAAGCTTCAAGTAAACCTGAACAGCCACAAAACCAGAGGCCACCTCTGCAGTGTTGGGGCTGCGGGGCAGCGCACTACTACCGAGATTGCCCACAACGGGGTAAAACCGAAACAGTAAACAATTTGCAGGAAGCCTCTACTGTGGGAGATGTTGCTCGAAACGTACCCATAATTAACGCAGCACTGGAGGACCGGCAAGCCGATTTTCAGCCCACCATGATAGAACTGGAAGGTAAATTGTTAACCCAAACTGTTTCTGTTTTGGTAGATCCGGGGGCCAGTTTAAGTTATATAAGTCCTAAGTTAGTAGAAATCTGTAATTTGCCAAGTCAAAAGTTTAAAAAGACGTGGTTGGTCCAGTTAGCTACAGGGGCTAAAAGGAAAGTTAGTGCCAAAATACCAGACTGTGCACTGCAAATCGGTGGACAGTAGTCGGTAGTGGACTTAAATGTTCTGCCCTTGGGATCTTATGATGTACTGTTGGGTATGGATTGGTTGGAGAAGCATTGGACGCTTCTAGACTGTAAAGAGAAGATAGTTTATTACAGGGATCATAATGGTATTCGCCATGAGATTCAAGGCATAAGGAAGCCTGTACATCTGCGCCCAATTACAACTTCCCAAATGGGAAGATGCATAAGGAAGGGATGCCAACTGTATGCTATACAAGTTGGACTAACTGAATCTAAGAATAAAACTATTGCAATAGAAGATATCCCTGTAATACAGGAATTTAAGGATGTATTTCCTGAAGAGGTGCCAGGATTACCACCCAAAAGAGAAGTGGATTTTACCATAGAATTGCTACCAGGAGCATCACCAATCTCGCGAACTCCCTACCGTATGAGTGTGCCTGAATTGACCAAGCTGAAAATGCAGCTTCAGGAATTATTGGATAAGGGGTACATACGACCCAGTGTGTCACCTTGGGGAGCACCTGTATTGTTTGTTAGGAAGAAGGATGGAACCATGCGCATGTGCATGGATTATCGGCAATTAAACAAGCTGACTGTTAAGAACAGGTATCCTCTACCCCGTATTGATGATCTGTTTGATCAGGTAAGGAGAGCTACTGTGTTTTCAAAAATTGATTTGCGGTCTGGTTATCATCAGATCAGAATTAAGGATGAAGATATACACAAAACTGCTTTCCGCACAAGGTATGGCCACTATGAATTCGTGGTATTACCTTTTGGATTAACTAATGCACCAGCCACTTTTATGAGACTGATGCATAGTGTCTTTCACCCTTACTTGGATAAATTTGTGCTAATCTTCATCGATGACATATTAATTTATTCAAAGAATGCAGAGGAACACAGGGAGCATTTGCGAGTGGTATTGGAATTGTTAAGGAAGCATCAGCTATACGCAAAATTCAGCAAGTGTGATTTCTTCAAGGAAGAAATACAGTACCTTGGGCACGTAATATCTAAAAAGGGAATAGCGGTAGACCCGGAGAAAATCAAGACCATTATGGAATGGAAGGTGCCACAAAATGTGGCAGATATATGATCCTTTATGGGTCTCGCTGGTTATTACCGGCGGTTTATAAAGGGGTTTTCAAAGATAGCCTTTCCCATTACTTCCCTGCAAAGGAAGGGAAAGATTTTTAGATGGACAAAGGAATGTCAGGATAGTTTTGAGAAATTGAAGCAGTTATTGACAACAGCACCTGTATTAAGTGTGGCAGACCCGGATAAGGAATTTGAAGTTTGTACAGATGCCTGCAAGGAGGGTGTTGGAGCTGTATTATCACAAGAGGGAAAAGTGATAGCATATGAGTCTCGCAAGCTAAAGGATCATGAGCAGCGATATTCAGCTTACGATTTGGAGCTGACCGCAGTTGTGCACGCTCTCCGAGTATGGAGACACTATCTACTTGGAAAAAGGTTTGTATTAAAAACTGATCATAGTAGTTTAACCAACTATTTTAAACAAGCTGATTTAAACTCCCGACAAGCAAGATGGAATGCTTTCCTGAGCGAGTTTGATATAGATTTGCAGCATGTGAAAGGTAAAGAGAACAGGGTAGCAGATGCATTGAGCAGAAAACTGCACGGCATTTACGAGTTATATGTTAACCAAGTGGAGACCAGATTTCTTGATCAAATAAGAAGGGAAGCAGACAAGGATCCTGAGTATAAATATTTATGGCAGCAAACGCAAGCACCTGAGGGTCAAGGTGGACGGGGAGATTATGAAATCAACCCAGATGGGTTGCTGGTATTCAAGAAGAGGATAGTTATTCCAAACCGAATGGAATTAAAAACCATGATACTAGATGAATATCATAGAAGCAATTACGCGGGACACCGAGGATATCAAAAGATGCTAACAGCTACTCGAAAGGATTACTGTTGGGCAGGTATGAGAAAAGATATAGCAAATTATCTGAATAAGTGTTTAGAGTGCCAGCAAGTGAAGGTGGAGCATAGGCATCCTGCTGGATTAATGCAGCCCATACCTATCCCTGAATGGAAATGGGAGGTAATCTCATTAGATTTCATTACTGGACTACCAAAAACAAAACGAGGAAATGACTCTATAATGGTAGTAGTGGACCGACTAAGTAAATCGGCACATTTTATACCTGTCCAATCCACTTATAAGACAGTGCAGATAGCAGACTTATTTATGCGTGAGATCTTTAGGCTGCATGGCATTCCTAAGACTGTTATCTCGGACAGAGATGTGAAGTTCACATCAGCTTTTTGGAAAGCCCTGTTTACAGGTTTAGGGACGCAAGTACATTTTAGTACTGCATACCATCGGCAAACGGACGGTCAAACCGAGCGAGTGAACCAGATACTGGAAGACATGTTAAGGATGTACGTTATGCAGCAACCCGTTAAATGGGAAGAGTATCTACACTTGATAGAATTTGCATACAACAATGGTTATCAAGAATCCTTAAGAATGAGTCCGTTCGAGGCATTATATGGGCGTAAGTGCAGAACCCCCATTAATTGGAGCAACCCCGACACTAAACTAATGTTGGGACCAGATATGCTAGCAGAGATGGAAGCGGAGGTAAAGAAGATCCGACAGAATTTGAAGGCAACACAAGACAGGCAGAAGGTGTATGCGGACAAAAAGAGATCATACCGTGAGTATGAAGTTGGAGATCACGTATATGTCCGGATTAAACCAAAGAAAAGCACATTAAGATGGGCATCGTGTGCAAAACTAGCACCTCGATTCTGTGGTCCTTTCCAAATATTGGAAAGGGTGGGACCGGTGGCGTATCGCTTAGCGCTTCCTAGTCACATTCGAGTGCATAATGTCTTTCATGTATCGTTATTGAAACGATACGTTCATGATCCTAGACACATAATCCATTGGCAAAACATCCAGGTAGTGAATGCATAATGGTTAAAATGATAATATGATGTTAAAAACTTACATGAATAACACAGGGTCATTATGTGCAGGTAGAGCCGGACGGAGAGTTTCTGGTCGAGCCTCACAGTATAATAGACCGGAGGGAAATCATGCTCCGGAGACGAGCCATCGCCCAGGTTAAAGTGCAATGGAAGCACTTTGGACCTGAGGAGGCCACTTGGGAAGACGAGAGTTTCGTCCGTGAAGCCTATCCAGAGCTTTTTTCTGGAAGTGAATAAAAACACCGAGGACGGTGTTCTCCTTAGGGGGGCAAAACTGTAACCACCATTTTGTTAGTGGGAACAGATAGTTAGATGTTATTATTATTAACTAAGGATTAGTTTGGATTGTTGTGTTATTTTCTTTTAAATAATAATATGTGAACAAAAATGAAATGTTTATTTTAATAAATATTTACTGTGGAATTGGTTTCATAAGTAAATGATTGGTAAAAGTAAAATCAAGATCTGATGTTAGTTGGAAAAACAGTTTCACAGTTATCCAAAAAACTCTGGAATAAATAAAGCATTCCAAGGAGAGTTTTGGGTTGGATCTGTGCACAAAAGAAACTCTGTAGACTGGAAGCAAGAACTGTTTTTTTTTCCAGAACAGATAATACCCTGGGTTGGAGTTCTGGACCGGATTGTCCCGTGAACTCCCCAGGACTGCTGTTTTTCACTGGAGTCGGAGAGTTTGGACCGGACTGTCCTAAGAACCTCCTCCAGAATTTCTTAACTAACGACGACTCAGACTTGAGCTCGGGGGAGAGCTGCAGGACATGATCGCCCAGCTCGTGGAAGGGAGGCATAAACTACTTCACTCAGATTTCGGGACAGATGAGTAGATTTCAGTAGTTGTTATTAATGGAAAGATAATCATTGGTTTTCTTGTTATTAAGACCAACTAGAAGGTTTATAAATTTGTCCTGTGCTGAACAGGAGACAACTGTAGAGTATTGGCAGAACTGTTTCTTTTATTTCTGTGACAATATGTATATTTAGATCAGGAGACAAACTGTAGAATGTTGATAGAACTGTTTCTTTTATTTCAGTGACAGTATGTATATTTAGAACAGGAGACAACCGTAGAATGTTTGACAGAACTGTTCTTTTATTCCAGTGACAGCATATAGTTCAGGATTGTAAGTTCAAAATGAATGAGCTCTTATTAGTAGATGAGCGAAGTAACAGATATAAAAAAATAAAACCTGTACAGTATAGAACCATGAATAAAGCAGTAAGAAGAGGCAATTTTTCTTCCCTTTCTTCCTAGAGGAAACAAATTAAGAACGGCAAAGAAAAACATCTCTTACCTAATCATCAGGGGCGAGGGAGACCATTAACCCATAGCGCCTGCAAAACAGGCTTCTGGGTTGGTCGTCTCTCTCTTTATGAGAACTCGGACTAATAAGTGGTCCGGTCACTTCTAGAACAGTCTAATGTAAACAAGAAAATAACAGTATAGAAGTTCGCCCGAGTTAACGTTTTATTTTCAGAAAACGATAAACAAATAACTGCACAGTGTGACAGAGCAGCGGAACCCAACTGGAATAACACGAACATGCATGTGGCTGATATAAGTAAACATAATACAATTTTTACGAATGCCTGAAGACACCAATATTCACCAATGAACGCTTCACGAAATTCATCAGAAAAACGTAGATTGGTAAACTGAAGATTATACGCTGAACCGAAAAGTAATTATACAGGTAAATATAAATTCATGTTATTAATTAAACCCATAATGAGCGAACATCACCAAAATTCCATCAAGCCATGACAAAGTTTGCATATCAGTTTCACGCCTGATTGATACTGTCAGTACTCTGAAACCCGTTACAGGGCAGGAAGCATAAAAACCATGTTGACAACCCTCGGCAAAACTATTGACCTAGAAAAAAGAGATTATTAATGTGCGAGGTTTAACTAAAATTTACACAATCATAGTCATAAGAAATGTCTGATTTAAACAAAGGCAAGACAGCATAGGAGCTTGCTATAATCTCAACGCCTTCAGCCATGAATATTGGAAAGGAGGTTCGGATACATATTCCATAGCAAGAGCTTAAATACCAGTGAACAGAACGATAAGTTTAGCCCTGTTGAAGCAGAGGCTTAGCAAATTCTGTAGCAGCCGAGCGGAAGGAGAAGTACCTGGTAGATAAACCATTACTGCATCTGTTAACAAACCCCAAATCTACTGTGAACGGAGGCTAAAATGTAAGCAACGAAAGTTAACACGAACCAAATAGTTAAACAAAACATTACCTGTGCAAACGCAGATGGAGTGATTGGAAACGAAGATGGACTGCTGGGTAATTGGACGGCCGAGACGGAGGAAACATTAAACATATATCCGCAGTCAGTGTGCGTTCCACGAATGCATAGGTTAGAGGGAGAAACAGAGCTCATATAACATAAGTCAGAAAAAACAAGATTTCAAAGCTGCCGAAGGATACCTGGTGATTGAGGCAGTGTTCACGTTCAGGAAACCCCTTAGACCGACTGAGCAGGGTGGAGACGGAACAGGAAACCCTAATGGCCGCAGACCCTGCCTCCAGACGCACCGGCGAGGCGCGGCAATGATTGAGGAGTCAGTTACGGGCGGGGTAGGCATTACCCAACCCTAATGAATCCTCACCATAGGATCCAGATTGCTATCGACGGCCAGATCTTCGCTAGGGTCGGATCGAAATGACGATTTGGATAATCTCGAGGCGATAAAACAATACCTTAACCCAAGTTCGAAAAACATTGATACACATAACGCAGGGTTTAAAGTTGCATATGACCGAAGCCTCCAGATCTATAATATAAAACTCAAGTGCCGTGACATAGATATGTAGTAAATGAATGTACAGCTATGTAAATCAATCAAGTTTATTCACAGTCGAACCATAGAGCTGATAGGGTAATCGCAGTAATTACAGTATATCGTAACAAATATAGTAGTAAATGTCAACTGCTCATAATTGCAAAAGACAGATATTTATAACCATTCCACCGAAGTTAATAGCATAATAATTTTTTTTTTTTTTTTTTAATTTACTGGAGTAATTTCGTTCTAATATGTGATTGTGACATATGAGATCCCGTCTCTTTTTCTTAAGATCTATATCTAGATCTGATCTTAAATATTTTAAGATCTAGTTTGGTATCTAGATCTCTTTGGGGTTTGTTAATTTCCAAGGAAGCATGTAAGTGCGGATAGTTCAATTTCCAATCTCACATTTGGGCAGACATTTTCCAGCCACTCGATTACAGTGAAATTCCATATTTTTTCAGTTGTTCGTAATCGTGGTGTTTGGAGATGGTGGTGGAAGCGCTGCAATTTTCCAGATTTGAAATGGCAAAGTTATATTGGAGAATAGTCACTCGTAACTTATTTTCCTCTTCCTTAAGTTTTACCACATAAAATTCTCAAAAAATGGGAGAAAGGTCGTTTATAATTTGCCCACATTAAGAAAAAATATGGAGAAATGCATTTTGCCTTAATTAAAAAAAAAAATGTATTTAAAAAAAGAAAGAAAATTGCCTTGATTAAAAAGGAAAATTAACAAGGTTTTCCATTTTTTTCTCATTTTAATTTTCCTTCTTGTGGGAAGAAACCTTATAGTTAAAAAATTATTTATGACTAAAGTTTTTCCCTTGGGTTTAAAGAAGAAGTGAATATCTTTTTTTGGGTTAAAAGGAAAATTGGGAAAATTTTATTTACTAGAGTAAAAAGGAGAATTTGGAAAAATATTACTCGAATTTTTCTAGCAAACATTATTGGCAATTTTTTCACTCGGTAAAAAGAAGTTTGGGAAAAAAATTTGGCATTTTGCAGTAGTAGTAAAATTTGAGTTTTGATATTAATGTGGAGTTAAGGATAATAGAGTTACTTACTCCGTACCATTATCATACCTGGAAAACAAAAATGCAACAATTTCTTGCAATGGAAGGGGTTGTGGCAAACATGAAGTGAAAACGAATCTAATTTTACAAAATAAGTTGAAATATTTGTCTACATGAATAAACTAGATGAAGTGATGGGGCTGATTGGGTTGCATGTTTCTGACAACCTATTATTTCATCTTGAAGAATGTTCACTCCCAAATAAATATGGGGAAAACTTGCTTATGTAATTGGAGGAATCAATGAGTTCCATGCATTAGAATTTGAAACTAAATTATAAGTCCTAGTACCCGATCTTTTGAGGAGTATCTTTCTCAATTCAAGTCTTTGTTGTCTCAATTAAAACCATGTGGCAAGGAGAAACGTGATTTTGAATGCACTTTCTTGATTTTGTCAAAACTAAAGGGTCATTTTAAGGTTTTTTCATCTACCTTCTATGCAGGGGACGCCCTTGGTGAAAAATTTCAAATACCCAACTTTGAGATATTTTTTGATCATCTCATACTAGAACAATCTAAGCTCAAGAAACTAGATGTTCTCTCTAGCTCTCCAAATCAGGCTTTGGTGGCTCATAACTCCAAAGGTAAGCACACAGCTCGGTTTCAACCAAAGAAAAATTATGCACGAGTCTGTGGGACTCCCTCCAAGCCTAAGGAGAATACTAAGCCTTCTCCTCCAGTTTCTAAGAATATATAATCCTCCTCAAAGACAAACAAAAAACAAGAAAAGAAGAAGAAGAAAACAAGTGAAATTTTTACTTTTTGTGGCAAATAGGGACATATTGAAGCAAGATGTTGGATAAAGTTGAATTCCTTAGAAGAGGCCATGGAGAAGCACACTATTTCAATAGGAAAAAGACATGCTCTATCATCCCAAGCCATACATAAATGCATATAAAATTACATACTTGATTCAAGATCTTCACATCATATGACTCCTTGTCAAGACCTACTTCCTTCCACATCACATAGCAACATCTCAGAAATTGCAGTTGGTGACTGTACACAACTCAAAGTCTTGGGATCAATCACTATACACACGACATGTGGGTGCATTACAATGTGCTCCTAGTCCTTGAAATATCTGCAAATTTATCATCCATTTATCATATCTGTCATTTTGGAAATTGGAAAACTGTAGAATTTTCTCCAAATGAAGTAATCATTAGAGAGCTACATGATCCTACAGTTTTTGTTGCTATTGGACAAGTTGATCATGCATCTAGACTATATACGTTTTTTTGCTTAGATCCTTCCTCTGCATCTTCTTTTATAGTTCATGTTGATTCATTGAGTAAGCTTTGGCATGAAAGATTTGGTCATATAAATTATAGATATTTGCAGCAGATGTACACTCAAAATTTGGTTTCAGGTCTTTATAATGTTTCATGTATTGATGGAGTGTGTATAGGTTGTGCCCTTGGTAAAAAACACCAAGATCCCTTTCCTAAAGGGAAAACCTCAAGGACAAAAGCACCTCTTGATTTGCTTCATAGCGATCTAATGATATTTTCAACTCCTCCTTTTTCAGGGGCAAAATATGCATTAACTTTTATTGATGATTTTTCATGGTACTCTTGGGTGTACATTCTTATTTTCAAGAGCGAAGTCTTTGTAACCTTCAAGACATTTAAAGATCTTGTTGAGAAAAAATGTTCATGTTCCATTAAAAATCTACGCACATATAATGGGGGGGAATATGTCAACAAGGAATTTCAATTTTTTTGCAAAGAACATGGCATTCTTCATCATGTTGTTCCTTACACTCCTCATCAAATGGTGTAGCTGAAGGGGAGAATATAACACTTCAGCAGATGGTTAATTTCATGATTCATTCCAAGAACTCAACACCTACTTTTTGGGCTGAAGCAGTTAATTGTGCTAATTACATTCAAAACAAGATGCCTCAGAAGGAAATTCAAAATATGACTCCAACGAAAGGTTGGAAACATGATAATATTGTTGTATCTTCTTTCACGGTATCTGGTAGTCATGCTTGGGCATTAATTCCACATGAAATATGCAAATCCATGGAAAAGAAAAGTCAACAATTGATATTTGTTGGTTACTGTGAGCACATGAAATATTATCGACTATTTGATACTAACTATAAGGAAGTTTTTTTTCCGAAGAGATGTTCATTTTGATGAAAATATCAGTCGAGGATCATCTTCTTCCCCTACTACCTCATCTTTAATAGTTGATTATGATTCTAATCATTGTGATTCTTTATAAATATGGAAGAAGAAGAAATCTCTACTGAAGTTCCTCAGCAAGAAGAAAATCTTCCATTAGCACCAACAGACCTATATAGGAGCAACCTATTTTGGATAATTCCTTGAGGACGATGCTTCGTAAGAGAAAAATTTCTAATATTTTTGGCTATGATACAGATGATTTCAATTATCTAGACTCAAATCAACCATAGTATGAAAGAAAATCTCTTTGGTGTCATGCAATTTCAGAGGATCCACAACAATTTTTTGATGTTGGAAAACCTCAGTGGGAAGCTGTCATGACAAAAGAGTATTCTTCTTTGATGAAGAATCATACTTTGGATCTTGTTTCTCTTCCAAAGGGACACAAGTTGTTCCTTTGCAAGTGGGTCTACAAAACCAAAGATTCAACAGATCTATATGTAGATAAACATAAGGCACGTCTTGTGGCTATGGGATTTTCACAGGCTGAAGCAATTGACTATTCTGAGACTTTCACTCGTGTCGCCAAGATGGATTATATTTGTCTTGTGCTTTCTCGTGGAGCCTCCCAAGGCTATTCGGTTTACCAGATGGATATTAAGAGTTTTTTTTTGCGTGGTCATCTACATGAGGATATTTACATGGAGCAACCCCTTGGTTTTGTGCAAGATCCTTCACTTGTCTGTAGGCTTACGTGATCTTTGTATGGTATTAAACAATATCGTAGAGCTTGGTATGAGAAGATGGATCATTTTATGCTTTCCTCGAGGTAAAATCATTGTCACTCTGATCCAACAATCTACACTAAGAGATAGGGCTTTGATTTATTGATTCTAGTTCTGTATGTGGATGATTTGATCCTCACGAGAAGTTCTTCATCTATGATTTAGAATGTTAAGGATGCATTGACGGGACAATTTACTATAATAGATATTGGTCTTATACGTTACTTTCTTGGCTTGCAAGTTCACCAATCTTCAAAAGGAATCAACATCTTCCAGCAGAAATATGCTCTTCATTTACTCCAACGTTTTGGCTTGGCTAATTGTAATCCTGCACCTACTCCTTTTCATTATGATGTTATTCTTACTGCTAGTTGCACCACTCCCAGGTTGGATCCTACATTGTATCACCAACTTGTTGGCAATCTACTTTATTTAGCACACACCTAACCTAACATTGCCTATGCAGTTGGGCTTGTCTCTAGATTTTCTCAACATCCTCATCTGAGTCACTGTAAAGTAGCAAAGCATATTCTCATATATATTCAGAGAACTTCCAATTTTGGCATTCAGTATATTGTTGGTTCTCTTAAGCTTGTAGGTTTCACTAATTCTGACTAGGATGGATCAGTGGATGATTGAAAATCTGCCTCTGGATTTATTTTTTGTCTTGGATATGCTTCTATTTCTTGGTCCTGCAAGAAACAATCATCACTTGCATTATCTATGGTAGAAGTTGAGTATAGAGCTATAGTTCTTGCATGTCAAGAATTTCTTTAGTTGTGACATTTATTGCTTGAGTTTGGCATTCAACAGAATCAACCTACTCTCTTATGGTGTGATAATCAAAGCGTAATACAAATTTCTAGAAATCCTGTGGAGCATCATTGAAAAACACACATTGAGATTCATATGCACTTCATTCACCAAGTTATTCAAGATGGTCTTCTCACCCTGGAATATGTAAACAACGTTGAAATACTATAAATAATGTTATAAACTAACAGTAAAATAAACAACCAATCAAGCACAAACCCCACCTGAAGAAGGCTCTCAAACACCTGCTCAAGAACAAATAGCATGTATTTTTACAAAGTCTTTAGCATCACCAAGGTTTCTTCAGTTACGAAATATGCTTGGTGTAAAGGAAGTTGTCCTTGGGGGGTCATCTTGAGTCGTCCTTCCTTCATCTATTCATTTTATTTCCTTCTTTTTCTTTTATGAAATGTTGTACATGGGTACCTAAAAAGACCTACTTGTTGGACCATTCTTTGTGTTTTTTTCTTTATTTTCCTCCCTACGTTTCGCTTAGGGGGGAGTGTTAGAGTTTCAAAAAATATTGAAACTTGTAAACTTACTTAGTAATCATATCAAGTGTGTTGTCAGTATTATCCTTATCTATTGAGTCATGAGTCTTGTATTCTCGTTATCCTTAGAAGCCTCTATTGTTCCTATAAATTAGGCTTAAGTATAGCTCATTTTCTCAAGTAAAGAAATGTGTTTCTCTTAGTTCTTAAAGTTCTTGAGATCTCTTGGTAAAATGATTGTTTAGCTTTCTAGTCTCATCCTTGGGTATTTTCAGTTTATATTTTCACATTTACTTAATACAATTGTTAAATTATAATGCAAAATGACATCATGAGAATACATGTTTACCTTTTTCACATTTACCCAATACAATTATAAAATTACCATCCAAATTATCAAAAACAGAAATAGCATTACCTCATATTTACCTAATAATCAAATAATAAATAACATCATGAATAAAAGAAATGATTTACTAAGTGCTAGAACCAAAAAGAAAATGATGTAACTATATCAATCACATTAACTAATGTAGTTGTACTACTGTATATGTGTATATATATTACAAAACATTCATATTATTATTATACAAATATTTTAATTCAATTAACTAATTAAAAGCTAAGTTATTTGATATCAAAATAATGACAATATACTCTACTATAAATAACTATAATAATCTTGTTTAATGATGAAAAAAACAATTACAAAAATATTTCTCCAGATTCAAAATGTAATCATATACACAATAATTTCTTAATATAAAATTACAGGTTCGTTATTTTACTATATACACGTGATCGCATATAGAAAATAAACATATTAAACAATAAATAAATAAAAAATATTAAATATAAGTGAACTTTAAAAGACTGCAAAATCAAATTCCATAATGGTGGAGACCAATAATATACAATATTTTATGCGTACAAGTTATCATATTCTTAGCATTTGCTATAACTATACTTGAGCATTTCAAAAGAACTAGGATATTGTTGGTTTACTTGCCAAATAAATAAAAAAGTGAAAAGATTAAAATACGGTTACAAGTTAGTTACATAATTATAAGAAAAAAATAAGAATGAGGAGATGAAAAATTGTTAATATTAGTTAAATACAAAATAATAAAGGTAGAGATGGAATTAAAAAAATAGAAAGCCTGGTTTTTTATTTTTATTAAAGTGTATTTATATTAATCATAAAAAAAAAATTGAAAATGGTTTTTTAGTCACTTATTAATCTCTTAATATTTTACTTTATTGGGATGTATTTAGTTAAATAATCTCATAAAATAAATTGATTGGTAATTCCACAAGTATTTTGAGAATACATTGATTCTCACCATTAAAATGTTGCCCAATTAAAAAAAAATTAGTCATTTTTCCATTGAGTGAATCATTTTTAATAAATATATATCATAATCTTGTAAGATAATATTTAATATATTCTATAAATTGTGTACATTAATTTTACTTTAAATTGTATTTACTATACTATACAAATATTATGTATCAATTTCAATATAAATTTTGTGTATCCAAGTCAATTACAATAGATCTTGTACTCTTATGATCAACAATGATTAAAAAGCAGTAAAACAAAGAGTTTGTTAAAAACAAACTAGACTAATTTTTTCATTTTATATTTTATATTTATCTTAATTCAATTTGTTCTATTTTATAATTATCTTAATTCAATTTTCTTTCCTTCCCTTTTTTTTGTATGGTGTATAGTTGGACTCTAATTTGGTTGATTCATTTCAAAATAAATCTATCAGTGAATTTTTTTTATTCTTATAAATTCAATTAAAAAAAATTATCTCTCTTCATTATCCTTTTATTTTTATAATTTTATTTAACAACTTATTAATAAGATTAGACAATAATGCCCAATACAACTGAAATAAAAGAAAATAAACGAGTACAAATTAGATGATGATAAAATAAAATTTGACCTTTGAAAAAAATGTCATTCTATTATATTTTTAAGAATCTCCTAAAAATCACTGATCTTTAGGTAGTTTTTTTTCCCTCTGGAATATTTTTATACAAATGGAAGCTTTTTAGCAAGATTGGAGAGAACTTAATTATTTCCCACTCATCTCTAAACCTCAACTCCAATAAAAAAATCTGAAAAATAAAAAATATTACAAATTAAAAACTCTTTATTACCTCGTCATAATAAAATTATATATATATATATATATATATATATATATATATATATATATATATATATATACTATTCCAACTGAAATTATAAAATTTTCTATATAATTTTATAATTTTATATTGGTTATTAAAATTGAATAGAATTTTTACATTGCTTCTCCACACTTGTCCAAAACTGTGGTGGAGAATATCGAAGAACCAAGGCACTGCACAAGCAAGTAAATAACCGACATAAAAAATAACCACTGCACCATTGCACCATTTTCGATGATATAAATATAAAGCAAGTACCTAACCCACATCAAAAGCATGAAGGAACTTAACCCAACACATAAATTTGTATCAATGTGAGTGTCAGTGTAGCGCTAACATTTTTCACATTAATTCTATAATAATGTTTAGCTAACCATTTTATCATTAATTCCATCCTAACCTTTCCTTAACCAATTTATCACAATGTGTTACAATGACAACCGCGAAAATAATTGTATACCAAGTTATTAGAGTAATTGCATTGACTATCGAAAACGGTGTTTATCACTTCAAAATGAAGAAATGCGATGAACCATTTTCAAAGGTGTAAATATGAAACATATAAAACAACCACACATAAAAAATGAGAAGCAGCTGAAACCAGCGCAATTCATGTTGGGTGAATGATGATAAGCGCTGTAAGAAAAACGATACATTCTTCCAATATCATTTTATATGTTGACAATCGCTGCCGTTCGAAGTGTCGATTGTAAGAAAACAGAAGACTCCAAGAATAGCTTGTTATTTGCTTTACAAGGAACAGATATTTATACAAAAAAGAGAAGCTTTTGGATTCTGGAATGTCGGAGATAGCTTCCTCAAAAAGCTAGATCTCTCTAGAAACACCGAGACAATTCTTACTTTTAATTCTGTTGGCGAGAGTTGGTTGAAATTACTGTTTATCCAACACTCCCTCTTAATTTCAACCATATACAAACACACAAAATTACACCATACAAAATACATATAGACATGCCTGCTGGTTTAAGTCTCAGCTAGGCTTACAACAGTGTATGACAACAAGGTTTTCATTTTGGTTTTCTTTCTGAATGGTCCATGCCTGTTCATTTGCAAACGCAGTTTCATCTTCACCTTTCTCGCCATAAGATAGTGGTGAAGTTTCTCCTTTCTTGATTGCCGAATAACATTCTTTGCAGTCGACATTGTTGTAGGTTCTTGGAACTTGTCTTGTGCAATTTCATCTTTAACAACAACAATAGTTGCCGGATGTACCACCTCTTCTTCAAAGACGCTATTAACTTTCTTCAGTTCATAAACTATTATTGAGTCTTCATCAGCTGCTATTGAGTCCTTTACAACTTCATGATTTTGCTTTCTACAATCTCTACATCATTATGTAGATCTTCATCTTGCATAGTTGGTTGATTCATGTTTTCAACCTCTTTAATCAACTCTGTTGTTGAGTCATCCTGCATTTGATTTGTATATGGAGATAGACATATCCTCTCACCAAACAACAACTCATCAATGAGTTGCTTTTCATGCATCAAACAGAACCACTCTTCATGAGATACATAATTCTCATCAAATTTGACTTCACAAGCTTTTGCATCATAGAGAGTTTCATGACTATCACATGTTACTCTATTGTTACTTTCAGACTTTATCCCAGTTATGATGCTTTCAACACAATCACTATTTTTAACAGCAACTTCATCAATTTCATCTTTTTCATTCCACTTCATGCTATACTTCATTTCAAGAATATGCCAAAACATTTTTGGATCAAATACTTCACCAAATTCATTTAAAATGCTTGACAGGGTGTTTTCATCTAGAGATGATATAATGAGAAACAATGCTACTGCACATCTACATTTATCATCAGAATTTATAGAATTTTCTTGGACAAATTTCCATAAATCTATTGAACCTAATAGTCCTTCCATTTTAATAGCCCAAAGTTCAAAATTTTTACCCAAGAATGATGGCAGCACTGGCATTAATCTCCTCAATACTGCATTTGTAAAATCTTATGGCTGATCCAGATTCATATCTTCATTGAACATAAATTCTATGGTTGGAAATATTTCAAATTCTGCCTCTGCCCTTTCATTCTTTCTCTTCTGTTGTTTCAATCTTCTTTGCCGACCCATGCTTTCAATCAGCACCAGCTCCACGTTCTTCCACAAATCAAAGTTAGCTCCACGGCAACAGCTCCACTTTCTTCAACGTAGAAGAAATTAAAGTAAGCACAGTTTTCTTCACACAATTCAAAAACAGCTCACATGCAAATAAACACTGCAACATCGACTACTTTGACCTCAGATAATGTTGTGTTGCACCACACGCAAGAAGATGAACAAGACTCTTCACAATGCTCTATTGCAGCACTAACACATCAGAAAGAGAGGCTCACACTCGCAAATCCCTTCTCCTCTAAACTAGCACAGTCCTTAAAATAGCGCACAAGAAAGGCACCGACAGAAAGCTTAAGAAACAACAGAAACTTTCAAAGGCCTAAAAAATCGACAGAAAACAAATTAAACATAATGCTCAAACCAACACATGTTCCAACAGCATTATTGAAGCAATTACTCAATCTCGAAGGGTTAAAATGTTCTGCCATATTACTTTTAACAAACAACCACAATTGCAACCCCGTTACTATTGCAAAAGAGTGTCAACAGAAAGCAGATCAAATACTCCCTCCTATAATATCTGTATAGCTGGCATGAAGATAATTCATGAGCTAAACTATGTATACATCTCAGCTTCAATCCCTAGCAATAGAAATTTACAAAGCAGTCAAAATGGCGTCATTGATCCTCTGAAGGATGAGAGGCCCCAGTTTTACAAAAAATTATCTGACGATTCATAGCCCAAAATTCATATGTAACACTGTAATACACTGCATTATAAGACTTTTTCGTGACACCACAAAAGCATTATGCTATTTATAGGGGTCCATTCTCGCTACATATATCAAGGAGTGCCAGTGTCTCTAGAACATTTAGCTGCAACCAAAACTTTGGACCATCATAATGATGGAGGATGGGCCTGAATGCATCTTCTTCCAATGCCTTGCAAAGTTTCCGCGTGCGTATGCGAACCTGAGCAGGAAACCTTGATTCTCCTTGACACTTCTTCAGAAAAGGCGGCTACTCTGCCACCACAGCCTCCACAGCCACCAGCTTGCTCTTCACACAAGGCGGCTACTCTGCCACCACGGCCTCCATGATATCATAGATGATATCGCCCAAGCTCCCACACACAGGGGGCAACATCTCTCCACGCTCAACAAAATGACTCTCCACTAAACGCTTCTCCTTGTCGACACACGCTTCAACCCTCAGCAAATACCGCTTTCCTGTAGCATCAAGAGCTCATGCTCACAGTGTTCACAATCGTGTTGCGAACAACGCTCCACAAATCAGCGTTCACAGTCGGCGCATGATTTGTGTAGAAAAATTTCTCCACACAACAGGATCCATCACAAGTTTTAACGCTGCATATACCATCAACACTTCTCCACAGACACTCATTCACTCTCGGCACATTACTCTGGCACGACTCAATAGCTACGCCAGCCAGCCCTCACATCCCTCTCTGAACACAAACACTTCTGCAGCAAACACTGAGCCTAGACCTTCAGCTCTTTACAATCGAGCATAGGCACACTGCTCCCTCACTGAGCACTTAGCTCTCACTAAGCACACAACTCCTCACAACACAATCTACTGCAGGCACTCACCCCTGCAAACACTCACCAAGCCGAAACCATCAACTCTGATACCATGAAACAAACAGGAAGACTCCAAAGAAGGAGCTCCTATACAATATCAGAGAAAGAAACACTTAACTTGTTATTTTCATTACCAGGAACAGATATTTATACAAAGAGAAGAACCTTCTCGAGGTTCATTGTCAATGGAGATAACTTTTTTAGGAAGCTACGTGATCTCTCCAAGTTTAGCTCTCTAACTCCCAACAATCACAACACAAGCACTTTGACCTCGCCTCCTTCACACCATGCAGATTCAACATTGCTCCGGGCAACTCTTCCAGTTCCTAGACGTGCTCCACTACCACGCTTTGAATGCTTGACAACCACGGTCACTCGTTCTCCACCATACGATGCTAAAACTAGCAACAAAGAGATCTGCAAATCAACAAGTTAAGTTATTGTGTTCAGTTTTCTTTCATGGTATCAAAGTCGATGGTTTCAGCTTGGTGGTTGCAGGGGTGAGTGCCTGCAGTGATATTAGTTCTTGGTGAGAGCTGTGTCCTCATTGAGAGCTGTGAGTGCTTGGTGAATAGCTGTATACTCAATGGCTTGAAGAGCCGAGGGTTTTGGCTGGGTGTGCTGCAGAGAAGAGTACACTACAGAGAAGAGGAGTCAAGTTATTGGTACAGGAGCATTGAGAAGCCTGTGTGTTGGAGTGTGTGTGTGGTCATTGAGATTTGGGATCGCTTCGAGTGCTGAAGGTGTAGCTGTTGAGTTGTATCGGAGCCTGTGGTGTGAAGAGTTGTGAGATTATTGGGTCTCGACTAGTGGAGCTGATCTCCCATTGGTGTTGGAAATTGGACGAGGCGTAGACTGTTGGCACGGCTTGAGGAGTTGTGAGAAGTGGTGGCGCTTGAGCTGTGTGCCGACAAGGAGAAGCAATGAGTAGGAGTCATTAACTTGTGTTGAGCTAGAGTGGAGGGCTTAATGTTCTGTTGTGGGTGAGTGAAGAGCAAGTAAGTTGTGTGATAGTTGTTCAAAGCAAAAACCAGTGGAGTGGTGAGCACTCAATCAAACGTGGAGGAGAGAAGTCGCGACTGTGGAAAGTCCTCGCCGCGCGGTGTTGACTGGTGGCGTGATGCATATTGAAGATTGAACTTAAGCCGACTGTGCGCACTGATTTATGGACAGCTCTGGAGCGTTGTTCGGAGATTTGTGAAGTTGAAATTGGTGTTGGATTTGGACGTGTATGCTTGCTATATAGTAGATATTGTTATGAAGAAGGAGAGCTCAATGGATGAAACCATTTGTGTGCGGCTAGCGTGTCTAGGATCACAACCTGAGAAGTCGTAAGGTGAAATTCCTGTGGCTGTTGACCGCTGCATATTTATTGTGTGCAATGGAGAACTGAAAGCCAAGTAGCAGAGAGGGTTGTGTTGGCTGTCATTGTCTAGTGGAGTCAACATGCAATCTGAGTGTGAAGGAAAGTGCCAAGGAAGAGCGTGGAGTCTTCTATTGGCTGAATTTTGGCTGCGTAGTGAGTCAAGGTGCAAAATCTGTTGCGTTGAACAAGAGAGGATCGATCAAACCGGTTTCTTGTTTAAATGATTGCTTGGAAGCTCAAAGCGGAACTCCACAGCTGGGCACATGAGCTTTGGTGTTTCATTCAGTGTAAGCTAAGAGTTTGAGAGTTGCTACCTGTAGCAGTGTGGATTAATAGTTGTGTGTCAAAGAAGGTGTCGTGAGAAGCCCAAGTTGGGTGGTGTCGTAAGAGTGTTGGAGCCCACTCGAGTTGTGAGCATGTTGAAGTTGCACTGTGAGTTTGTGCAACCGTTGAATCTATGCTTGGTTGTTGTTGGAAAAGGCTCAAATTTCCAGTAGTTTTGAGATCCTGAGATTGTGAAGTGCATAGTGTGTGGCGCCCACAGTGGGGCTCGAACCCCTATTTTTTTTTTAATTGTTGGTGTGAATACTGACATGCAATTTTGAGGAGCCAAAAGTTTTTTGTTTACTGCAGATTGGGCATGGGTCAACAAAGTAGACTCAAACACTTTCGAAGAGGATTGAAAGTGTTGAAGGAAAAGAATCAGAGTGCAGAGGCTGAATATGAAGTGCCAGATAAAAGTCTCAATCACCTTGAATATTTCGAAGAGGTTGATTCAATATTGAAGTGCTTAATGCCAGTTCTGCCATCATTCTTAGGTAAAAATTTTGAACTTTAGGCTATTAAAATGGAGGGACTGCTAGGTTCCGTATATTTGTGGAAATTTGTTCAAGATACTTTTATAAATCACCTAGATAAAAGTAGACGTGCAATATCATTGTTTCTCATTATATCAACTCTAGATGCAAACATCCTGTCAAACATTTTAAATGAATTTGGTGAAATATTTGATCCAAAAATGTTTTGGCATATTCTTGAAATGAAGTTTAGCATGAAGTGGAGTGAGAAAGGTGAAGTAAACGAAATTGTTGTTAAAAATAGTGAATGTATTGAAAGCATCATAACTAGGATCAAGACTGAAAGTATGTGTGTAGCTGACAATAAAGTAGCATGTGATATTCAAGAAATTCCCTGTGATGCAAAAAATTGTGAAGTCAAATATGATGAGAATTATGTCTCATGAAGAATGGTTATGTTTGATGCATGAAAAGAAACTCATTGATGAGTTGTTGTTTGGTGAGATGATATGTCTATCTCCATATACAAATCAAATGCAGGATGACTCAACAACAGAGTTGAATAAGGAGGTTGAAAACATGAATCAACCAACTATGCAAGATGAAGATCTACATAATGATGTAGAGATTGTAGAAAGAAAAATCATGGAGGATTCAATAGAAGCTAATGAAGTTGTGGAAGACTTGATAATAGTTGATGAACTGAAGAAAGTTAATAGCCCATTTAAAGAAGAGTGTGTAGATATTGACAGTGAGGAAAAGGCAATAAAACTTGAAGAAATGGCAAGCATTGAGGACAAGTGTAAATCCCAAAAAACTCCAGCAATGATGAATGGAAAGAATGTTAGCCTGCAATCAAGAAAGGAGAAACTTCACCACTATCTTATGGCGAGAAAGGTGAAGATGAAACTGCGTTTGCAAATAAACAAGTATGGACCATTTAGAAAGAAGACAAAAATGAAAGCCTTGTTGTCATGTACTGTTGTAAGTCTAGCTGAGATTTAGACTAGCATGCATGTCAATTAAGAGTATGTTTATATGTATAGTGTATTTTGTGTGTCTGTATATGGTTGAAATTAAGGGGAAGTGTTGGATAAACAGTAATTTCAACCAACCCCGCCAACATAATTAAATGCGAAGAGTCGTCTCGGTGTTTCTGGAGAGATCTAGCTTCTTGAGGAAGCTATCTCCACTGACATTCCAGAATCCTGAAGCTTCTCTGCTTTGTATAAATATATGTTTCCTGTAATGCAAATGAACAAGCTATTTTTGGAGTCTTCTGTTTTCTGTTTTGGTATCAGAGCTCCTTCATTGAAGTCATTCTGATTCTATCATGGTATCGGCGAGATCCAACATCAATTGTATAAATCAATTAACCTAGGTTAATATAAAACCAAACAATATAAAAAATACTAATAATATTTGAATTCGACACATCATAAAAGCTTCACTCTTCTCAGAATTTTGAATCAGGAATACAATAAAACTTCAACAACTAGAACAGGTGGCAAAAGTACATCAGATAATAGCCATGAAATTATAAAAGCATAGTCTAGTTACGCCGATAGGCGTAGTCCCCTATCGGAATTGGCTTCATTAATGATTTTGCTAATTAATCTTTTTGATCTAATGGTCTAGATTGAAAGATGCAGGTATATTCTGGTCATCGCCACTAAATCAATGAATGAAATTCAAACAACTAACTTCTTTACATATCTAAATCACATGTTTAAACCATACTTAAATTAATTTTTTACAAAACATGATTAAAAATTTACAGTGCCATTTGTTTACCTCCACGTATCAAGATTAACCAGTGATGGTTCAAACTAAAATGCCACCTAATTGATGGTTCAAATTCTCAAATAAACATGCACGTGCGACCTATCAAATAATCTTTCTCCTTGTTGGTGCGGATTGGAGAATACTATGGCGTGGTTTTACTTGGACGGTGATCTGATTCACCATGGTATGATGGTGGGCGAGTGGGAGGAGAAGCGGAATTCAAATTCCCTGTCATCAGCTTTCATCACGATTAAGTTGCCCACTTCGCCAGCGCTCCAGTTGGCCTTCTCCTCTTGTGCATTACTTAATAAAAAAATCTCAAATGCCGGCGTTGATGCATTAATGCCATGGAATATGGCAATCCCTGCCAACTAGTAATTCGGCCAGTCCTCGTGGCACTGCAGACTTTATTACTGTACGTTTTAAATCCTTGCATGGCTGTAGATTGCACTTTGGGTGACAACAAGGGTTGGGAGCTTGGCCTCGATTAAAAAACCTGGGCGTCCAAGCAGAGCTTTCATGTCGGCGACAATCTCAGTAATTTTACTTCCCCTTGTCACTTGAATTTCAATTCTTTGGGCAAAAATGTTGATTGCATTACTGTGTGTTGTTTTTTTTTTTATTACAGTATTCAAATATGATGGTTCCTTTCATTCTGTCACAAAGGTCGACAGCTCCAGCTACGAATCATGCAATTTAGATTCTCATCTATCATACGACAAGAGTGGCAAAACTGTGATTCCTCTCAATTCCAGTGGCACGCGCTATTTCATCTGTGCCGGCACTGGCCACTGCAAATCCACCAATATGAAAGTAGAGCTCACCGTTCTTAGTGGAGAAAAGCCGAACATACAACGCCCCATCGGTTCAGGAGATTCGGCAGTCATTCCTTTATCTCCACCCGCCCTCCTTCACATGGGACGCATGCAGTGATGACATAGACTTTCCTAGATGGCTGGGATGCAAGGATGAAAATGGAGGGTGGGGATCTCCCCATGCAAAACCCTAATCTCTTGTACTTGGTCATTTTCGGTCCCTTACCCATTTTCGTTCATCATTTTCTTAGAGGTTTGGCGTTGTTTTTTCTACCAGTGTCATGTACCAACACTTTTGTTAGTTTATAGGCGCCATGGAAAGGAAGAATATAGCTACATTTCCTTCGATTCTATTAAGGGAAAATATAGAATCGAAGGAAATGTAGCTATATTTTTCCTTCCTATAACTCGATTCTATACTTTTCCTTCCTCTCGAATTATTTCTTCCAATGCTAATAATTTTTCTTGGGTTTTGCAGAAATACCACTCATACCAACGTCTCATTAACCAAGTTCTGGGTTTTGTTCACCTTCAGGTAATAATGGTTTCTTTTACAACATTCGTCTGCACCTTAGCTTATTCTTTATGTTTGTTATGTTAACCTAGGTTAGGGCTTCTGCCAGTCACTGAAATCTGCTGGTCCTTTTTCTAGGACTCTTTACAGTTTAGGTAAACCAGTTTTTAACAAAATTTGATCAGACAAAAAACTTATCCTTGGCTGGCTTACTTACACGTTGTTATTTCGAACTAGATCCCAGTTAGGCTGACGCCATAGTCTTTTCTTTACAAAGAAAGATAGAGGCCTGCCGACTTAAACCCCAAAATGGAGTTGCCCATTTTCTTGATTCTTCTATGAGCAGGCAAGTTGATAAAAAAAATAGAACCTGATGCAATGGAGCTCTGAAACAGTGTACATGTATATACACACAATACCCTCTCTGAGCTACCCTTAGCTGATTGAGAAGACCAACGCCTGACCCCAAGGATTTGGAAATCGCGGAGACTCCGTGTAACAAATACCCCAACCAAAGCAATACGTAAATTTTCGCGTGACCAAGATACTGAGCAGCGTGGGCTGTGGAGTGATTTAGTGCAATTAGTTTTGTTTTATTTAAAATAGTTTCTTAGCTACGTAAAGTTTGGAGTGACTTATCTCTCTCCATTTTTAAAATTATTTGATGGAATTTGTAGCCTTTAAAATCAATTTTTCAGGGGCTGCTCTCATATTATTAAATTTAACTTCTCCTACAATGGTTTTAGATAAAATGGCTTATGCGTTTACTTCTTATAAATATGTTTTTCCTATAAATAAAGTTTTCATTAAATCTTATAATTTTGTTAGATTTTGTTTTCATAGTGGAATATATTATATTTAATTTCTTATTACTACTGTTTTAATCTTCTATTAATATTATTATTTTTAATGATTTTAAAATTAAATAATTAATATATTATTAATTTCTATTAAGCGTACAACCTAATATGGTGTATTAGAGATACTGAGACTCAATCAAAAAGATTGATTGTCAGAATCCACCCAATATCTCTGTAAGCTTGAATGCAGCAGGTTCAACAGCAGTTCAAGAGCAGATAACATTGGTAAAGTCATTGCTTTGGCATCTTATTTTATGTGACAGATAAATAGAAAATCAATAAACCAAATATTTGCCATAACAAACATATAAATAAATCTTGGTTTTACTTTCTTTTCTCATAAATTATAATCAACTAACATTAAGGTCCATTACCATTCATTAACTTAATAGCAAACACTCCACGGCAGATCTTAAATAACGAGACATTTTAATTCAGTATTAAAACTTTACCTCCACAGATCTCAAGTAAGGAGACAAATTTTAACTCAATATTAAAACTTTACCGATCTGTTCAACTAGACCGCAAGGGAACGAATCAAATTCGCAATTGCAAATCCATGTTCATTGGCCGCCACTACTCTGGACCTGTGGATAGAGCCCTAGATTTGTCATCGGACGCAAATGGTAATCAATTACAAAAACATTTTCTTAGTGGAAATGATGTCAGATAAAATTAATGATGATGTCTGAAAAAATTATTGGAATTTTATATTTTAAAATATTTTACATTAGAGATTAATGTTATGGAAAAACCATAAGTTATTGAAATTCTAGTCCAAAAATCCTTAATAGTTATATCTTAATATTTTTATATGACATCATAAGATTTAAACCAAAAAGATACGATTATTAATTTTGTTTATTTATTTTTTTATTTAGTACAAAAAAAATCCTTAATAGTTATATCTTAATATTTTTATATGACATCATAAGATTTAAACCAAAAAGATACGATTATTAATTTTGTTTATTTATTTTTTTATTTATGTAATTGGATTATTTTAAAAGGTTTATAAAATAAAATAGAACATTACAACATTTTTATTTGATTAGAAATCCATCTTAATCAATCCAATTTTTAAAAATAATCAAATATCTTTTCACTTTAAAAAGAATTTTCATCTGAACGAATTTCATACTAAAAGTATTTAGTAGATTAGTAATTAAGATATATCTATATTAGTTTAATTATTAATATAATTTTTAATTATAATTATAAATAAAATTATTTATTTTATTTTATTTTTTAATTTATTTTATTTTCTTAAATATATTTT
The DNA here is from genome assembly GCA_034641835.2 of Pinus albicaulis. Lineage (NCBI taxonomy): Eukaryota > Viridiplantae > Streptophyta > Pinopsida > Pinales > Pinaceae > Pinus > Pinus albicaulis. Next base: position 1,453,999,882 of record CM076570.1, on the reverse strand, counting down.
TATTTTTGTGTAATTTTTTTCAAGTTAAAATGTTTTATTATTAATTTTAATTATTATTTTTTATCTTTTTTTTATTTTAATTTAAGTTGTTAGGTTTTTTTTTTCAATACAATTTAGTCAAAATGTTTTACATAATAAGACATTACAATATCTCTTCAACACTAAAATGAAAAAGCCTTCTCCTTGCAATCTAAATTAATAAACCTCCACTTTGTCATTGAAATTTTCAATTTCTAAATAGACTTTGTTACAATACCATATGCTAATACCATGCAGCAATACTATATGAGGGTTGTGAGTCCTTTTTGATTTTTAAATGTGTATGGATTTTCAATCGTCCAATGTTTCCCCTGGACTAACCACCCATCATTGAGGATAGAAGAAAATATTGATGACAAAAAAACCAAAAAAGCATAAATGTTTAGGGTGGACTAACCACCCATCATTGAGGATAGAAGAAAATATTGATGACAAAAAAACCAAAAAAACAGAACTCATTTCATGTGACATTTTATTTAATTAATCAATTTGATTAAAAAGGAAAAAAATGACATAAATAATATAACTAATTTGGAAGTAAATTTTAACATGTATATATTATTATAAATATTCTAAACTAATTTGTGCAAGTTAAATTCCTACCATCCACTTCATACCTATTAATAATTAAATTAAAATTCTTATAACATATTTCAAAATAAACAAACTATAAATATAATTAAATAAAAATATATTAAATAAATAATAAATATTACAATTAAATCCACTCAGAAATATTAGAAGTACTTTCCTTTCCATTGGACAACGACCAAATTGGTGACCAACTATAAGATAATATGGTCACTATTAAGCTATCGCTGGGCAATAATTTTATTAATTTTATTAAAATTTAATGAATCCAAATAAATAAAACACATCAGTTTTACATTTTCTAAATATTAATATTTACACTATTAACTAATTCTAGTTGTTTTTTTAATTTAAATATAGTTAAATATATTTATAATTAATATATTTTAAATATAGCTAATACATTTAATATAACTACATAAAAACATTGTACTGCAAATCTGACTTAATAATATTTAAAAAAATCCAAATTGGATAGCATAAATTTTTCTTTGAGAGATTTATTAATTATTAATTTTTTTTATAAAACACCATCTATCTACCTCAATTAATTGCTTCACTGCTTGATATATTATACTGAAATATTAATTAAATATAAATAAGCAATTTACACCGTTACTGGTATTGCAAGCTAAAAATAGATAACTAGATATGAGCAAAGATCCGAAGATAATGTGGCCCCATTTTGACGATTTATAAACCCTCAACATTAATATTAAATAAATAGACCTACACAAACATAAATAAATATGAGGCAATTTGAACAATTATAAGCATTGAAAACTAAAATTAAATAAATATATCTGAACAAAGATCCGATGATAATATCGCTTTGACAACTGATAAACACCCAGCATTAATATTAAATAAATAGATCTGCACGGAAATTTGAGCAACATGAACGAAATACGAAATTTTATTTTCTGCAACAATATTTGTCGAATGTGACATTTAATCATGAATGACATTGATCGACTATGGCTAATGCTAATTAAGAATGGTTTCCCATGGTTGATTTTCCTATTGAGTCAGTGTTTTTCATAATGTGAAATTGGACCATGCATTAGTATTAAACTCTAGGACTAATATCTAAACCCCAATATTTGGGGAATCTAAGGGAAAAATATTAAGAACATAAGAGATCAACAAGGCCAAGGGATATTTATAAAAAACAAAAAAAATTAGTAAAGGCTAGGATTGAGTTCACCAATTCCTTTGGTTTATTATATTAAACCCTTGGGTTTATTAGTTTTTTTGGTTTATAATATGAATAATCGATCAATGTCATCAACGATCAAATATCACATTCTGACAAATATTGTCTCAATATGAAAATCACCCATGCCCAACCATGGTCATCGTTGGACCAACGTTGCATTGTGACAACAATTGTCTCAATGTTTAAATCAATTCCCTTGGGTTCACCAATTCCTTTGGTTTATAATATTAAACCCTTGGGTTTATTAGTTCTTTTGGTTTATAATATGAATAATCGATCAATGTCATCCATGATCGAATGTCACATTTTGACAAATATTGTCTTGATATCATTGTGACAACAATTATCTCATTGTTTAAATCAATTCCTTTGGGTTCACCAATTCCTTTGGTTTATAATATTGTCTCAATATGAAAATCACCCATGCCCAACCATGGTCATAGTTGGTCCAACGTCGCATTGTGACAACAATTATCTCAATGTTTAAATCAATTCCCTTGGGTTCACCAATTCCTTTGGTTTATAATATTAAACGCTTGGGTTTATTAGTTCTTTTGGTTTATAATATGAATAATCGATCAATGTCATCCATGATCAAATGTCACATTCTAACAAATATTGTCTCAATATGAAAATCACCCATGGCCAACCATGGTCATAGTTAGTCAACGTCGCATTGTGACAACAATTGTCTCGATGTTTAAATCAATTCCCTTGGGTTCACCAATTCCTTTGGTTTATAATATTAAACCTTTGGGTTTATTAGTTCTTTTGGTTTATAATATGAATAATCGGTCAACGTCATCCATGATCATATGTCACATTCTGACAAATGTTGTCTCAATATTAAAATCACCCATGGCCAACCATGGTCATAGTTGGTCGAACGTCGCATTGTGACAATAATTGTCTCAATGTTTAAATCAATTCCCTTGGGTTAACCAATTCCTTTGGTTTATAATATTAAACCCTTAGGTTCATTAGTTCTTTCGGTTTGTAATGTGAATAATCGATCAATGTCATCCATGATCAAATGTCACATTCTGACAAATAGTGTCTCAATATGAAAATCAACCGTGGTGAACCATGGTCATAGTTGGTCCAACGTCGCATTCTGATAGCAATCGTCTCAATGTTTAAATCAATTCCCTTGGGTTCACCAATTCCTTCGGTTTATAATATTAAACCCTTGGGTTTATTAGTTCCTTTGGTTTGTAATATGAATAATTGATCAATGTCATCCTTGATCAAATGTCACATTTTTAAAAATATTGTCTTAATATGAAAATCACCCATGGCCAACCATGGTCATAGTTGGTCCAACGTTGCATTGTGACAACAACTGTCTCAATGTTTAAATAAATTCCCTTGGGTTCACCAATTCCTTTGGTTTATAATATTAAACCCTTGGGTTTATTAGTTCTTTTGGTTTATAATATGATGAATAATTGATCAATGTCATCCATGATCAAATGTCACATTCTAACAAATATTGTCCCAATATGAAAATGACCCATGGCCAACCATGGTCAAAGTTGGTCAAACGTCGCATTGTGACAACAATTGTCTCGATGTTTAAATCAATTCCCTTGGGTTCACCAATTCCTTTGGTTTATAATATTAAACCCTTGGGTTTATTAGTTCATTTGGTTTATAATATGAATAATTGATCAACATCATCCATGATCAAATGTCACATTTTGACAAATATTGTCTCAATATGAAAATCATCCATGGCCAACCATGGTCATAGTTAGTCGAACGTCGCATTGTGACAAGAATTTTCTTAATGTTTAAATCAATTCCCTTGGGTTCACCAATTCCTTTGGTTTATAATATTAAACCCTTGGGTTTATTAGTTCTTTTGGTTTATAATATGAATAATCGATCAATGTCATCAATGATCAAATGTCACATTCTGACAAATATTGTCTCAATATGAAAATCGCCAATGGCCAACCATGGTCATAGTTGGACCAACGTCGCATTGTAACAACAATTGTCTCAATGTTTAAATCAATTCCCTTGGGTTCACCAACTCCTTTGGTTTATAATATTAAACCCTTGGCTTTATTAGTTCTTTTGCTTTACAATATGAATAATCGATCAATGTCATCCATGATCAAATGTTACATTCTGACAAATATTGTCTCAATATGAAAATCACCCATGGCCAACCATGGTCATAGTTGGTCCAACGTCGCATTGTGACAACAATTGTCTCGATGTTTAAATCAATTCCCTTTGGTTCACCAATTCATTTGGTTTATAATATTAAACCCTTGGGTTTATTAGTTCTTTTGGTTTATGATATGAATAATCGATCAACGTCATCTATGATCATATGTCACATTCTGACAAATATTGTCTCAATATGAAAATCACCCATGGCTAACCATGGTCATAGTTGGTCGAACGTCGCATTGTGACAAGAATTTTCTTAATGTTTAAATCAATTCCCTTGGGTTCACCAATTCCTTTGGTTTATAATATTAAACCCTTGGGTTTATTAGTTCTTTTGGTTTATAATATGAATAATCGATCAATGTCATCAATGATCAAATGTCACATTCTGACAAATATTGTCTCAATATGAAAATCGCCAATGGCCAACCATGGTCATAGTTGGACCAACGTCGCATTGTAACAACAATTGTCTCAATGTTTAAATAAATTCCCTTGGGTTCACCAACTCCTTTGGTTTATAATATTAAACCCTTGGGTTTATTAGTTCTTTTGCTTTACAATATGAATAATCGATCAATGTCATCCATGATCAAATGTTACATTCTAACAAACATTGTCTCAATATGAGAATCACCCATGGCCAACCATGGTCATAGTTGGTCCAACGTCGCATTGTGACAACAATTGTCTCAATGTTTAAATCAATTCCCTTGGGTTCACCGATTCCTTTGGTTTATAATTTTTTGGGTAATGATTTTCCCTTGGGTTCACCAATTCCTTTGGTTTATAATATTAAACCCTTGGGTTTATTAGTTCTTTTGATTTATAATATGAATAATCGATCAATGTCATCCATGATCAAATGTTACATTCTGACAAATATTGTCTCAATATGAAAATCACCCATGGCCAAGCATGGTCATAGTTGGTCCAACGTCGCATTGTGACAACAATTGTCTCAATGTTTAAATTAATTGCCTCGGGTTCACCAATTCCTTTGGTTTATAATATTAATCCCTTTGGTTTATTAGTTCTTTTGGTTTATAATATGAATAATCGATCAATGTCATCCATGATCAAAAGTCACATTCTGACAAATATTTTCTCAATATGAAAATCACCCATGGTCAAAGTTGGTCCAATGTCGCATTGTGACAACAATTGTTTCAATGTTTAAATTAATTCCCTTGGGTTCACCAATTCCTTTGGTTTATAATTTGTTGGCTAATGGTTTTCCCTTGGGTTCACCAATTCCTTTGGTTTATAATATTAAACCCTTGGGTTTATTAGTTTTTTTGGTTTATACTATGAATAATCGATTAATGTCATCCGTGATCAAATGTCACATTCTCACAAACATTGTCTCAATATGAAAATCACCCATGTCCAACCATGGTCATAGTTGGTCCAACGTCGCATTGTGACAACAATTGTCTCAATGTTTAAATCAATTTCCTTCGGTTCACCAATTCCTTTGGTTTATAATATTAAACCCTTGGGTTTATTAGTTCTTTTGGTTTATAATATGAATAATCGATCAAGGTCATCCATGATCAAATGTCACATTCTGACAAATATTGTCTCATTATGAAAATCACCCATGGCCAACCATGGTCATAGTTGGTCCAACGTCGCATTGTGACAACAATTTTTCTCAATGTTTAAATCGATTCCCTTGGGTTCACCAATTCCTTTGGTTTATAATATTAAACCCTAAGGTTTATTAGTTTTTTTGCTTTATAATATGAATAATTGATCAATGTCATCCATGATCAAATGTCACATTCTGACAAACATTGTCTCAATATGAAAATCACCCATGGCCAACCATGGTCATAGTTGGTCCAACGTCGCATTGTGATAAAAATTGTCTTAATGTTTAAATCAATTCCCTTGGGTTCGCCAATTTCTTTGGTTTATAATTTGTTGGGTCATGGTTTTCCCTTGGGTTCACCAATTCCTTTGGTTTATAATATTAAACCCTTGGGTTTATTAGTTCTTTTGATTTATAATATGAATAATCGATCAATGTCATCCATGATCAAATGTCACATTCTGACAAGCATTGTCTCAATATGAAAATCACTCGTGGCCAACCATGGTCATAGTTGGTCCAACGTCGCATTGTGACAATGTCTCAATGTTTAAATCAATTCCCTTGGGTTCACCAATTCCTTTGGTTTATAATATTAAACCCTTGGGTTTATTAGTTCTTTTGGTTTATAATATGAATAATCGATCAATGTCATCCATGATCAAATGTCACATTCTGAAAAATATTTTCTCAATATGAAAATCACCCATGGCCAACCATGGTCATAGTTGGTCCAACTTTCCAATTGTGACAACAATTGTCTCAATGTTTAAATCAATTCCCTTGGGTTCACCAATTCCTTTGGTTTATAATTTGTTGGGTAATGGTTTTCCCTTAGGTTCACTAATTCCTTTGGTTTATAATATTAAACCCTTGGGTTTATTAGTTCTTTTGGTTTATAATATGAATAATTGATCAATTTCATCCCTGATCAAATGTCACATTCTGACAAATATTGTCTCAATATGAAAATCACTTATGCCCAACCCTGGTCATAGTTGGTCGAACGTCGCATTGTGACAACAATTGTCTCAATGTTTAAATCAATTAATTTGGGTTCACCAATTCCTTTGGTTTATAATTTGTTGGGTAATGGTTTTCCCTTGGGTTCACCAATTCCTTTGGTTTATTTAATATTAAACTCTTGGTTTTTTTTTTGTTTTTTTTTTTGTTTTCTGTTTTTTTCTAAGTTAGAGTAATCTATTAACAGTGAAAAATATAGTACATCTGACTAAGGCCATGAAAGTGCCTGCGAGGAGGCAATTTGAACTGACAGAGACTAGTTTTTGGCTGCCCTGCTAGAGGGAAACCAGCCGGAGGAACCATCAACTAAAAAAATCCCACGCAGGGGATCGTACTGAAATGTCTTTGACTTAGAACTAGGAACATAGACATTATATAGCTGTAACACTGGCCCATATCAAAACTGGACTGCTTTAAAGACTGAGACTGGTCATTAACAAAAATTGGACCAGAGTTGAAAGAAACAACAGAACAATCCCTCAGATAGGGCAGAGAAAAACAAAAGAGACAAGTAAAGAGGGCCGAATTACTCATCCGGAGCAACCTCCTCGATCCTGCATCCGTAATATTCTGGTTCACCTTGAGCATGGGAGATTTCTGCACTGACGTGGACAGCTGAGGGAGTTTCGATGACATTTGCCTGAACGCGCCCTGAGTCCTCCTGCATAATCTCCCTGGTCTCGCTAGGCTGACCCCTCGAGTCTGGTTGCTCCGCTTCCAAGTGTGCGCCGTCGACATGAGCCTGCTCTTCCAGAAGATTCTCAAGCAGGGGCTCCTCCAGGAAGACAACAGAGATGGCCACAGTTACCCTTGGTCGGTTAAGTGCATAATCGAACGAGAAGAGGGCTGTATGGGACTGAGCAGGTAGCGCATCGTCTGAAGGCGACTCAAGCCTGCGGCCTGAGCGGAGCAAGCGACCTCGGAAGAGGCGAGGGAGGCTACCTAAGGGCACGGAGGTATCTGACATTGAAGTCGAAATGGAGGGCGAGTGCCTTCTGGCCGGACGTGAAGACCCCCTCCTGCACCGCATCCTCTGCCGTAGCCTTGGCATTTTCGCAGCTGTGAAGGATCTGGAGCTCTGAAACGACTGAGTGTTGACAAGGTTTGGCGTAGGTGGAATGCCCAGAACCACCGTTGCAGACAAGCAAGAGCCAGCGAGCGAAATGTGAAGACTGTCAGCGAGCTCCAAGCAACAGGTATGGCGACTGCGCTTCCCAGTGGTGGTGCGCTCTCCAGCTCTGTCCTGAACCGAATTACACCGTGAGTTCATCGGCGTGGGGGCGAGCGAGGCCATTGCATTTAACAACTGGTTCCTGCAACAATTAAACCTCCGCATTGAATGTCCAGGCCTGTAAATCCTATGCGAAATGCTATTGCGGCAGTCGAGGCTGCCTCGAACCTCAATCGCTGTATTGCAAATCATTTCCATATCCAACGTCATAAAGAGCAGGTGGGGGAATTAAATGCGGTCAGGTGGGCTCGTTGGTGGCATGAGGGATGGCATGTGGCCTCCCGTCCGATCGCCTTGCATCCAATCGCCCCTATTAACTACACTTGCACCCGCATCCGGGGACTCTTGGGTTTTATTAATCTCTATTGTTTTTAATATTTCCCTTAGATTTATTGATCACTTAGGTTTTTAATATTTATCCCTTGGGTTCACTGATTCCTTTAGTTTATAATATTAAACTCTTGGGTTTATTAGTTCTTTTGTTTTACAATGTTAATCACACATTCGGTTTATTTTATTTTTTCTAAGTATGACTAATTCTATTATGTATAAAAATTACTGGTACAAAACAACGACAGTGTCAGCGATGTGAGTCTGAACACTGGGCTTGATATACAAGCTATTCAAAGAGTGTCTGGACTGCCCAGAATGGGAAACTAGTCCTTTTAACCACAGAGTCTGAACCGCCCTTGAGAGGGAAACCGGTTTTGAGTTCATACAAGCTAAACAAACATAAAAATAAGTGCTAAAATTCAAAATCCGCTTTTTCAGCTGAGCTGTGAAGCGATATAGCATAGAATTTTCTGCAATGTTTGAGCAAAAAACCTGTAGAGCCTTGCAGAGGCTAATCATGAGTCGGAGAAGGAGGTTCCTCGATAATCCTGCATCCGAAAACATTGCTGTTGTCATCCTTCTCAGCGTCGAGTGCGTCCTCCCTGCCAGTGTGCGCCACCTTCATGCTTTGTTCGTTTTGTGGAAGGGGAGAGGAAGTGGCAGGAGCCACCACTTCGCAAGGGAAACCAGAGCCCAGAGGGGAAAGGAGAGAGACAGAACGGACGTAGCATGATTAGGGATTTCTTCACGGAGAGTCACAGTAATATAGGCAGTGAGGATGGAATTGGAAGAGGTGCAATCGAACCTGAGTTCAGCTCGTTGAGAAGTTTTCCGAATGGTGGGACGAGCACAACTATGAGAGACAGGGGGGGAGAGCAGCTGGTAGGCTCGTGAGCTAAGGAAGGGGAGGGCGGAGCAACATCAACAACACCTCTAGAGTGGCCACGACCTCTTCCTCTTTCACCACGCGGGCCAAGTGTATGACCGTGATCTTCATCCGCAGAGGAGGAGCCTGTGCCAAGACTGGGAGGGGGGCGACGGAGACCTCGGCTGAGACCTCGCCTGCTCCTCATTCTTTCGTGGAGACGGGGCATGTTGACAGGAATTTGACGAAGAGGACCAACGCAGTAAGGGCTGACAGGTAAAGCAGGGGGAGAGGAAAAGGACTGGTCGTCACTAAGGTTAGCAGAAGGAGCTTGCAAAAGACAAATGAGACCACTTCGCTGGTCAGTCCCGACGCCAGAGATTGAATTGAGGCTGCAAAGTGGACTGTGTGAGAAATGAAACCCCGGAAGAGGCTCGAAGCAGGCGTGTAAAGAGCAGCGCCGCCCCGTATTAGTCTTCACACTGGCATTTGCAGAACCTGGAGCACAATTTCCTTGCAGAGGAGATGGCGAGCCTCCCCGACCAGCATTATCGTTCGAACTATCTCGAATGTGCTCCATTGCAAGAAGAACCGCCATAATCAAATGCAAGGTGAGCAGACCAAGGTGAATAACTGTCGCGCGAGCTGGAGAGTAATGGTTTTCATAAATGCAGGTACAGGGAGCCATGTGGGCTACCCTGGCAAACGCCGTTGGGAAGAGCGCGGGAAGCCACGTCCCGTCCAAACCTTCAGGCATCCGCATCCAGAACACACATTCGGTTTATTACTCTCTTGAGTTTAAAATATTAATTCTTAGGGTTTGTTAATTTCTTGGATTTTTCAGTTTAAAATATTAATTCTTAGGGTTTATTAATCTCTATTGTTTTTAATATTCATCTGTTAGGTTTATAATATTTATCCCTTCGGTTCGCTGATTCCTTTGGTTTATAATATTAAACCCTTGGGTCTATTAGTTCTTTTGGTTTACAATGTTAATAATCCTGTTGGTTTATTAATATCTTATGTTTAAAACACCGATTCTTATGGATTATTAATTTATTAGGTTTTTTAGTTTAAAATATCAATTCTTACGGTTTATTAATCTTTTGTGTTTTTAATATTAATCCCTTATGTTTATAATATTTATCCCTTGGGTTCACCAATTCCTTTGGTTTATAATATTTAAACCTTTGGTTTATGATGACATTGGGTTTGTATTATTAATTATCCCTTGGGTTTATTAATATCTTCAGTTTAAAATATTAATTGCTAGGATTTATTAATCTCTTAGGTTTTTTATTTTTAAATATTGTTTCATATGCTTTATTACTCTTTTGAGTTTAATATATTAATTCTTAAAGTTTATTACTTTCTTATGTTTTTGGATTTAATATTATTAATATATTATTATATATTCTAATATTTATTAATAATATTATAAAATTATTAATATATATTATTAATAATATAACCAACTATGATATAATATATATTAATATATATTATTAATATATTATTAGTTCTTTTGGTTTATTAATAATATAACCATCTATGATATTAATATATTAATAAATATTAAAATATTATTTATTATTAATATATATTATTAATAAATATTATAATATTATTAATATATCAATAAATATTATTATTATTATTATATTAATAAATATTATTAATATGTATAAAATATTTTGGTGATTTTAATCATAATTAATATATTAATAAATATTATTATTAATATATATATTATATATATTTCAAGTTAATATAATAATATTATTATATATAATATTTATTGATATATAAATTAATGCGCTGAGTAGTGGATATCGGCCTATCAGCGTATATCAACCACATTGGTGAATGTGGTTGTAAATCTATTTTATATACGCCTATGGGCGTATATCAACCACATTAGTAAATATAATGTGGTTGTGCTAGTTTTAATAGCAATAAATTTTGAAATTATAAAAGCAGACTAGATTTAATAGCCATGAAATTATAAAAGCAGAGTCTAGATTTAACCATTATGCAAAGACATACAAATTTATCCTAAAGAATAATTCAATCCTCAGGCATGTCCAAAAGAAAGCATACATTGGAAGACATATTCACCATCTAAAGACATTCCTCGCAATGCCGACCATGTTTTTCTATTATAAGTACTGAAGGGTATTTCATATCCATTTCAAGAGTGATTTGTTTCACTCTTTTTAAAGAGGCGCAATTGACCCACTTTCACAACATTGTGTCATCGTTCATTTCATTCAGAAATGACACTGAAACCTCGAAACTTTCAAGCTGAGCAGAGTGATAGAACAAAATATTATCAATTGCTTCTGTTGTAAATTTAGTGCTGGAAAATTTCAAATGGAGTAATAAGGTCCAAAGACATTGCCATCTATTTGAGAGCACATAACATCGAATTGCAGCTTTTAAAGAAACTTTTGATAGAATATGAAGACACAGTAAGCTATCGTCCAGTGCACTTAATATGTCTCTTGCCATTACTATGGATACACTCCTACCACATTCACATGCAACCCACAGTTCTGTGTCCTGAGAGAAAAAACGACGAAATAAATAGACTCTACAGTCAAAGATCGAGTAAGCCCTCCTAGGCATAACGAAAATGGTTTAAAGTACAACCAAAACCCAATGTCGAATCAATGCTTGCGTGTGAATCAACGACATTCATAAAATGGTAAACCCTAAGTCGAGATGTACAAATCCTTTTCAATAATGGAAGGATGTGAGAAATATAAGATTGATAAGTCAAAAATATGTTAAATTGAGACCTTGACTCTAAAATTTTTGGACTTTAGCATTCCTAATAATGAGAAGGTCAGACTATCACAAGAATGGAAAGCTTATATGGAAAAGACAAATATTTGATTACTTTTTTACGAATGGAAAAAGAGGTTAGAATCCATAAAGATATATATCGCAGATGTTGAATCATCTTCAACAAAACATTATTGGACTGCTACATATGGGTGTGAACTTGAAGCTTCTACCACTTTTCCTTTTTACAAATGAATTCTTTTAGGACAACCTCAAAACATTGCTAAAGCTACTCCTCTAGTCCTAAAAGATGATAATGCTCTTGGCATTGACAGTGGGATACAAAAACTCAGTGAACAGGACTAATACAGCAGTCAAGGGGTTAGAAATGAGTTGTGAAAGTCCACATAAGTAAAAGAAAGTTTTGATGGTTTATGAGTCTCTGTAAGTATTAATAGATCTCTGAATGATGTCAATTATTCAAGTACAGTGTTAAAAGTTTTTGTTAGAGATTCTCTTTAAAAAATTGAAGATGTTGAAAAGAATATGGATATAGAGATAGAGTGAAGAGCTTATTGAAGATCTGTAAATATCCAACATTGTGCCAAGCCTGTTGATAAATTTTCCTCTCTTTCCAAAAGAAACAACATAAGAAAAATTTGAGCCCATAACCCTCTCTTCTCCATTTAAAGAATCAAAAAAACCAAAGCTCAAAACCACATCTGTTCCCCATCTATGAGCCATTCTAAATCTCATAGTGAATAGAATATAGACAAGCCAAATAAGGCAAATGATAGATTTAATGTTCACAAAACATAAAAAAAAATAAAGTTGAAGCCTGTTAATTTATCATTCAGTGAAACGTTGGAACATTATTATACCACAAAGAGTAGCAACATTAAATGCTGCCTAGTAGCTTGTGCCTCCAATTTGCCCATCATAACAATTATTTCGTTTTGCAATGGAAGGAAGATCTTGCCTAAACTAAGAACTAAATGGAGTAATTAAAATTCAAATCTACTCTTTAATTACCATAATTAAGTGTCATGACTAATTTCGATTGAGAAGAAACGGTAAGAGTACAGTACAAGGGACATCACACCTTGAAGTCAAAACTAAATCGAGTAATTAAAATTCAAATCTACTCTTTAATTACCATAATTAAGTGTGATGACTAACTTATATTGAGAAGAAACGGTAAGAGTACCGTACAAGGGACATCACACCTTGAAGTCAAAACTCTTGGGAAGGGTACAAGGACACCACAGCTTGAACGAAAAAATCTTGGGAAGTTGTCCCAACAACATTCAAAAAATATTTAGTAATAGGAATGTTTAATCTAATTTTTAATGGTAAAATGTATTCAGTATCATTAAAATAAATCTTAAAGCACTTAAAATCTGATAATTATAACCTAGATTTAATCAAAAGTTTGATAAAATTTCCATAATTTCCTGAGTAAATTTAAAGACAGAAAAACCTAAATTCCAGTATTAAGCCACAGATTTCTGTATCGACTAGATTGGATAGGCCAGCCGCTGCGTGTATATTAGTTCCACAAACTTCTTAAATCCAAATGAATCTTGAAATGGACTTTCAGTGGAATTTATTAAACCATAGAAATCGAGCTTTGAAATATTATAACGATGAAGCTGAAAGGTGAATGAGACGTTTCATTCGTACTCCTTCATTCGACTCGCGAAAAAGGAAGTGAAGTGAAAGCTGACAGGGACTTTGCATTATTATTTGTTAAACTTCATAAATGCGTTCAATCACGAGATAGCAACATCATAAAAGCAAACGCAATATTAATAGGGAGCAACAATATCATAAAAGTTAGAAAGTATATTATTAATCGGACTAACAATATCATAAAAAAATAGCTATAACAACATCATAAAAGTAAGAAATTATATTAATGGGGAGTAATTTAATTATTGAAAGGAATGAATAGTTATTTAGGACATATATAAAAGGATTGTGTAGTCTAGGAATCTGGTAATGATTTTGAAAATATCTGGCAAAGATTTGTTCAGAATCTTGTTTACAGTTGTTAAACTTTAGTATTTTGAGTGCTCTAAGAGTTTTTGATAATGCTGAATCCATTTCCACTATCAAAAATTGATTCCAAACATTCCAACTATCTAATTTTTTGAATTTTAGTTTACCCGATTCCGGCAAAAAACTGCCGTCCAGACTATTCCACATGCTCAGTGAACACCTTCTATAAAGATAATTATGCTTTAATTTAAAATGTGTTTTTCTTTTGTATTATTGATTAGGTGTAAAAATAATAAAGATTAAAGGTTTTTTTTTGGGGAGTATTACTCATATTATTTAATACTTGACACACAATACATAAACCAAAAATTAGGAACTAAAAATTATAATAATGCATAATAAACCTATGTATATTTAAAAATAATAATAATAATGGTAACATTGTTATGGTTAACAGTAAATTTTACTAATTCTCACAAAATAAAGTAAATACAATTTACTGTATATAATATCAATTTAAATATGCAAATGTTCACTTCATATATAATATGTTCTGGTGAGATTTTAATCACAGTCGTGTGACCAAAATTAGTATAATTTCCTTTATAAAATAAAACAAGTATTGCATGTGCTACATCGTTGCAAAATAAATTTAAATATAAAAAAAAAAAAACTTACATAAATTCAAAATATAAAAATACTTATGGCGTATTATATATCTAATCTAAAGACCATACACATAACACATTGAGCAAATTATGCAAATTATTTATTTTGTTATAAATAAGAAGTACTAGCTGAAGAGAAATATTGTGTTGCAGATAATGTCCATTTAGTAAAGTATATATTTTTTTCACAAGCAATAAAAACAAAAATAACATATTCATATTCATCCATTAATATAAATTTTTTATTGAAGATAATGTTCTTTATTAGTGCTTTCCATTCTTACTAATAATCCACAATTATAAAACAAATACCATATATACATTTGCATCAATAAATGAAATACCATTTATACATTTGCATCAATAAATTTTAGAAACTAATACTGAATATAAATAAAATTAGCTCTATTGTATTCATTCTCCACACAAAGGCAACCTACCAAACTTTAAATAAAAACCAAAAAACTCAATCGTATTATTATGGGAAATTAGGCAGCAATAGATATACCTAGAATTGATACATAGATATAAGTATTACTAGAAATTTCACCTGATTTTACAATGGAAATTAAATTGTTACTTTTCCATGATTTACCTACAAAAAATCGTGGAACACTTTGTAGGCGTCGACGAGCATCCCTTTCTTCTCATAACACGTCGTTGACAAATAAAGAGCTTTGAAATTCCATGCATTGAACCCAACAATGGCTTCCAAGTTGTATAGGGAGACCTCCAGGCCACAACGTTTGGAATTGGAGCTTTCAAGTTCCAGGCCACGACGCTGGGAATTGGAGGTTTCTAGTTCCAGCTCCACTCGTTTGACGAGAGAATCGAACTTCTCACGGGCAGAGAGGCTCATGCTCATAGGGGTCGTGAGAGCGTCGTCAACCAATGACGGTTGTCAAATGGAAACTCTTGTGAGAAGAAAAATAATGTATTCTATCAAACAAAAGCACAAGATGATTTCTCAAGATCGAATTCTAAATGGTATTAAAACTACGTAATGCACATCAAAACCTTAAAATACCATTGCAACTAACATAAAACTGTGACCTAGATAAAAAAATATCTTATACTCGTCCTTCAGTAGAAATAATATATCAATAATAAAGTCAAAAGAAAATTTTATCTTCTACATTAGTTTATCATTTTGAGGGTACACTAATTTTAAAGTCATTGGATTAATAATGTGCATTGATTTTAGTGTAAGCACAAAAAATTATTAACAATGTACATTGATTTTTGTGTTAAAGCAATTAAACCTATTAATATTGGAGAGCAAGAGAGACAAGGTATGATGTTTATTACTACAACAACTTGAGCTAAGGTATGATGTGTACTACAACAACTTGAGCTAAATATTTAAACGGTTTACAATTTCAACTATCCTTTCCATATCAATTCATATAATCGATATGGAAAGTTCATAAAACTAACAAGGGTGACCATAAGAATAGTAGAAGAAAATAGTTTGAGAATGATCACAATGAAGTATATTTGTAATTGACTACATTTTTATTATTCACATTTTCTATTATTTAACACTATTACATCGTCACTTTGCATTCAAAACATTTATTACATCAATTTTCATCATTAAAGTTATTTTACAATATTCATCATCTCAAAAAACTAAAGTAAGTAAGAAAATTTAAAATTAAAGTTAAAATATTTAACTAAACTAATAAATTATACATATCAAAATTATTATGCTATAAGAAAATTAATAAATTATTAATAAATTTAAAATTAAAGTCAATACATAATTTTAAGGATGGAAATTTATTTTAAAATGGATTTTTTTTTCTTTGCAAGTTGTAAAATAGTTGTGATACTTTTAATGATATAGTGTTTATATAAATTTAATGATATAGATTTGACTGCTGAAATTATTCGATAGTTTCCTAGTTTTAATGACCATGGTTGTTTTCCGATCCATGTTAAATGGATTAGTAGCTTATTCCTAATTTTAAAGACCATAGTTGTTTTCGAAATTATGTTAAATAGATTAATAGCTTATTGATGCTTATAATATATATTCTATTTTTACAGAAGAACTCTAAAACATAGTATCTCACACAACCATAACATTATTCAATAAATATAAGAAACTCTCCCTACCAAGCAATAATTATTTGTTTTTATTTGTGTTTTCCACTGTGTTTCTTAGCGCCTTCCTACCATTGTCTCTCTGTGCTTTTCTGGGTGGGCTCAAGTAACCAAAAACTCAGGCTCATCTTTAGAATGGATTTGGGAAGTCGGGAATTCATGGAAACCACCACTTGCCTTTCATGCAATTTTGCCAACTCATTGTAAATGGGGAACTCACGAATTCATAGAAACCAACTTCGCGAACTCATCGGAATTGGGTAAGTCAAGAATTCATGGAAACCATGTGGGCACCACTGGTCTTCCATGCAAATTCCCCACTAATTTTATAATTTAGATAATTTATTTAACGTTATTTCCTGCATTATGTACTTAGCCTTTCCCTTAGAATATAAAGTTAATTTTATAATTCAAATATTTATGGTTTATTCTTTAATTCAAACAATAATAAAACGTTTATTTTATAATTAAATTACAATATAGAGTTGGTTTTATAATTTAAATAATTTATTCAAGGTTTATTTTAGAATTTATCTTGGTGATATCATGGTTGACATCTGATTCTATATTTCACTCTATGGGTTGTTTGAAATTATGAATAAAACAAACACGGAGGAATGTGTTCCCCTTTCAACACAGAGAATGCACAAATGCAGAAAATAATAGTCAAACACACACACAGACAACGATTAAAACAGGAGAGGAACTCATTTCTAAATTTATTCAACTCTTCTCTATTCAATTCATCTCTCTCCTTGAATATATGAGAAATTACATAGGTTTATACAAAATGGCCAAACCCTGAAAATCTTAATGCAATTTAATGCAAATTGGACGTATACTAAAGAAATCATCCTTCTGCTTAATTCTTTTATTTATACATGAAAACACATTCAAAACCAAAAATAGTGGACGTGAAATATTATGGGTTTCAACTGTGAAACCACATCACATTCGCCCCTCCATCACAAATCGCAAATCGGCGATCACAACTTTTAACATTGCGCGATATGGGAAAAACTTAAACTTTGTAATGTGCGATTGTGACGTGGCACATATCGCATCACAACATAGAACTTATAATTTGTGGATGGTATGCGTTAACCCTTGCAATATGAAATTGCGATTGCATCTCAAATAACATAACTTGCGGGTGCTTATCCATTAAAATCCTGACCTTGCTGGTGCTTTCTATGCACTATCCTCTTGATCTTGACATGTGCCATTTGCAATCGCATCACAAAAAAATAAGATAACTTGCAGGAAGCTTTAAAGTTAAAACTTAAAACTTACGAAGTGCAAGCTGTGACGCGGTAAGCCGCAGGAAATGTGAAATGAAAAGGGTAAGGAATAAAGTGAAATACGAAGGTTTGTGTGGTTTGAAATATAGAAAAGGTAAGGTGGGTCCTGCCGATATCGTATCGGTGGAAACATAACTTCGGCGAAGCACTAAGAGGTAAATGCTAAATGTTGCAGGTTGTGGTATGCGGGGAGTTAAATAGCGAGAAGTGTGATAAGTCGACAAGAAAAAATAACAAAGGTTTGCATGGTTTGGTTAATGTAGTAAAGGTATGTGGTGGGTCCCGTCAATATCGCATCGATAGTCAGTGGAAGGCTTAAAGGGTAAACCAAAAATGAGGCACGCTGCGAAGCGCGGGCAAATAGGTAAGTCAACGACTATAAGGAGGTTAAACGCAGAGTATGGGATCAATACTCTTTTTATTTTATTTTGCGTGGATTGAGTGAAAATGCCTCCAGATTTGCAAACTAGGTTGTTTCCTTCCCTGCAACAAAAATTCAATTAGTTGTGGGTTGCTACCACTATTTATTCATGGCGGTGGTTGGGAGTATTTCCAACACTCCCCCTTAATCACAACTTCTGCCATTAATCATTCCCAGACACTGTCTGAGATAAAAAAAACTTTTCTGTCCCAATGGCTTTGTGAGGATATCAACAAATTGTTCCACTGACCTGCAATGTTGTAAAACAATTTCACCATTGCTAACTAATTCCCTTATAAAATGGTATTTGGCATCAATATGCTTTGTTCTCTTGTGGAAAATAGAATTCTTTGAAAATGCAATTGTTGAGCTGTTATCACAGAAAATTATGGTTCCTTTGTCTTGTTCATGACATAAATCCCTCAGTATCCTTCTCATCCAAACTGCTTGACATGTTGCTTCTACAGATTCAGTTTCTGCTGTTGATAATGAAACTATTGGCTACTTCTTGGAAGCCCATGAAGTGGCTCCCAATCCCAAATGAAAAACATATCATGATGTGCTCTTTCTCTCATTTGCACTTCCAACCCAATCACTGTCAGTGTAACCAATCAGCTTAAAATTATCATTTTTGGAGTATAGAACACCATACTCCTTTGTTCTATTCACATACCTTAAAATTCTCTTTCCTGCTTGCCAATGTGTCTCCTTAGGTGTCTCCATGAATTTGGATATCAAACTTACTGCCTACATTATATCAGGCCTAGTTGCAGTCAAATACATTAGACTGCCAACCATGCTTTGTACAATGTCGGATCGACATTCTTGTTGCAATCTTCCTTGCTCAACTTCAACCCCATGACAGTTGGAGTTGATGATGGCTTGTTGTTTTGCATATTGAACCTCTTTAAAACTTCTGCAACATACTTTGCTTAGGAGATAAAAATCCCCTTTTCTATTTGCTTTACTTCTATGCCCAAAAAATATATTAATAAACCCAAGTCAGTCATTTCAAACTCACTTTTCATGACTACTTTAAAATCAACAATGAGAGAAACATAATGTTGAGATTGCAACAAGATGATGAGCTTATTGAAATGAATTCACCTTCACTAAGTGGGCCCGCAGGCTATTTTTGGCACAAAGTCTATTTTTAGACTATGTCTATTTTTAGACATATGGATCATGTTCTATGAGTTGCAGTATGCTATTTGTGGATGGTTGGTCAAGTCGGGAAAAATAGATGGACTTCTATTTTTAGATATACTGGGCGGAATCTATTTTTAGATTGCCAGTCTAAAAATAGATATGTCGAATATTATTAGCTCTTAATAATATTTGGACTATAAACATTATCTTATCCTCTTGCAGCACTTCAGTTCGAGTCACGGATGTGGCACATGCAGCTGACAGAAGGAATTATGCTATTCCTAGGGTTTAAGTGAAGCTATTGCATGGAGACTTCAGTGAGAACTCAGGTGACAGAGTTTGGCGGAGTTGATTGAGGAGTTAATGGAGTTGTGTTCAGTTTAACTGAGTTAAACATAGTTGAGCTAGTTGTATCTAGTCTAACTGATTCATACACTAGTGTGAGTGGTGTGAATTAATTATTAATTAATTCAATAATTAATAACTCATAAATCAACTAAAGAATACATCAATTAACTTCAGTGCATGGACAGTTTCAGTGGAGACCAGTGCAGAGGTAGGCGAAAGAGCAGGTTGACTATCAGTTGTGACTATACTGGTGCATGAGATTTGAACACACATTGATTGAGATGCCAATGAGGATTGCACAGTACATACTAGTGGGATTCGAACCTGGATCTAGGCATTATCCATATTGGATTGCACAGTAGAGGCAGGCTAACAGGTGGAGCAGATTGGAGCATGTGTTTTGTATGATCTAAGCTTGTTTAGTGTGTAACAATTGGAGATTGTACTGAGAGCTTGTGAGGAGTTTGTACAATGATTGTTACATGATCTCTATCATTATAATATACAGATAGTTGGGGGTTTTTAGCTTTAATCTTTCCCATAAATACTGTGTTTATATGTGTGATTGTTTATGGTTTTAATGTGCGCATGTGATTGTTTATATTTCCGCAATTAATGATCAATGGTAGAAGAGATTATGTATTATGCATGAAGCTCAAATAGTGTGTGATCAGGATAATCTCGGTGAATAATTTAACTATTATTCAAATTTCTACATGGTATCGGAGCGATATTGATCATTGGAGCAATTGCAAAACATTGAAGCAGTTGAGTTTTGAGCTGGTGGAATTCGAATTTGCAGGAGTGTTTTCTTGGTGTCGAAGTTGAGAATGTCTTTCAACAAATTGCGATTGGAGTATGCCCTTGAGGGCAGCTCAAATTATATTGCATGGAAGGACAGGATGGAGGCGGTGTTAGATGACAATGGGTTGAAGGAGTTCATAGATGCAGAAATTCCTAAACCTGCTTCTAGCGATGCTGCCGCACTTGACGCATGGCAAAAGAAGACAGCAAAGTGTCGAAGGATTCTGTTGGAGGGCGTGAAGGATCACATAGTGTCCAGCCTGCATGGTAAGGCTTTCTCCATTCTTGATGTGGAAAGCCTTGGTAGTTATTCCAAAGCAAGAGCGACCAGAGGAAGTTGGCACTCAAGGATAAACTTAGGAACATAAAAATGGAGAAAGGCGACAGTATGCCCAAGTACCTCACGAAGTTCGTCCAATGCAGGGATGAGCTGGGAAGTGTGGGGGTGACTGTTGGTGATGAGTACTTGGTGAGCTTGGATCTCCTTGGGCTTTAGAAGAGTTGGCATTCCTATCAGGACTTTGTCAATGGTCGGGAGAAATTGCCAGGATGGGAGCGACTTTGGTCGGATCTTGTGCAAGAGGAGATAAGGCAGAGTACCAGGACAGATCTTCATCAAAGAACTCAGATGAAGAAAATTGCGCTTTGGCTGCCAAAGCAAGGAAGGGGAAGAGCAAGAAGAATGCTTCTCAATCCGGTGCGAAAGGCAAGAAGCGGGACATGTCCAAGGTGAAGTGCTTTCACTGTCACCAACATGGACATTACGCCACTAATTGTCCACAGAAGAAGAAAAATAAGCAGGTTGCTGGATCTGCAGCTGGAGAGGCCTTAGCCTCGCAGTTTGAGCTGGATTTTTCGCTGATCGCATGCTTGGTCTCAAGTGTGATGGGTTCAATGTGGTTTCTGGACAGTGGTGCGTCTTTTCACATGACAGGAGATCGAGATTTGTTTACTGATCTGGATGAGAAAGATCTTGGAGTGCACATCAAGATGGGCGATGATGGTAGATACAGTGCGACCGGTATCGGTACCATTTCCTTTGAGAGGGAGTCTGGTAAACCCTTTGTATTGAAGGATGTGATGCATGTTCCAGGATTGAAGAAGAATCTTATCTCTATGGCGATGTTAGAAGACAAGGGATATGATGTTGTCTTTAGCAAGGGAAAGGCTTTCCTGCGCAGTAAGGCAACTGGTGAGACCCAGAGGATAGGGGTTCGAGTTAAGAACCTTTATCAATTGCAGGTAGATGGCTGCGCAGCAATGGTAGGCAAGGCAGAAGGAGTGGTGAGCCGGGATGATGGTGAGTTGTGGCACCAGAGATTCGGCCACCTTCACCATGGAGCTTTGAAGATACTACAGCAGATTTCTACTGGGCTTCCTAAAGGCACTCTTGCGCAGTCAGATCAGAGCAAGGGGTGTACTTTGGGAAAATTTGTGAAAGCCACCTTTCACGAGAAGGATAGTCATGCCACGACGATCCTTGAGAGAATTCACACAGATGTGTGTGGACCTTTCTCAGTAGCTTCGACAGCAAAGCACAGATACTATGTGATCTTTGTTGATGATTTTTCTCGGAAGTGCTAGATCTTCTTCATGCAGAAGAAGAGCGAGACATACTCAAAGTTCTGTGAGTTCAAAGCACCGGTTGAGAAAAAATCGGAGAAGCAGGTGAAGGCTCTTAGGAGCGACAATGGTGGTGAATTCATCTCTAGCGAATTCAAGGACTTTTGCAGCGCAGAAGGAATTCGAAGAGAGCTCATAGCACCTCATAACCCACAGCAGAACGGGGTTGCTGAGCGGAAGAACAAAATGATCGTGGGTGCTGCACGGGCGATGTTGCATGATCAGGGCCTACCCATACACTTGTGGGCGGAGGCATGCAATACTGCAGTATATGTGCATAACCGTTGTCCTCACAAGATACTTGGCATGAGTACACCCGAGGAGGCATATTCTGGTAAGAAGCCTGATATTTCCCATTTGAGGATTTTTGGTTCACTTGTTTACATTCATGTGACGAAGGATGCCAGGAAGAAGCTGGAGCCAACCGCGGAGGTTGGGATATTTTTGGGGTACACTGATACGCCCCATAACTATCGTGTGTATTTTCCAAATAGTCACAAGACTGTTGTGTGACGGGATATCAAATTTCAGGAGGAGAAAGCCATGAAGTGTTCGCTTGAGAGGGAGCCACACTTGCATGCAGAGGAGGAGCTATTAGTTCCTAAGGATGAGCCTCAGGATGTGGATCAACCACAAGAGGAGCTTCATGGAGTGGAAGAAACCACTCATGCAGTGCCAACCATCAGAGGGCGGAAGCGCACTATAGAAGCTGAGCGACTGGCTCAAGATGCAGAGAAGGTTGTGGGACCACCTACAGCACAGCGTAGATAGAGACAGTCACCTGACCGGTACACTGGATACATGGCTCTTGTGAGCAAGTGTATTGTGACAGAGCCATCCTCTTTCGAGGAAGCTGTGGAGGACCCCGCATGGGTAAATGCCATGGTGGAAGAGTATGATTCGATTGTCAGAAACAGTGCATGGGAGATTGTCCCAAGGCCGGAAGGGAAATCAATGGTGGGTTCAAGATGGATCTACAAAGTGAAGCAGGTAGCTGACGGGAGTGTGGAAAAGTACAAGACAAGATTTGTTGCCCGAGGCTTTTCACAGATTGAGGGGATCGATTATGAGGAGACCTTTGCACCTGTCGCAAGGTATTCTTCCATACGGACGATTCTTGCTCTCTCAGTGCAGATGGGGTGGCACATTCATCAGATGGATGTGAAGACTGCTACGTTCATAGCGGAGTCATTGAGGAGGTGTACATAGAGCAGCCCGAAGGTTTCGAGATCTTGACGACGAGTCGCATGTGTGCGAGCTCAAGAGAGCGTTGTATGGGTTGAAACAAGCACCTCGTGCTTAGTACACGGATAGGCAGTTATTTCATCGGACTTGGATTCTCCAAGGTAGGCGGATCCTAACCTATACCCGGTGTGGTGGAGGGTAAGTTGTTGATCATTGTACTTTATGTAGATGATTTGATTTTGACGAGTGATGGTATATACTCTCTGCAAGGAGGATCTTTCAAAGAGTTTGAGATGAAGGACTTGGGCCTCCTTCATTATTTCCTGGGATTGGAAATTTGGCAGCACAGTGATGGACTGTTTGTTTCTCAGGGTAAGTATGCCCAGGAGATACTAGAGAAGTTCAACATGCATGGTTGCAAGCTTGTTGATACTCCTCTTCCTGGTGGTTGGAGGAAGGAGGATGCTACTTCGACGGAGGTAGTGGATGCCACTATTTATTGACAGTTGGTGGGGTCGCTTATGTATCTGGTCAATACATGACCCGACATATGCTATGTTGTTAACCAACTTTCATAAGCTATGGTTAAGCCAACCAAGCTCTTATGGAAGGCAGGCAAGCATGTATTGAGATATCTCAAAGGCACATCGGGATATGGATCATGGTACAGACAGGAGGATGAGTTGAGGCGGCATGGATTCGCTGATCGATATCATCATATCAGATATTGTGTGCAGCGGAAGATCATGTTACTTTCATACATTCCTACGGAGGAACAGGATGCTGATATCTTGACGAAGGCGCTCACCAGGAGAAAATTCGAATACCACAAAGGCAGGATAGGGGTTGCAGATAATCCATATCTTGTTGAGAGGGAGTGTTGAGATTGCAACAAGATGTTGAGCTTAGTGAAATGAAGTCGCCTTCACTAAGTGGACCCGCAGGCTATTTTTGGCGCAAAGTCTATTTTTAGACTATGTCTATTTTTAGACATACGGATCATGTTCTATGAGTTGTAGGATGTTATTTGTGGATGGTTGTTCAAGTCAGGAAAAATAGATGGACTTATATTTTTAGACATACTGGGCAGAATCTATTTTTAGATTGCCAGTCTAAAAATAGATATGTCGAATATTATTAGCTCTTAATAATATTTGGACTATAAACATTATCTTATCCTCTTGCAGCACTTCAATTCGAGTCACGGATGTGGCACATGCAGCTAACAGAAGTAATTACGCTATTCCTAGGGTTTAAGTGAAGCTATTGCATGGAGACTTCAGTTAGAACTCAGGTGACAGAGTTTGGTGGAGTTGATTGAGGAGTTAATGGAGTTGTGTTCAGTTTAACTTAGTTAAACATAGTTGAGCTAGTTGTATCTAGTCTAACTGATTGATACACTAGTGTGAGTGGTGTGAATTAATTATTAATTAATTCACTAATTAATAACTCATAAATCAACTAAAGAATACATCAGTTAACTTCAGTGCATGGACAGTTTCAGTGGAGACCAGTGCAGAGGTAGGTGAAAGAGTAGGTTGACTATCAGTTGTGACTATACTGGTGCATGAGATTTTCACACACATTGATTGAGATGCCAATGAGGATTGCGCAGTACATACTAGTGGGATTCGAACCTGGATCTAGGCATTATCCATATTGGATTGCGCAGTAGAGGCAGGCTAATAGGTGAGCAGATTGGAGCATGTGTTTTGTATGATCTGAGCTTGTTTAGTGTGTAACAATTGGAGATTGTACTGAGAGCTTGTGAGGAGTTTGTACAATGATTGTTACATGATCTCTATCATTATAATATACAGATAGTTGGGGGTTTTCAGCTTTAAGCTTTCCCATAAATATTGTGTTTATATGTGTGATTGTTTATGGTTTTAATGTGCGCATGCGATTGTTTATATTTCCGCAATTAATGATCAATGGTCGAAGAGATTATGTATTATGCATGAAGCTCAAATAGTGTGTGATCAAGATAATCTCGGTGAATAATTTAACTATTATTCAAATTTCTACACATCATTGTATGTAAAAATAAAATCATCTACATATAAAACAACAATAAGAATTTTACCGTCATTTTCTTTGATGTAGAGTGTGGGTTCACCATCACACTTGTCAAACCCATTGTCCACTAGGTAAGCATCAATCCTGTCGTACCATGCTTGTGGTGCTTACTTCAGCCCATAAAGAGCTTTCTTCAACTTACACACCTTGTGTTCTTGGCCTTCTATCTCATAGCCAGGTGGTTGTTCAAAATACACCTCCTCTTTCAACACTCCATTCAAGAATGCTGACTTCACATCCATTTGATAAAATTTCCACTTTTGTTGTGCTGCTATAGAAAACATTGTTTGCACTATCTCCATCCTTGCAACTGGTGCAAAGGTTTCTTCATAGTCTCTTCCTTGTTGCTGCTTGTAGCCTTTGAAAAATAGCCTTGCTTTGTGCCTTTCTATCTTGCCTTCAATGTTACTTTTAGTCTTACAGACCCATTTCACTCCAATAACTTCTTTTGGTTGTGGGAGGTCCACTAACTCCCATGTATCATTCTTTTATATTACTCCTATCTCTTCATTCATTGCTTCATTCCATTTTTCTTCTTTTACTGCATATTCAAAATGGATTGGGTCATCGACATGACAAAATAAAGCAAATAAAAAATTCATACCAGCATTATTATTAACTTCTTCTTGCTCATAAATTTCACTTAAATTTCTAAATCTTGGCCTTCTTGTATTTGCTGAAGATGTGCTTGGAGTTTCAATTGAACTCGAGGGAGTTGTTGATCCCTGTGGTGTGCTTGGAGAAGCACTTCCTTGATTTCTCAATGATGTTCTATTGCTTGCTTGTGGTGTGCTCTGTTGAGATTGTGTAGGTGGAAGAGGAGCCATCGTTGAGGAATTAATTTCTGCAATCAATTCCTATTTGTCTTCATGTGAAATACATGTCTTCACATTGATTGTCTTCTTTAAACTTCCATATGAAGCTTCTTCTTATATGAAATGAACATCTCTACTGATTATTACCTTCTTGGTTGATGGCTTGTAGAGCTTGTATGCCTTGGATTCACCACTGTATCCAACAAATATACATACCTACCCCTTGTTGTCCAACTTCTTCCTTAACTGATCCGGGACATGTGCATATGCCACACATCCAAACACTCTCATGTGAATGACAACTTGCTTTGTTCCACTCCATGCTTCTTCTGGAACTATGTTAATAACAACTTTGGTTGGACATCTATTTAAAATATAAGTTTCACAATTGACAACTTCTGCCCAACACTCATTTGGAAAATGTTTTGCCTTCAACATACTTCTTACCATATCCATGATGGTCCTATTCTTTCTTTCTGCTACACCGTTTTGCTGAGGTGTATTCCATGCTCCCTGTAGAAATGTAGGAATTCTTTGGAGATATATTCTCCACCTCTATCAGTTCTCAACACTTTTATGTAGTGTCCACTTTTCTTCTCAACAAGAGATTTGAAGTGGTAGAATTGTTAAAACACTTTAGTTTTCTATTTTAGGAAATAGAGCCATGTCTTCCTTGTGTAATCATCTATAAATGTCAACATATAATGACTTCCAGCTAATGATGGCGTTTGCATTGGTCCACATAAATCAGAGTGGAAAATCTCCAAGGGTGCATGTGCCCTTATACTCTTTCCTGTTGGAAATGATTCTCTGTGTTTTTTTCCCAAGATGCAGCCTTCACATAGGTTGTTTGGTTCTCTATCAGTGGTAATCCCTTTACCATGCCTTTTCTATGCAAAAAATTCAGACCTCCAAAATTGAGATGTCCAAATCTCAAATGCCATAACCAGTTCTCATCTTTCACTTCTTCTTGAAATATTTCTTGTGTGAAAGCTGCTACAACACCTCCTTCCTTTATGTTTGATCTGATCTTGAGAGGAAACATTCTATTACTTTTCATATGCACTTTCGCAATGAGGTGTCTGCTTGGAGGTTTATCCATGATTGTGCACACATCATTTTTAAAAAACACATTATAGCCCTTTTGCGAGAGATTTCCAATGCTTAGAAGGTTACATTTCAGGCCAGGGACATAATAGACATCTGGCATGAACTTCTTCTCTCCCTTATTTGTCTGTATGTTTATTCTTCCTTTCCCCATGTCAGAGACCTTGCTATCAGTCCCTGTTGTCACTTCATATTTTACACTTTCATCTAGATAGGAAAGAATTGCTATGTTTCCAATCATATGGTTACTACAACCTGAATCTAAGAACCATACATCTTCTTGTTTTTCTTGTGCCACATTATAAGTTAAAAGCACACTTCCTTGGTTCTGATTTTCTTTTGTAAAATTTACACTAAGTTTACTACCTATGTCATTTTTCTTCTTTCTACATTCATTTGCATCATGACCATACCTTTTGCAATAATGACATTGGCCTTGAGATTTATCATAATTGTTTCCTTATGCTTGATTATGGCTTGTGCCTTGGCTTAGATTTTGATTGTTGCCCCTTCCACTTGTGTTTGTAGGGCTGCTTCTTCCACCTTTGTGTGGGCTTCTTCCTCTTTCTCATTATTTTGATATTCCTCGACCTCTACCTTAACCAAACGACATTTGTGTCTTGAATGCGTGCTACAATGAGGAGTTTGTTGCTATGTTCAGTCTGTGCTCATGAGACATTAGTGATGCATGAAGCTCATCAACTGAAAAATGTGAGAGATCCTTTGGCTCTTCTATGACCACTACTATGGCATCAAACCTTGATGGTATACTTCTTAAGACTTTCTCCACTATTCTCCTTTCTTCAAGTGTCTCTCTATGAGACTTGATTTGGGTAACCAACCCAATCACATGTGTGAAGAATGATTCTATGTTATCAGACTCTTTCATACAAGGAGTTTCAAAATCTCTTCTCAGCATTTGAAATTTTGTTGTCTTCACCTTTGCCATGCCTTAATAGGTTGTCTGGAGGATATCCCATGCCTCCTTAGACTTTTTTGCTACTGCAATCCTTGGTAAAATACTCGCATGTACTACTTGGAAAATAAAGAAGAGGGCTTTGGAGTCCTTCTTGTTTTCTCTCAACAAATTTCTTTGTGCTTGTGTCAAAGCATTATATTTTGTTGCATCTGTTGGTTCTTGGAAACCATTTTCCACCAGCTCCCAAATATCTTGTGAGGAGAACATGGTCTTCATTGTAATGGCCCAATAATCATAGTTATTCCCATTGAACTGTGGCAGTTGGGGATTAGTCAGGCTTGTGCCTACTGTTGCCATCTTGACCGTGTAGAAAAAATCCTTCTCACTGCTAGAGAATCAGCTTCTCAAAACAATCTTTTAGCTTCTTCAGTAAAGACTCGTTCTTTCACTAAGAGCCTAGACCTGCTCTGATACCATATTTGTAATTATGAATAATACAAACACAGAGGAATGTGTTCCCCTTTCAACAAAAAGAATGCACAAATTCAGAAAATAACAGTCAAACACACAGACAAACATCGATTAAAACAAGAGAGGAACTCATTTCTAAATTTATTCAACTCTTCTCTATTTGATTAATCTCTCTCCTTGAACATATGAGAAATTACATAGGTTTATACAAAATGGCCGAAGCCTGAAACTCTTAATGAAATTCAATGTAGATCGATGTATACCAAATAAATCGTCCTTCCACTTAATTCTTCTATTTCTACATGAAAATGAATTCAAAACAGAAAACAATGTATGTGAAATATTATGGGTTTCAACTGTGAAACCACATCGCATTTGGCCCTCCATCACAAAATGCAAATCAACAATCACAACTTTTAACATTGCGCGATACGGGAAAAACTTAAACTTTGTGATGTGTGATTGTGACGTGGCACATAACGCATCACAACATAGAACTTATAACTTGCGGGCGATATCTATTAACCCATGCGATATGCGATTGCAATCGCATCACAAATAACATAAATTATGGGCGCTTATCCTTTAAACTCCCGAAATTGCAGGCACTTTATATGGACTATCCTCCTGAGCTTGACATGTGCCCTTTATGATCGCATCGCAAACATAATAAGATAACTTGCGGGTGGCTTTAAAGTTAAAACTTAAAACTTGCAAAGTACGGGCTACAATGCGGTAAGCCACGGGAAGTGCGAAATGCAAAGGGTGAGGAATAAAGTGAAATACGAAGTTTTTTGTAGTTTGCAATATGAAAAAGGTAGGGTGGGTCTCACTAATATCGCATCGGCGGAAACATAACTTCTGAGAAGCGCTAAGAGGTAAATGCTAAATGTTGCGGGATGCGATATGTGGGGAGTTAAACAGTGGGAAGTGTGATAAGGCGAGAAGATGAAATAACAAAGGTTTGCATGGTTTGGGTAATGCGGTAAAGGTATGTGGTGGGTCTCGTCGATATCGCATCAGTGGAGAAATAACTTTTGCTGGAAGGCTTAAAGGGTAAACCAAAAAAGATGCAGGTTGTGAAGCACGGGAAAATAGGAAAGTCAACGGTTATAAGGAAGTTAAATGCAGAGTATGGGCTCGATACTCCTTTTTTCGATTTTACGTGGATTGAGTGAAAACACCTCCATATTTGCAAACTGGCTATGTCCTTCCCTGCAACAAAAATTCAATGAGGTGTGGGCTACTGCCACTATTTATTCATGGCGGTGGTTGGGAGTATTTCCAACAGTTGTATGGTTGAGGTACCACAACTTGTCCTATCACACAATATTTTCTTCGGTCTAGGCACAACCAATTCACCCTCCCTCATTGTGGTTACTTCATCGATGCTTTTCAGAACATTCCTATGAGTTTTATGTCAAAGTCAACCTTAAATTTTCTTTTGTTTTCTCAATATTCCACCCTATTGTAAGGGAAAGGAAAGAACTTCTGGGAAGTATTTGTAACATTATAGAGACAAATAAAAAAACAATGTTGTGAAATGTGTGGATTAATTATTCTGTAAATGAACAACGTGATTGATTCTCAGGAAAAGAAGTGGTAAACATCTACGTGCACTGGTTGCAAGTTCCATAGAAAGAAACCGAAGACGATAATAAGCATGATGGCCACTACGCCCCTAGACTTGAACTTGGAGAATGAAAGATCTCGGATGGATTATTTTAGGCTGGTTTCAAATCTATCCTTCTTTTTGGTATTTGATTTCTTAGTGAATGGGGCAAAGGTCTTTAGGGTTTCTATTTTTTTTTCTTGTTCCATTGATGGTGGAGCGGAGGGATTTGTACTTGGGCGTTTTGTAAATGTGGAGCCATGATACCCCTTCACACATAAAGGTAGATGCTATGGAGATTGACATGATCATAAAGCTGTCTCTGTACCTCAATGAAGACAATGTGATTTCATAACCTTGCAGGCACGGAATGGATTACAAACTCAACAATATGGCTTTCAGAGACAAGAATCAAATTATTCATAGAAGTTAAATAAATACATTACAATGAAATCTTGACTCTTAACTTGTCAGAGAATGTTGAATAGAGCTCCCGCTATGCCAATGCTTGCTATGAGAACCTGCGTGCTCGAAAGTTTGAATTACAAACTAGCCTCAATTATCACTCCTTCAAATATATTGAATGGCTGAATGGTTTGAACTACCTTCTTGATCAAACTTAATCGAACCGCTACAAATTCTACAATCGTCTAACATATAATCCAATGGAAAATAATGATGACAAGTGGATTACAAAGAAGTTGTTTTCATAAATGGAATGCCTTATGACGTAAATATATTTATCCCTATTTTATCATGGAGATTCTTAATTTGTAAATAGACTGCGTTGTAATATCATGGGACAATAATAATGGCTTATCAATGCTACATGCCCAAAAACCATAACTCATTTAATTAATTTGTAAATAGGCTTTGTTATAATACCATGAGCCATTAATAATAACTTATCAATGCTACATGCCCAAAAAACCATAACTCATTTCATATGACATTTGTTCATATAATTATTTTTTAATGAATTAATTTAATTAAAAGGATAAAAATGACATAACTACTTTGGAGATAAATCTCAATCATTTATTTGTGTATACTACTATGAAAATTTTAGAATATTTCATGGAGGTTAAATCCCTACCATCCACCTAATAATTATTGATAAGAATTCAGTAAGAAAACGATTAAATTTAGAAGGAAAAAAAAAAAAAAAACCAAGGAGGTTGGTAGTCCCATAGTCTATTTTTAGTCTCGTGGACATTAAAATTTCATTCATTCATTCATTCAATACTACATGCCCAAAAAACCATGCACTTGTTCAAATAACAATTTTTTTAATTAATTAATTTAATTAAAATGATAAAAAAGACATAGCTACTTTGGAGATAAATCACAATCATTGATTTGTGTATATTACTATGAAAATTCTATAATATTTTATGGAGGTTAAATCCTTACCATCCACCTTATAATTATTGATAAGAATTCATAATTTCTGTAATATTTCATGGAAGTTAAATCCTTACCATCCACCTTATAATTATTGATAAGAATTCATAATTGGTTAATGTGGACCTCCAAGCAACCCACTCTGACAAAATGAGTGCCTTGATCTTCGTGAGTACAATATTAAAACCAAGAAATATCTAACTATTGCATTTATGAATTTGTGGTTGATTTCTTCTTATGTTTTTTTGTTTTTGTTTCACTTTTATTTGGCATGTATATCTTTGTATGTTGATTGGTGTTCATAACCTATGTCTTATTTAGCTCATATATGCAAATGGATATATGTATTCTTTTTTTTGCATAAGCATATATACATATGCACTTATTTTGTATGTAAACATATGCTTTCATGAGTGTATCTTTGTATGTTGATTGGTGTTCAGATATTATGTCTTATTTAGCTCATATATGCAAATGGATATATGTATACATATGCACTTATTTATGCACTTATTTTTGTATGTAAATGTATGCCTTCATCTGTGACATGGTCTGACGTGGTGAAATGTTTATGTAGAGTTAATGTTTATGTAGAGTTTGTTAGGTTGCACTGACTTTTAATAAATTTTAAAAAATAGATCGTGCCACGTCACCAATTTCCTAATGATTTGGGATTATTCCAATTCTAATAAGTTCCTCCATGATAAGTTCTTCATTATTATTTATAACTTTCATTTATATATAAGAAAATTGTATTTAGCAAAATGGTCCATTACTTTTAATAAATTTAAAAAATTAGATTAGTGTCTCCCCACCCACCAATTTTGTAGGGATTTGAGATTATTCCAATTCTAACCTCAATATTATTTATAGTATTCATTTATATATAAGCAAATTTTAGTTAGAAAAATGGTCCATTTTACAATAAGATGTATTTCCTTCCTTTTTTTTCCTAAGTTAAAGTTGAGCCATGTCAAAACAACAAACACACAAATGTCAAATGAAGATGAAAAAGGTATACAATGCCTAACCTGACCAATTTGAAAAAGGAACGGGCAAGTTTTAGGAAGAAAAATGGTTCATTTTACAATAAAATGTGTAATTCTTTTTTTTTTCTCCAGTCAAAGTTGACCCATGTCAAAACAACAAATGGAAAAATGTCAAATGGAAATGAACATGGTAGACAATGCCTAGCTTAAAAATTTTCAAAAAAAAAACGCCTTCAGTGTAATTATTTATTATTATATGGAGATGACTCATATGTTTATGAGAGAAATGATGTTAGTTAGTAGTAATTAACAAAAATATTAAATTTATGTTTTATGTTAGAAATTTTAAAATCCATATTAATAATTTTATTAGATAAAAATAATAATAATATTAATTTTTTAATGGTTTCTGATAATATATATATATATATATATATATATATATATATATATATTAAATTTATAATTTTTTATTGGAAATTAAAAATATATATTATTAAATTTCTTAGATTAAAATAATAATAATTTATTAATAAACAATAAAATGAAATAAACAATAACAGCGTGTTAATCTTTTCATAATTAATAGCCCTAACCTATATATTATCATAACATAAAATTTGAAAACCAAATAACACTGATGCACATTATTTTTATATATATATATGAAACTGCTTTTGTAAAACCCAAATAGCAGTGACACACATTATTTATATACATGGAAGAAATTGCTTTTGTGAAACCCCTTTATGGCAATTGCCCATCCCCATCGGGCACCTTCTTAGGGGGAAAATTGCAGCAATAAGTATTTTCTACACACACATCGTTTGGGTTAAGACACTTTTTTGTGCAGTTAAACTCCCAGCATCCGAATTCACGTCCATACTTTACTCCCTGTAATTCAGCTACTGCCAAAATAAAATTACCTAACATCATTATTTGGAAATAAGGGATATAAATGATAGAAATAAAATATTGAAGAATTTTATAAAAAAATATTTTTATTATTATGGTTTAACTCTGCAATTTTCAAGTGGTAGATTATTTTATTGTATAACTTTATTGTTTATCAATGGTTTTATTATTATTACTTTTTCATTGATTTTATTATTATTATTTTCTTATTTGGTATTATTATTTTAGTTAAAGTTTTATGATATATTTCATTTTGTTGATTTGATTTCAAATATTTCAAGTTCAACTTGTTCTAATACTAATGGCATAAAATTGTCTACATAATATATATATATATATATATATATATATATATATATATATATATATATATATTACATCAAATATATTTATAAAATTGTTTTCAAATTGATAAATTTATTTATATATTCACAAATATATTTTAAGTAAAAAAAAACATATAGAATTAAAAATTTTAGATCAAATTCTTAAAAAAAAAAAAAAAAAAAACATATATATCACATCAGATATATTTTTAAATTGTTTTGAAAATAATAAATCTATTTATATATTCATAAACAAATTTTAAATTAAAAAAAAAAGACAGAAAAACATTTGACCAAAATTTTAAAACATAAAATTTAAATAATACTAATAAAAAATTTAAAAAAAATATAAAACTAAAACATAAAACAATTAAATACCACCCAAAAAAAATAGGAGGTGCGACTTTTTGAAGTTCCAAGTGCTGAAATTCGGTGAAAATTTTTGAGGTAAAATTTGGTTTTTGTTATTCAAACTGGTGTTTTGACTCTATATATAGATTCAGCACCCTCAAAAACCTCTAGGGCACTTCGATTGTGCAAAGTTAGCAATCAAATTTCTCTTTTCAATAAATTCCTGCCAAAATCTAAAGAAATTACACCATAAAAAGTCCACGTAAAAGCCTTCAAAAAATTGCACTAAACACTAATCGAAAAAAATATACCATCATACCTGGCACCGCTGCCTCCGTTGCCATGAACATTAACAGAAGGATTGCCATGCAAAGGCTCAGCATTTTAGAAACGGCCCGTTTTGCCATCTCCTTCGCCCTTTGAGATTCACTCTGTATCTCTATCTCTCTATAATCTCTCTCTCCACTTATGCAACACCAACGATTCTCTAAACTATGATTGGCTATTAATATTAATGTCATAATGTTTTTTACCAAAAATAAATAATCTGGTTATGATTTTTAGCATTTATTACCAAAATATCTGGTTCTGGTTATGATTGTCATAATCTGGTTATGTTTTTTACCAAAAATAAATGAATTCGGTTCCAAGCATATATATCGTTGGCTATTAATATTAATGTCACAAATGCTTTCTACTAAAAATAAATAATCTGGTATTGATTTTTGGCATTTGAAAATAATGAATTTGGTTCTGATTTTTCACATACACAAAAATGGGCCAATCGAATTTGGTTATGATATTTTTATAAAAATAGAGTTGGCTGTGATCTTTAGAATAACGATTGGCCGATAAAACTTGGATTTCGTTACGATTTGATTAATTAATATTCCAGGATATGTTGCGATAGTGATTTGTTTTATAATATATATATATATATATATATATATATATATATATATATATATATATTTTTTGATTAATTAATATTTTAGGATATGTTGCCATAGTGATTTGTTAAATAAAATTAATTTGTTTTTTATTGATTAATTAATATTTTAAAATATAGTGTTTTGTTAAATAAAATATGCGATTTCCACAATTTTAAGATGAAATTTTAAAATTTACGTTGGATTTAAAATTTACAGAAAATCGAACAATGGAATCTGACTTTTAATTTATTGAAATTTATAATAAAATTAAAACAAATGAAATCAAACCAGAATTGCGATTCCTAAACGTTACATTATACTGTATGAACAACTAATAATATGTTTTTTTCCAAATTTTTTTTTTTTTTTTTTTTCATTCATTCATTCATTTAGTAAGAAAAATACGCTGGTCTATATTGAATGTATCAGGACAAATTGTATAAAAACATAAATTGTTCATTACATAACTGGATCATCAGTCAAAAAGGTCATAAAAAGAGCCTGTCAAAAGGGGACAAGCCATATATGTTCCAACCTGAATTACATAATCTTTGCTAACTGAATAAAACTGGAAAGACCCCAGCACCCACAAAATCTATAAAGTACCGACTTCTAAGTATAAAAACAGTAGACCTTAATAACCGAAAAGGTCACTAGCCCTAGCAGAAAACCGACATAGATACCAAAACATAAAGCAACACAGTCACAACCACAAGGCTCCCCATCAAAAAAAGTTAACAGAACCCTTAGTATTGTAGCCATCCGACTTGGTCAAACAATATAACATTATGCCGAAGCTCCCTTCCAAGCCTTTCTTCGAGAGCCGGTCAACAGTAGTGTTCATTTCCCTATAAACATGTCTGAAAGTGATATCCGAAAAGGAGTTCTTGAGGGCATTTAATCTTTCCAACCAGTGAGTGATCGAACCCTGGTTAATGGTGACCTTGTGATTCATGTGATCAATCAGTTCTTTGGAATCCCCAATAATCCAAATCTTATCCAAGTAAAGCTGATTTGCAAACCAAAGGAGTCTCCAAAGTGCTTGGACTTTAGACTTCATGTTGGATCCGTTTCCACCATTCCAGAAGATTTTGTAGTGGCAATTAGGAGATACCTTCAACCAGACCACACAGCCACAATTAGAGTGTTGTGAAGCCCCGTCGAAATATCCAATAGGAAAGTGAGTCTCATAAGGATGCATTCTTCTGGACATGTCCCTGGGCAGCTTGTGATTTATCTTCAAGAGCTCCCAATTGCTGATAATCTTGTGAGCAGTGAGTATGGGCTGACAAGGAGTGTCCTCAAATAGTTCCTTATTCCTGGTGCACCAAATGTACAAATGGAAAAGAATCGGAATAACCTTGACAGACTCACCTCTATTAATCCACCATTTTAAGCAATCTTCCGTCAAGTAATATGTTAGAGTATCTAAATGTAGCTTCCCACAAACAATATGTAATGTTTCAATATCAAACGGGTAGATATAGAACAGGTGGATGTTATCCTCCTCATCATCACCACAAAGGCAACACCTTCCAGGACCACGCCACCCTTTTTTCTGCAGATTCTTCCAAGTTAAATTTGTATCCTTCCTAACCAACCATAAGAATAATATCATTTTTAATTGTGCTCTGGTTTTCCACAATTTTTTGAACCAATCACTCGGCATCTGACCCGGTTTTCTTTTGATCAAACTAGCATAGACCTCACTGGCTTTTAATCCTTTAGTAGCTTCCTTTCCCTCCCAATGCAAAAGATCCCCCTCAGCCGATCTGCACAGACCCAAACAGCTAAGTTTATAAGTATAATATTGCCAAGTGTCTTTCCAACTATAATCCAAGCCCAGATTAGCATGGTTCTTCCATCTAGGAGCACCCTTGGTCCACTCTTTAATGACCTGATTTAAAAAGAAAATCCCCCTTTGATTAAGAAATTGAACAATGTGATTAAATGAAGGCTGAAGGTCCTCCATCCCCACCATCACCCTGGAACCAATGAGGATTTTATTACCATTTCCAAAGTGCCACTTCAAATGCTCACTAAACGTTTTCCAAATCTTCCCAAATCCCTTCCAAATGAAAGATCTGCTTCTACCATCCTTCCAACCCGAGACTACCATATCTTCCACAGTAACACCCTTAACATACTTCTGATAAATAGTATCATGCCATTTACCTTTACCGAGGAGACATCGCCATAATGATTTTATGATAAGAGATTTCTCGAAAATGTCCATATCCAGAATTCCCCATCCCCCATTTTCAATAGGAATCGCCAGATAATCCCACTTAGCAAGGTGGGTAGTTTTTTTTTCTCAACCTCCTCCCCATATGAACTTTTCCATTAATATCCTTATATCATTCAGTATCTTCTTTGGCAATATGAACAGATGTGCCCAATAAACAACTAATTGTTGCAGTACTGCCTTCACCAATATCACTCTGCCACCTTTAGACAACCACTGTGTTGTCCAGGTGTTAAGCTTGTTCCTATATTTAGTTAAAAGCCAATGCCAGTTATCCAAAGAATAGTTTTGGGCCTTCAACCTGAATCCAAGATACGTTATTTCTACATGAAGAGGAGCCCTTTGAAAACTGAAAAGCTTAGCCAAATCCCGGTACTATTCATAGACACCCTCGGCACAGTAAATACACAATTTTTCTTCACTCGCAATCATCCCTATAGCATCACAGAATAAGTTAATGATGTCATACAATATCAACCAGCAATTCCTTATCATCATACGGAAAATTAGAATGTCATCCACAAAGAAACTATGCGTCGCCCTCAGCTGCGGGTTAATATCAATGCCACTAAACCTTCCTTTTTCCACTTATATACGTTTTTGCATAGGACAACAGCAAGGCTCGGGTTTCAATTGAAATTCATTGCCGAACATTTTCAAACAGAATGCAAAAAAATTTAGACAAGAGTAAAACATTCTCAAATAGAATGTAAAATAATCTAGATGGAGTAAATAGAAAAAAATGCATTGCTAAGTCGCACGTGAGATCTTTGTCGTGGCGCTGAAGTTAACTGGCTAAGGGGTTAAAATGCTTGGAAAAAAGCATTTCCATTTCAGAGTTTCCAAGGTAAGAGCAATTTCCATTTATGCACCACTAGTTAACAAAATCACAGGAACAACACAACAGTTAACATATGCCCATAATTCTTATTGTACAAATTTCTAAAATATTCTAAATTTATTCACAATAATATATCAATAATAATATGAGTGCAAAATATTCAATTATCTACACGAAGGAACTAATTTTTTTTTAAAGAAAGTAATTGAATTCCTTAGAAATGAACCAGAATCCCAACACAGTTTTAGCTCAAAGTGAGTGGAAAAACCTTGTCTCTACAATCAGATCTCCATCTCGGGATATGTCCGAGGCCGACATGGCTGTGTGGGTAAAAGCCTCTTGGAGCCCTGGGATATGCCCCCAAAGTCAGTTTAATGATGAACTCATGGTATAGTATACACTTCATGCATGAAGAAGGCAGGATTTTTATGCAACTTTTGTCATGGTATCTTGGTTTCAATATTGTTATGGAGTCGCTGAGAAATAACATGGTATGGGTAAAGTTGTCGGGGCTCCCACTTGAGTTTTGGACACTCAAGGCTCTTGCAACAATAGGTAACTCTATTGGATGCACGAAGTATGTTGATCCCAAAATATTGGGTTCAAATGACAAGCAGATTGCATGGTTACTTGTTGAAGTCAATTTTGTTGTTGGGCTGCCTCGCAATGTGGACTTGAAATGGAGTCTGAGATGCTATAGACATAGGGTTGATTATTGGGGAATTTCGTTCAGGTGCTTGGTTTGTCATCATATGGGGCATCTTATGAATAAGTGTCCCTCCTGATTTTGACAGGCGGGGTAGAATAGGACAAAGGTCTGTTATGGTCGGAGCGGAAAGACGAAACAATACATGAAGGATCGTCCCCCATCAGGTAAGCTCTCTCATCCTTCTTCTAATTATGACCTCTCTATTACTATTGCGTCTGATTATGATAGATCTTTCACATCTCATATGTATTCCTCCCTTATCGTGGCCCCTTATCCATGGTTCATGCGCCCCTCCACTCGCATCTGACCCGTCAGGCCCTCCCTCCCTACACAGGAATGATCATCGTCCCTTTGATGACTCTGACGAAAATCATCGTAAGCCACCTCCACTACCACCCTGTGTCGAGGATCATACGATCATGGGCATGTCTGCATCTCCGCTACTCATCAATAGTTTGTCACCTCACACTCTCAATGCAAATACATCCAGATCATCTTATGATTCGGATGTGGCCATAAATGCCCCGGATAATGCGGGACTATTGACTGTGCCTCCATCTATGCCCCCCCCCCTTGAATGGGTTTCTCCATCGCCTCCTCGGGACTTTGAAGCATGCGCTCCCCCTGACTCCCCTCATAACATTGTCGGCAGTGATATTGAATCACTCATGGGTAATATGGTGCTAGACATAGCAACCTCA
Source organism: Pinus albicaulis (assembly GCA_034641835.2). Lineage (NCBI taxonomy): Eukaryota > Viridiplantae > Streptophyta > Pinopsida > Pinales > Pinaceae > Pinus > Pinus albicaulis. The sequence goes on along the minus strand of CM076570.1, from coordinate 1,453,959,988 downwards.
ACAGTATTTTATAAGCCCCCATCCGACTCTCCTATTAATATCTCTCTTGCATCTGCATCCAATATCAAAGTTAGAAAGAAGTCAAAATCCGGGTCTAGACATTTTAAGGGTCAGCTTAAAACCAAATCCCTTTTCTAGGAGGAGTTGAATGATTTCAGAGATGTCCCCATCTCGTCTATTGAAGATCTTCAGGCACTTAGAGCATGTGGCCCTGTTATGGTGCCTAAATGAACTATATCCTATCTCTTAATATTAGGGGTATCGATGACTCCTCTAAACATCTTCACCTCAAGGATGTATTCATGGAGAACCAGCCAACTATTGCCTTATTTCAAGAAACATTGTGTACAAGGACTAAAGCACTGAAAGTTTTTTAAGTATACGGCGAGGATGGTGTGCAGTGGGTATTGATTCCACTGGCCGAGCAGGTCGTATGCTGGCCAAGTGGAATCCAAAGGTTGTCAGCTTCTGCGCATACAGGTTTTTTGGTGGTATTATTTTGGAAGGGAGTTTCAGGGGTTCATTTGAGATTTTGCATGTCATTAATTTGTATGCCCTACACCATGGTCGATTATCTTTTTGGGATTGTCTTAAATCCTTTACTATTCTTTCTATTAGTAATCTCATTGCTATGGGAGACTTTAATTCAACTTTGGCGAGGGAGGAAAATTGGGGACAGAGGGCCTGTATGGATCCCCTAGCAGATCGCATCGCCCAAATTTTTCGTGAGCATTATATGGTTGAAATTTGGTCTGCTCCTCCTAGGCCGACATGGACCAATCGACGTTCGAGTGCAGACTTCATTGGGAAGGTATTGGATACGGTGATGGCTCATGACAGCGTCATTGAGATACTTGGAAATACCCAAACTAGGGTTGTTGCGGATACTCTTTCGGACCATATGATCATCATTCTCTCAAGGTGCATGGAGCAGGCTCAAAGGGGGATTCCTTTCAAATTCTAGAGATGAGTGGCAGAGTTTCTCTACGAAATTAAGGAAGATGAAGATATGTACTAAAATATGGGAGTGGAGGAAAAAGGATGAGCTTTGATGGGAGCTAGAAGTAATATCTGAAAATGTGGCACTCATTTATGATGGCATGGTTGCCAATCCCTTGACGCAATAGACATATAACCTTCTGGCGAACTTGGAAAGAAGAAAATTGGAGATATTAAACATTCAGGAGGTGACATGGAAACTTAAAAGCCACATTAGATGGCTGAATGAGGGGGATAGGAACACTAAATATTTCCATCAGGTGGCAAATGGCAGGAGGAATACGAATTCAATTTGGAGCATTGAATCATAGGATGGCCACATGGTCTACTCTACTGGGGACATACAGAAGGAAGCCTTCTCTTATTTCTCGGATTTTTACAAAAAGGATGTTGGAATTGATCACACATGCCAAACATGGGTGCTGGACCACATGCATACTATGTTTGATTCGAGCACAAATGAAAAATTGGGGGAAGTCACCACTAAAGAAGAAATAGAGATGGTTCTTAAATCATTCGCTCATGATAAGAGCCCTGGGCCGGGTGGGTGGCCTGCGGAGTTCTTTTTGCACTTTTTTGAGCTCTTGGGGATGACTTACATAAGCTTATTGAGTGGTCAAGGCTATTGGGGTATATACCTAGAGACATCAACTCAAATTTTATTGCAATGATCCCCAAGTCATCGTGCCCTCAGTCTTTCACTGATTTCAGGCACATCTCATTATGCAACATCCTCTACAAAATAACATCCAAAATTATTGTCATGAGGATTAAAGGGGTACTATCTTCGAAGATTTTTGATAACCAATATGGTTTTCATCAAGGACGGTCGATATATGATGTAGTGGCTTCTGCTCAGGAGGTGTTACACTCTGTACAGTCCCATAAGATGGAGGCGCTCATTTTGAAAGTGGATTTGTTCAAAGCATACGACTGCTTGGATTGGTCCTATAGTAGATTACTCCTTCTTAGGATTGGCATATCACGGATCAATATAAGATGGATCATGGCTTGCATTACTTCAATGAAATACGCAGTTATCATAAATGGATTTTCATCAGATTTCTTTAGAACTGAACGTGGATTACGCCAGGGATGTGCTCTCTCTCCCTTAATTTTTATTCTTGTAATGGATGGTTTAAGTAATTTGATGAAGATGTCAATGCAGGCTAGTTATTTTCACAGTATATCCTTTTCCTAAACTGTATGCATTACACACTCTTTGTTTGTATACGATCTACTTGTTTTTGGTAGGATCACCAAGAATCAATGGTTTTATTTTCACTTCAACCTTACTCGCTTCGAAGCGGCAACAGGGTTGCACATCAATAAGAGAAAATATATTCTCATGCACGCGGATGGTGATGCAAATGAGATTAGTTTCATTGTAGGTTTCTTAGGGGTTCAAACACAACAATCTCATCAATCAAGGTCTTCATGGATTGCGTAGATGCATTTTCTATAATAATAATGAGGAATTGATCACCCACTTATTTCTTGAATGTCCTTTGGTGCTCAAAGTTTGGGCACTATTCTCTCAGTTTCTTATTGATTCGGCATGGAGACCGGATAATTTTATAAATACATTATCTACTTGGGGGGCACTCAAAGTGATTTACAAGGTGCTGCCATTCTTCCTCATTTGGGAAATTTGGCTGGCTCAAAATCATGTTATTTTTTAAGGTAGGCCTATTATAATTGGACAAATATATGGAGCCATCATGGCTTGGATCAATGCACAGCGTGTTTATTCCCCTATTGTGAAGTACCTTTTTCATCAGATCAGACCCCATCCTATATCCCTCCCTGTATTTTTTTCAGTGATGGGGCACAACAGGGTAGATTGTGTGGATGTGGTGCCTAGATTAAGATTTATAATCTGGAAATATTCCAGATCCATTGGAATGGGGGTAAGGGGTCCAATGTGAAGGCGGAGCTCCTAGCCTTATGGAGTGAATTATGGATGGCTTTCAATCAACATTTACCTTATGTCAATGTGTATGGAGACACCAAGGTTTTTTTGGATGGACTATTGGGTTAGGCTATCTTACAGCTTAGAGGTTTGATGGGGCAGATTCAAAGAATTAAGACCCTCCTCACAAAGCTCAACAATCCACCCTTGAACCACATTTATCGAGAGTGCAATACCCGAGCTAATCTGTTATCCAAGAAGGGGCTCACGGATCCTCTTGAAAACTTCTACATAGCTCGGTACAAAGGATCACTGTTGCTGCAGGAGTATGTGGTCCCGATTTTCTAGTGACGGGTGACGGTTTTGGTTTTTCTTTATGCTCTACTTGGTCTTTCTGTGTTGGATTCCCAACTCATCTATAAGCGAGCCTGTCAAGCGAGCCTGTTATATATTATCGTGATGCTGTAAGAGAACCTATCTTGTTGATGAGGGGGTTGATCTGTTGTTATTATATGCTACATAAGTTACATGTTTTTATCAGCCTCCTGACTCTTCATCAGGTGAGCCAATCAAGTGAGCTTGCTTTTTACTCATCAGGTCTGATCCTTTTATGCAAGTTTGTATCCTCTCCTTTTTTGACCTACACTTTGATTAGGAAGGATTTTTGTTTTGTTTTTTATGGCTACATATACCAGATTTTGTATATAATCATATCATGGGTAAAGGCATACCCTTCCTGTTGATTTGTGTTATGGATGGGCGGATTTCTTTCCCTCCTTATGATCCTTTATTTTTTGAAATCAAGATGTGGGATGACATATTACATTACATGGATTGCTATGAGACTATGTAGGTTGTTATAGGACCTTATATCTAGTGACTTTGGCCTATATCTCATTATAATGTAATCATGTATTGTTTCAGATAATATGAACAATGTTTTTTTCTTCTGAAAAAAAATCAAATCTTCATCTCCATCTCCAGAAAACAAAATCCTGCCAGTAGATTAGGCCCATGTTTGCTCCCACGTAGACCACCCATATTATAACCCATTGAATAACTAGGTGTTGAGAACCTAATTTTCACAAATCATTAGAGGTAAAATCAAAATCTCATATAAGTCTGCATTATCAAGATTTTCATAGGATGGAGGCCATTGAACGAATTGTAACAGACTATCACATCAATTGAATTGTAAGTAATTGATACATGTTTTCAATCTCATGGCATACATTATTTCAATCCTCTAACATCAAAATAAATGACCCACAATTGCACATGTGGCATGGGAGGGGAGTTGTTCTCATAGAGAGAACCTTACGATGTAAATATGGGAAATGTGGGATGACACTATTCATATGGGAAATTAATGAGTGACAGAGTGACCGTGTAGATGACCGAAGAAAGCAATTATTTGCCTTCAGTTCAACATTATAGGAAAAATTTATATTATTATTTATGATTGTTTCATTTGGATATGCATAATGATATTTATGTAGATGGTATATTTAATTTCCAAAATATTAGTAAATATCAATATTTACTCTCAGATTCATGATTATGATTAAGATGATTTCTATGCAGAAACCAATGCCAAAGGAGTTGAAGCCAAACCTGGAAATTGATGTCCCATAGGACGTATTTTTGGTTTTAGACTGTATTTGATGGGAGGTAAAAAGTTATGCACATCAGGTTTGACGTGTGCTATAACTCTCCAGCTTGTCAAAATAACATCTAATTTCACAAGTAAAACGTAAAAATTTATAATATCTAATTTCGTACCTGTACATACAGTTTCAACTTAAATGTTATTTAAATGTTCCAGTGTCCCACTACCTACTACCCTAATATTTACCATTAAAGGAGTAACTCTTGAGCTACCATCCATCGTTGGGCCCATACCAATGATGTGAAAATATATACGGCCATACGTTTCTTACTGTTTACCTATTTCATTATCCATATTCGCAAATCTGAATGTCAGTGTTATACGCCAAATGCTAAGTTGGTGCTGGTGGGCTTGTATCGGAATTTCACTGTATCTAATGTTCATTACCTCAGTGTATGACCGAATTGTTGCAGCCTCAAAGAAAATCAAGTGTAGAGTGAGTTCTAGACATGCAGCTCTGTCCTCGGTGGATTGAAAATGTCGGATTTGGACTTGCCAACACTCCTGATTTCAGTCACTGGCTCCTTTAAACTAATTTGGTACTTTCCACATAAACTTGTTTTAGTTTTTCATGAATGTTTGATTTCTTCATAACATAGATACTTTCAACCATGCTCTTCATCTTTGAGGTAAACTGGAAACCATATTATTGCTTCATCTTTGAAAACATCGCACATTCATGACTCTCATTTCAACTTTTATGGTTGCAAGCTGGTTTTTTCGTATAAAATTCCCTGAAATAAATCTTAGTTATGATTTTTATATTTTGACCAAACTTAATATTCATAGATTATGAGTAACCTATTGTTTAAGAGGAGGAAACATATTAGATTTTTGAATAATATCTTCATCTTTCTTAATTAATTAATTTAATGATAATTAAATAATATAAGATTGTAAGATTAAATGTAGTAGTTACATGTCAACAACTTTTTGGATTTTCCCCTTGTAAGTCATGAAAGAGAGAGAATGGCTATCGAAACTCAGTCTTGGGATTGGCCGTGAAATGAAATATTTTAGATTGTGAATAAGAATTCTAATTTAAATTTCATAAGAATGTGAGGTCAACATGGAAGGAATTTGTCATGTAACCTTCATGTAACTGAAATATGCAAATGAGTGTGGCATTAATTTCATCTTGTTTGGTGAGAGTTTGCTGAGAAAATTAAGAAGAAAAAAAAGAAGAATTTGCATTGATGTGGACTTGGAAAGGGATGGGTCTTTTTTGGTTAGTGTCTAGATGGTCTGCAAATCATCCAAACTGCAAATATGCCAAAGCACTCACCATTCCTCTAAAGATCTGAACTAGCAGCTCCAACATTCCCACTAGATAAGTGTTTTTCTGCGAATGATGAGTGTGCACATGCCCCAAATGCAATAATAATACCAAAAAAATTAATTAGGCCATGGAAAGGATAATTTTATTACCACTCTTAAAATTGTGTTCCATTTTAGATTGAGCTGAGTTTGAAATATCATTGTCCGCTCCTAAGTAGGGGTAATAGGCGAGTTTTTATTGATGTATGAAGGTGTTGTAACTCCTACAACACCCTCCAAAAATCCATAAAATCATAACACGCACTTCAAAATTTTTGGAGCCCCTTTGAAACTAAAGAAGGAAAAAAGCCAAGTAAAGTTTTTAAGAGCAAGTCGCTAAGTCGCGGATCCATGATTTGCGACCCATGCGACCTATGCGACTTTGCGACCTTAAGGTCGCAGAGGTCGCCAGGTCGCAAGAGTCGGAAGTCAAGAAATTTGCGACCTTGCGACCCAACGACCTTAAGGTCGCAAGGTCGCAAGGTCGCAAAATGAAGTATTAAGGGAATTAGCGACTCAGCGACCTTTGCGACCCAGCGACCTTAAGGTCGCGAGGTCGCGAGGTCGCAAACTTACAACTTGCGACCTCATTTAGTACTCGCACGTGCGACCTTTTTATATAAGGTCGGGTCGCTAGGTCGCATTTGTAGCTCGCGGCGAAAACCGTGGAATTACTCTGACAGGTCGACTAGCGCGTTTTCTTCCGGGTAAGTTGCCTTTTCCTCCCTATGTTTCCTTCTTAGCCATTTCTTGCCATTATTGAGCCTCCCCACGGTCTTATTTACTTGCTGGAGAGGATGTAGGTTTTTTCTGTTGAGTTTCATCATTGTTTTGTCTCTCATGAACCCCAGAGTCACCCATATCTTGCCCAATTCCTCATGGCTATGCCTTATTGTCAGTTTAGACCTTTTCAAACCGCGTATTTTTTCAGTTTATTGTCTGCAAAACCGCGCGCGCGCGAAACCCCCCGGCAGGCTCAAGTGCGACCTACGACCTAGCGACCCGGTCGCAAGGTCGCAAGGTCGCAAAACTCCCTGTTAGCGACCCTGCGACCCTGCGACCTAGTCGCAAGGTCGCGAGGTCGCATGTGAGTCCTTTTTGTGGATCAGCGACCCAGCGACTCCCAGAGAACAGTCAATTAAACTTTGCATGTGTAGACTTTATTTAGCCATTATCATCATGTCTTTCTCATCCTGGGATTATTTCTTGAATGCAACAGGTGAATTTAGAGCAGATACGGTACCGGTCCTCTCCGACTCTAGCGATATGGCACCCCGGGTATCCCGAAGGAGAACTAAGCAGGTAGTGGAGGAAGAGTCAGACACAGACATACAAACATCTCCTCCACCAATATACAGAGACACCCTTTGCACCTTCGCAAAGGAGGACAACCTTAGGTGGTATGAAGTATACCGCGAGTTCGCCATAACAGAAGATGAGTTTCCAGAAGATCTCCCGGACCGGGAGGTATACCTGAAGGTTAAGAAATCCAAATTGCACCTAGCAGGGTCACATCCCGCCATCTTTCCATGCCCAGAAATGATAGACTGGATCATACAGAAGACGGATCCTAAGAATTTCGCAATCCGAGATAGTGGAGGTAAAGCTTTTGCAACGTTGGAGAGCTCAAAAGCACAGGTCTACTACTCGCTCCCCAAACCAGAGGTAAACTTCACCCCGAGATGGTTTTCTGCAAATGAAGTGCCGATGGTTGATACAATCAGAAAATGGTGGGCAGAACCAGATAAATTTAAAATAAAAAAAGACCAGGAGTACCCGGTGGCCAGTCTGAGAAAGGTGTATAAGTTAGTGGCCGCCATGCTGTGCAGAGTATACGGGCGTTCGGACGCCACCACTTTCAACGGAACATGGGCAACCATTATGGAACACGTAACAGTACACGGCACTCGGTTCAATTGGGCTGGTATATTAATGGGCTCCATGCACACAAATTTGGCTTCAGCTTTAGCCCCAGATGAGGGAGCGCCATCAGAATTCTATATGGCTTCGTATCTCTTAGATGCTGTCTGTGCCCAGCTGCATGTTGAGGGATGGCCACATAACTGGGACTCCGAACAAACCCAGGCAATACATTTGCAGACCAAGGTATTCTGGGAATCTAGGTACAAGTCAGACATCGAGAAAATCTCTCATATATTCATTCCCGCCCTTTACGGGAAACTATTTGGTCAAGACACCCCCTGCATGTCTTGGCAAGCAATGGAGACACTAGGTCAGGTGGCACACTGGTTTCCATTCGCTGAATTCACAATCATCCGAGTATTTGGCTCGTTTAAAGCACCACATGCTCTGCCTAAGTTTATTACTGATAAGGTGCTCATGCAGGAGGTATGTTTCCAGATGACCTCGGGCTTCTCTAACGTCCTTTCCAAAGGGAAGAAGAAACCTTGGCCCGCTCTACCTCTCACCATTGGTGCTTATACAGTCAAGGACTCCAGAGAAGTAGTGCGTGAAGGGGAAGAGGTAAAAAGTTATCACTTCAGAAATCTGGATTGCCGAACTTATGACCCAGTCAGGATAGTTCCTGAGCATTGTAAAAGGGCCAATTTTAGATGGAGTTATCAGCACGTCGAGCGCCCGGCAAAGGACGAAAAAAGAAACTGGTACAACGCAGACAGGCATCTAGCTCCAGGGATCGACTCTGACCGGGAAGAAGAGGATCACCAGAATTTAGGAAATAGAAGCCATAAGCTTAGAGGCTCTTCTTCCTCCAAAGATAAGAGAACACAGACCGGTACGGGGCCTGACACCGCAGATCAGCAAAGGGAAGCAGAAGCCCAAGCCAAGAAGGAAGAGGAAAAGAAAATGAAGGAGGATGAAGAGAAACGTAAGAAAGATGCCAGGACGGAGCGAAAAAAGAAAAAGGAAGAGGAAAAGGAAAGACAGGAAAAGGAGGCACAGGCGGCGGCAGAAAAAGCACTTAAGGAAGAACTCGACAAAGTCGACCGTCAAAAGAAGGAAGAACAAGCCGATGCGGCAGAGCGAAAGAGAAAAGCTGAAAAGGAAGCAGAGGCAGAGGCAGAACGCAGGAAGAAGGAGGAACACGACAAGGCGGAGGCCGAGCGCCGGCAAAAGGAAAAAGAAAAGGATCAAACACAGGATGAGGAGGACGAGCTAATAGACGACATTGACCTATCTCCCTTGGATATCCCTTCAGGTGGCGCGAAAAGTACCCTCAATGTTGATGATTTTCCCGGGACGCAGGAAGAAGAAGTCTTCGACCTGACCAGATTAACATTTGACCAATTCTCTTTCAAGATACGGCAAGAGAAAAGGAAATCCTTAGCGCAAGGCCATCCCGCCATCTCTACGGTCGCCACTGGAAAGGACATAGTCCCGGATACAAGGACTAACCCTGTTATGATAGCATCAGCAGGCACCGCTTTTGCCGCGGCCACAGAGGAAAATGTCACTAGGATGAGCAGGGAAATTATTTCTTTGCAGAACAGGCTAAAAGCAGCAGAGCAAGAGAAATCAAGACTAGAAAGTGAGATGCTACAGCTCCAAAGTAAGCCCGCCCAAGTGAACGAGGTCCCACTGGCGGTCAGGAAAGAGTGTGATGTGTTGGAAATGACCATGAGGCAAGTATACAAAGAAATGCTCACACTAAAACAAACAGTGGCCCCATTGGCAGCGGCACGAGAGGAAACCAAACAGAAGCACGAGCAGCTCAGGGAAGCCTCGGCGACTTTGGACAAAATGATGAACTGGACAGCACAGTGTCAGCAAGCTCCCGAACATGTGCCTAGGAAGGATTGGAGTCATACGCAAGAAGCCAAAGTACAAATTCGGATGAATATGCAGTCCAAAGACAAGCTGGCCAAATATTTGGACAAAGTGATGTCTGCATATAATCACCTGATCAGTGGTATTGACTCCATGAACGCTCTTCATCACATTCCGTCATTAGGGGCACTGGATGAAACTAAAGACTGGGAGCAGGTAGAGCAGGAAATTCAGTCTTTTCTGCAGCCCGTGAGACAAGCTGTTGCCGCACCAGAATTCAAGGCATCACAAGAGAACCTAAATCGGTTGCTTGTCACTCCAGTACAAATCTATACCAAGCTTGCCTCCCTCTCAATGCTGATCTCTCAGAAGAAGGAGACTCTGGTGCCGAATGCCCTAGAATGTATGCATCGAATAAAAGAGGAAAGCCCTCTTGTCGCTCCTATAACAGCAGATTACCAGACTTGGCGAGATTTCCTCAAGGGCAAGAAAGTTGATGTTCCAGAAACCTCAGTTACGCGACCACCTCCATAGTTTAACCACTGGGTCGCAGGTCGCACATGTGACCAAGTCGCAGGTCGCACCTGCGACCAAGTCGCAGGTCGCAATATTCAGGTCGCAAGTCGCAAGTGTGGCAAAGGTCGCAGGGAAGCTGAACCGTCGGGAAGTTGAAGCGTCGGAAGGCCATAAGGGCGTCTCTTGGATCTATAAATACCCCTGTGGGGCACATAGTACAGGCTCCTCTTTTGTGGACTGAAAGGCAACATTGCATTGTAATTGAAGAATCATACTCTTGACATATGTAATACAAATACTTGTTAAAATCCCTTTGATTGGATGATGTGTCTAGCTGTGACAACACTACGTGTATTCTGCGTATAGTTTCAGAATATCTTTTGATTAATGAATCTGTGTTATTAATAGTATCATTCATGCTCCATAGCTATCTGTGATTGTGTTGATGATGCTCAAGTTTGCTATTTACTCTTATGGTGAATGTTAATGAACTGTTTTATTAGCATTTCGTTATATCTTTCGGAAAGTTAAGGGATATTCTCGCCATTAAAGAACTGTTTCTTTGGTGGTCAGATTATCTTTTATGCATTACCCCATAGATGTGTTGCTAACGACATTTCCTAGGCGCATGCATTTTGTTGATTCCCTTGCTACGCACAGTGTCATATATCAGTTTTGATACATCAGTCATGTATTCTGTATCATGTGAATGAATGTATGTTTGCAGATTCAATCAGGTTGTTCGAGACCGAAGAGGAAGTCATTTAAGTGGTAGCCGGACCCACACCCCGGACGGGATCCGTACTCCAAACGGTTCAAAGTCTAATTGGACTTTCTACCAGGGAGATCCCCTATTGTTGGCCGGACATATTTTCCCGTCAACAAATTTGGCGCTAGAAGGAGGGCCATGGCATCCTCCCAGCATACGACCGATATTCTGTCACAAAATCCCCGCCGGGAGGTCACAAATAACGAACCTCCTCTTCCCCCCTTAGAGGATATTCCAACGGAGGCGGCTCGATACTTTGAAATCACTAATGAACAGTTGAGATCCTTACGCCCAGTTGCCCGTAATCTCGTCAGGGATTTACGATATGCCCCCATCATGGAATTTCTGGCTCACACTAGGACCCCTACTGAGAACATCACTCGTAATGGTGTGCTTGTCAGCACCGTACTTGAACTCGTAAACTCCATGATTGAAGACCTCGGGCGGGCAGTCCAGGAAAATGACCCCATCCTCCAAGATAGTGAAGGTTTCCCTGATACTGAACCTTTCCCCGAACCTCAGCCTGACTTACATCAGTGGAACGACAACCAAGTGTACGACCTGCGAGAAGAAGGAGAGGGGGGTCGAAGGAACGAGAGAGAAGTTAACACTGCCCGAAGAAATGTAAGAGAAGGCAATAGGCCCCGAAGAAATGAGGGTGAGGTTAATAGGGGTCACGGACGTGGAGGTAGAGGAGATATGGTCCACGGCCGGAGACATCACAACAACCATCATCACCACCAAAACCAAAATAGACCCCCTCTCCACAACTGGGAGTACCTTAGAAATATGAATAACCGTGGAAGACACCGAGATGAGCACTCTCACCATCAGGACGGAGCATCAGTGTCAGGGACGGGAAGTGAATCCGAGGCCGAAACTCGATATCATCAGCGCCCCAGGAGGGTGCAGCCCCTAGCTTGGATGGCTCAATCCCCATTGGCTCTTTTAGGTCCTCTCCATGATATGCCTAGACACCCGGAGAAGCATCTTCCTAAATTTGATCCTGAGAAAGGTACCTCAGCGGAAGATCATATTAGTAGTTTCTATCTGGCCCTACAAATCATGAGAGTTCAGTCAGATGATGTCGCTTGTCGACTGTTCCCACACACTCTTGTAAACCTTGCGACCACCTGGTACCGTTCCCTACCCAGTGCTTCTATTACTTCATGGGACCAGTTCCTTCGCGTGTTCCTGCAAAAGTTTGCAGAGGATAAAACACCCTCTATGCTCCTCACAGAGTTAAGCACCATCAAGTGTCACAGAAAAGAGAAGGTTAAAGACTTTAACCAACGCTTCGCCACAATATTGCAAAAATTTCCTCCAAACTTAGCTTTGGACGATTCTATCACCATCGACTACTACACTAAAGCTCTCCCTAGGGATATTTCTGTGTTCGTCAAACGTGAGGCCCGCGCTACCCTTACAGCAAATTACGCCGCTGCTCTCGCGGTAGAGAAGGACATGTTGTCGATAGGAGTCATGGACCATGAAGGAAAAGATGATCACAAACCAACCACTAAAAAAGGTCAGTCTTCCACCCCCAATAGAGAGATAGAAGCTTTTGATTTTGAGAGCATGGCCAAGACCCTCAAACTTCTAACGAATGAGGTCTCTGACTTAAAGAGAAAGGGCGTTGAAACCTCAACTACAAGTAAACCCCCAAAACCCTTTTTCAAGAAAAGTAATCCCAACACCAGCAGACCTCCGTCAAACTCCAGTGCCGCTCTCAACGTGGAAGAGATAGGGAAAGACAATTTTTGCTCTTTTCACCAAGCTGCCCATTCCGAAAAAACGTGCCCGCAATGGATTGGCAGCATGACCGCAGTGGTTAATCAAATTTTGGATGACCAAACTCCAGGAAACCAGACAGAGGATGATGTTTCTGATCGAGATGAAGGTTCGCTCTTAAATGGGGAATCAGGAGCCTCTGTCTTAACTTTTGATATAATCCGCGGGGGGGAGAGTCTTGTCCCCATTGATATCAACATGGCAGGGAGTCCCAAGGCTCAGCCCACTCGAAACTATAGTCTTAGAAGCAAAGGATCTGTTCCTGAACAATCTTATGAAGACAAGAAAAGGGCTTTCCTGAGGAAAATTCTTCCCCCTGGAAACGAAGGGCACGCTACGCCGGATAAGCCCACAAATGGCAACAGCAAAGCAAGTCACAAGACCAAGCTCCCGGTAGAACCCTCGAAAACTGCTATCGAACCTGGTCCCCAAATCGATACTAGCTACAACATAGTGGAGGACATGAAAAAGACCAGAGCTAATATCTCACTCTACGAGCTGGCCCGCATCACAAATCAAAAGGAACTTATTTTAAAAGCTTTCGCCAACAACCAAAATACGAAAACTGTGAGCAACACATCTGCACAAACCAGTCCAGATATCCAATCTATAGTGAACGCTGTCAACGCGAATTCGAGAGGATCCACCCCTCCATTCCTCTTGTCTTTTGAGATGTTTAATTTCAACGTTCATAATTGTCTCATTGACTCTGGTGCATCCACGAATGTCATGCCTCTATCTGTGTGCAAGAAACTCAACATCCTCCCAGAGAAAACTGACACAAAAATCATTCAACTGGACAGATCACAAGTACCAGCAGTTGGAGAATTAAACAATGTCATCATTCGCCTCTCATCCGACTCTAGGGTCCATCGATGTATTGATATTGTGGTTGTTGACATCCTTGAAGCTTATGGTGTACTGCTTAGCAGGGACTGGTCTAGCAAGTTGCAAGGATACTTTGCCACAGATTGGTCCCACTTATGGCTACCTTACAAGGGGAGAAATAACCAAATCAGAGTCGAAAGCGAACCATACATGAAACATACTGTAACTGATTTAGATGCCACGAATGAACCCATCAGCTTTGCCCAAGAGGAACTCGGGATGTGTTTCCTGGAGTCCATTTTTGGATGCTATCGACCTCCTCAGTCTTCAGTAGGCCCCAAGGTCCTTTCTAAAATGACACTCGTCGCAGAGGAACAAGCCCAAGCTGTCTCACACCAAGACGAAGTTCCTCCGCAATCCATTACCCCCAAAGACCCGGAAAGCGACATATGGACCTTGTATTATGACGGTTCCAAGAACCTCGATGGTTCTGGCGCTGGCTGCGTTTTTCTTGATCCGCATAAGAAGAAGTTCTTAGTCTCTTGTCGACTTGAGTTCCAATGCACTAACAACACTGCCGAGTATGAAGCTTTGATCCTTGGGCTTAAAAAGGCGCTGGATTTGAAGGTAAAATGCTTACGGGTCATTGGAGACTCCGAGATTATCACTTGGCAGGTACGCAATACTATTCACTGTTTGTCTCCACATTTGAAGGCGTATCAGCAAGAGGTATGGCGATTAATTTCTGCTTTTGACGCTTTTGGAATTAAATCTGTTCTAAGAATGCATAACGCAGCGGCGGATACTCTAGCTAATGCTGTCGCCAGGTTTACCCCTTTGAGGGACGGTTTTTCTATTGAAGTTATGTACAAACCCTCCGTGCCAGACAATATCACTAATCTGCGTGTTTTTGATGATGATCAACAGGTGCTGGAATTTATGTGCAACTCAGAGATATTCAAAGACGCTGCTATTGATGAAGATGAGCACGACCAAGCTATACAAAAGGAGTACGAGCAAGTCAAAGGAAACCCCATGCCTAGAGGGGTGGTATCACTGGAGAAGCTTTTCGATCTGCAAAATCGGTTCCGTGGACCCCCAAATGCAAAAGTGCAGAGCTCGATCTTGGCTCATCGACAAGTGAACTTGGGATCAGAAGATAATCCTAAGTTCGTCAACCTGGGGAAATACTGCACCCCCCAAGAGGCTCAAGATTTCACTCAGCTATTTCGCAAGTATCGTGACGTATTCGCTTGGACATATGAGGACTTACGCACATACGATACTCGAATCATACAACATGTGATACCCATTAAAGAAAATGTAAAACCATTCCAACAAAAGCTTAGGAAAGTACACCCTACAATGGAGCCACTGATTCTAAAAGAACTCAAGAAACTTTTGGATGCCCGCATTATCTTCAAAGTTCGCCATTCCACATGGGTGTCCAACTTGGTTCCGGTACGGAAGAAGTCAGGTGAAATTCGCTTATGTGTAGATTTCCGAAACTTAAACCGGGCCTCAAATAAAGATAATTACCCAGTGCCCCCTATGGAACAGATACTACAAGCAGTGTCCGGCTCAGAAATGTTCTCCTTGTTGGACGGATTCTCTGGCTACAATCAAGTACTAGTGGCTAAACCAGACAGGTTAAAGACTACCTTTCGGACTAAGTGGGGAACCTTCGCGTACAGGCGCATGCCCTTTGGATTAATCAACGCAGGGGAAACTTTCCAAAGAGCTATGGATATAGCATTCAGGGGTCTGATAGGCCAAAGTGTGGTGGTTTACTTGGATGACGTTACTGTGTTTTCTAAACATCGGGGGGATCATTTGCGTCACCTCAGACAGATCTTCGAAAGGTGCAGAAAATACGGTATCTCGCTCAACCCAAAGAAGAGCATTTTCGCCGTAGCAGAAGGCAATCTACTGGGTCATATCATAACCAAGCAAGGCATTGTCGTTGATCTGGAACGTGCGAAAGCCATTGCTCAGATTCCTCCCCCCAGCAGTAAGAAAACAATGCAGTCCTTCTTAGGAAAGATCAATTTTGTACGTAAATTTATATCAGATTTCGCCCAGATAGTTAAGCCACTACAGGGAATGATAAACAAAAATGCTACCTTCAAATGGAATCAGCCCGAAAAGGAAGCTTTCGACCAGATCAAGAAAGCTATAGCCGAAGCGCCTTCCCTCCAGAGCCCAGATTTCGACAGAGATTTCAGCTTGTATACGTTCGCTTCGGATTCGTCCCTGGTAGCCGTACTCACACAAAAGGACAGAAATAATGACGAGCGT
Organism: Pinus albicaulis; assembly: GCA_034641835.2. Taxonomy (NCBI): domain Eukaryota; kingdom Viridiplantae; phylum Streptophyta; class Pinopsida; order Pinales; family Pinaceae; genus Pinus; species Pinus albicaulis. The sequence continues at coordinate 1,453,944,142 of CM076570.1, read as the reverse complement.
CCCATTTCATTCATGAGCACCGGTCTGCAGGGAGCTGAATTAAATTATCCCGAAATCGAGAAACAGGCCTATGCGGTATATAAAGCGGTCAAACATTTCCGACCATACATTTTGAAAAACCATGTCACAGTTTACGTTCCCCACCCAGCTGTTCGCTCATTGTTCATGCAGCAGGAGCTGGGCGAGAGACGAGGGAACTGGGTTGCGTGTATGCAAGAATACGACTTAGATTTTAAGCCAGCACGCACAGTTAAAGGACAAGGTTTATGCCAGATGGCTGCAGAGGCCGCAAGTTCCCAACAGAGTGAAGAAGATAATTGGGAACAAGAAATTGATATGTACCAAACTGACATCTTGCCTCAGGTAAGGGACCCTTCTTGGTACTCGGATATTTCAGGATATTTAGCACATGGTACATTGGACCCCGCTCTAAATGCCCGGCAGAAACGTGCAATCAGACTCAAAGCCGCACCTTACCGGTTAATCCAAGGAAATATTTTCAGGAAACATTCCGATGGGGTCATGTTACGCTGCCTGGAATATGATGAAGCTCAGAAGATCTTAATCGAGCTGCATGATGGACCAGCAGGAGGTCATTTCGCCGGGGATACTACAGCCCATAAAATAATGCGAGCAGGTTATTATTGGCCAACTCTTTTCAGAGATGCCCACGCATATGTTCGGAAGTGCGTTCAATGCCAGAAATTCGCAAACCGAGAAGCGCGCCCCGCCGCCCCTTTGTTGTCAGTAGCAGTGGAAGAGCCTTTTCAACAATGGGGTCTAGGCGTCATTGGCGAGATCCTACCCCACTCTTCTAAGCAACACCGGTACATCCTAACAGCCACTGATTACTTCACCAGGTGGGTTGAAGCAGTACCATTACGCCAAGTCAACGATCAGGAGGTAATGAAATTTGTCATTCATTCCATCATCACCAGGTTTGGCGTTCCGACTTCCTTGGTATTTGATAATGCAACATACTTTTCATCTTTTAAATTATATGATTTTGCTTTAGAAAATGGTATCGTTCTTAAACACTCTGCAAAATACTATCCCCAAGGAAATGGTCTAGCGGAATCAACCAATAAAAATCTGATTCGCATCATTAAAAAGACCTTACTGTCTCACCAACGCAACTGGCATAATGCTTTCCAAAATGCACTGTGGGCTGATCTCGTCACCCCTAAGTCCTCAATAGGCACCTCACCATATTTTCTCGTGTATGGGAAAGAATTTGTCCTCCCTCCCAATTTGTCTCTTCCTGCTCTGCAGTTGTCTCAAGAGTGTCATGGTACCCCTTGCCCCACCTTGCAAACCCGCATTGACACCCTGCTAAAATTAGAAGAGGAAAGGCAGAAAACCCGGGAGAAATTCGCCATCCACCAGAGTCGGATCAAGAAATGGTTCGATAAAAAGTCTGCAGGAGATAAAAAATTTGAAGTAGGAGACCTTGTCCTAAAGTGGGATAAAGCACACGAAGAAAAAGGAAAACATGCCAAATTTAAAGCACTATGGATAGGTCCCTTTCAGGTTAAAGAAAAGGTGGGTCCCCATACTTTCTGATTGCAAACTCTGGAAGGAAAAGTCGAGGTCCTCGCGGTAAACGTGTAGAAATTTGAATAACTGATATGTTATCCACCGAGATTCTCCTGATCACACACTATTTTAGCTTCATGCATAACACAGAATCTCTTCTACCATTGATCATCACATGCGGAAATAAAATCAATTGCATGCACACATTAAAGCCATAAAAATTCACACATATGAACATAGTATTTCATGGGAGAGCTTAAAGCTGAAAACCCCCAACTATCTGTATATTATACATGTCATGGAGATCATGTAACAATCATAGTACAAAGCTCTTTGCAAGCTCTCATGCACTACCTCCCATGCTACACACTATCAAGCTAGATCTAGCAAAACTCATGCTCCAACCTTTAGCCACTTGATAGCCAACCTCAATTGCATGTTTCAATGCTATGGGATGGTCTCTTTATATAGATAAACCACCTAGATTGAACTGCACAATCCTCATTGATTACTCCACCTATCTGTGTGTTGCAAATAGCAATAGTATAGTCACAACCGATAGTTAACCTACTCTTTCACCTATTTCTGCACTGGTCTCCACTGAAACTGTCCATGCACTGAAGTTAACTGATGTATTCTTTAGTTGATTAATGAGTTTATAATTAGTGAATTAATTAATAATTAATTCACACCACTCTCACTAATTGTATCTATTAGTTAACTTGGATACAAAAAGCTTAACTATGTTTAGATTAGTTAAACTGAATACAACTCCACTAACTTCCTCAATCAACTCCACCAAACTCTGTCATATGAGTTCTAACTGAAGTCTTCATGCAATAGCTTCACTTAAACCCTAGGAAAAGTGTATTTCCTTCTAGCAGTTGCATGCCCCACCTTTGAGGGTCAAACTGAAGTGCTCCAAGAGAATAAGATAATGTTTAGAGTCCAAATATTATTAAGAGCTAATAATATTTGACTTCCCTATTTTTAGGATAGGCAGTCTAAAAATAGACTTCGACCTATAGGTCCAAAAAAATAGATGTCCATCTATTTTTACCAACATGACCAATACTCCAAGAATATCATACTGCAATCCCTGGACCATGCTCCATATGTCTAAAAATAGACATAGTCTAAAAATAGATTTTTCGACAAAAATCACATGTGTGGTCCCCACCTAGTTTAGGTGATCTCTTTCCAACTAGGATCAGGAAAGATGCTTCAGGAGGCCTCCTTCACTGTTTCTTGTTGCCATTTTCAACACTCCCTCTCAACAAGAAAGGACTGTCATTGCATGTGACATGCAACTCCATGCATTCGCCCTGCAACCTTTACAAGCGCCATGCAACTCCATGCATGTGACATGCAACTCCATGCATTCGCCATGCGCCCTTTGCATGTGCCATGCAAACTCATGCATGCACCATGCAACTCCATGCATGCGCCATGCAACCTTTGCATGCAATATCTCCAAAACAGAAAGGCTCTAAACAACTCAATCAGTCTGATGTGCCATGCAACTCCATGCATCTATCATCAAAGTCTTCGACTTCTGCTGGTACCAACTACACATGTCATCAGGAACCACTACGCTGTTGAACTCTTGCACCCATGCACTCTGCACTTGCTGTCAACTATGATCCGCGCTCCAGTATCCGACACTGTCACTTTGATCTGCCTGCATCAATCCAACTGATCTGCTACTGCTACGCTATGGGCACCTCGTAGCCAGGTTCAATCCATGAGATCCACACCATCTCATGAATCTGCCCAGAAATCTCCTCATGGGATTAATCATGCATGTCGCCCCACCTCATACCTGGTGGTATAGCTGCATGCACTCCCTCTGCCCGTCTGGCACGAAATTTCTCTGCATGAGTGGTCTCTACCACTCCATGATCCTCTTGTGGCTGCTCCACATCCCGAGGTTCACTATCGCCTGCATGCAAAACCCGCTCCCTCTCAAGCTTCAGTTGCATGTCTTCCTTCTGCTTCCCAATAGTAAGAAGCTCCGTAGAAATACCATCTACATCAAATCTATAAAGATTCTTCTGCATCTCCAGTTGTGGCTGCTCCACAACCTTCCGAGACTGCTTCTCACGCTGCATGTTGAGAGGCTCCCTCTCAACCACCAAGTCACTAACCTATGCTTAGCTCTTCAAATCTTTGCATGCATCTTGTACCTCGGTGCATGTAGATTCTTGGATCGCGCACATTGCAATTGTCCCGCCGTCGCAAAATTTTCTAACAAAAGAGCTGATTTTAAATCGATGATATCTCCCTCATCCGAGCTCCGATTCGACCGATTTTTTTTTTCAATTTGGGTATTTTTTCGCAAGGAATCCAAATATGCTATTTGTTTCTGAAAATAGTTCACCAAAAATTTTCAGATATTCCCTACAAACTCGCGCACCCAAAAATTCTCGCTCTCATTCCATGTAGAAAATTATATACAATATGCATGTATATTCCCGGCTTTCTCCATCTTTATGTTTCTTGATTTTATCCTAAAACTCAACCGCTTCAATGCTTTGCAATTTCTCCAATGATCAATATCGCTCTGATACCATGTAGAAATTTGAATAACTGATATGTTATCCACCGAGATTCTCCTGATCACACACTATTTTAGCTTCATGCACAATATATAATCTCTTCTACCATTGATCATCACATGCGGAAATAAAATCAATTGCATGCACACATTAAAATCATAAAAATTCACACATATGAACACAGTATTTCATGGGAAAGCTTAAAGCTGAAAACCCCCAACTATCTGTATATTATACATGTCATGGAGATCATGTAACAATCATAGTACAAAGCTCTTTGCAAGCTCTCATGCACTACCTCCCTTGCTGCACATTATCAAGCTAGATCTAGCAAAACTCATGCTCCAACCTTTAGCCACTTGATAGCCAACCTGAATTGTATTTTCAAGCTATGGGATGGCCTCTTTATATAGATAAACCACCCAGCTTGAACTGCGCAATCCTCATGGGTTACTCCACCCATCTGTGTGTTGCAAATAGCAATAGTATAGTCACAACCGATAGTTAACCTGCTCTTTCACCTCTTTCTGCACTGGTCTCCACTGAAACTGTCCATGCACTGAAGTTAACTGATGTATTCTTTAGTTGATTAATGAGTTTATAATTAGTGAATTAATTAATAATTAATTCACACCACTCTCACTAATTGTATCTATTAGTTAACTTGGATACAAAAATCTTAACTATGTTTAGATTAGTTAAACTGAATACAACTCCACTAACTTCCTCAATCAACTCCACCAAACTCTGTCACATGAGTTCTAACTGAAGTCTTCATGCAATAGCTTCACTTAAACCCTAGGAAAAGTGTATTTTCTTCTAGCAGTTGCATGCCCCACCTTTGAGGGTCAAACTGAAGTGCTCCAAGAGAATAAGATAATGTTTAGAGTCCAAATATTATTAAGAGCTAATAATATTTGACTTCCCTATTTTTAGGATAGGCAGTCTAAAAATAGACTTCGACCTATAGGTCCAAAAAAATAGATGTCCATCTATTTTTACCAACATGACCAATACTCCAAGAATAACATACTGCAATCCCTGGACCATGCTCCATATGTCTAAAAATAGACATAGTCTAAAAATAGATTTTTCGACAAAAATCACATGTGTGGTCCCCACCTAGTTTAGGTGATCTCTTTCCAACTAGGATCAGGAAAGATGCTTCAGGAGGCCTCCTTCACTGTTTCTTGTTGCCATTTTCAACAAAACGGGCATGACCTCAAACACTATTTTACTTAAGCCCTTAAAAAAAAAAAAAAAAACAAAAACAAAAACAAAAACAAAAAACAAAAAACTCTTTCTCTAACTCTTCGAAGAAAACCTTGTCTAAGCTGCCCACAACTGGCTCACTCCTTGAAGAGGTTCTATGCTGATGAAAGGCCCTTCCCGTAAAACACGGGGCAGTCGAAACTCGCTTGTGATGGGCACCTAAGGATAGTACACGGCCTTACTAGAGTCTTCAAGCATACGGAACCACCTAGCGGCTTCGAAGGGTGCAGGCAGAGAAGGTCTTGCATAGCAGCAACCGGATCGTGAGGGAACAGGGCTAACTCAAGAGAATTGCAGGTCATCCGGGAAAAACCCGAGTCCTCATATGAGACCAGGAGCAACCTCTCTGCAAGAAAAATAAGTCGGGATCCCTCATCCGCCCATGCAAAATATGCCCATCTAAATAAGTGCTACAGGCACATTCTTGAAAGTCTATTTTGACTAATTGATTTTCTCCTTGTGTGAAGTGCTCACAAGTTGGCATGTGATCCTACGCACCGAGTCTCTAGAGAATGGGAAATGATATTTCACTTGTACTTCATGTTTTTGAATATATCAATGAAAGGAAGAGGATTTAATTGTTTACCAGCAAGTGCAATTGCATTGCCGGATTGAGTTCTAGGGCATAGCCATGCCCAGATCGAAATTCATTAAAACTTTCAAACCTCGATATCTTAAGCTGCGTAAGTCCCAACGAACCCACATACTCTTGCACACTCTTTCTACGAAATGCCATCAGAAGAAATGGGTTAAATTCCATCACAACTTTGTGCACAAGGGCCGACATGGCCAGTATAATAACCGTGGTGCAGAGCATAATAATGAACACGTCCCTTACGATGTGATTTTGAGTCGTTATTTAAATTGCTGCATCTAATCCATGATTCCCTCCACACCCAACACATAGAGAATCGGATATGGAGGTGTCCCTCAGCTCGAATTCGTGGATTCAATCATTGTGTTTCAATTCTTTCTCAAGAACTTTACATACAATGCGTTTGTCTTGATATTATTTCAACAAAGGTTGCAAAATCAAATGAAGTCAAGCATATGATCTTGGTATGCGTTGGTAAGGTCATATGAAGCTGAGGATACTCTGAAAAGTATTAACTGTAAATTTGAATAGAGTTTGCAAAGCTTTATTTCTAATATAAACATTTACATCAACTGTCAACCACATTTTGACTTTGGAAAGTTCTAAAACTACTCTATCTATCCTTGCGACATTGGCTTCCGTTGTGCATTAGTTCTCCTTGTTCTGGTGCAGACAGGTAAATGGTGCAGGAATCTATTTCTGCTCTGGTGCAGGCAGGTCCCAAAGTATCGAACTAGTTTTAATCCTGCAAATAGACAAGCCTTTATTAATATTTTATTAATGCTATTTTAATCATGTTAAAACAAATAAGTAACAAATACGTGCATAATAATCATTTGATTAATCGACAATGTGAGAAAAATGAATAAAAAAAAGACAAATTGGAAGCCCAACATCCCCCCATGCCGACCATCTTGCATGTCCTCATGCAAGGAAATCTGGTAGTGTCACTTCCTCGCAAAAAAACAAATATTACAAACATTTACAAGCATTCAAAATGATGTTCCTGCAATTCTGCGTGATCACACTTCCTGTGCTAGTTAAAGCTTGCTCTTAAAATAGAGTGTCGGTTGGACTCTTTATTTGCTTAGACTAATTTAAAAAATATATAAAACAAAATCTACCATGGAAAAACTAAATTGCAACGATGGTGTTATTGCTTGAAAAAATAGACAACTTCTAAAATTTCCAAAATAATATTTCGGAGGTATCCCTAATTAGAAGTTTCAATTTAATATCCTCATTGTAAATATGAGTGACGTGATTTAAAAACCATAGTGTTAAAAGTAGACATAGCAATACTTTCCCATAATGATTATTTTACCATTATCCATGTATAGTTGAAGCTTCTCTTGTCTGGGCACAATGAGATACCTGCACTAAGGGTCCCATGCTCATAAAAATCATTTCAAAAAGATAGAACTCCAAGGCATAGCAACAGAAGGATTTTAAAGCCATTCTCAAAGATATTGATAGTGAGTTCAGGGAAAGGCAAAAACAACCAAGTAAATCATAGTGTAAAATTAAATTTAATACCACAGGCATGGTCTTGCTGCCAGCAGGCGTCTATAGCCTCGACAGGGATACCTTTTAACCTCACGAAATGATTTTGTCCCACCTATTAGATATAGATTCAGAGTCATTTAAGAAAATTTAATTTTTATCATTTTATAAGTTAATTGATGGTCGTTGTCCTGGCTTTGTAACCTGCTATCGACAATGCCATTAATGAGAACTAACAAGAATGAACAAGTCGGCTCGTGATGAGACCTCTTATCTTCCATTTTTTCAACTGAAAACCATTACCCTGGCTTGGTGACCAGTGCGGTAATGTCATTATCCCTAGGACCCATGATCATAGTAGGTCGGCTCGCAATGAGACCTCCTATCCCTCAATTAATTTATTTATGTTTTGTAGAAAAACTCTGATAATTAACCTCAGATGGGTTACTTATTAGGTGGGTAAGCAAATCTACTCCTTAAGAGTGTAGGATGGCTTGAAACGTTTTTAATTACTATTCTTTATTGGTTGGTCATGCTACCCTAAGAACTTATTTAAAGGCATCTCAAATAATGACCAAAAATATACCTTGAGTTTATCATGCCAGGTTTCTTTATGAAAGCTTATTAGAGTTTTGTAGGCGTGGTCCACCATAGGAGGTTTTGCATTGATTCCTTCGAAGAGGGAAAAAAAATTCTAGATGATAGTTTGTAAAAAATAGGAGAAAAGTATTACATGTAAATTGTAACAATATCCTTTACTAACATGTTAATCGATAATCAAAGTCACTTTAAAATATGAGGTATTAAGTGTAAAATTCCTCTGACAGGTCTACCCACGAGAGTGCATGATAGTAGAAATTCCAAAAGTTGTACTTTAGGGAATCACAATTTCAAGAATGTTGTTATACCATATTTATTATTCTCATATTATCCTACCTTGTTTTTAAAGAAAAAAAATATCACTGTTAAGTGTAGGTGTACTTCCAATGAAGCCATGTGCGTAACAAAATGTTGATTATACTTACACTTAGTTTTAAAGAATAAACGTCAATACATAACAAAGTGTGAGAAACCAGTTGCTTCAATTGACATGGTGCCAAGAGTTTCTGAATGATGAGGAAATAAGGTGGGTTAATGACTGCTCGAAACCAGGATTAACTCCACATATTTATGATTCTCCAACTGATGCAAGTTTTCCATAGTTTTATAGTCACTCTCCTGGAGATACAAAGGATCAGGTGAAAGACAAAAGATAAATCCCTCAAATTCAGGCTGAGATATTTGATTTTCAAATTGACAAGAAAGGTTGAGAGAGATTCTAGAGTTTCGAGTTTCAACAACATTTTTAGAACAAGTTCCAATGGAAGATTTCTCCTCTGGTGGTATTTGAATTACAACTTCCTGGGGTGAATGTTTTGTGGTAATGGGGGGAGTTTCCAAATTCGTACCCTTTCCCAACATGAAAGGTGTAACATTTTTTTCAACATGGGAATCAACAAGAAGAATAGGTGTTTGAAACTATTGTGCAATTTGATGGTTTAGGTTAGGGTTTATGATATGGTTTGGGGTAGGGTTTTGGTTAAGGTTTGGATTGGGAATGGCATTAGACTTCGGACTAGGGTTAGGTCTAGGTTTGAAATTAGAACTAGGGTTAGGTCTATGGTATGGAATAGGGTTAGGGAGTGGATTACGGTTTAAATGAAAGCTAGGGTATGGCTAAGGATAAGGAATAGGGTAAGGTTGAGCATGCGGTTGGGACCATGGGGGAGGGTAACTTAATGATGTATTGGAAAGAAATTGTGGTTGGTGTTGGTGCTCATATGATTGAATTTGCATGGGGATTTCCCTAGAGATAAGGATCCAAACGATTCTTGAGGCCATGGAGATATCTAGTTCGAGGATGAGGGCCAAGGAGAGGGCCACTGCAGCCATTAAGTAGGAAATTCAATTGGAGGAGGATTAAAATTTTTCCATCAAATTCTAGGATTATAAATATAATGAGGAACCTATTCAGGAAAATAATCATTATTTCAAGTATAAAATGATGATACGTTTTTATTTATACCTGGAAATTGATTCGATTCCTTACTTGATTTCCTAGATACTTTTAGTAATCCTGGTAGTAACGGGTAATGTTAAGTTGAATGACCCTCCTCACAAATTTTACAAATTTTTAGGCTACTGAGCGAAAACCTTCCAAGGAAGTGTTTCTTCATACAATTGGCGCAAAAGATAAGAAGTGGGTCTTCATCCTTTTCATATTCTTCCTATAAATCATCCAATTTTGAAACCAAATATTTAATAATATCATTTTTATGTTCAAGCAAAATGTTAAATTTTGCATTTGTTAATTCCTCATTGGACAAGTTCTATGTCTCTGTAGCAACGTAAAAATTTCTCATTGAATGATTTCTCAAAATACCATTTTCCTATTTTTAACAAGCCGACTAGTACATTTGTTACCACATGAATAGTGTGTATGTGGGGTAGGGTGGGGTGTTCTCACAACATTAAAGAAAATGAGAAACCTTAAAGAAATCTTATTACAACATTAAATGAAATGAGAAACCTTAAATCAATAGTGCAGGAAAGAAATAAATTCAAAGAACATAAATTTGCAAGAGAAACTAGGGGAAGGAAAAAAACCAAATGTGGCAAATCACCAAGGTCAATCCCCTGAGTGCCTCCCCGGAAATGACGCCAAAATTTTGGGTGCAGTTTACGGTCTATAAATGTACCAACATTTAATTTGTCAATTCGGATAGTTCGTGAACTTCGAGACGCAGAATTAGAAATGCCAGATAATGCCCTTGACAACTTGCAAAACAAGTCTCTAGTCTATATTGTGCATTAAATAAATGAAATCCTGCATTAAAAGATAATTCGAGAAAATGCCAATCCAAACAATTAAAATCATGCGGGAAGTAAAGGCAATTAAAAATGCGAAAGGAAATTCTAGTTACAAGCAAACAAAAAGGAAATCATAACTGGAAACCAACACGGTGTCGACACCATATCGAACACGTGGTGTTGACACCATATCGAAAGACTGTAAATGTTGGAATAAATTCAAAAGAAATTCAAATACTAACTCTTCTTGCACTAATCTTGTTTGAAATTAACCGGAAAGCATGAGCATCATAACAAGTAAATCTAATGTGCAAATAGCTTATGAAAGAAATTGAATTAATATAAATCCCTTGCCTTCCTTGTCCCTGAAAATAGATCATGTGGAACTCCAGAAGTGTGAAGGAAAATAAATATTATTGTTTTCAATCATAGCGTATTTTCCCTTTTTATGAATGTCGGCTTTCAAACCATAAATACTCAGGTCGATCTTAGATTCTGGATTATTAATTAAGTGGGTCTAGATCAATTCAAGTTAACGTTAGAGCTCATAAAGGCAACGCCGATTTAGTAAATTCAAAAAATCTAAAGGGACGTAATTAAATATGAAGAATTATTTTGAAGTGCAAGAAAATTACTTAGTATAACAAATTAAATTAATCTTCCACCTGAAAGGAAAACATTGCAGCAAATCAATTAATTCTGCAATTGAAAGGAAAATGTTGCAGTAAATTAAACAACACCAATCTAGAGAAGGGAAGAGACTATAAATGATGAAAGAAACTTCACACAGTAAATGATAATTTAAATGCTAATTAACTTAAGAAATGAAGAGTGGTGTCCGGCTGGCCTGGCGTCCAACCCAGCCAGCTCGAATCCTCGATTAACCTGGTTCACACAGTAATCAAGATCATGAGATGCAATAAATAAATAAACAAAACATGAATAAAAATTGCTTCAATTAATTCCTGGAAAAAGAAATCTTTACATCATCACACAAACACTTAGCTCCAACAAGATCAAAGGAGTGATCCGTATATTATGAACTATGTGAGGCTACATCGGGACAACTCCTCTTCCCTTCTGCATATTCCCTTCATCTCTTGATCACTTTCATAATTCCTGTCTATCTAATTAATCAATTAATTGACTACTTTATCCAGTGGATTTCTATAGACATAGAATTACATACTGGGATTTTAATAGCTAATCAGAAGATAGGAGGGGAGATTAACAATTTTCTAGAAATACAATTAGTTTGCAACTAATTATCGAAAGAGGGAATGATTCTGGTGAATCGTTCCTCTTTTCCTGGAATGGTTGTTGTTGGAAAGTACGTTTTGACTAATCGATTTTCTCTTTGCGTGAGCTGATCACAAGTTGGCATGTGATGCTACAATTCGAGTCTCTAGAGAATGGGAAATGCTCTTGCATTTGTACTTCATGTTTATGAATATATCAATGGAAGGAAGATGGTTTAATTGTTTATCAGCCAGTGCAATTGCATTGCCAAATTGAGTTCCAGGGCATAGCCATGCCTAGATAAAAATTCATTAAAACCTTAAAACCTTGGTATCGTAAGCTGCGTAAGTCCCAGCTAACCACTTACTCTTGCACACTCTGTCTGCGAAATGCCATTGGAAGAAATGGGTTAAATGCCACCGCAACTTTTTGCACAAGGGCTGACACAGCCATTATATTAACTATGGTGGAGAGCATAATAATGAACATGTCCCTGACGATGTGCTTCTAAGCCATTATTTAAATTGATGCATCTAATACATGATTCCTTCCACACCCATGACATAGACAACCAGATATGGAGGTGTTCCTCAGCTAGAATTTGTGGATTCCACCATTTTGTTTCAATGCTTTCTCAACAGCTTTACATACAATGTGTTTGTCTTGAGATGTCTTTAGAAAAGGTTGCAAAAGCAAATGAAGTCAAGAATATGATCTTGGTATGCGCTCGTAAGGTCAGTTGAAGCCGAGGATACTCTCAAAATTATTGACTGTAAAGTTGAATACAGTTTGCAGAGCTTTATTTCTAATATAAACATTTACATCAACTTTCAACCACACTTCGACTTTGGAAAGTTCTAAACTCGCTCTATCTATCCTTGTGACATTGGCTTCCATTGTGCATTAGTTCTCCTTGTTCTGGTGGAGGAATCTGTTTCTGTGCAGGTGCAAGCAGGTCCCAAAGCATCGAACCAATTTCAATCTTGCAAATAGACAAGCCTTTATTAATCTTTTATTAATGCTATTGTAATCATGTTAAAACATAGAAGTAAAAAATACGTGCACAATAATCATTTAATCAATCGAAACCATGAGAAAAATGAATAAAAATAAGAAAATTTGGAAGTAGAACACCTGGTTGAAGCCCATCGGAGACCCAATCAATGTTGACCCACCAACTCTATTTTATCCCATCTGTAAACTATACTAATAATTGACTAGGCCATGTGAGAGCAGAGATTTAGACGTAAATTGTACTAATAATGGACTAAGCCATGTGGGAGCGCAGATTTAGACGAGATATAAGTACATTCATGTCATTTTCGGTTTTTATTTCACTGCAAATGCAGGGACAATAGCAGTGGGAACAAACATCAAATGCACGAACATCGGTGCAAACATCATTACAAAATAAGAGGAAAACTAGGCGAACCAATAAAACCTTTAATAAATAAAATTGATATATTAAAAAAGAATTATTTTGGTTTTCTAATACCAACGTGATATCTTTTAGTTTAATTTTTTTCAAAGGATCAATTAATTAATCCTCAACTCAATATTAATCAGCAGCAAGATAATAATAATCAAGATACGGAATTGTGATTAATCTAAAAGAGAATGTTTATTTTTATTTTTAATATAAATAAAAAATTGTCATATTCATATATGTAATTGAATTGTTATTATTATCCTGCCTTATGGCAGGTATTAAGTAGTTGAATTTGCAATATTTTTTATTTGACCAAAAATGAAATCAAATTTTATAATGTTAATTTTATAAAAAAAATCAATTTTTTTTTTTTTTTAAATTATATTAATTTTATATTGTTTTAAACGGTGATTGGTTAAAGGATCTGGGGTCTTATTTTGAAATTATGTTGTCGCTTCTTGCGGATCATTTGGATCATTTTCATCGTTTGTAGTAGGCCTACTTTATTTTTTTATGCCTTACTTTATAACTCTTAAGCCATGCAATAGTACGCCATACTTTATAACTGATAAAGGAAATGTTGGAAGTAATGGAGAATGCTAAACTTAGATTATTGTTATGATAAGGATAGGTTTGAGAATCTAATCTTAGACCTCATATCCTAACATCTAGGGAGTGGTTGAAACCATCCCGTTAGTGTGAAAGCATATATAATTGAGGCTCATCTGACTCAATAGTCAGTGCTTGTATGAGTGTGTTTACACTCCAGGTATCTCACTTGGAGAGCCATTTACTTAATAGTTTTAGAACCAATTTTTATCTTGGTATCAGAGCCCATACGGGCCTGGACCTCGGCCCCTCTTGGGTTGAGGGAAATAAGAGAGTATATTATGTTTTAGTTTTAGATTTTTTGGTTGTGCATTCCTTTGCGGGAAGATGTATTGGAGCAACGGTGCACCCATCATTTGAATATTTGAAGTGGCAAGAGTTGGACCGTGGAAGAAAGCGGAGAGTGCAGCTGCCTGGCGAGAGCTGTGTGGGAAGTATAACATTGTGGATGCACAGTGACTGCATGTGCTGTGTGGAAAGATGAAATCTCATTGTTCTTCGATTATGTATTTCCAGTCATGCGTTCTCATAGCAGAAAGAGGAGGGGAGCGCTATTAAAAGTAAAGTTGTGGATGAAGGAACCATGGAAGGTGAAAGAGGCATTCAATGCACTCGTCAAAGATGGCGACGGGAAAATTAGTTTCTTGGATCTGCAAGATTTTTTCAACGTGGGGAAGGGACTGAGGAGAGAGGAATTGGAGAGCATGATATCTATTGCCAACACCAACAACAATGGCTCTGGGGCTTTTGAGGAGTTTCGCCAGATTTTGTAGCTGAATTTGCCAGAACAAGAAATTAAAGAAATTAAAGAAACCAGATCGAGTTCTGATGATACTCAGATTTGGGCGTTGAAGGAGGCATTTAATGTTGTGGATAGGGATGGAGATGGAATTGTAAGCAAAGGATCTGAATATCTTCTTCTCCTCTTGCACCGCTAGTGCCAACAGCAGCAACGATGATGAGAAAGAAAGATTTGGCCGAGATGATAGAGGTGGCAAGTTGTTCTGCCAAATGTGGCGTCAGCTAAGAATGTTTTTCTCGGCTAATGATGACAATGATGAATGGCTTTGCTTAATTTTTCTTTTGACTATTTCTGCATTCTGAGATCCGGATGCTTTTGGTCTGTAATAGCTTGGTCTGTTAGTTAAATATTTTGTTCAGAAACTTATTTTTAATGTTGTTTTTGCAACTTTTACATTGTGCCCAAATTGCAAATCTTATTTCTGCATTTTTTAGATTCAGATGTTGGGTCCAACCACATGAATTTCATGATCAGGTGACGCATTCCATGCCACCTGAGAATATTGAGGTCTTTAAATCAGTAGAGGTGGGCAGATGGAATCTGTTTGATCTTCACCTAGCGGAGGCATTCAAGTCGAGCCATGGCACAAACATGCCAGAGATTCGAATCTCTGGTGATTTCTTGATATAACGGATGATATTCTCCAACTAGTTAAGGAGAGACGTATTGTTTGTATTTGTTGCGCTCTTTTATGAAGTTATCAGATAGGCTTAGTTTGTCACAATATTTTCAAGTTCTTGAGCTTACCGAGCAAAGGCGGCAGAGGATGTAGCTCATCTCCTCGAATTTCCAAAACTTCCAAATCGCTTAAATCTCTTATTACACTTGGCAACCCCTTTAAGCCTATGTCGTTCAGAAGTAATACTGCCAGGGGCGTCTGGAGGACTACTTGCCAAGGAAATTCTTCAATTCTATCACATTGGGAAAGATTCATTGTTTGGTGATGGAGGCTACCCCAACCTTCAGGAGATTCTAATCACGGTGGCCAATAATTTGAAGAGAAATTCCTTGCGAGTTTTCATGATGGGTGGAGCTATATTTTTTGGTAGTCACCTTCTTGACAGGCACATGGAAAGAGGGGGACAGTGATATTGTTTTTGACAGTTTCTTTACAGGAAGGAAGGAGAATGGTTTGCATCATTTTTTGCACTCTGAGGTTTGAAGTGATAAGGAATGATGTCATGTAAAATAGAATTATGTTTCCATTTTTTTAAATATTTTTTTAAGAGATCTCATGTGAGTAATGTAAATCTGGTTGAAAGAATTGATTTATTTATTCTGACATTTAGTTTGGCCAACTATTGTCACGATTTTTTAGTCTATGTAGGAATTGGACATTCCAAAAATAGAAAAATGTATTTGCAGGAATGATTTACTACCAGATATGATGAAGACATGACAATGAAAATGGCATCAAAGGATTGTGCTTGGAGCTATATCAAATATTGGAGGATGATCGAGTTTGTGTGTGCCCAGTGTGATGGAAACATATCTGCATGTTCAGTTGAGAGGAGATTAGCTTGACAATTGGTCTTTATTGTTGCAGCGTGTTAGCGAGCATGAGGAGGCATGCTTGGAAGTAGCTACCCAGCCTTGATATTGTGAATAGGGGAAGTGGCATTACATTGTGATGCCAGGGGAATTGGATACTGAAAAGAGAGCTTCTGTGTGTAAAATCGTTGAATTTTATGCATATTAGAAGTGAATTTGTGGACGACGGAGGATTGGACCGTGGAGTCCTAGATTCTTGCTTTGAGAGGAAAAATTTGTTATTGTTTCTCTTCGTGTGGTTGTGAGTGCCTATGTCTGGATCATCTGTGCTGGAATGCACTACATTGAGACTAGTTAAAAAGTCGTCGATCCATTTCTTTATCAGTGGACCCGTCAGAGGTATCATTGGAGAAGAATGGCTGCTGTTATGTTTGGGAAATAGTCATGTTTGGGCAGATATAGAGAAATTTGATGTTCTTGTTAATCTAAAAAGTTTTTTTTTATTATATTTTCTCAAAATCATGTTTAAAATTATTGAGCCCTATTGAGCCTAGCTAACTCAATGTAGGTAAAGTTACTTTGTTAGAATTTGAGACTCTAACAAATGACAGGTTAAGCATGGAGTTCCAAGATTTAATTGACAAAGACAAAGATGCCCAAGATGTGAACATTTCAAAATATGATGTAAAGGAGCAGCGGATAAATTTAAAGGATTATGGACAACGAAAGTGAAAGTTTGTTTTGTGTGAGTTTCTTGGAATAGACTCAATATCATGTTGTATTATGAGTCACACATTTTAATTGTAAGCAAGTCTAGGATGTTTTTTGTAGTGGTCTTTGTAAAGTATGGGCCTGATAACTCCAAGTGTTGGAGTTGTGTTGTAAGCCTTGTAAGGCATGTGTATCCCTGTAAAGTTCATGGTAATCTCAAAACCACTTAGTAACCACAGGTTTGTGGTAAGCCGAAAACCATTTTGCAGTGTCGGTTTGTGGTTAGCTAGAAACCACGTGTAACAGTGAAGTAGACTGGAAACAGGTCTGTGCCAGTGTTCGCCCACTGATGAAGAGATCCGGTGAAAGGTCGCTGATGAAGAAATCCAGTGCAAGGTCGTCGATGAAGAAATCCACTGAAAGGTCACTGATGAAGAGATCTGGTGAAAGGTTGTCGATGAAGGGATTTTGTAAAAGTTTTCCGAAGAGATCTAAGACAGATATATTGTCGGTGAGAGTTCATCAATGAAGGAAGAGCATGGTTACGGGTCATCCGATAAAGCTCATGTTGGAGGGGGACCTGCAGATACAGGTACATGTATGCAGTGATAATGGTTGACAGAACCATGTATGTGAAGCAAATCCTACGAGACTAGCAGTTGTAGTGGTTAGCACCCATGCTTTCTGGTGGATGGTTGCTCCTTTATATGAATGTTGACATATCCTTTTCTTATGTTTGACCACAACTAGACTTTGCAGACAAGCATCCCAAAGTCAAAAATGAAGATGCTAAAGACTCAAAGTACAAAGCCAAAGTAGTGGTGTGTTCTAGCATATGAATGATGTAGTCAAAGTTTTTTTATGTTTGTAGAATAGACTCATGACCATGGTAGAGTATGAGTCACAATTTGTAATTAGAGAAAATCTACATGTCATTTATTGTTTGTGTTGTCAACAATTGTTGTCGCTCCTAGAGACAGCCTAGAGTTGCCATAGACCAGTGCCTAGGACATCTTATCATAGCAAGGAGCACATAATATAAATTGGGTGTCAATCCAAAAGGCTCTCCTGCTATCCCTTGTAAAATAAGGAAATGGATTTAAATGGGACCAGAATTTACAGAAACTGCCACAGAGAAAGTTATGTTGCAGAGGCAAGATGCAAAGCTCCAATATAAAAGCATCAGACAGTTAAGAGACAAT
This sequence comes from Pinus albicaulis, assembly GCA_034641835.2. NCBI lineage: Eukaryota > Viridiplantae > Streptophyta > Pinopsida > Pinales > Pinaceae > Pinus > Pinus albicaulis. Next base: position 1,453,926,345 of record CM076570.1, on the reverse strand, counting down.
TTACTGTAAAGAGGGCCGATTCAAATAATATGCCACAGAAATCAAATATCAGGAAGTGTATGCGGTGAAAGAAATATAAGAAGTTATTAATTAACTTTGGACTGATACCCAGATACACAACAAAACCATGCATGGGCTTACCAATCTAAGAATCCATACATGACAATGGTGTTTTAAAAGCACCCTCCCAAAGAAACTAATATAGCAAAAGTATGGATGAAATGAATATGAAACAGTATGTCATGCCTGAGCCATATTTAAAGCGCTTGACTAATTTAAGTATGGGCATCAACTAGGATGAATCCTTACCAAACCAGTGAGCCACTCACATTCCAGTAACATGACACAAGAAGATGGATGAAATGGAATTTTATATTAAACACATTAGAGAAAGTTACATACTGTGGGATACCAAAGACCAGAATCCTTTAAGACAGATAGAACTCCTCTTCACTGAGGCCCTACGGGCTCTGAGCCTTCACACAAAAGCTTTACAAGATGTATACAAAATGCCTTTCGTAGCACAGCTTTCTGATAAAATTCTGGAACCCTTACAATGTCTTTTTTTTGAATTTTTATAGGAGAAACCTCCAAAAACCTAACCGGAGGTAGCTGGTGAACATTTAATTGACTTATTAAAACAAAATAGCGAACAGGGTGCCCGCCCATACTGTTTGGCGGCTCTAGAATGCTGCAAGTACTCTGCGGCTGCTCCATGAATTTAATGTTGTAGGTGCGAATTTCTCCAAGGGAAAGGTATGAAAAATATATAACATTTAGTATTCCTTTTGAGAGAAAGATCTGTTGAAATAAAATCCGGAGGATATGATTTTTATGCACCTGTACCCTTTGCCTTCTGAATGCTGGATTGCTATTTAAAATCTTCAGCGCTGGACACTGCATTCCAAGATTTTCAATTGATCCCCATGCTGCGACATTAATGTCTTTATCTGTAGAAATCTGTCATTCGGATTATTTTGAGGAGTTTGACAGATTCCCATTCCGCTTTATTTAATTAAGGTCATGTCATAGCAACTACCCAGGACTTTTCTTCATAAATTCCGCCTCTGCAAACTGATTCTTTGATGTGTCTTCGATTTCTGTAACGGAGGTGGAGATCAATGGCGGTTTACCTCTTTTTTCACCCTGCAAAATACACAAATTTGTTAGGAAAACAAATGCACAGAGGGGGCGCTTATGGAGGACAGGAGAACAATGGCGCAGCAGTGGTGGGACAGTGCTTTATGCATAAAGACGGTGAAACATGAAATGACACGGTGTATAATGGGGCCTGGTGGAAAAATGCATCGTGGGCCGCTTGATCGTGGTCCATAGGCGTAGATCAACGGTGGAGATCGGTGGAATGACTTATGGACATGGCGGAATACATATGAAACATGAAACTTTGGTGGAAATGCAAAGGACATACATGAAATGCAATGGAAACGCAGATGAGGTGGGACCCATATGGAATTGCAAATCGCAATCGGAGATTGGGAGCAGGGACTAATTGCAATCGCAAATTAGGGAATGTGCGATGCGATCAATCGCAAGGGACGGTGATCGAAGGGGAGTTGCGATCGGATCGATCGCATCGCAGATGTTTGCAATGATCGATGAGGAAGCTACACATGAAACATGCGATTGCGATGGTGCGATCAGCGCCTTAAGGATCAGTGCTCGGTCTCATGGGAAATAGCTAAAGAGGCTAGTGGAAAAGGGGCTGAGGCCTTAATATAATGTTAAAAGTGGGTTTTGGCCCAAGGGGGGAAAAGGGGGAAAACGGGGAGTTTGCAGAGATACAAGGGGTATGAAGAGGCCTTTGAAGCACATATTTTAGCAATCGGTGTTGCTTATTGACTCCAGAACGGCAGAGGGAAAGGGATTGAAGAGCAGGGAATCATGAAAGGCTTCAAGGATGATGTCTTTTCAGGAGGAATCCATTCTTTGAAAGCTTAAAGACAGCCTGACCCCTTGTTTTCTTGCTAAAAATTAGCAAGGGGCTAAGATGATCAACATTGGCTCCACCTGGGGACGGTACGTTCATCCTTGGGCATGTCGAGAACTCGCAAACCATCTGATCATCTTCTACGCATACTCTTTCTTCAACATTTCTTCTTTTCACTTGATAATTCATCACCATACCCACACCATTCAAACAAAAAGAAATGACGAAATACAAATAGCCAAACCAGGATTAGACTGTCTGGCTCACTGGACTCTGTAGAAATTAAAACAACTAACTACATGCTCACAGGCTGAGCTTTATTGAATTTTTCCTACCTACCCTACTCTAACTGGAATATTTACAAGTCTAGCTTATAAACATTTTTTTCCAATGTAACCAGTCCATCAAATGATCCCATGACTGGTCCTTCTTGCTCAACTCCTTTAGCATGTTGGATAGGCAGGGCAGCTCCCACTCTTTTTGTTCTTCATCAACAGCTTCGAAAAATTTTCTTTCTGTTCGCAACATGCTGCTTAAGAAGACTTTTTATCCTTCTTCAAATGTTTGCAGGAAATGAGCATAAGGATCATGAAAAGATACCTGGTTATAAATATTTGGCAGGCAGGCTTAACCCAGGATCCCTTCTTCTTCCATTGGATTGAGAAGAAGACTCTCTTGGGGTAGAGTGTCTCCTTCATTTTCTGAACCGGAGGACTCATCGTGCACTGCTACTGGAGAATTTGAGCTAATCTGGTCCTCCATACATTCTGCCACAGGATCAATGGACACATGATATACCCTTTTTCCTTTCAGGCCTTCCATGACTGGCAGGTTGTCTTTATCCTGGGAAGCTTTGATTACTGCTTCTCCCACTACATCTTCAAAGTGGCTCTTAAAAACCTGATCGCCTTCTTCTTATATTTCTGAAGGCAATGGAATCTCTTCTTTTTTAGGAGGAGGGAGGCCTTCCAAAAAGGCTCTGGGGTCTCTGAACTGATATGATTGTTCTTGTGAGTTGAAGAGTTCGATATTAGCTTCATATATTTTGACCACTAATTTTAGTGAGATCTTCTCAAGTACTGGTGGGAAACTTGAGCTGAGAAGAATAACCTGTGGAAGGTCCTCCACTTTCATTCTTGCCAAGCTACAACGACACTCAGCTATGAAACCTGGATGCATTTCTGCAAACTGTTCAAAGTCTTCCATTGATGAAGTGGCTTGATATTCAGCATGGCTGATGTTGTACCGCGACATGGTCTCCCAGTGGAGTTTCGTGAAACCAAGATAATCAGCAGCCTACTGATCACCAGTGGAGTCTTTTAATCATTTAGGAACTGTGGAGTCGCCAGGTGGATGATCTAAGATCTTACTGTCCACCACAGTGATTTACCAAATCAAAGCCATTTGCCTCTTCCACAACGGAGTCGGGATTTTCTACTTGGATTTCTTGAGATGAAGAAGATGGATAATCTTCTACAGAATATTTGGGGATTTCAGCACGAACTGATTTCTTCTCTTTCCAAACTCTTCTATGAATGATCTTTTCTGGTTCAGACACAGGTGTTTACGGCTGAGACGTATCTGACCTCAAATGTGGCCTACGAGGAGCCAGGACTACAAATAGATTTATCAAATAAACAACAGTGGAGTCGCCAAGGTGAGAGATACGCAACTCTTCAACTCTCTGTGCTCACCTGATTAGAGAGTGAATACGATTTGTCGAGGCCCAGGGAAATTGATTTTCTTGAATTCGTTCCCTGGCAACGGTGCCAGAAAGATGTTGTCGACAATTGTTGTCGCTCCTAGAGACAGCCTAGAGTTGCCATAGACCAGTGCCTAGGACATCTTATCATAGCAAGGAGCACATAATATAACTTGGGTGTAAATCCAAAAGGCTCTCCTGCTATCCCTTGTAAAACAAGGAAATGGATTTAAATGGGACCAGAATTTACAGAAACTGCCACAGAGAAAGTTATGTTGCAGAGGCAAGATGCAAAGCTCCAATATAAAAGCATCAGACATTTAAGAGACAATTTACTGTAAAGAGGGCCGATTCAAATAATATGCCACAGAAATCAAATATCAGGAAGTGTATGTGGTGAAAGAAATATAAGAAGATATTAATTAACTTTGGACTGATACCCAGATACACAACAGAACCATGCATGGGCTTACCAATCTAAGAATCCATACATGACAATGGTGTTTTAAAAGCACCCTCCCAAAATAACTAATATAGCAGAAATATGGATGAAATGAATATGAAACAGTATGTCATGCCTGAGCCATATTTAAAGCGCTTGACTAATTTAAGTATGGGTATTAACTAGGATGAATCCTTACCAAACCAGTGAGCCACTCGCATTCCAGTAACATGACACAAGAAGATGGATGAAATGGAATTTTATATTAAACACATTAGAGAAAGTTACATACTGTGGGATACCAAAGACCAGAATCCTCTAAGACAGAAAGAAATCCTCTTCACTGAGGCCCTACGGGCTCTGAGCCTTCACACAAAAGCTTTACAAGATGTATACAAAATGCCTTTCGTAGCACAGCTTTCTGATAAAAGTCTGGAACCCTTACAATGTCTTTTTTCTGAATTTTTATATGAGAAACCTCCAAAAACCTAACCGGAGGTAGCTAGTGAACATTTAATTGACTTATTAAAACAAAATAGCGAACAGGGTGCCCGCCCATACTGTTTGGCAGCTCTAGAATGTTGCAAGTACTCTGCGGCTTCTCCATGAATTTAATGTTGTAGGTGCGAATTTCTCCAGGGGTAAGGTATGAAAAATATATAACATTCTGTATTCCTTTTGAGAGAAAGATCTGTTGAAATAAAATCCGGAGGATATGATTTTTATGCACCTGTACCCTTTGCCTTCTGAATGTTGGATTGCTATTTAAAATCTTCAGTGTCAGACACTGCATTCCAAGATTTTCAATTGATCCCCATGCTGTGACATTAATGTCTTTATCTGTAGAAATCTGTCATTCGGATTATTTTGAGGAGTTTGACAAATTCCCATTCCGCTTTATTTAATGAAGGTCATGTCACAGCAACTACCCAGGACTTTTCTTCATAAATTCCGCCTCTGCAAACTGATTCTTCGATGTGTCTTCGATTTCTGTAACGGAGGTGGAGATCAATGGCGGTTTACCTCTTTTTTCACCCTGCAAAATACACAAATTTGTTAGGAAAACAAATGCATGGAGGGGGCGATTATGGAGGACGGGAGAACAATGGTGCGGCGGTGGTGGGACAGTGATTTATGCGTAAATATGGTGAAACATGCAATGACACGGTGTATAATGGGGCCTGGTGGAAAAATGCATCGTGGGCCGCTTGATCGTGGTCCATAGGCGTAGATCAACGGCGGAGATCGGTGGAATGACTTATGGACATGGCGGAATACATATGAAACATGAAAATTTTAACGTAAAATGTGGAACTTTAAACTTTGGTGGAAATGCAAAGGACATACTTGAAATGCAACAGAAATGCGGATGAGGTGGGACCCATATGGAATTGCAAATCGCAATCGGAGATCGGGAGCAGGGACTAATCGCAATCGCAAATTGGGGAATGTGCGATGCGATCAATCGCAAGGGATGGTGATCGAAGGGGAGTTGTGATCAGATCGATCGCATCGCAGATGTTTGCGATGATTGATCGGGAAGCTACACATGAAACATGCAATTGCGATGGTGCGATCAGTGCCTTAAGGATCAGCGCTCGGTCTCATGGGAAATAGCTAAAGAGGCTGGCGGAAAAGGGGCTGAGGCCTTAATATAATGTTCAAAGTGGGTTTTGGCCCAAAGGGGGAAAAGGGGAAAAACGGGGAGTTTGCAGAGATACAAGGGGTAAGAAGAGGCCTTTGAAGCACATATTTTAGCAATCGGTGTGGCTTATTGACTCCAGAACGGCAGAGGGAAAGGGATTGAAGAGCAGGGAATCATGAAAGGCTTCAAGGATGATGTCTTTTCAGGAGGAATCCATTCTTTGAAAGCTTAAAGACAGCCTGACCCCTTGTTTTCTTGCCAAAAATTAGCAAGGGGCTAAGATGATCAACCGTTTGTACATGCTATAAGACCTAGAGAAGCATGCATACCCCTTTGTTATGTGTTCCCTCCATTAGAGAGTTTTAACACCCTGGAAGAGTGTGTCATGCGATATGGATATGTTTAGGTGGGCCATATTGGTTTTAGACTCCATGAGGTGAAATTTTATATCTATAGGGAGTTCATCGAGAGGTTGGATGAACCATGTATGTGAAGGACTTCCTAGTAGACTAGCGGCTGCAGCGGTTGGGAACCCATGCATTTCGGTAGATGGTTGTTCCTTTATATGGACATCGACAATAGCATGAACAAGATACAAAACAGGACCAAATGTAGATTTTGCAGATGGATATTGAGACAAGTAGTCAATAAGGGGGTGTTTTGGAATATGTAATTCCTACTTGTCTTCAGTTGTGGCTTTCTATGTATAGAGTCTATTCCTATTCCATAGGAGTTAGCTAAATCTAAGTTCCTAGTTTGGTGTGAGGTTGAGATAACTTGCTCGGCTCTTGGCCCAAAGCCTGTAAACATTTTGGGTTCATATTTAAGAATTTTGGCTTTTAGACAGAATGTATATTCTTGTTGTCCACTAATCTATACTTACGATGATGTATATGTAATTCTTTTAAATTTTCCTTTAGAGTTGTAAACATAATATAATTTTTCTCTAGTTTTTTCCTTCTTTCTAGTACTGAAGTCATAATGGCCAAGGGACCATGAACTTGCCCTGTCACCACAGGCTCGGCTCTAAACCCCTGAGCCTCATTTTCCTTAGTTTTATCCCTCTTTTTATACATTAATGCATCTCATTTTGGTATTACCAGGTTGTATGTTTTATATTTTTCGTTTATGTGAAAACCAGAACCTCAACATTATATGTTCACTTATAGTTTACTATACTAAGTTTTATCAATTGCAATCTGGGGCTATAGTCTACTCTTTACAATATTTTATTTTCTATACTGAGTTTCTGATCTGAAAACATTTTGTAAAGGTTTCCAGGAACATATTATTTAATGTTAGTCTCCCTAACAAGACTTTACTTGGCTATTTAATTTGACTACCAAAGTCTGTATTCTACTTGTTTAAATATATTGAAGCCATATTTCTCGTACCAAACAAAGATAAACAGTTAACAGAATAATAATATGGGATTCATACTTTCTCCAAATTTTAAGTCTTTAACAACATATGCAGATACTTATCTATGTAATCTTGATTAAACTAATGGTTCCTCCCAACCGTGAGAGAGGTGATCACATCCTCTTCTTCTCCCGTGCTCCGCACTAGAGTAGTTGAAATTAGGAAAATTGTCAGGAGTTAGGCCTCACGACCTCTGTCCGTTAGGCCTTTGGACCTTTTTCCATCCTACACTTCCTTAGGGTCTCATAGTTCCACTGGTGTACCCAGCTCTGGACAACTCTCTTCTTCACAACATGTTGTTGTTAACCCTCATTCCCTTTCTGAATAGAGCCCCTTTCCCACTTGATGATTTCCTTTTTATCCTTTTGGGAAAAGTAACTTTTAGAAACCGCCTCTATCAATTTTAAATATGGAATCTTGGAATACTTTAACCATCCAGTTAATCCATTACTCAATATAATTATAGATTTTTATCTATGAAATAAAACTCAAGTCTTATTAACAAATTACCTCATTTGTTAATTCTCTTTCACTTAGCAATTAAAATGTATTTGTAAAAGTATATTAAACATAATTAAAATAAAACGAGGTGTTACATCTTCCCCCACTAAAGGTAAACATCGTCCTTGATGTTACATCTTCCCCCACTAAAGGTAAACACCGTCCACGGTGTTACTTGATCATGGAAAACATTTCAGGGTATGCTTCTCGAATAGAGTTTTCGTCCTCCCAGGTAGCCTCCTCCAAGCTAAAGTGCTTCCACTATACAACTTGGGGGATAACTTACCTCTGGAGCATTATTTCTCTCTAATGGAGAAGACGTTGGGGTTCTACTAGGATCTCGCCATCCGATTCTACCTACAAAACATCAGATATTTATAATTAATCTAATTAATTACTCTAATTATTTGTAACTAAAATGTAAACACAACTTACATGTACACTCTGCCATTTTATCAGATGCTTGGGGTCATGTTGTGTTGTTTGAATAGAGATACATGGAACACATTATGTACCAATATATGACTAGGAAGGCAGGGCTTGTCAACAAGCCACCGACCCTATTCGTTCTAAGATCTGGAATGGTCCACAGTACCTGGGAGCCAATTTGGCACAAGTATTCCACCTCACAATGCTTTTCTTGGGTTTAATTCTTACATATACGTGGTCACCTTCTCTAATTCTTGAAAAATTATTTTTCGGTTTGCATACACCTTTTGCCTATTTTGGGATGCTTTTAAATTATGTCTAATCTTTCTTACTTCTCGTTTCACATCCTCTAACATGTCTAGTCCAAGCATCAATTTGGTTTCCAGACTACTCCAATTTTTGGGGGTCTGGCATTGTCTTCCGTACAATGCTTCAAAAGGACTCATCTTGAGGGATTCTTGATATCCGTTATTATAAGAAAATTCAACTAGATGTAAATATCCTTCCCACTTTGTGGGTTGCTACATTACATACATGCACAACATATCTTCTAATATCTGATTCACCCTCTCCATTTGTCCATCCATTTGAGGATGTTAGGCAATACTAAAATGGATTTGTGTCCCCAACCCAGTGAATTATGCTTTCCAGAAAGCTGATGTAAACTTCACATCACGATTTGAGATGACGACTTTTAGAATATCGTGTAGTCTAAATATTTCTTTCATGAAGATATCAAAAATCTGTACGGTCTTGTAAGTTGACTGGATGAGTATGAAATGAGCCACTTTGTTGAGCCTATCCACCACCACCATAATTGAGTCATTATGACTTTTACTCCTTGGTAATCATGTGATTAAATCAAGTGAAATGACTTCCCATTTCCACTCTGGCATAGGAATAGGCTGAAGCAATCTTGCTAGGTGTTGGTTTTCCACTTTGACTTGCTCACACTCCAGACATTTGGTTGGGTATTCAACAATATTCTTACACATACTAGGCCATAAATAGTCTTTCGTAATTGTTGTTAACATCTTTTGATATTCGGGATGTCCTACATAGTGACTCTGATGATATTCATCCAAAATCAACTCCTTTAAGCTCATTTGATTTGGAACACATATCTTTCTTCAAACTATCGAGAGCTACTTATCATTAATTTCATAATCTGATTGCTTTCCTTGCTTTTCAACCTCCTTTGCTTGCTGCCATAAAAAATTATATTCAGGATCTCTCTCAGCCGCGCCCATGATTTTCTCCTAGAACTTAGATTCAACTTGATTAAAATAAAGTTAATAGATGCAATTTAGCTTTCTCCTTAAGGAATTTGCAACATGGTTTTCCTTACCTTTTACATGTTAAAATTCAAAATCGATTTTTCTTAGAAACACATTCCATCTTTCTTGACGGGCATTTAAATCAGCTTGTTTAAAGTAGCTATTCAAACTGCTATGGTCGATTCTTAGCACAAACCTTTTTCCCAGCAAGTAGTGCCTCCAAACTCGAAGGGCATGCAAAATAGCCGTTAGCTCTAAGTAATAGTTTGAGTACCTCTACTCATGTTCCTTTAATTTTCTAGATTCATAGGCTATAACCTTTCCATATTGGGTTAATACTGCTTCTACTCCTTCCTTACAAGCATCAGTGTAGACTTCAAATTTTTTACATGGATCTGCCACTTTCAACACATTTGCAGTGGTTAATAGTTCTTTTAGTTTCTCAAAGCTGCTTTAACATTATTTAGTGCACTTAAAGACTCACCCATTGCGTAGCAAGAAGGTAATGGGAAAGGATATCATAGAGAAACCTTCAATGAATCGCTACTAATAACTAGCTAGGCCCATGAATGAACGTATGTCAGCTACATTTCTAGGATCTCTTGACTCCATAATTGTCTGTATCTTTTCGAGGTCTACCAAAATTATTTTAGCTGATATCACATGGCCCAAATATTGGATCTTCTCCTTGTAGAAGTCAAATTTGCTAATTTTTGTGTAGAACTAGTGCTCCCACAACATTTTCAACACCAAGCATAAATTCTCTTTGTGTTCCTCAATATTCTTAGAATATGTTATCACCAAATTGATTCTGATAGGTTGCTCATCAATAAAATTAATGTAACTCTTTCAAACCACTTTTGGCTAAAGATTAGCCTCTTCAATTTGAGAGGGCTCTCTCAAGGAAATTTATGATTTTCAATGGAAATTATAGTAGATGGCTAGCTCTATATCTGTAACTTGATTATGATTGATTGCAGGTTGAAAATGTAAGAAGTTGCTATCATTGGGCTATGGGTTCAACATCAGTAAACTCAATGGGAATATTTTCTTCTTATGGAAACTAAGGAAAATAGAAGTTTAAATGAAAAGGTAGTACACACATACAACACAAGAAGAAAACATTAATTTAACCTCTAAAGGAAGTCAGAGCATGTTACCATGAGTTCTAAGTGATTAGACATCAAACTGACTGCAAATATTAAAGATGAAAGATATAGAACATAAAACACATTGAACACCTCCTTCGAATTTCAGGTAAAGAAGAAAATATCACTGTATATTACTGAAACTGAAAACTATTACAGAGTAGTAGTTTAGTACAATATTATCCAACCACTTGATATTCGATTTCCTGTATATAAGTAGACTTATTTTACATTACATAGGATTCTGAATCATCGAACCGTCAAACTGGTAACTAATCATAAATGACACATCTATTTTTGGAACATAAAAGACACCTATCCATTTAAGAGTTATTCTCCTAATAGAAATCTAGTTATGTTTATTACAACTACTAACTAAAGGAGTGCATAATTACATCAAAAGTACTTAGGCATTCTAATGGCACTATCCATCATAAAAAAGAATAAATGCCCTCACTGAACCACAAAACACTCATCCTATTTTTAAGGAAATGAGGACATGGAATTTGCTAACTATTGAGCTGAATCGACCCTTTTTTCCTGTGTTGTGTTGTTGCTAATGTGCTGGTGCAGTGGGGCAGTTTAGGACGTGGACCTCAATTCGCTGATATGCTGGTAGATGAGCTGAGAGCTGTGCGGGAAGATATGTTGTATGAATTGCATGCTTTCTACTACTTGACTCAACCTTTCTGTCTCGTTTTCGCCTGAAATCCTTTTGACATGTTAAAACCATTTTTGTGAATAAAACAACATGAAAACCAATATACCCATACTTGAAACCTTTTAAACTTTACTTCTGAAGTGGCATCGCATCTGTGTAATTCACAACCTTTACATTTTAGTTTATAAAGAATACAACTTGCAATGCGATGCGAAGGGGAGGCGACGTGGAGGGTCGGTGGGACAGGATTGCAGGCGCACATCACAACTTTTAGTTTTTGGTTATAAGCTACAGGGTTAACATCTAAGCTTTGCGATGTGTGGGGAGACGGACCCACTACAATGTAGCAGATTTTTATGAATCAACGAAGGTTTAATCGGTAAGTGTTACGAATTTTATATTTTATATCAATTTATTGAGATGGTTGTGCAATGGGGGTGGAGCTGCTGAGGTGGGGCCGACCTACCGCATCACAATTAAAATAAAAATGTTGCAGGGCTCACAAAGGTAAACCCAATGCAATGTGATGCATTCGCAATCATAAATCGACAATCACGTTTTTTAAAGTTTATTTCCAATGCAAAACACATAAAATCTACGAAATGCGATGAGGGCCCCACTTTGATCGCAATCGGGGAATGAAAAATAATGAAATGGTAAAGGTGGAAGGGTAAAGCAGAAAGGTAGAAAAAGGGTAAGTTTAATGATTTTCAATGGAAAATGAAATGAAAAGGGAAGCGTGATGGGTAAAATGGGTCCCACTTCATCATATTCTATCCTTCCAAATGTTTGTAGGAGATGGTAACGTAAATTATTTTGGGTTTTGGTCTATGGGAAAAGTGATTTTGAAAGTATGGGATTATATGAATGGAGAAGGATTCCAAAAGGGAAAAACACAGGCCTAGTCTCGAAAAGTGTCAAATTGTAGCAATAGGCTAGGGCTTTTGGAAAAATGGTGATTTGGGAACCCTTAGGAAAAAAAAGGTGAAAATGGTAAAAAAGGAAGTGAGGTCAATGATAATGACGGAGATGAGGTGAAGGAAAAGTAAAATAAGGCAGGATGGGTGGGATACAAATACCAGTGCTAACAGAACCCTATCAATGAAATTGTTTAAATTTATGAGTGATAACAGAATAGATCAATATATTATCAATGAAGATTAAAATGAATTTATCCAAAAAGGGGTTAAAGATACCATGCATCAAGCTCATAAAATTTGTTGGTGCATTGATTAACCAAAATGGTAATACCACAAATTCATAATGCCCGTACCTAGTACGAAAGGCTGGTTTGGATATGTCCTCCTTAATCCGTATCTGATGATATCCAAATCTCAAGTCAATATTGGAGAATACAATTGCTACTTTCACTTGATAAATAAAGTTGTTTATACGTGGCAATGGATATTTGTTTTTGACAGTCAGCTTATTAAGCTATTGTTAATCCATGCACATCTGCATCATACCGTCCTTCTTCTTAACAAACAACACTAGCACTCCCCAAGGAGACACACTTGGCCAAATGTATCTTTTGTCCAATAGTTCCTGCAGCTGTATTTTTAATTCTATCAATTCAGGCACACTCATTCTGTATGGTGCTCATGACACAGGGGTTACCCTGGGTATTAATTAAATAATAAAATCAATATCTCGCCTCAGGGGTAGTCCTGGAATATTTTCAAGAAACACGTCCTTGAACTCCTAGAAAAATGGTATATTTTTCATCATAAGGGTCTTGTCTTTGGAGTTAGAAAACCCCACCTAGATTGCATAAAGTTGACACCCATCTTTAATACACTTACCCAGTTGGGACGCTATAATAGGACGTAATTGAAGTGGATTCTTAATTCTTGCAATTCTTGATAGGTTCCATCTTCTGCCTTACAATGGATAACTTTCTCCTTGCAGTCCACCAATGACCAATGTTTTTCTAACCAATCCATTCCCAACAAAACATCGTATGAGCCCAAAGGTAGAATATTATGTTCTACAATTATATGTTGCTCTGCTATATCCAGAGTACAATTTGAGACTTTAGCATTGACTCGTCTCCTTGCCCCTGTAGCCAACTACACTAGCCATGGGATTTTAAATATCTCGCTTCGCAACATACAATTTTCAACTACTCGAGGATTTATATAACTTAAACTGGCACTAGGATCAACCAAAATGGAAACAATTTTGGATTGTAGCTTACCTTATATTTCTATCATAGTTGGCTGGAATCCGCTTCTCAATATTCTAGTGCAGCATTGATCTTTGGTATATTTTGAGCAACATCCCCCACTGTAGACGCTTCTTGCAGGTTGGCTTCCACTTCATTCCTTCCGCTATGACAAAAATTCTTAAAGTAATGTGCCTCACCACAACCCCAACATTTTAATGGTGGTTTCTGGGACTATCCTAGGTCTGACCTGTTGGATGCCTCAATTGGTCGCTCTTTAGCATCCCATTTGGGCCTTTGCTGATTTTTCCAAAATTGCCTATTTGTTGAATTCCTTACAACAGTTTTATAATTCCCATATCTTATATTTTTAAGATTTGAGGAACCTTTCTGTTCTTTCTTTGGTGGCCAATTTTTTCCAACTTCACCCTATGCCTTGGACTGTTGATAGCACATCTGTGCTTTTCGAATTAGCTCATCCATCATCTTTGGATTTACAAATCAATTGTATCCTTCATGTGGGTAGGAAAATTACTCAAAAATCGTTGTAATTTTTCTTTCTGATCCCTTAAATATGGTGTGTACCTTAACAGGGAGGTAAACCTAGTGATGAACTCATCCATAGATAATTAACCCAACCTTAAATCATGAAACTCGAGATTTTTCATCATAGAAGCATTATGTTAGATACTTTTCCTTGAAATACTGTTGCAACACATCCCAAGTCACATTCTGATCTTCAATTCCATGCACGTTTTTCACCTCTTCCCATCATAATGTAGCTTTTTCCCGCAATTTATAGATATCCAACTGAGCTTTCAGTTTTACTGTTGTACTCATACGCTTGAAATATTTATTCATGTTAATTATCCATGCTTTCGCCACTTCTTCAGCCTCTCCATCGAATGTAGGAGGCTCAATTTTACAGAATTCCCCTTGTAATTCTACTCTCTGCTTCTTCATCTCTTGTTGATTTGAAACATTCTCGAATTCAGCTTCATTGTACGCCCTACTCTTATTACTTTGCTGAGTATGGATTCCATCCAAATTTTCATGAATTTGCTATTGTTGCTCACCTTCTTCATGGACCTCTCTCTTTGGGCTAGGTTGTGCAGTAGGATGATTCTGCTTATCTGAGAGACTCTAGAGTATCCTTTCTTGTTCCCTCATCAATATTTCATTCTTGATTTGTACCCGAATCATCTCTGTCTGGAGTTATTGCATTGTGTCCAACAATTTGTTAGTGTGTCATTGTTGTTCTTCCGACAATATATTTGTTTGCTAGTTCTAGTCCATGCTCAATTATACCCAAATTTCTGGGTCAATCTTCGGATTCGACGGGGGTTGAGCTTCCCCAGTAGTCCTTGGTGTTTGATGATTGGATCCTCTCCTCATTGGAAATTCTATCAATCTTCCTATCACTGTGCATATTTCAAAACAAGAAATTGAAACACCTGGTTATCTCAATGGCCCATCTGGCCTCAGCGTGTAACCACATTCTAATACCAATTGTCACTTCTAAACTATTCACATTAAAAAAAAAAAATTACTTACCATGCACTCTGATTACAAATCATTGTTAATTTAAATAGGACAACCCAATGCATGATTATAACTTTACCATAGTTTTATTTTCCACCTTCGTGCTCAGCATGTGGATAACATGTGTTAGGATTGAATGCCCGTACATAATGTTATTAACTTGGTACTTTGGATTGTTTGTCATTATAATGTATTTATTAGAATTCATATGATTCAACATTATAATTACCATGATTTTTGTGATAAGGCTATACTAGCACAAAACTAGTTCTATACAATGGTTTTATCATGGGTTTTGGTTTAAATAATGGTTGCCTCCTCGATAAGAGGAATTGAGTTGATAGATGTGTGTCATTGAGTTTAATACCACTCTTGTCCACTGTTGATCTGGAGCTCATATGATCCGACGGTCGTAAGCCTTGAGGGGATGGTTAGGGTAACTAACCCACCCTGATCTCCAATAATCTGATTCATTATTCCGCTGCAAGATTGGTCTCACTACCGCTTTGCAATTTCTCACCTCCACTCTATGGTAATGGCATCTTTACTGCATGGAACAGTCCTCATCTTGACGGAGCTGGGCTCTTTCATCTTACAGAGGTCCTGTCCGTGTTTGGTCACGGGGTTCGGTGGATTTATTCGATGGTGGAGTTTCTTGTCTCAAAGAACCTCCCGATCACTTCCTTGCATCGGATAACTTAACACTGCCAGTCATCATTTACTTGTTTTGTCTCTATTTCTCTGCGTCGTTTAATCTTGAAGAGGGTTTTTTAATAGTTTTACCCATGAGAGGGTTTCATTATTCAGTCAAATTCTTAGTTTTTACTTATTTAGACTCAGGGACAATGAGGTTGTATAATTTATGGCTTGATTCCGACACCAATCTCTTCGTTTCTCTGTATTTTCAAGCGAGGGAGATTCCTACTCCTACCCTAACCACCACAGGTAGCATTCAGAGGTTTTTTCCACTGATTTTTTTTTCATGAATGGTTTATGTTTTGTGTCTATAATCCTTAGATGCCATAGCTCTCACGATTTATTTCTTGTTTATTCACAAGTTGGGCAGCACATGGAGGGGCTTCTTTCTCCTTGGCTCAAAGGCTTCAGGGAAACCAACCCAAGTATGCTTTCAATACGATAATCTCAATAATTTCATATTTCAATTTACAGCTCCTAGTTTACTGAGGGGTAATACCCTCTGCATGCACAAGTGTAACAAAAACCTCTGTACCTCTCTTGCATGTAAGGAATATAATGGGTATTTTATGTTTAGTTTAATAGTTCATGGCAAGTTTACTATTCTGGCTTCCTTGTTTAGCCTTTTACATTCATGATTGAGTCCACCCTAATCGGGTCTGAGGACTATTGTAACTTTCGCCTATATGACATGTATAAAATTAGACAGTTGTATCTACGATATATGATATGGATATTCTTGTAGTTAAACCCTATCATTTTAACATGGTGGTTTTTATTATATTTTCGGTTTTCTCCTATGCATAGGACATGGTGGAAATATTTCTTTATACATGTTGATACTATTGTATAAACTTGCTTGTCTCTTTGTCGCAAGCCTGTAAACATTATGGGTTCATATTTGAGAATTTTGGCTTTTAGAAAGAATGTATATTCTTGTTTTCTGCTAATCTATACTTACAATGATGTACATATATAATTATTTTAATTTTTCCTTTATAGTTGTAAACAAAATTTAATTCTGCTCTAGTTTTTTCCTTCTTTCTGGTACTGAGGTCATAATGGCTAGGGGACCATGACCTTTCCCGATCACCATAGGCTCGGCTCTAAAGCCCTAAGCCTTGTTTTCCTCAGTTTTATCCCTTTTTGTATACATAAATGCATCTCATTATATTATTACCAAGTTGCATGTTTTCTTTATTTTCATTTACGTGACGACCAGAACCTCAACATTTTATGTTCATTTACCATTTATTGTACTAAGGTTTATCAATTGCAATTTGGGGCTATAGTCTACTCTTTATGATATTTTATTTTCTATACCAAGTTTCTGATCTAAAAAAAAATTGTAAGGTTTCCAACAACATATTATTTAATGTTAGTCTCCCTGACAATACTTTACTTGGCTATTTATTTCAACTACCAGAGTCTGTATTCTACTTGTTTAAATATATTGAAGCCATATTTCTCATACCAAACAAAGATAAATAGTTAACAGAATAATAATCTAAGATTCATACTTCATCTAACTTTTAAGTCTTTAACATCATATGCAGATAATTTTCTCTGTAATCTTGATTAAACTGATGGTTCCTCCCAACCGTGAGAGAGGTGATCAGGTCATCTTATCCCCCTATGCTCTGTACCAGATTAGTTGAAATTAGGCAAATTTTTAGGAGTTAGGCCTCAAGACCTCTGTCCAGCCTACACTTCCTTACGGTCTCAAAGTTCCACTGATGTACCTAGCTCTAGAAAACTCTCTTCTTCACAATATGTCTTTGTTAACCCCCATTCCCTTTCTGAACAGAACCCCTTTCCCACTTAAGGATTTCCTTTTTATCCTTTTGGGAAAAATAACTGTTAGAAACTGCCTCTATCTTTTTTTACTTTGGAATCTTGGAATACTTTTACCATTCGGTTAATCCATTACTCAAGATAACTAACAGTTTTTATTTATGAAATAAAACTCAAGTCTTATTAATGAATAACCTCATTCATTAATTCTATTTCACTTAACAATTCAAATGTATTTGTAAAAGTCATTTAAACATATTTAAAATAAAATGGGGTGCTACATCAAACATATGAACACGATCCCGAAAACATCAAAATTTAACAAATTTTTAGTGTGACAGTGATAATCACATTCACCATGCTTAAAAATAATAATGTAAATGTTTTTTTGGCTTAAATAATAAATTTTAGTTTAGTTATTTATTTTTTATATTTTAATTTTATAATATTTGCACAAAGTTAATATTTAATGTAATTAGTCATTATTTATAAATGAGAAATAGCATAATTTCAGTATTATCAAATAGTATGGATTTTAAATAATTCAAGTTATTTATAATTTTTATGTTTTGGATAAGAGATCTTTTTGGAACAAAATTCCCATTATTACCTTAGGACATTGGTACTATTTTCTTTAATAAGAATTTAAAGAGATTCCATCTATGCATAACTAATAAACCTCAAAAGTTTAATTTTTGTTTTGTTTTTGGTTGAATTAATTCAATTATATTTTTTGTTTTGTTTTTGGTTGAATTAATTCAATTATATGCAAGGAGAGAATAACATAAAGATAGAGATATTTTTTATTATTTTATTAATGAATTTTTTTTTGAAAATTTATAATATATTAAAGCCTTAACTAAAATTAAATGATGGTGAAGACATAAAATCAAATTATTTATCACCATTCAACATCAATAGTGTAGTGTGATTGTTTTAAAGGTTTCTCTCCATCCATGTATAATTTTCCTTTCACATGCATGGATGAAGCTCATGATGTAAACCTTGAGTTCTATGAGCCATTTATCAATTTCAATTGTTTCTTTTAATGTATTTTACTTAATTATATTTTATTATAACACCACACATTAGTATTTTCCCATGTGAGTGTTTTTAGAAGGCAATTATACCTTTTTGTTGAAAAAAGTATAAATTTTCTGTACAAATCTATATAAATAATATATTAAAATGAAAAAATACATTATTAAAGTTTATAAAAAAAAAATTCTAGAATTAGAGTTCTTATTATCTTTGTGTAGCCAGAGATAATGCAATCATGAATTATCTTGTTATTTTAAATGTAATTTTTATTAATATAAAGTTGTATGTCTTTATTGTTTTTTACTCTAGTTTAACTATATTTAAACCAATTCAGAGTAACTACTCTATATCCCTTGTTCAAATGTAGGAGCTAGTTCATACCTCAAAGCTTAATAATTGAACTAAGCTGTGGGAACACTAGCTATGCGGCTTACTGGCTTCTCCTAGCTGTAAGTGTGTATTGGTCTGCACCATTAGATTAAATGTTAGACAATTGCAATTTTGTATGCTCTCGGATTAATGGTTAATAATTAAGAGAAAAACTAATATTTAGAGTGATGTTTATTGGTTGTCCTTTTAAAACCAATAATGACCCTCGATATATCATTTTGACAACGAGAGGAGCCATAGGTGTTGCAATTGGTGCACAAACCCCTACTTTAACTAAATCTAGCCTTATTGAGACACTTTGCCTTTGCCCCATGAAGATTTAGGCCAAATTTAATGTCATGGGTAGTTGCAATTTGTTCATATAATTTGTGGGCATTTGATTTTTCGGTTGTGATTAGTTGGCATCATAGGACATATTAATGGCACTAGACATCAGAGGCCTGCAACTGGCAAGCATTCCAAGTTGGAAAGGTAGTGTATTTACATGTGCCGAGGACTTGGAAGGAGCTCCCATGTTGGGATATTCTTATGATGGTGAAGGGAACAGAAATTTCGAGAATAAGAAGGGCTTAGAGAAACTGGAGGTTAAGGTTATCAGCATGATGTGTGCAACCTGTTCAAATTTTATGGAGCAAGATGTGGGGAATTTATCTAGGCTTAAAACACTTCTGTAGCACTAACCCCACTTCTGTCGCACTACTTCAGAAAAAGGTCGATGTAACTTATGATCCCTAGAAATTAAAGGCAAGTGAATAATCATTATGGTTTTCATGTTTTGTCTCCTCTGATTTTCTTTGTATTTTTCCTCTTTTTGCATGGGAAAAGGGGTTTCTATATTAGAGTGTAGTTTCTTTGGTATTATTGAAGAAATTTTGCATTCTGCGGCGAGTCAAGGGTTGTGGCGTTTATGAATCTATCATGTAATTATGCATATAGGGAGCGCCATTTGTATAGATCCTTGTACCCCTGTTTTGTGTGGTTGCGTGGCTCTTGGCATTGGTGATATCTCAAAAGGTTCGCTTTCTCACTGTTGAAGGTGATGGAAAATTTTGAAGTCGTCTTGTTTGATCTAAATATGAACATTGGGACCTTATTCACATCTTTATCAATTGATTAGACCTTGGGAGTTGATTGCACACATTAGCAGGGACTGAACCAATTTTTCTTCTTCTTGGCTTGGGAGATCTTCCTCTCTACATTATCTCAGAAGGTGGATTTGTGGAGGAAACTGCAATTTTTATGACATAATAATTATTATGAATAATCATAGTGATTGTGAGTTGTTTCTCCTTCATCAAAGACTCTGCATTGACACACTCAGACTCCTCTTGTAGATTTTGGATGGTCCTCCTAATCTCCTAAATGGTTTCTTCGATTGTGAGTAGCTCATATCTAGGAGGTAGTTCATGTCTACGAGGTGGTTCAATGATATAACATTGAAGGTTCGTTGAATGATGCCTATATGAAATTTGGGTAATATTAGATGGGCTCAAATTGAAGGGGGATGAGAGATGGGAAAGACAGAGATGGACTACAAGTTAGTGCTTGGCTTTTAACAACATCTAGCTTTTGTTGTAAATGAGAAAGATGCATTCTTAATTGTTGGTTCTCCATTTGCACTTCAAGAACCTCAAACTCTTCATTTGCAACGCAAACCTGCACATTTGAAAATCGTAAAGATCACTCTGCATCATCATTAATCCTTATTTTCTCATAGGAAAAAGTAATACACAACTTGAAGAAAAATTTATATATCTCCCACCTTTGTGCATATTTTCTTTGCTCGATCTGCCCAATACAGAGTATTGTGTGCCTCTAAGTATGGAAGATTATGAGGATTGGTATTCACAATCATTATTGTCTGAAGATCCCCTTCTAATGAATCATTCAATTCACAAAGATATATTATAAGTTAATGAGGATAAGCATCCATGCCTTCTCAAGATAAATCATGCTAATAAAAAAAGCAGCATTGGACTAAAAAATGTTCTCATATGCCCTGATCACTCAAGAATTTTTCATTGCCTATACTTATGTATCTCTATAAATGAGTAGTTAAGCAATGAGCAGTTTATGTTGGCCCCTTATACAGGTATGATTGGTCTGTGGTCTGTGATAATAGCTCTCTTAGAATGAGCCATTTCTACAAGTGACAATTTTCCCACATGATTCATTGCACTCTGATTGTCTTGACGAAACAAAGTCATCATCGTCAACAACCAATCACATGAAATGTACATGAATCAACTTATTTGGCATGTATAAACCATTTCTATTCTACGAAATATTCATGATAATGTGTAATCCCTTCAGCCACATTACCCTAAAACAAACTGGAGAAATTCTATATCGTCCAGGTTAAGAAAAGATTTCAACTATTCCAAAAGAGACACAACTAGTCACAAAAGGATTCATAGAGTCTACCATTCAGTAAATTTAGTGTTCCTAAATTGCTTCCATTAATTATCAACCAGGGCTAGTAAAATGATGAAGTGTGGTGCACTATATGTGCCTAAGTGACCCTTACCTTACTTCGTTGTTTGTGTTTTTCTTGTTGTTTTTAGGGTTTTGTATTTTTAGTCCTACGCTATTTAGAAAAGTGAGAATAAATCTAATTAAAAAGGAAGAAAAGGAAGTATTATGAAACTAAGTTAATTTTCTATGAAAGAAACCAAAGTTTATGGACAAGTTCTAAGACCTAGTTTTGGGAAAAAAGACAAAGCAATTACTTCAATTAGTGAGTAAACCTAATCCATGGATCTATGACTCAATTTAGATTTAAAAAATGAAAGTAGGGAAATGTGTCAACTATTGTACTTCAGGTTGTTTCAACATTCAATGATTAGGTCAAATCCCTATGAGATGAAATCAACTGTTTGCACTTTAGTTGCCAAAATCTAAAATAGAAAATAGAGAATGCAATTGAAATTTATCTCAGATGCTTTAATTACTCCATCTACCCAATATGTGGAGAGTGACCCCCTTGAGGTAATGTATCTAAGAAATAATTGCATCTGTCTAAACTAAAGAATTACAGTAACTCAAACACTGCATTTAATCTAATCATTTAATCATCCTTGCAAAGTATATTCACATTAAACTCTGTCAAGTTTACCTTTAAGAAGATTTTTTTGTTGCAATGAAATGGGGATCTTCTATCTACAACCAATTAAGTGAATAATTAACTTATCAAGTCTCATCCAATTCTGAAGCTTGTGACCCCTTGGTATGGCTTTTGGATAAATCAATTACACCCTTAATTCTTAGCAAGAAAATAACAAGAAATGAAATCTATTCAATCACTGCTCTTATAAGACATTCAACCATTCAATATAAGATTTGGTAAATAGGAAAAATGGACTTCATAAATTCTTAGTTAGACACATCAATTGACAACTATTTTTGAAAGATGAAAGCAAGGAACTAAGCAACCATGTTTCTCAACACTTCAACTTTTATTCCAATCCTGAAGACAAAGTTACCTATCTCTTTGAAAATGTTTCAGAAGGAAAATCTACACAGTTGCATCTAAACTTATTGAAAACTAGAAATTAAGCATGAACAGAAAAAATAAAAAAAAAAATAAAAAGAAAAAAGAAAATAAATAAATAAATAAATTGAAGCAAATCTAACTAGAAAACATTAAAAACCTTCTTTAGCAGCAAGGGCCCTCTGCTACTGAGTTGGTTAATTCCTTAGCTCCTTAAAACTGTGATCAAAACAACATCTGGGAACTGATATTCTTTATTGAAACAGAGTTTTAGAAAATAGAGTATCTCATTGTAATTCTGAACTTGTGCTACAAAAACTTAGCTTGTTCTCGGTTCTATAGAACCTCTATTTATAAGAAATTTTCATAACTAACTGTGAATAAAGATAGCTACAGGTGTATATTCAAATTATAATCAAACTGGGACTCTTAGGACTCATGATTTTCTACAGAGAAAATCAAGAGTCCTAATTTCTATGTGAAATGTTCTCTTGAATTTGAGCTTTGACCAGCGGATTAGGCCTCTTTATTTGTCGACCTAGTCCTTATGGATAGGAAGAAATCCATGTAGGAGGGATTCTGAGACTACCCATGTGGACCATTCCTTCAACGGACACCTGTAACATATTCAACCACAAGAGTAGCTACGGTACGCCTGGTTGCCTATGGAACAAGCTGCATTCTGTAGCCAATCTGGAAAAACTTATTAAAATAGCAAAAACCATGAAAATAAAATATGTAAATCAATTGAATGTATCCTTGAGACAAAAATAAAAATTCTTCATTGATTAGGGCTTATGAATTGATGAAAGAGAGGTGAAATGGGATGAGAAATTTGTAAAGGAAAGGGCAATTTTGGGGTTCAACATACCCCCACTGCAAAACCATTGCTTGTCCTCATGCAGTTTACCAAAATTTTAATTTCTTCTGCCTTACTACATGTGCTCTAATACTTCAGCCAAAACATCCAGCCTTATTCTTCTGTTTCTTTTGGAAGTCAATTTTATCCTTGACATTTTCATGAGTAATTTGAATCTTAGGTTTATGAGTGCTCTGTTTAACCTCTTGTTTTTCTTCTTCAGTTTCCTGTTTTCCTTGTCTAATATCTCTAGCTGTAAAGTAGAGTTATCATTCATTGTATTTTTCAACTTGACTTGCTCTTTCAAAATCTCATTTTCATTCTTAATGTTTCTGTTCAATATCTCTAATTCATACTTATCTTGCTTAAGAGTTTCAATCAGAGGTTCTTGTGGATTGACAGGCATTTCTTGACTGATTGAGGCACTTATTTCCAATGATTCCACATAATCATATATTTTTTGCTGAACTGGGTCTATACCAGGAGATTTTCTACTAGGGCCTTATTCAAAATGATATAGAGGAGAGTTTTGAGGGCTGAACGTAGGAGAATTGTTAACATGTGTTTGAACTAAGGTTTCTTCATCTTCTATATTTATGAATTCTATCTCCTTTGTCAATGTCTTTTTCATAATACCTCAAAGTCTATAGCTCCTTCTCAACTTTGGTGGATTCTCATCCTCTTTATCAATATCCTCACTTGCTTTCTTTTCTTTTCCTTTGGACCTAATTTGTTTTCTAATTTCTGTTAACTTCTCAAAAATTAGTTCTTCATCTTCTTCCTGTGGTGGGGTGTCAAGCTTGTTTTCAATAACCATGCCATTTTTCTTTCTTCTACTTCTCCTAACATTTCCTTCCATAGGTGGTGCTTCTGCCTATTCTTGAAATGATTTCTCACAAGAAAATCTTCCCAAATGTCCCCTATGCTCTTTAAGTGGAATTCAACCAATATTTTTACTAAGCCATGATGATGCGGAGTGGTTTCTAAAATTTGGACTCACTTTTGTACATTGGAAGCCATTCTCTTTAGACTATTGAGTAAAAAGAAAGGTAAGTTTACCTCACCATATTCTAGAAAATTCATTAATAGCCTGATATGGTAAACATACATAGTTCCAAACCCCCCTTCACATGTTATAATTTTTTGCAAAATTAGTAGCATGTTTCTCCAATTAATTTTCAGAGAAGTACTTGGAATTCCTTTCCTAAAGATTGAAACATCCATACCTGGATTTCTAAGCATCTCCTTCCATGACTCATTATGAAATTCTTTGTTTTTGAACCACCGTTTTCCTTGCCTTGGGAGTTTTGTTGCTTCAAACAAAAATGATTCTATTATTGTGAATTTGATGTCTCCAATCTCTACCTCAGCCCCATCAAAAGATCTAGCAATCGATTTGGTAATCTCCTTATGGAAGCCATCAAACTTTTCTATAAAATTCAACCATCCTGCTTGTTGTAGTAGCTCCCTGACTTGTGGATATACCTCCATTTATTTGACTCCTACTGGCTCTGTTCTGAAAATTAGACCCATTATTCTCCTATGCAGAGTATCTTCTCCTTCAGAATTACCCTTCTGTGTTTGAAAATGGATTCACTGCAAAGTGTGATGGAGGTGAATGAACGATGGAGGTAATTAAGCCATGGAAGAGAATGAAATGGCTATGGATCTGATGAAGAGTTGATACGATCTTAGAGGGACATGGCCTAATAGGTCACGTTTATGATTATGACCATTATTCATTAATCAAGAGTTTAATGATGGATCGTTATGGAATGTTAGATAAGGGATATGGTAAAGATATTTCATGACAGGGGTTAATCAATTTGAATGATAGGTTTCTTAGGAAACATAAGATTATACACATTGTACCTATTTCATGTTTTAACTTTTTGCTATTAAAATAGTTTTTCACAAATTACCTCAGAATTTAACCTTGTTGCATGTTATGCTTGATTTTGTTCCTTAGGTCCTCCTTTTTGTGGCATGGTCATCTTTAGAACATAGTCCCATGGTCCCTTCTTGTAATCATCTTGTATGTATTTTGGAGTAGGATGCAGAATCAGATTGGCTGCAGAATAGGATCAGCTACAGAATATGAATAGCTGCAAAATGTACCTGGATGTAGAATCTAATCTGGCTGTAGAATGTGATCTATCAAAAGAATATGAAGTATGGATGTGGATGTGGAGTGAGATGGAATATGAATATGGAATGAAAAAATGTTATGATGGAATGAAAGTGAAAATAGAATGGAAGTGGAATGAGATGAAATATGGAGTGAAATGAAATGAATTTACAATTTTTATTTTGCAAACATGAACACTTAGTTACAGAAAATAAAAATGAAAGTATAGGATGTCAGAGAGTTTTGATTTTCACCCTGTACTTTCTGCATAAGAATGCCAATCATTGATTGGTTTACATACTTATACTTTATTTTTATTTATTTATTTATTTATTTTTATTTTATTTTATTTTTTATCAATAGAAAAGTAAAAGCTAAGTTAGTGAAGAAGAAGAAGAATTCTTCACTAACTCCATATCAATGTTATCCTGAAATTTTCTGACAAACTCTTCTCTTGAAAGTGGCTTATGATATAATTTCAACCTATGACCATTTACAAGAAGAGATACCTTTTCTTCATCTATTGTTCTGATCTTTACTGCTCCATTTTCAAATACTTTCTCAATATCATATGGCCCAAGCCAATGAGTTTGAAATTTCCCTTGAAAATCCTTGAATTTTGAGTCAAACAAGAGTGCCCAGTCCCCTTCTTGAAACTTCTTCTCTTTGATATACTTGTCATGCCATTTAGTCCTTTCCTGCTGGACTATGCTGGTTCTTTGGACCACATCTTGTCTGATTTCATCTAGTTCATTAATTTTCTCTAGTCTATGCCTCTGTGCTTCTATCAAGTCAAGTCCCAGTTGCACTGCCATCTTGAAGATTTTGATATAAAATTATATGGGGAACAGGACTTGTTTCCCAAAAACAAGTTCATAAGGAGTATGTCCTATTGTGTTTCTCCATGTAGTTCTATAGGCCCATAAGGCTTCAAGAAGCCTTTCTACCCAATCTCTTCTATTTAGATGAACAGTGTTTGTAAGAATTCCTTCAATCACCTTGTTGGTAGATTCAACCTGGCCGTTTGCTTGTGGATGGTAAGGGGTAGACTTACTGTGCTTGGTTTTGTAATTTTCTACCATCTTTTGCACCATCTTTGATGTAAATTGAGCTTCTTGATCTGTTACAATTTCTCTTGGAACACCAAAATGAGTAAATATATCCTCAAAAGGAAAATTTACTACAGACAATTCATTAGAAAAATGTAATGCTTTAGCTTCTACCGATTTAGTGACATAATCAGTGCATACCAGGATATACTTCTTTTATTTAGATGGAGGATTGATAGGTCCAACAAAATCCAAAGCCCATTTTTCAAAAGGTTCAATATGTACCTGAGGTTGTAATGGAATTTCATTTGAAGGAGCAGGTTTCCCTACCCTTTGACAACTGTCACACCTTTTAACATATTCTTTGGCACCTTTGAAGATGGATGGCCAATAATATCCTAAATGAAGGATTTTATAGGCTGTCCTCTTGTTAGCAAAATTTCCACCACAGGGTTCATCATGACATGCCTTAAGAATTTCAGGCATTTCAGCTTCTCGAACACATCTTATGATAATAAGATTTGGACCTGTCTTGTACAATTCATTAGTAATCCATGAAAAATTTGCACTTGTTTGAATTATTTTTCTTTTCGCTCTAGCATTCATATTTGAAGGTAATTTCCCTGAAACTAAGTAATTGGCAATATCTGCAAACCAAAGAGTTTGAGTAGTTATTGCAAAGAGATATTCATCAGGAAATTTATCCTCAACTAGAGTATTGTCTTTGATATTTTGGATTCTAGATAGGAAATCAACAACTGTATTTTGTTTTCCAGGCCTATTTAGAATAGTAATGTTAAATTCTTGTAGCAGCAATAACCATCTTATGACTCTGCTATTAGTAACAGATTTATTCATTAAATACCTAATTGCAGAGGGATCTGTGTGAACAAAGGTTTCATAGCCTGTTATGTAATGTCTGAATTTATTGATAGCATGAACAACAACTAAGAATTATTTTTCAATTACAGTATAATTAAACTCTGGAGGAATCAAAATTTTACTTGTATAGTAGATGGCATAAGGGATCAAGTACTTTTGTCCTAACACAACTCCTAGAGTTATGTCTGAAGCATCTGTTGATATATGAAAAGGTAGCTTCTAGTTAGGCCCTCTTAAAATGGGTGCTTCAGAAATTTTTTCTTTTAGGGTTTCAAATGCTAACTGGCAGTTAGAATTCCATTTGAATTCACAATCCTTGGTGAGTAATTTGAAGAGAGGGGATGATATCTTGGTGAGGTTTTATATAAATCTTCTATAGTACCCTGTGAATCCTAGAAAACTTCTAACATATTTTTGACAACTTGGAACTAATAGTCTGGAGATGACTTCAACTTTTGATTCATCAACTTTATTTCCATCTCCTGAAATGTGATGTCCTAAAACAATCCCTTCATTAAACATCATGAAAAAAATTTCATGACTTAGTGAAAGGTTTTCTTCTTTACACCTTTTTAGAACTTTTTCCAAGTTTTCTAAAGCTTCTTTAAATGAATTACCATAGATTGTAAAGTCATCCATGTATACTTCTACACAATCATGTATTAGATCAGAAAAAATTCCTAGTACTGCCCTTTGGAATGTTGCAGGTGCATTGCATAATCCAAAAGGTAGTACTCGATAGGCATAAGTTCCCCAAGAATAGGTGAATGCGGTTTTATCCTGATCTTCAGGTGCAACTTGAATTTTATTATAACCACTGAAACCATCCAAGAATGAGAAATACTTTTTGCCTGCTAATGTACATAACACTTGATCTATAAAGGAAAATGGTCTTTAAGAGTAGCTTTATTCAATTCTCGATAATCAATGCATACCCTCCATTTACCATTTTTATTGGGTACAATCACCAAAGGAGAAACCCACTGACTATTTGAAATGGGATAGATAAAGTTGACATTCAACAATTTCTGCAACTCTTCTTTGACAATCTCCCAAAGATTTGGATTCATCCTTCTCTGAGGTTGTCTGATAGGTTTACAATATTCCTCTATGTAGATGTGATGAGTGAAATTATTAAGACTAATCCCTTTCATGTCAGTATATTCCCATGCATATGCAGATGAATGTTTTTGTAATGTTTTGACTAACTCTTCTTGTTGTAATTTTTCTAGGTTTTTATTTATGTTCAAGGTTTTTTCTGGAAATATTTCAATTGTAGAGCTACCAAATTCTTCCATAGAGTAAAGAGACATCTTCCTAGATGACAAAAATTCAATATTATATCTTTCTTGGAATTGATCATGTCCATATTCTGGAGATGATTCATAATTTTCTATAGTATTCAAGATCTAACCATCTTCACTAATGTTTGAAATAGTGAAGAGAGGTTGTATGTCTTCTTCATCATCTATTTATGTGATTGTTCTTGTTGGAGGATACAAAGTGAATTGCTTAGTTGAATTACCATCGAGATGTACATATCACCAGATCTACAGCTGATGAAAACATTAATTGTAGCCAACCAAGGTCTTCCTAGAATAAGAGGATGTCCTCCTAGATCATTTTTAGGAGTTAAATCATAAAGTCAACATGATACCCCCAAGAATCTAAGGACACTGAAATATCTTCTAACACACCATCTGGCTTGATTACAGACCTGTTTGCTAACTAGAGTAATGTGGGTGTATAAAGAAGATTAGGAAGCTTAAGTTGTTTCATGGTTTGCTTACTCGTGATGTTTACTGTTGCTCCTAAATCAATTAATGTGTTTGGGATTTCAATTCCATTGATATGTGTTTTGACAACTGGACTTCCAAGATCTAGATATTTTTTAATGGCAATTTTCCCATCATTATGTCTGCTATTTTTCCTACCAGTTGAATTTTCTTTATTTCTTTTACTTTTCTTCTGGGTTTCTTCATACTCAAATCCTTTATTGTTTTAGCTAAGGTTGGGATTTCCTTGATGGCTTGTAATAATGGAATTTTAATACAAACATTTCTTAATTCATCTAGGAAATCATAGTTAGGCAACATAATACATTTTTCTACAGCTCTATCAATTTATAATCTTTCAAGAAAAGGAAGTGTAGAAGTAGATGTTGATGGTTGCTCTAACATAGGAGTTGAATTCATTGGTTCTTTCTGTTTTTCTTTTTCAATGTTTTGGTTTTGAAGAGATGTGCTTTCTTCAAAACTTTTATTAATTTGTAGAGAATCTTCCTCAGAATTGTCTTGTTCTTGTATTACCACAGAAGGTTTCTTCTTTTCAAGTATCCTTCCACATCTAAGTTGGACATCATTAAGATCTAGAGGAGTAATTAAATAATTTGGAAATTGTTGACCTTTTATCATCTAGGTACTCAGAGGGTTTTTATTGTTGGGGTGTCGTCCTGGCTAGGCAGGTAACTGATTTGGTTTCTGAGGGAATGGTAGTCGAAGTGGTGGATTTTGATTTTGAGATTGAGATCGTGGATTTTGTTGGGGAGGATAATTTGGATAAGATGGATAGGATGGATAAGATGGTGGATACTGATAATTTTAAGAGAATCTTCCATAGGGATTTTTCATCCCTTGAGCCCAAGGTTGAGATTGATTTTGAGATTGAGGCCAAGGTTGCTGCCAAGAATTCCAATTTGGTGGGGGCTGATTATACATTTGGTTATTAAACCCTTGAGTTTGAGGCCCTTGCCAAGTTCTTCTAGAAACAAAACAAAGAGATTCTGTAGGATTTGTAGTTGTTTCCTCTTGAAAGACAGCCTTAAGACCAAGAATTGAAGGACTTTTCTAAATAGCGTTTAGTCCTAGGCTATTTAGAAAAGTGAGAATAAATCTAATTAAAAAGGAAGAAAAGAAAGTATTATGAAACTAAGTTAATTTTCTATGAAAGAAACCAAAGTTTATGGACAAGTTCTAAGACCTAGTTTTAGGAAAAAAGACAAAGCAAGTACTTCAATTAGTGAGTAAACCTAATCCATGGATCTATGACTCAATTGAGATTTGAAAAATGAAAGTAGGGAAATGTGTCAACTATTGTACTTTAGGTTGTTTCAACATTCAATGATTAGATCAAAGCCCTATGAGATGAAACCAACTATTTGAACTTTAGTTGCTAAAATCTAAAATAGAAAACAGAGAATGCAATTGAAATTTATCTAAGATGCTTTAATTACTCCATCTACCCAATATATGGAGAGTTACCCCCTTGAGGTAATGTATCTAAGAAATCATTGCATCTATCTAAACTAAAGAATTATAGTAATTCAAACACTGCATTGAATCTAATCATTTAATCATCCTTGCAAAGTATATTCAAATTAGTCTTTGTCAGGTTGACCTTTAAGAAGATTGTTTTGTTGCAATGAAATGAGGATCTTCTATCTACAACCAATTAAGTGAATAATTAACTTATCAAGTCTCATCCAATTCTGAAGCTTGTGACCCCTTGGTATAGCTTTCGGATAAATCAATTACACCCTTATTTCTTAGCAATAAAATAACAAGAAATTAAATCTATTCAATGATTGCTCTTATAAGACATTCAACCATTCAATATAAGATTTGGTAAATAGGAAAAATGGACTTCATAATTGCTTAGTTAGACACAGAAATTGACAACTATTTTTGAAAGATGAAAGAAGGGAACTAAGAAACAATGTTTCTCAACACTTCAACTTTTATTCCAATCCTGAAGACATAGTTCCCTATCTCCTTGAAAACGTTTCGGAAGGCAAATATACATAGTTGCATCTAAACTTATTGAAAACTGGAAATTAAGCATGAATAGAAAAAAAATACTAAATAGAATTGAAGCAAATCTAACTATAAAACATTAAAAACCTCCTTTCGCAGTAGGGGCCCTCTGCTACCAAGTTGGTTAACTCCTTAGCTCCTTAAAAATGTGATCAAAAAAGCATCTGGGAACTGATCTTCTTTATTGAAATAGATTTTTAGAAAACAGAGTATCTCACTGTAATTCTGAACTTGTGCTACAAAAACTTAGCTTGTTCTCGGTTCTATAGAACTTCTATTTATAATAAATTTGCATAACTAACTATGAATAAAGATAGCTACAGGTGCATCTTCAAATTATAATCAAACTAGGACTCTTAGGACTCATGATTTGCTATGGAGCAAATCAAGAGTCCTAAATGTTGTGTGAAACGGTCTCTTGACTTTGAGCTTTGACCATCAGATTAGGCCTCTTTATTTGTCGATCTGGTCCTTGTGGATAGGAAGAAATCTATGTAGGAGGGATTATAAGACTACCCATGTGGACCATTCCTTCAACAGACACTTGTAACATATTCAATGACAAGAGTAACTACGGAATGCCTGGTCAGCTATGGAACAGGCTGCATTCTGTAGCCAATCTGCAAAAACTTATTAAAATAGAAAAAACCATGAAAATAAAATATGTCAATCAATTGCATGTATCCTTGAGACAAACCTAAACATTCTTCATTGTTTAGGGCTTATGAATTGATGAAAGAGAGGTGAAATGAGATGAGAAATTGGTAAAGGAAAGGGCAATTTTGGGTTTCAACATACCCCCACTGCAAGACCATTGCATGTCGTCATGCAATTTACCAAAATTTTAAGTTCTTCTGCCTTACTACATGTGCTTTGATACTTCAGCAAAAGTTACCAAAATGTCCATAAGTTTATGCTACATTTTAAAATTCAAATATGCCAAGCATGAGAAACAGAGCAAAATGTGAACCAACATACCTAGTCATGTAGACGTCCCATTTCTCTATAGCGTTAGGGAAGATTGAATCAAATGCATAATGTTAGCCATGAAGCCTCTTTAGTCTCAGAAGAAAATTAAGTCAGGTAAAGGATTTTTTTGTTAACAACACAAACACAATTGAGGGCACTTGCTTCAATTTCTTTCTTGGACAGAGGTCACACTCTAACATAAAACATAAATTTTTCCACCTGCCCCTCCATATACAAATCAACTCTTCGATTTTCTTCCTTACATGAAGTATGGGGAAATACAAGCACTGTTATGGATGGTAATCTCTATATTATTGATTTTAGTGGTTATAAGCAATATATTCTAGAAGCTGATCATTGGGTGGTTGTAAAGTGTGAGCATGAAGATTTTCTCTTTGGTTGGGACCCAAGATTGATTTTAGCAATGTCAAGCATTAAATGAAATATATACTTAGTGCGTACTATGGGGTCTACACTGATTTACAAGATTGTTCCTCTAAATAATTGGAAGATTAGTCAAAATATCAGATGGCATATAATGAACCTTCCAAATGGTATATATATTTTTAGGTATCTTGGGGCATTCAATACGTGATAAGGAGATTGGATCCGGTGAGTCTGATGACTCTATGAGTGAATGAATCTATATATAAAAAGTGAGGAAGCCCTCTATTTGAAGTAGAACATCCTATTATACAATAACTTCATCCTCGAGAAAGGAATACAATAATGAATAGAAAAAAAAGATGACAAGTTGTTCTATGAATTCAAGCTTGATCAGAACCACGTGGATAACCAGAAGAAGATAAGAGTAAGAATAAAGTGTCAAGACATATTTTGGTTTTTTTATTTATATGATTTGTATCGGTTTTGTCACAACATATTTTACTATCATGGATGCTATATTGGGTTTTTCATATTCTTTGGGATTTTCTTATTCCATACATGCACCTTATCCATTCATCAGAGAAAAAGGAAAAAAATAATTTGTACCTAATAAATCAATAAAGATAAAAGTTGGCAAGCATTCTATAAAAATGAAATTTGTGTTGGAAAAATTGTTACATGTAGGGATCAATTAAGCATTCATGAAAGCAAGAAACAAAGAGAAATGGGACTTACCTCACACAAGAAAAGGTTACAACACATAATAGAGCAAGAGATTTCATGGAAGAAGCAACAAATATTGATTTTTGCAATGTCAACAAGAAAAGAAAAGATCAACTTGGCGGGTATTATGGGGTCTACACTAATTTCCATGATTATTCCTCTAAAGAATGGGAAGATTAGTCAAAATATCAGATGGCATACAATGAAACTTCCAAACAGTTTATAATTTTTAGGTAGCTTGGGGCATTGTATTTTCCAGATTCTTGGTTATTAATGTGATCTAGAATTATGCAGGAACACAATAAAATATAGAAATAAACATTAACCTAGAGAGGGAGAATAAATAGCACTCCACTTGATTAATACCAAATACTGAAAAATTCTTAAATACGTAATGGAAAATAAACTACCTTGGACGATGGTAGCTTATCTCTGAGAAGAGGTGTGGTAGATACATGCCCCTCAACTCTGTTATAATGAGGCTCAAGGGCCTTTTTATTATAGAAAAATAAGAGAAAACCCTAAACAACAAAAACCCTAACTCGAGGAGATATAACAACAAGATTTTATGGGCCCCGTTGGGGTTAGTTGGGAAGCCAAATTCCCAAGGTCTTAACCTAGTCATATTATCTTCATTTGATGTGTATCATGCCTCGTTGGAAAGATCTCTCTTAGGAAAATAGCCAATAATGTGATTTCTATGAAATCATAGAAGGAATCATGCCCAAAAAACTTCGATTGTGGCCTCAAAATGGCTCGAGAAGTTCAGTACCTGAAAAACTACTAAAAATAGTAAATAAGAAAACTGATGAAACTCACTTGGTGGAATAGGCAGGTGGCCACCAATATCCACCTAGACCATAATGTGCATTAAATGCAATATTCATTACCAAGTCTCATTTCAAAATTTGTATATCCTCACCTTCTATTGTTCCCAATAAGGGTTGTTCTTTCCCACCTTTTGTTTTCTTGCAAGTCTCTTTCACGCTTTGGGATTGTGCTTGAGAGGTCAAATATAGAATCATTAAAATCCTTGGTAATATTTGAAAGAGATTATATTTCACTTCATATGGGCAATACGTATTGTGTTGTATATTGGAAGGATGATGCACATACCCATCTGTAATAATTTCAAATGAACTGTGTGTAGATACTTGTTTAATAATAGTCAAAGTTGTTTCTCTCGACCCCCTATTTATCATTTTTCTTGCCCATTATTTATTTTTAAATGGAAATTGAATCAGATAATTTTCATTACTAGGGTCCATCTTCAAGCAGACATAGATATATCCCATCCAACAAGGAAGGAAAGCAACAACCAACTATTTCATGGAAACCAACTCTGATTTAAAAGTAGTAAGTTCTCCCAACTGGACTGAATTAGTCACCTCATGAAAGGTTGTTGTACAAAAGATTTTCCACTTAGAAGGAATATTATTCACCTCATGAAAGGTTGTTGGACACAATATTTTCCACTTATAAGGAATGAAAGTCACTCTGATCATATCTCATACATGCATGCCTTCTTGCCACTGCAGTCACACAAAAAGAGTGCCTATTGGGAAAAGACAACTTGTTTGTAATGACGAGTGCACCAAGTTAAAGAAATATTTCTTTGGCCTTTGCAAAACAACGACTGATATGTTAGGGGTGAACTCACAGATTTTAGATTTGATAACCATATTGGGTCTCATATGTTGACGAAAGGTTTAGATTCTTGGTTTTGTCTAAAACAAAAAGGCATTCGTTTGCATGTTTTATGTGCAATGCCCAAGGAGAAAAGCGATGCATTGAAGCTTCTTGTAAAAATATGTAACCTCTTTGTATATCATGCATTAAGAGATCCAATATGTGTTTTGACTGTAGAAGCTACAAAAAACTGAAAAGCCCCTCAACGTCATACCATAAATTCATAGTTTTGTTGCATAACATTTCCATTTTAGAGTTTAGTCAATTTTTTACATCATCCTTGATGAAAGAGAAGTTTCTTTCAACATTGGTATTCCTAAAATATTAAAAGTTATCCTTCTTGTTAAACTCAATGGAATCATATGCCAAATTTTCTTTATATTGAAATTGGTAACAATAAGGGCTTCTAATTTAATTTTCCCTCAATTAAATTAGAAGTAAATTATAATTCAACATCACACGACAACTTGTACAAGTTAATTGAGTCAGGAAGACTTGATTAGCTTAGTAAATTCTAGTTGGGGGTTAAATTGGAGGTATGTAGAGTTCAATATAAGTTTTATAGGGTCTAGTTACAGTTTATTTAGAGTTATAATTGTTTAACTTTATTATTTGAGTTAAAATTAGTTTAAATAGTTATAACTAAGAGATGAACTAGTGAGAGGTCCAATGAATTAAATATGATTTAATTCACGTGCATTGATCAATCAGATAACTGATAATTCTCTATAAATAATTGTTGCATGTCAGTTGTAAGATTTACCCATTTGAGATTGGAGTTGAAGGAAAATAACTACCAGTTCTATAATTAGAAAATTGTACAGGTCATGCATGATGTCAGCAAGACGCCTTAGATGAATTGTGCAATCAATTCTTGGGAATTTCCTAATCAATAGGGGCCCAATTCCTCGAATAATGCATAAGAAAGAAAGAGAAACCAAGAGGCAGGAAATTGGTTAAGTATCAGACCATTCTTGCTGGGCTCAGAGTGAGAAAGTCATAGATAGTGTAGAGGTTTCTCAGGAAGGGAAATAGAATTGCATTGTTTCATATTGATGACTTAATTCAATATATAGATAGCGAGGTTTTTAGTAGAGGCTTTCCCCATATTCATCTTTGTGTTGTGTGATTTAAATTCTTTCTCTTTCTTGTTCATGTGATTGTGCGATCATAATTGGTTTCTCCAATTTGTAGAATTTATTTCATATTTTTTTTTAGCATATTACTAGATTGGTTGAATCTATTTATATTCTCCACACTTTAACCCAAGTTTGATGTATAATTACTTGTTTCAAACCCCTAATAGTAAAAATAGGGAATTTGCGTCATTCCATCCCTATTTTAAATTCCCAGGCACTTTGAAATTCAGCTAACATTTTTTCCTTTCATTTTGATTGAACTTATAGTATGTTGGCATTCTTCGATAATGATTTTAAATTGTGGCAGGGGAAGTTGAGTCTCTCGAAGAATTTCATGGGGATGGATTGAAGATCTTCTATGAATACATCCTAGATTATCACAACATTATTGATCCTCTTAATGGCTTTTCTGGTATGTTTTATTCCTTTGAACACCCTCATAGTGCTGCAGGATATGATGTAACTTTAGTGAACATTTTAGTTAAAGATGTGGGAATTTTTATAATTATATAGGAGGGTTGAATATTTGATGGATGTGAATTTGTGTAATAGAGGAATTGATCGCATAAATTGAAGTAGAAGCATCTCACAATGCACCTGAATCATGCATTCAGGCTGAGACCATTGAGAAATTAGTGTTCACTTTTTTGTGGTTTCAAATATTTGGAGAGATGATGGAGACTACAAGGTTAATGCCCTTGATGAGATGCATTGGAGTGATGAAAATCTTTGTAGGATATTGAAGGTATATGTATGAAAAACATTTAGGTGTATTATACAATCTCTAAGTAAAGTTGATTGCTTTCACAAATTTTCCTCCAAATACCTTTATGAAATTTATTGTTTGTGTGCTTCAATATCTGCTCTGCATTACTCGGTTTATTTCATGTTTTTGTGCCTTCACAACTTGTATCAATCTATTAATTAACATGTCTACTTTAGTTAGGAATTCTTGTTATGTTATCACTTATAACTACTTCTATAATTGTACTCATAGTTAAATTCCATTCATTTTACTATTTAAAATTTATATGCATTCATTATTACATGGGTGTCTTTCCAAATTATAAGGTGTTTACATTACGAAACACTTCTTTGAAACATGATTTATGACAGCTAATGAACATTTTTTTTCTTCTAAGAGTTGTGCCTTGTGACATTTTTGAATATATGTAAGTTTTCGAAATATATTTTCGAACCACACTGGTAATATGACAACCATAAGAAGGAATATACTCATGATGTTTTTTACCTATATGTTTATGCTGATATGCTTTATAGTATCATTGTTAAATTATGAAGAAATCTTTCGGTAATAATCACATTACAATGAACAAAGTCGACGCGTTTCGAACCAACCAGTGTGGTTCATCATCAGGACTAGGTGAGAGGTCAGATCAGTCGTTGAGTTTAAATAGATGTAGAAATGGAAAAGTAAACCGTTAGAATAACAACTAATTTGACTTTGAAATTAATAACGGTTAGTTCTATTAATTTAATTATTTATTTAATACAACCTAACGGCTAGTTTGAATAATGAAATTAATAACGGCTAGGTCTATTTAATAGTTTCATATATATATATATATATATATATATATCTTTTTATTCTTATTAATATCGTTAATTAATTATTAATAATACAAATATTATTTTATTATAATTATAAAATAAAATAAAATAAAAAATAAAAAAGGAAAATTAAGAATATAAGGCAGGGATCCAACACTTGCTTATATTCCAACCATCATCTCTATTGAGATTTACGAGTCTTTTTTCAATTTCAAGGGCCTCTCTTAGCTTACGATGATGTAAATGATCAATCCTAGCTAAGACCTTAGCCTCTTCAATGCAAATATGATGGTTAGTATTTCCACATGTTCAGCTAGGGCAGAGGTGCGGGACCTTCCATGCCTAATGTCAGTTGCATGTTCACATATCCTTTGGCTAATAGACCTACCCATTTCACCAATGTAGGCGTCCCACAATTCGCAGCTCTCTTAACTCAGTTAAAGATCTGGTGAACCCTAGGGATGGAAAAGGTGTCTACATTATTCCTTGTTCCTATGGGATGCCTTACATTGGTGAAACGGGTAGGTCTATTAGCCAAAGGATATGTGAACATGCAGCTGAAATTAGGCATGGAAGGTCCCGCACCTCTACCCTAGCTGAACATGTGGAAAAGACTAACCATCATATCTGCATCGAAGAGGCTAAGGTCTTAGCCAGGATTGATCATTTTCATCATCGTAAGTTAAGAGAGGCCCTTGATATTGAAAACAGACCCGTAAATCTCAATAGAGATGATGGTTGGAATATAAGCAGGTGTTGGATCCCTGCCTTATATTCTTAATTTTCCTTTTTTATTTTTATTTTTATTTTTTATTTTTTATTTTATTTTATAATTATAATAAAATAATATTTGTATTATTAATAATTAATTAATGATATTAATAAAAATAAAAATATTTATATATATAAATTAAACTATTAAATAGACCTAGTTGTTATTAATTTCAATATTCAAACTAGCCGTTATGTTGAATTAAATAAATATTTAAATTAACAGAACTAACCGTTATTAATTTCAAAGTCAAATTAGTTGTTATTCTAACGGTTTACTTTGCCATTTCTACATATATTTAAACTCAATGACTAATCTGATCTCTCACCTAGTCCTGATGATGAACTACACTGGTTGGTTCGAAACACGTCGACTTTGTTCATTGTAATGTGATTATTACCGAAAGACTTCTTCATAATTTATTGATGGATCACAGAAACCAAAAATCTATTAGTATCATTGTTGTCAAAATATATTATGTCTAAGATATGCTTGTTTTTTTCTTTGCGTAAAGGAGAGGATTTCAGTAACTTAAATGTCACTTAGGAAAATTTTAGAGTTGTGGGTTGTTGATTTCCATAGTCTGACATATCAGTTGTGTTGCCCCTTGTGTTACTTCAAGGTGCTACTGTTTTTAAATTTGGCGGGATATGTAAGATCCAATTTTTTACTAATCTATTGTCGAGGACTTATTGACATTTATATATTCAGACCCGTGGGAAAATGTTGCAATGTGGGAAACATCTATGTGAGGATATTTTCCACAATGGGTGTTTCCTACATTGCCTTCTAGCCATTTTCAATGATATTTATTGTGCATGTAAGAGGAAAATAATTCCTCCTCCACAACCTTATGGAACACCTATTCCTTATTTCCTGTATCCCTGCTTAGTTCCTCAACCATGTGGTCATCCTGCTACCCACAATTTTCATCCTAGAGGTTCCCACCTTGCACTGTGATGCAATGAAAGATGTTTCCCTTAGGTAAATCGAGGTGGAGGAGGAAACTATCATGAAGGTGATTCAAATCCACATTTATATATTAGAACATGTGGGAAAAAGTTGCAATGTGGACAACATTTATGTGAGGACATTTTCTATAGTGGGCATTGCCCACCCTGTTATAAGTCAACTTGGGCGCCATTCCTAATGACTTGGTTGAACTGGACATCATCCCCAGAACCAATGAATAGGGTCTATCATCCCCTATCATTTTAGTTCCTACATGCCCTAATACAAAGAACAAGAAAAAAGCATCCATGACTTCCATTGCAAGGTTTCCAAGATTTGAAGTACATGTTATATCACCTATGATCTCACGAACACAGTCTCTCAAGGGACTAACAACTTTTCATATGCAATTACCTCCATTCCAGGGTGCTCTGCAAAGCACTTCCCGACACTCAAGGGTGTGTTGGTCAATTGGGAGCGAAATTCTCATTGTTCCGTAATCTCCACATGGCCAGTGCCTTCTAGAAGAGTGAATATGTGTAAAAATTCGAATCCATATGTCCATTCAACACATTTGAGCTGGGCAAAATGTCTTGCCTATTATTAGAAAGTCATTAATTATGAAACTACCATTAGTTGTTCTATAAATTGAGCACAGATCCTAGTGCTTGGGAAGGAAGAAATTTAGTAGAGAAATGTTGTTGGAATCTCAATTGAGTGTTTGATTTGAGTGATATGATGTTGGAGAGATGTTCATTGTGATGAGGCTAGAATGATGCTAGAGTTGGTGACATCAAATCAATCGTTGGTTGTAACCTCCCCTTCTATCTATTAATAAATATTGATGCCTACTTTCCCACATATGTATCTGTATAAGCTTCTGTATTTCATATTATGAATTCTTATCTGATGTATATGTTTCATGTTTCATTGATTTAATTGATTAAATTGAATAGCCATCTGTATATTGCAATCTCTTTACTGTTTAGCATTCATACTTGTAGGAAATATTTTGGTGATCTAGCTTGGATTGGAAGCTACAACAAGAGCGACAGAAGGAGAATAGGAAGCGCTTGGACTCCAAGTAAGATTCTTAATCTATTATGTTTGTCTATTTATTGTTAGGAAAAATATCTGCAAAGTTTTTAACCTGTTGTTCTAAATGCATTACACATCATTTAGGGAATTTTGTTTTATCCATAATCCATAATTCCACATAACAAATTGGTGACTCTAATGCCTCATGGAGACCAGTGAATATAACTAAATCTTCCTCCTTTGAAAATTAATTTCGTGAAATGTATGTTTAAGTGCTTTTATTTATCATTGACAAATCAAATTCAAAGTATTTTAATTTCTGCATTAGATCCATTTGTTTTCGTAAAGGAAATTTTTGTTAAATTCTTCGTTTCCTATAGGAAAAATTGTAGTTCCATTCTTCATTTTTCCTAAAAGATAAATTGTTGTTAAATTCATCGTTTCTCAAAGAAAAAAGCATTTTCTTTTTATTGATTTGATGCATATAATTTCCTTTTTGCATTCACATTAATGGGACTGAAAAGAAAAACCTGCATTTGCATATAGTGGATTGTGTGTTTTGCATAGGAACAATTAGGAAAGTTGCATATTAGTTTGTGTTGTTTGTTGTTTGCTCTCAAGACTTAGTTCTCTTTCCCTTTATTAGCTAAGACTTTCATTGAAAAAGCTAAAAGTGAAAAGTTTTCTTATCATTTTAGTTTTCATTTTAGGAATTTCCATCACATCATTGCGATGAACCTTGAAAGGAAAATTGATAAACAAGATCAACTTAAAATTTACATCAATTTACATAAAAAAGCATTGGAACCATAAAGATAACATTTAGAAGGTCTAGGCTAGAGACATGTTCCGGCGTCGTAAAACATAGTAGTTGTCGTTAATTGTCTGCGATACATTCTGAGTGTGATACCTCACTCCACGTACGTAAGTATATTATAGCTCGTCCATGTACTTTTAGGTATATCGGGCGGTGTTACAGTACCAAAAGTATAAAGGGGTGCTCTCACTGTGCGGTTTCACATCAGACAACGCTAATATGAACTTGGGCCTCCACGTACCTTTAGGTATATTTGGGAGCACAAATTTAGGTTGTTATCCATCCATAGTGAATCGAGTCATCTACCTTGTAAATTGTGATACACTGAACATAACATTTGGGGAGATTCCTGCTCGTACTTCTTGGTTCGCCAGGAGGTATTCTGCAGTTCATAGTTTCTTGGTAAACCTTTTTCCTAGCATTATCCTTTTATTTTGTTTTTTTTTTTTTTTCATAAAATAATCAATCATCATGGAAGAAGAAAATCCTTTTCCCTGTCATTCGCATGGACTTGCATTGAAACCACATTTGCCACCAGAAGCCACTTCTGTGTGGCGAAGGCGACATCGCTATACTGAAACCAGTACCATCAATACCTTTGGTGAAGCATTATCTTCCCATATATGAGAGTCAGAACAAGTTGTTTCTACAAATTCTTGTTTGTCTACTGTTGTTGAGACAGAGTCCTCACAGCTACCCATGGTCATGATCCATCCAATCAGTGAGACCATATCTCCCAAACGCGACGTTGTTCAACTTGAAGTTGATCCAGATCTTGTGTTTTTTTGCCCAAACATCTGCATCCTGATTTAGAACAACCGAAAGTTGTTCCTGTATTGTTCGCCCCACATTCTATTGTAGCCATTGAATCTCCCATATCGTGCAGTTAACCTCCTGAATTATACTTTGGGCCAGATGGTGAAATCCTTCCACCTAGTTTAATTTCAATTGAACAAATCCCACAAGACGAGACACCTTTAACTGCAACCCATTTTGGGGAGGATCTTTACCTGTACGAGTCTTTTCCTCAAGCACTATCCTTTGCTTCTGTTGATCTTGTTCCTCTTCAAATTCCTACCAATTCAAAAGAGTATACATTTGGTCAAGTAACCATGCCTGAACCAACATCTTCGGTTGGACCATCTGTTCCAATTGCATCAACACAATTTCACCAGAGTCATATTTTCATGGTGACCCTTTGGTCCCATCAGGTTATAAATCTTTATCTAGAATTTTCTCTGGTGCATATTAAAACCCATGGACTTCACCAATGTCATCGTCTGGTATTGTAACTGGTAAACCTATATTGAGTACTGAACGGCTTGAACCTTTATACACATCTTCAAGGCAATATCAAGCTGGCCCTTCTGGGTCTATTACATCCAGTACCATATCAATTGGACTCCCTGCATTTAGAGAACAATATTTTCCATCTTATTATCCTCCTCATGCTGGGGGGAAACCTTTGGTCACCCACTTTGATAATACTCCGTCGTTTTTTGGTCAACCTAATGTCGAAATGACTATTTGTCAATGGAAACCCACTTTGCCTATCCAACCAGAAACGGTTGTACATTCGTATCAATCGGTTCAACCTGTTGCACCCACATCAATTCCACTTGTTAATACATCTTTACCCCTGTTACAGAATCAAACTGTTGTACAACAAACATTTTAGCGGGTCCTTCAACTCAATACCCTCAAGTATTGGGCCCATAGACTCCAAATCCTTTGACTAATTTACAACAGCCTGTACCCAGAATCATTTATTCACAAGCTGGATTACCATATTATGGGATGTCACAACTACAACCAGCTTATACCTATTCTCAACCGAATCCAAGTTATCCTAATTTGGGTTATAAAATTGGTGGACAGAGCCCTTGACAGCCTCAGGCGCAAATGCCTCAGCCTTCATTTCAACAAGTATCGTACCCAGGTTTTGGTCAACAGAATCCTCAAGCGTTTTCTTATCAAAACAACCCCTATCTGGGTTACCAGCAACATATTCCTTATGCTGGTGCTCAAAGGCCTATTTCCCAATTAATTCCATCATACCCTGGCTATGCTTGACCTGACCTTAATTGATAGTTTCCTTTTGTTGCAACTTTAGAGTTACCAAATTTAAATCAGCTCACCAATGATCAAATCAAATATGCTCCTTGGTGGCCGGTGATACACCATAAATTACCCTTGGATATTTCTAAGTTCAATGGAAACCTTGGGGAAGACCCTTCGCCTCATGTTATGAATTATCATTTCTGGTGTTCATCAAAAACCTTGAATAGTGATTTTTTTCGGCTACATATTTTCCAGCGTACGCTCACTGGTCTGGCTGCAAAATGGTACATTGAGTTACCTAGAACTTCTTTTGATAATTTCACTTCCCTAGCTACTGTATTTTTGACTCACTTCTAGTTACCCATACGATATGAAACTGGAGCAGAACTCTTGACTAATTTTAAACAGACTAATCCTACTAACATTTCTGATCATATTCATGAGTGGCGTCGTCATCGTAGAATGGTTAAGACATTTTTTCCTAATTAGCTCCTTGCTGAGTGGTTCATTAAGTCCCTGTTACCATCTATAACTGAGGATATGGCTAAGGGTGGTGTCATCACTGAACAGCAGGTCATTTCTCATGCCCAATATTTAGACTTGATTTATACTCAGTCTAGCACATTCTATGAAAAAATTCCTAATGCGCCGCCATTTAATTTTACTGTTCCTCCTTCATCAAATGACTCTCATGCCAGAGATGGTATTATTGGTATTGCAAGCATACATCATACTACTGCATTTGATCCTACACCTTCTTCCAAAATTAATGTCGTTTAATTTCACAAAGGCAAAAGTGACAAGCAACCCGGAAGTAAGAAAAAAGGGAAATCTAAGAAAAAGCAAACTTCTAACTCGCAGGAAAGATCATCTGATCAATCATCTGAAAATAGGAAACCTCACTATCCATGCATAATATATAATGAGGAACAATTTGTTCAGGATTGTCCTCACTACGTTGAAGTCTCAAAAATGATTAAGACTTCACATGCGTCAGTTGTGTTGACAGATCTGTTTCCGAATCCAGACACAAATTTGGTTGCTACGGATCCAACTTCTAGTTCCCAAGTGCTTATGCTATCTGTCACAAAAATTTCAACAGATATTTTGGTGTTAACACGTAATACAGATTACTGTAGGTAGGCCACTGATCAACCTACTATCGCGATCATGAATCCGTCTACGGAATTGTTACCGCCTACTGATATTCCTGAATTCACAATCAATCCATCGAAGAGCTGCTCAAAATTATATTATAGTTGAAGATTTAGCTCAATCCCCTTAATTTATGTCAACTCTTGAGGTATTGCAAAATTTTCCCTCCTAGAAATAGGCTTTATTTTCGACTATTGGTGGAATTAATCCGACTAATTCTAATATCGTAGTATTTAATCATACGCACTATATGCCACAATTACTAGCAGAATTGGCATTCTCCATCCAAGTAAATGTTCTCAATCACCTTGTTCATTATACTATTATTGATAAGGGAGCATCTATATGCATTATGTCTCTATACTATTGGAAGTCGCTTGGCTCACTGCACTTATTTAAATCATCAACGACGTTGAAGGCTTTCGATGGACATATATATAAGCCTTGTGGTATTATCAATAACTAGCACATTGAAATAGGGGGCAAAACAGTGAATGTTGACGTTGAGGTCATTGACGAATCCCTTGACTACAATATTCTACTTGGAAGGCCATGGGTATATGTTATGACTGCAATTGTTTCTACATATTTTAGAATGACTGCCTTTCCACATAAAGGTGTTATCACATTAATTAATCAACTAACCTTATTTTTCTCCGCTTCACAGGTAACTGGAAGTGTTTCGTTCATTCACGCA
The DNA here is from genome assembly GCA_034641835.2 of Pinus albicaulis. Taxonomy (NCBI): domain Eukaryota; kingdom Viridiplantae; phylum Streptophyta; class Pinopsida; order Pinales; family Pinaceae; genus Pinus; species Pinus albicaulis. The sequence continues at coordinate 1,453,881,353 of CM076570.1, read as the reverse complement.
CCCCAACTAGCACTTCAGAACATTGATGTAGGACTCTTAAGGGATTCCACTCTCATGGGAACCTTTGCATTACCGCAGCCTGCGACGTCGAAAAAAATTGCAAGTATAGAGACCTGCTACATGATCTCTTCCACTCCATCTGGATTAAGGAATAGTACGGGTGATTCTAAAATCGTTACGGTGGATGAGTTTCTGTCGCCCAACCCTATTGATCTAGCATAGCAATCAATCTATCTAGCTTGGGCGCGAATCCGAAATCAGCGTCGCTAGTTGTTTGGGTTGATCGTTCCTTAGATTTTGGTATTCCATCTAATCCTTTTTCCTCAACTTTCTTGACATATGAGAATATTTGGGAAACCATGATGTCAGAAGGATAATTATGGGAATATTATCATCATCGTTCCCATCTTCCTGATTACGAAGAAGATAATCTTAGTGAACTATATCACCCATCGATTAAAAATTTATTTTCGAGTTCTTTCCCTAACACTGTTACCGATGAAATAGGTAACTTCACTGGTACCTTTTTTTTTTTGGTAGCATAAAAAGCACCCGATTTTGAAAAGTGGTGATGTAGAATCACCCTTTTTTTTTGTGCACATTTTTTACACTCTAATGTTTTTATTTATGAAGTATGAACATTTGTTTTAAAATGTTAGTGATTTTCATGCAAATTTTGAAACGTATTGATGCAGCATCAATTTTTTTTTTTTTTTAGAGCAGTGATTTTCATGCTAATTTTGAAACGTATTGATGCAGCATCAACCTTTTTTTTTTTTGAGTGGTGATTTTCATGTTGGTAATAAAACACAAAACTTAGATAAAAAAAATATATATATAAAAACAATAAAAATGTAAAAAAATAAAAAAATTAACTTGTAAAATAAAAATTTAAACAAAAATATTCGAAAATTATATAAAAAGAAATGAGAAAATTTGAGAAAATAAACACATAATTTAAAGAAAAAAAACAAAAATTGAACCAAAAGAATTTTAAAAAAAACATCAAAAACATTTTTTTCTAAGTTATTAAAAAAAACCATATAATTAAAAAAAAAAAAAAAAAAATTTAAAAAAAAATGAAAATTTAAAAATAATTAAAATTACAAAATTTAAATTTAAATACCCAAAAAAAATTAAAAATAATAAGAAAAAAAAAAAAAAAAAAAAAAAAAAAAAAAAAAAAAAAAAAAAAAAAAACAAAAACAAACACTAACCACGTGCAAATATTTAAAAAACAAATATACATAAATTTAGTGTTTTTTTTTTTTTTTTAATTGAAACAATTTACAAATTTTAAAAATAAAAAATTAAATAAACTAAAAAATTAAAAAATATATATTAAATTAAATTAAAATTTAATAAATTTAATAAATAAATTTCAAATTTTAAATTTAAAAAAAAAAAAATAAAAAACAAAAACAAAAAAAACAAAACAAATTAAAACAAATTAAATTTAAAATAAAAAAATTGAATTAAAAAAAATAATTTTGAATATTTTGAAATTAAAAAATTAAAAATTAAAAATTAAAATTAAAATAAAAAAATCAAATTAAAAAAAATATTATTGAACTGCAAAGGTTGTCATCTCTGCTCCCTCCGAGACCCTATTCCCTCAGAATTTGTCGGTGGCTGCATAGGCGCCCCAAGCATACATATAGGGCAACCCTTTCAATCTTGCTTGGTATCACGGGGCATTGAATGCCCAAGCGTTAGGACCCATTATGGAAGATCGTCTAAATAGTGGAGTGGGTGAACAAGGTCGACTTTGCAAAATAATGGTATTCTGCAAATAATGGCTAGTTTTAGCAGAAGATTCGATTCCGGGAATCGGCCTCACTCCCAGGTGGCGGCGAAGGCCGATTCCCTGAATCGGATATAGGGAGGCCGATTCCCAGAATCGGATCTTCTGCTAGAACTACAATCTCTACAAAAGATGAATTGCAATCACAGATTGATGTGTGTCTGATACCGGGGAAGGTGACTGGAAACGCAATAGTTTTTAATTAACTTGTAAACACAGTTTCACTGTGCCTTCAATAAAAGTTCATCTAATTTTCCGACCATTTTCCCAACAGTATTTTGGCTGAAAAGCGGTGGGTGCATTATAAACACCGTAAAACTACAATCTAGTTTTCAAAAATGCGATTTAAGGGTTTGCCAGATCTCTGAGTCCACCCAAAATATCAAACCTGCAATCCAAAATTTTGGTTTACGAATCATAATAATCGGACAGGATTGTAGAGAGGGGTCTATGTCACCAACCAAACCTTGCTTGGTTTGGCATGTTGCCGGGCAGGGAGACAAGTAACGCCCACGGATGGCGTAAATTAAATTAGTGTGATTCCCTTTCATGGGCGGCGCCACCGAAGCGTGAGATATGGGAGAACCGTTTTTAATATTTATTTTTTTTTAATTTCAAAAAATTTAAATTTTTTTTTTTTAAATTTAATTTTTATATTTTAATTTTTTTTTTTTTATTTACTTAATTGATTTATTTATTTTAATTTTTTTCATTTTTCTTTATTATTAAATTTTATGTATATTTTTAATTTAATTTTATAAAATTTAATAAATTTTGTATTTTTTTTTAAATTTATTTGAATTTAATATCTTTTTTAAATTTTTTTTATTATTATTTTTTTTAATTACATAAATTTTTTGTATTTTTTTATTTCAATTAAAATTGTGTATTTAAAATTAGATTTTTTTTTAATTACACTTAATTTTTTTAATTAATTTTTTTTGGTATTATTTTTCATTTTTAATTGATTTTTAAAGTTTTTTAACTTTTTATTTTAACAATAGATTTATTTTTTATTTTTTATTTTTATTTTATTTTATTTTATTCTCTTTCAAAATTTATTTATTTATTCATTTATTTATTAAAATTTAATATTTTTGTTTTAAATTTAATTTGTTATTTTAATATTCACATTTTATATTTTTTAAAATTTATTTGTTTTTTTAATATATATATTTTTTCAAATTTAATTATTTTATTGTATTTTATTTTTCATTTTTTATTTTTTATTAATTTTTCATTTTTTTACTTTTAATTTAAATAATGGTTTTTTTTTTTAATTTAATATACTTCTTTAAATTTAATTTTTTATTTTAAAATTTAATTTTTTGTTTTTAATTTAATAACCATTTTCTTTTTCTTTTTTAAATTTAATTTCTATATTTAATTTTTTATAATTTCTTTTTTTTTACCTTTTTTTTTAATTTAATATTTTTATTTTGTTTTTATTTTTATTTTTTTATTTCTATATATTTTTAAATTTTAATCTTCAATTTTGTTTTTTTTCTTAAGTTTTAGTTTTTTTTAATGTTTAAATTAAAATGTTTATTTTTATTTTTTTATCTCTATATATTTTTAAATTTTAAGCTTTAAAATGTTTTTATTTTTTAAATTTATTTATTTTTCTTAAATTTTAGGTTTTTTTAATGTTTGAATTTTAAAAATTTTAAAATGTTACTTCTATTTTTAAAAATATCAAAAACATGACACAATTTTTTTTTTGTTATTCCAGCATCAACTGGTTTTGTTTTGAGGGTGTTTTTTCAATTCTTTTTTCAAGAAACAATTTTGTTTTTAGCATAATTTGATAAAATGTTGAAATTTGACCTTCAAAAAAAATCAAGTGCGTTCTGGAATACACACTTTTTGTCTTTTGGGTGTTTTTTCGTGTTTTTTGAGTCTTTTTGGGATAGAGTTCCCGTTTTGAGGTGAGGTTACCTATTTCATCAGTAACAATGTTCCCTATTAATGCAATCGATTTCGAGCAAAATTTGTCAAATATTGAAGAAACCATTTCTATCGATATTTCGACCAAACCTGGTGTTGTCGAAAATTTTCACGTCGGCGTATCTTGTTCTCCATCAGAAATCGAAACATATCGCTCTCTATTTCATGAATTCTGTGATGCCAGGCATAGATACTAGTATCGTTGAACACATTATTAATATGTACCCTGATGTCAAATCGGTGCGTCAATGCCTTCGTCCTGTTCATCCGAAGAAGGCCGCTGCCATTAAAGTAAAAGTTGAAAAAAATTTATGTGTTGGTTTCATTTACCTTGTTCCACTAAATGAGTGGGTTTCCAACATCGTTCCTCTCATGAAAAAACAAGGAACCATCAAAGTGTGTGTCGATTATTAGGATGTCAATCTTGCTTGTCAAAAAGACAGCCATCCTACTCCCTTTGTCGACCAGATTATTGACGATTGTATTGGATGCGAAATATTTTCATTCATGGATGGATTTTCCGGTTACAATCAAATCAATATCCACCTAAAGGATCAATATAAGACAAAATTGATCTGTCCCTGGGGCACATTCACTTATTGAAAACTACCATTTGGTTTAAAGAACGTTGGGGCCACTTTTCAGAGAGAAATGGATTATGCTTTCAATGACATCAAGCACATTGTTCAAACCTATCTAGACGATTTACCCGCGCATTCACGAAATCAGATTGATCACCCGATGCACTTGAGAGCCATCTTTTTTCGCTGCCGACACTACAAAATATGACTCAATCCACATAAATGTGTGTTTTGTGTTGGTTCTGGTCGTTTTCTTGGATTCTTCGTCTCAAAAGAAGGAATTTAAATCGAATCATTGAAGGTTCAGGCCATTCTTAATTTGCCTGCGCCATCAAATTTACTTCAGATATAGAAACTTCAATGAAAGGCTAAATTCCTAAGAAGGTTCACATCAAACTATGCCAAAATGGCTAAAGGATTTATTCGGCTCTTGAAAAAGGGGATTCCCTTCCATTGGGACTAAGTTGCACAAGCTTATTTTCATGTTGTCAATGATACTCTTGTCTGGGTGTCATTAATGTATCCCCCCCAATTATCAGAGTGATTATTTCCTATATATCATCGCGGTTGATACAACCATCGCTATGGTATTGCTCAAAGTAGAAAATGGGATAGAACATCCGATCTATTATTTAACTCGTAATCTTAATGATATAGAAGTGAAGTATTCATACATAGAAAAGCTTGCCTTGGTGGTTGTTCAAGTTGTCCAAATATTTCGCCACTATATCTTGTTCCGAAAGACCATTGTCATTCTGGATTGCAACCCCATGACTTATATATTATGATGTCAATTGTTTGGGGAAAATATTAAAAATGGATTGTCATTTTGTAGGAATTTGATTTGGAATTCATCAAATCCAAGTCAAAGAAGTCTTTAGTTTTGACTAAGCTTCTCCGTGACTTTCCCTCCGATAGTACTGCTACTACGTCAGAACCATCAATTCCTGACGAGACTCTGTTTCTGATCGGATCATCTGATCCTTGGTATGGGGATTTTATCATTTATCTCTAGACCCAAAATTTTCAGCCTGATATCTCTCGCTCTGACCAGCAACATATTTGATACCAAGCCAAATATTATCTGATCATCGGCGATACACTTTATTGTCGTGGTGTCGATACAATTTTAAGAAGGTGCCTCACTCATGAGGAGGCCATAAAGGTTTTAAATGATTGTCATGCTAGGGCTTGTGGTGGACACTTGTCTGGATACGCTACCACACAGAAGATTCTCTACACCAGTTACTTTTGGCCTACCATATTTCGCAACTACATCCTCACGGTCAGAGGTTGTCATGCGTGCCCGATATTTGATCATAAAATATGCAAACTGCCAACGCTAATGCATCATGTTGTCTCTGTAGGACCATTTTCAAAATGGGTATTGACTTCATGAACTATAACCCTCGTTCGTCTAGGGGGAATGGTTATATTATTGTCGCAGTAGACTACTTTACTAAATGGGCCGAAGCGATGCCTACATTCAACAACACAGGACAAACAACTACATTGTTTTTATTTAATCATGTTATTACACGTTTTGGGTGTTGGGTATGTGTTATATTCTTTCCACGACTAGCCCCACGTGCTATACATTGCGCTGAGCGTAGCAAGGGGGTCACAAGGGGGAAGGTAGCCCCCACTGTTGGAGTCCGGGGCAACGCCCCGTTGAAATTTTTTTGGTGTGCAGACCCACTCATAGGCGGACACACCCATGTTTTGTGCATGAGTTTGCACATGGTTTTGGGGTACGATGGTTTTCATCCCCTGGTATTTTGTAGATCTGGTCAAGGGAACTACAGTTATGTTCTAATCCAAGGTTAATGCATTGGGGTTTATGTATGCTTCGGCATGTATATATATGTGTTGTAACACTAAAATGAATATAATGAAAAATCAAGCTGGTCGTCCCGATTTGGGATCCAGGGGAAAATCTCTGTGTTTATCTGTTTTATGTTTTATGCACTCGCTATTGTTTATTTTTTGTTATAAGATTCGTGTGTAGATAATTTATGTTCAGGGTTAAAACCTACATTTGGTATCAGAGTTGTTTTAGCTTCAAGGGGACGCCTTTGTTGCTGAGGGTTTTTTGCTTGGGCCTGAGGTAGACCCTGTTCAGTGGGAGATCTGTGGGATCGATTCTTGCGGTGAAAGAAGATGGCGAGTGGCGGAAAGATAGAGATCGAGAAATTTAATGGTTAGTGTTTTGAGTTGTGGAAGCTCAAGATGGAGGATCTGCTGGTGGATAAAGATCAGTGGATCACGGTAGATCCAGGTACTAAACCAACGGCAATGTCAAATGAAGACTGGAAGAAATTGGATCGAAAGGCTAAGAGCACAATACGGTTGTATGTCTCAGATCCAGTGTTGTTGAATGTATCTGGGGAAGCTACGGCGAAGAATTTGTGGGAAAAACTTGGGACTTTGTACCAATCTAAGTCTCTAGTGAATAAGTTGTTTCTGCGGAAAAAGTTGTATAACCTGAGGATGAAGGATGGAGACTCGATGACAGAGCATCTGAATGCTTTCAATAATGTGGTAAGTCAGCTGTCATCTGTTGATATTAAAATCTCAGATGAAGATAAGTGCATTAGTTTGTTGTGTTCTCTACCAGACTCATGGGATAGTCTGGTTATTGCAATAGGTAGCAATACAACTACCTTGAATTTTGATGACATTGTCTCAGCCTTACTGTCGGAGGAAATGAGACGGAGAAATATGGAGGGCCAGAATGGAGATGCCTTATCTGTACGAGGAAGGTCCCAAAACAGAAGCAAGAATAAGGTTTCGAGTGGGAGATCCAAATCTAGAGGGAGATCTAAATCTCCTGGAAAGTTTGTAAAGGTATGTTGGAAATGCGAAAAGGAAGGGCACTACAAAAAGGAGTGCAGATCTAAAGCTCCTGAGAAAGGAAAGGGATCTGATGATGCTCCTTCTGCAGAGGCAAAAACCACCTCGGATGAAGGTGGGGATGTGTATTTGGCTTCTTCTTCAAATACACATGTAGATCATGAGTCATGGTTGATTGACTCAGGTGCATCCTTTCATTTCACTCCCCATAGAGAATGGTTCTGCGAGTATGAAAAATATGATGGTGATGTCTTCCTAGGGGATGATAGGAAGGCCAGAATCGTTGGACGTGGAAAGGTCAAGCTGAAGCTGCAAGGTGGAAGGATTAGAACACTTCCTGGTGTTCTGCATATTCCTGCATTGGCCAGAAATCTGATTTCCGTAAGCAAGATGGATGATGCAGGTGTAAAAACAGTGTTCGAGAAAGATGCCTGCAAGATGGTTCGGGGAGCACTGGTATTAATGCGAGGAGTTCGGACTGGAACTCTGTACAAGCTACAAGGTAGCACTATTATTGATGGGTGTAACAGTTATGTGGTTCCTGAAAGTGGAGTGGAAAGCCTAGCTGTCTCTGGAGAAAAGACCATGTTATGGCATCAAAGGCTTGGACATATTGGAGAGAAGAGCCTTCGGATACTGCATAGAAATGGTATGGTAGAAGGTATGTCTAATTTCTCTCTGGATTTCGATTTCTGTGAACATTGTGTATATGGGAAGCAGAATTGGGTGAGTTTTCCTTCTAGTGCTAAGAGGGCGAACAAGATATTAGAACTTGTGCACAGTGATGTGTTTGGACCTGTGTCAGTTCCATCACTGGGAAAGTCTGTGTACTATGTTTCATTCATAGATGAATTCTCAAGGAATACATGGATATATTTCTTGAGGAAGAAATGTGAAGTCTTTGACAGATTTAAAGAATTTAAGGCTCTGGTGGAAAACCAGACAGAGAAGAAGATAAAGGCACTGAGGACAGATAATGGTGGGGAGTTCTGCAAGAAGGAATTTGAAGAGTTCTGTAAGAAGTGTGGTATAGCACGACAGAAGACTACTCCATACACACCTCAACAAAATGGAGTTGCAAAAAGAATGAATAGAACACTGATGGAAAAGGCAAGAAGCATGCTCAGTGGTACCGGGTTAGGACAAGAATTCTGGGCAGAGGCAGTGGAGACTGCATGTTACTTAGTTAATAGATCACCTTCATCGGCGTTGGAGGATAAGACTCCACATGAGGTATGGACTGGTAAGAAACCCTCTCTTTCACATCTAAGGGTATTTGGATGTGATGCATATGTACATGTTCCAAAGGAGAAAAGGACCAAGTTGGATAATAAATCTGAAAGGTGCATCTCTATTGGGTATAAGGATGGTTTAAAAGGCTACAAGCTTTGGAACCCGGAAACAAGGAAGGTTGTGTACAGCTGAGATGCGGTGTTTAGAGAGGTGAAAGATGTTGTTAAACATGAAATCATACCAAAGGAACCTAAGAAGATAGAGTTTGAGCTAAAGGAGGATGAATCGGACTCTACAACGTACGAAGATTCAGAAGAGGAAGAGCCACAAACTCTAGCTTTAAGAAGATCAGTTCAGGAAAGAAGGCAACCAGAAAGGTATAGTCCATCTGCTTTATGTTCAAGTTTTGCCTTAACTATAACTGCTGATGATCCCAGAACTGTCAGGGAGGCAGTAGATTCCAAGGATGGAAAACTCTGGAAGGAGGCCATGGTTGATGAAATGGAATCCTTGCACAAAAATGAGGCATGGGATCTGGTGGAGTTGCCGGCTGGAAGGAATCCCATTGGGAGCAAATGGGTGTTTAAGAAGAATATGAATGTAGAAGGCAAGGTGGAGAAATACAAAGCTCGGTTGGTAGAAAAAGGTTATTCCCAAGTGCCGAGAATTGATTTTGGTGATATTTTTTCTCCTGTTGCCAAAGTTACTTCTATTAGATTACTTTTATCTGTTGCTGCTGCATTTGATTTTGAGATAGAAAAAATGGATGTGAAGACAACATTTCTTCACGGGGATCTAGAAGAGGAGATCTACATGAAGCAACCTGAAGGCTTTATGGTGAAGGGTAAGAAAGAACTGGTATGCAGGTTGAAGAAGTCTCTGTATGGGTTAAAACGGTCACCAAGGATGTGGTATCAGAAATTTGATACCTATATACGGGGACTTGGCTTCACCAGAAGCAAGGAGGATCACTGTGTTTATTTTAAATTAATTGGTGATCGTGTTATTTATTTGGTCTTGTATGTGGATGATATGTTGTTGATTGGAAATTACAAAGAAATTATCCAAGATTTGAAGACCCAACTGTTCTCCAAATTCGACATGAAGGATCTTGGTGCTGCAAACTATATTTTGAGCATGGAAATTAAGAGAGATCGGGCAAAGAGGAAGCTCTGGTTAAACCAGAGGAAGTATGTCAAGACTATATTGCAGAGGTTCAATATGTAGGATAGTAAACTGGTGAATGTTCCTATTCTTGTAGGTGTAAAGCTGTTTGTTGAACAGTGTCCCAAGACACAAGAAGAAGAGGAGGATATGTCCTGTGTTCCATATGCAAGTGCAGTGGGTAGTCTGATGTATGCAATGGTCTGTACTAGACCAGACATTGCACATGCAGTGGGAGTATTGAGCAGGTTTATGTCAAACCCAGGGAAGGAGCATTGGACTACAATGAAGCGGGTTTTCAGATATTTGTGTGGCACTAGTGATTATGGCTTGTGCTACCAAGGAAGACCAGGATTGGAAAGAATGTTGGACATTCGTGGTTTTGTTGATGCAGACTGGGCTGGAGATCTGGACCAAAGAAGATGTACAAGTGGGTATGTGTTTAACCTATTTGGAGGCATAGTCAATTGGATGAGTAAAATACAGTCTGTAGTGGCTCTTTCAACTACAGAGGTAGAATACATAGCAGCCACTTATGCAAGCAAGGAAGCAGTTTGGTTGCAGAGATTGTGTTCAAGTATAGGGTTGGTACAGCAAGCTATAAGGATAGACTGTGATAGCCAAAGTGCAATATTCTTGGCTAAGAACCTTGCTTACCATTCAAAGACAAAGCACATTGATGTTCAATATCACTTTATTAGAGATATGGTTGAGGCTAAAAGGGTGTTGCTGGTAAAGGTAGACACTTTGAAGAATGTTGCAGATGCATTGATGAAGTCTGTGAGCACTCAGAAGTTCTCTTGGTGTAGAGAAACAATGGGTATTGAAGAATTGGCCCAATGACTAAGCTCTCCTGTGGCCCCCTGTGGAAAGAATACAACAAGTGGGAGAATGTTGGGTATGTGTTATATTCTTCCCACGACTAGCCCCACGTGCTCTACGTTGCGCCGGGCATAGTAAGGGGGTCACAAGGGAGAAGACAACCCCCACTGTTGGGGTCCGGGGCTGCGCCCCGGTGAAATTTTTTTTGGTGTGCAGACCCACTCATAGGCGGACCCACCCATGTTTTGTGCATGATTTTGCACATCGTTTTGGGGTACGATGGTTTTCGTCCCCTGGTATTTTGTAGATCCGATCAAGGGAACTACAGTTATGTTCTAATCGAGGGTTAATGGATTGGGGTTTATGTATGCTTTGGCATGTATATATATGTGTTGTAACACTAAAAGGAATATAATGAAAAATCAAGCCGGTCGTCCCGATTTGGGATCCAGGGGAAAATCTCTGTGTTTATCTGTTTTATGTTTTATGCTCTCGCTATTGTTTATTTTTTGTTATAAGATTCGTGTGTAGATAATTTTTGTTCAGGGTTAAAACCTACATTGGGATCCCATGGGCTATAGTCACAAATCATGGGAAACATTTTCGCAACCATATGATGACTAAATTGACTGCCAAGTTAGGATTGTCACATGATAATTCTACTCCGTATTATCGATAATCAAATGGACAAGTTGAGGCTATCAAAAAAATTCTTAAACGTATGCCTCAATGAATGATAGGAGTTCATAAAAGAAACTGGAATTTGATCCTGTACTCGGCCTTGTGGGCGTAGCAAACCTCGGTGAGAAACACAACCGAATTTACCCCCTTTTAATTGGTGTATGGTCTGGAAGCTATCTTACCAATCCAATGTGAAATACCATCGTTAAAAATCGCAATTGACTTGTTACCTGACACCTCAGAAGAAGAAGCGCGTCTTTTTAACCTCATCCATCTTGATGAAACGTTTCGTGAAGCCCAATTGGACAACAAAGAACATAAGAGACATATAAAGGCGCAATACAACAAAAATGTCTAGCCTCATATTTTATCAGAGGGCGACTTGGTCCTTATTTATGATCAAGAAGCTGACGTAATAGGTACAAGGAAATTTGAGCCATTATGGCATGGCCCCTATATTGTCAAAATAGTTCTTGTGAAGGGGGCCTACGAGTTAGTTGATTACAATGGGATTCCATTGGAGCAACCCCAAAATGGGTTGTATTTGAAACGTTACTATGCTTAATCATGAGTGCAGTATTTTTTTGTATTATATTGTATATATATGATGTTTTTTTTTTTTTTTCTGAATAAGACTAAATCTATTAAGAGAAGAAATATAGTACAATCAAGGCTCGCATAGAGGCGAAGCGAAGCAAGAGAACAGGGGAGCCGGCAATGATAAACTATCAACATCGGTCCCTATGAGCAACCATGACAAAAGTGGAGATAACAGAGAGAACATAAACTGAAGAATTAAAGCTAGGGAGTCGACCCAGAGTGGGTGGGGTCTCCCAGTCGGTATTTTTTCCCTTTTTTTTTGCTGACTGTCACCCAGCCATTGAGGGCTGGCTGGATGGGAACCACCTGCAAACTAATCTGTGCAGAAGGAGGAGTCTCTTTGTCTGAATCTGAAGACGACTCATGAGTGCGCTTCTGTGAAGTTGGAGGAGCCGTGGGATCTGTTGGACATGCTTGAGGCGTTTCCCTCGGGGGGTTCTGATTCTCCTCCTCCACCTCTATATCCTCCTCATCAGAGCTGCAGAAAGCTAAGTCATCCATTGGAGGCCTATCACAGGGTTTCCAATTCTTGGATTTGGATTTTCGTGGGATATTCCTCTTTTTTTTTAGAAACGTCGCACAAGTATTCTGAAGATGCCCGGTTTGATGGCAGTGGCGACATCTGAAAGCAGTGTTCTCGTAGTCTAAAGTTTGCGTCCAATGAAAGTCCCCCACCTTGAGGTTGATCTGGTCGGGAAGCCCTTTGCTGATGTCTATTTCTGCGCAAATTCTGCCAAAAGTGTATAAGCCTTTCTCTCCTCGAGTGGTGTCTGTTGCCAAGAAGCGGCCTAATTTATTCCCAATTCCTTGGAAGACTGCAAAATGCCATAGATGAGCAGGGAGGTTTGGTAGACGGACCCAAATGGGCAGCTTGGTGATAACAGTCGAAGAGGGGTCGAAATCAGGGAACCAGGGGGTGAGGAAGAGTCCCGCTGATCCCCAGAACCAAGGGCCTCCTGTTAAGACTTTCTTGTAGTCATCGCTGAAGATGAAGACTACAATGAAGAATCCCTTCGAGCAGAAGAAGACTCTGCAGTTTTTGGTCCAGTTGGAGTGAAGCCACTGGTATAGGTCAGCCGTGCGAGGCCATAATCCGTTAAATCTGCAGATAATGGCTGTTTCGGCAAGCGTCTGAAGTTGATCATCCAGAGTTGGATGAGAGATTTCAATGGAAGGGGTATCCTCCATTTTATCCACCAGGAAAGGCTTGGGAGCTTCTGCTGGTTTGGCAGACTGTGGTTGGGCACCCTCTTTGCGAACAGCATCTTTGTAAGAAAAAGAGGGGGCAGAGGATGTCTGCCCTATGGAACCACCTCTTAAACGAAAGGTAGCCACAATAGAAGCGTCTTTAAGAATGCTGTAGAAAGATAGGGGGAGGGGATTCATAAGTTGCTTACCCTTATAAAGCAGTCTCAGGTGAGTGGATGGAATCCCCAGACGGTATTCGAGTTTTTGAAGGATGTCCTGCACAAGATTTGTTCTGCTTGCCCACAGCATCACTGTCTTGCCCGAGAGTTTAACCTGGATCTGGAAAGCTTGTGAATCTTCAGGTGCGACTGGCTGGATTAGGATGTGAGACTGCTTCCGATAGGCCGCCGTCCAATCCATGCCCATATTTGGAAGCCTATCAAGAGGGCTCGGTAAACAAAACCTCTGCATGCGATTGATGGTGGTGAGATCTATGAGATCTGCTGGGTTGTTGTTACCCTCTTTGATCGCTGCTCTCAAAGCGGCTGCCTTAGATCGAGCTGGATCAATAGCCAAGAGGGCGGCCCTCCAGACAGCTGCGTCCACAGAGTCAAGGGGCCCATCCTTGATCGAGTGTTTGAGCGGTAAAGAGGCTTGCAAATTCAGATCTGCAGCTTTGACAATGAGGGTGGCTTGCCCAGGCGTCGCTGCAAGCATTGTGACATTGCAAGCCGCTGTGAAGACTCCGGCTTCAACGCTGTCTGAAGCAGTGTTAAGGAGCATAGCCGCCCAGACGGCGACGCCATGATCTTCAAAAGCGCTCCGGTGCTGTGGCAGTCCGATGAGCAGGTCCCAACCTTCGATCTGGAGCAGATATGGAGGGCAGCCGGCCCTCAGAGCTGCCGTGCCGGCGTGAACCTGCTTAACCTCACAGCAAACCCTAAGATTCGCGTTCGCCATCGCTTTGTGCTTTTGTTTCAAAACCTGTATATGACAATTACCAGAGTATTGGAAATATTAGTGGTCTACAACTGTTGAATTTATCTATGAATCATTTAGAAAGGAAAATTCCAACATCCTTTAGTAAAATATCTACTTTGGAGCAGTTAGATCTATCCAGAAACAATTTAAGTGGAGAAATACCTTCGTATATATATGATGTTGATTTTCATTCACTATCTTAGTTTTTTTTTTAGAGTTTTCTTGACGTTAGTAATCCACTTTACATTTCATCGCAGATGTCTGAATCTTTGGAACCATTTTTTGGATATGTTGACGGTGCTAGTCGTAGTACACAGAATCTATCCTCTGCAACGTGGGCCATTTTCGCTCCGAATAGCAAGCTAGTGATTTTTCAAGGGATTTGTATCAGTAGATCGACAAACAATATTGTTGAGTATAACACGTTGATCAAACTTCTCTATGATGCCATTTCATTTGGTATTAACTGCATCATTATAAGGTTAGACTCACAACTTGTGGTATCACAAGTTACTAGTGTTTATACTGTTAGAAATCCATCACTGCATCGTTTGTTCCTAAGAGTTCAACTTTTGGAAAGACACTTTGATTTTATTCAATATCAACACATTTCTAGAAATTTGAACACATTGACAGACTCTTTAGCTAATCATGTTTTAGACAGAAATTTACAACACATGTAAAGATACATTCACATAATTGAATAGAATTTCACAATAAACATAGGAAAACGCTAAAATCAAATAGATAGATAGTTATAGGTTTTTACAAAATTTGTGCCCAAGACACATTGATCATCTGAACTCAAAATGTATACAAAATTCCAAAAGTAAACTAGTGATGCTCATGGTAACATGCTATAGATCTAACTATCCTACGCAGTAACCACATCCAGCGATTAGGAACGCCTATAATGTGGCGATGTAGTCGCATGGGTAACTCTTTGATGCAGAAATCCGGAATCCCGAAGGTCAACCCCTTTATGTGTTGCCGAAGCTCGAACAGAGTCTCAGCCATTTCTAGATCCTAAAGGACTGCTCTTCCGACATCCCTCTCTGCTCGCTCATCCGCTCCATGCTCTGATTCCTCCACTGGTTGATCTCAACCAACATCTACATTAGATTAAAACTTTAGTTTAATCTCAGGAAAACATAAAAATACAAAAACATTATATAAACCCTATAAAAATAAAAAACATGGTCAAAGAATTCTTACCTATTGCACCCCACTGAGCACCTTCTGGTAAGGCTAAGTCTGGATCTCCTCAAAAATCGATGCCTGCGTATGCGTACTCATCGATGGTGACAGACTGTCACCTGAACCAGGCGAAGAACACAGTCGAGAACACAATGGAAAATTGGCCTGCATTCCTAGCCATTAGTTCTACCCATCTCTGCATCCTCGGATATTTAGGGTTAGACACACCTAGTGTCACATGTTGAGGCTGCATTAGTGGAATCTGCTATAAGGCAACTGAAATGAGGATCGAACCATAACTGAAGTTTTTCTTCCTTCCTCCCTTAGCCTTGTTCAGTTGTTCTTTTATGTGAGAAAGTATAGCTTCAGACCACTTGAAGACTGTTGGCTCCATGCACTCTAGCACATACTGCATATATGATCTATTCGCTACATATAGTGTAACGGTGCCGACAATTTTTGCGATCGTGAAAAAAATGGTTCTCAAAGGAAAATCTCGAATGTCACATATGTTTGGTTTCCCATCCTTGCTTGGCTCTGCCCCTGGATAGCAATATTGCAAAATATAATCACTCACAGTCTCCCCTCCAAGAGCAGACCCTGAGAGGGAAATAGGCAAGCCTCTCCTCGACAAGCCTGTAAGAAAGTACACATCCTCCACTGTAATAGGAACCAATTTTTTCCTAATGTGAAATGCCTAGATAGCTAGATCCCATGCTTGAACTAAGAACTCCAAGAGTTCTATTTGTTGCCTCATCCCTGACAAACGAAAGTACTTTAACAAGCCACAATCTCTTAGGGCTCTTACTATACCCGGATCATCTAGGGCAATCATATTTTGTTCTTCGTGCTTTCTTTCTCTCCAATTAATCATCATTATAGTCTGATGGAATCCTAAAACATAACCATAAAACCCATTTGACTCCTTTTCATGTAAAAAACTAGACAAATTTTGGGTACATTGCAAGAATAGAAAATGAGAATTACGCCCAACGCAGTCTTGAACAAGGGACAGTGCATTGCATATGCACCTAGGCTTCAATTTATGTGCTCCATAACATAGTTTTCAATGCTCAAGGGTGTGTTTCGCTCTTTTGAAAAACAATTTACCCTAAGGGGCCCAAATCCCTAAAAATTTGCAATGAAAGGAAATGAATTTAATACTAAAAGAAAAAGAGGATTCATGGCACCACCTGGATCAAACGGCGATGAAAACCATCCATAGAACCGATTGCAGTCACCGATTGAAGTTCGAGGGAAAAAACAGTTTTAGAGCTCCAAACTGCAAATGGTAACTTTCAAAGGGTAAAAATGAATGGTAAAACTCTTTTAATTAGTCATTTTATTATTTGAAAATCATATTTATTGCTGTGACTATTGTTTTATTATATTTTTATCATGAAACTAGTATTTTTAATCCATTTGATGTTGTTCTGAATAGGTTTTACAACTGATGAACAGATTAGTCGTACAGATTTATTTCAAGAAAGATTTGACCACAAAGCATACTTTTATCCTTATTTTTCAAGCCTTGTTAAAAATGAAAAGGGATTTGAAGCACACTTTTATCTCTTTTTCAAGCTTTGATAACAACGAAAAAGGAGCCTATGGAGTCTTATTTTAGCTCTTTTCAGACTTCGATAATGTGAAAATATTGTCGAGCACTTGTCTCTTCGAGCTCATAAAATTAAATGAATTGATATCTACTTAGTATAAGTTTAACCCTTTTCCGGAATGAGATAGATTATTTACGAAAAAGGAATGCCTTAGTCGAACATGGCTAGGATTTTCTCAAATATTGTTTACACTTTTTCTGATCTGAGCTAAAAATTTACGAAAAAGTACTTATGGAGTTTTCTTTTATCCTCTTTTCAAACTCTCTAAATATGAAAAAGGACCAGGTTATCACTTTCGTTAGGCTCGTTAAAAAATAAAATAGTGACGGGCTTGTTGATCATGGAAATAATTGAGTATCATTCATCACTAGACTCATTAAATTATTAAATAACGATACATTATTCACCCGAAGGGTTGAATTATAGATCAAGCATATGCTATCCTCCTTAAGCTTGTTAAAAAAATAAAGAGGTAATAGTCGAAAAATGACCGGGGAAAATTTGGGAAAGTGAACATAACTTTTCAGGGTAGCAGGTCACCCATGAACATGACACTTCACTCCATCACTATGACTGTTTGGGTTGGTTAATCTTCTTGATTGTTCATGCATACCTATGGTTCATCATACCTTCACTTTGGTTTTGGGTCAATGCTGCCAACTCATCTCAGTGTCGTCGATATGTTCAAGAGAAGTCTTCCAGTGAATACTCATATTTCTGCAATACTCATAAACCTTCATTCTCATGACAGCCATCCCTGAAAATTACTATGTCAAGTCATACTTTGTCTCTGAAATCAGTATCTCCTGTTTCGCAATAAAGTAGCTTCCTGTCAACAACAAATCACCATCTAGGAAGTTTACTTAGAAACATCATATTCCAGTACCATGAGTCTTGTTGCAGCATCGACAAGATCCTCGCTTCCGAACTTTTGACCGAAATATTTTGTTTGGCGTTCAACATCAAATCATCTATTCACGCCTTATAAAATGTACTGCAGTACCTTGAGGGCCATCGACATTAATGGTGGTTCTCTCGCATTTGTTAGCAACTCACATCATTGGCTGGTAATCAAATGATGTCTTACCATGTTTGACTACAAATCATATATTCGCATGGCTAGAATTGTACCCGAACGATCGAGTGAACAAGATTATAAGACCCTGGATCTAGTTTCAACCATTCAGGCTGTGATTTCAGGATTTTTGTACACATCATATGTATGGTGACCTTACATATAGATCGTCATCCGAACATGGGCCTATATCTATATTCATGTCTGTATTGGGCAACATTCCAATGTAGACGACTTTCTGAACTATGTACATGTTATTAGATAGTTTATGTGTTGAGCATGGGAATTTCTTCCCTCAGAAATTCATTATCAAGAGGATATATCATGATGTAATGTATTGTAAGATTGATGTAGGTCGCCACTCCGCTTTAGGTCGAGCCCATCACAGTGTAAAGTATCTCATTCAAAAAATATTGTTATTATTATTCTGACTTCATGCTTTAGGGGGGAATCTGTTATAGGTCAATTTTGGCGCCATTCCCAATGACCTAGTTAAACTGGACATCATCCCCAGAACCAATTATTAGGGTCTATCATCCCCTATCATTTCAGTTTCTACATGCCCTAAGACAAAGAACAAGAACAAATCATCCATGACTTCCATTGCAAGGTTTGCAAGATTTGAAGTACATGTTATATCACCTATGAGCTCACCAATGCAATCTCTCAATGGACTAACTAATTTTCATGTGTAGTTACCTCCATTCTAGGGTGCTCTACAAAACACTTCCTGACACTCAAGGGTGTGTTGGTCAATTGGGAGTGAAATTCTCATTGTTCCAGAATCTCCACATGGCTAGTGCCTTCTAGAAGAGTGCATATGTGTCAAAATTTGAATCCATGTGTCCATTCAACACCTTTGAGTTGGGAAACATGTCTTTCCTATTATTAGAAAGTAATTGATTGTGAAACTACCTTTAGCTGTTCTATAAATTGAGCATAGATCCTAGTGCTTGGGAAGGAAGAAATTTAGTAGATAAATGTTGTTGGAATCTCAATTGAGGGTTTGATTTGAGTGATATGTTGCTGGAGAGATTTTCATTGTGATGAGGCTAGGATTATGCTGGAGTTGGTGACATCAAATCAATCGTTGGTTGTAACCTCTCCTTATATCCATTAATAAATATTGTTGCTTACTTTCCCACATATGTATATGTATAAGCTTTTGTCTTTCATATTATGAATTCTTATCTGATGTATATGTTTCATGTTTCATTTATTTAACTGATTAACTTGAATAACCATCTATATATTGAAATCTCTTGGTTGTTTAGTGTTCATACTTGTAGGAAATATTTTGGTGATCTAGCTTGGATTGGAAGCTACAGCAAGAGTGACAGGAGGAGAATAGAAAGTGCTTGGACTCCAAGTAAGTTTCTTAATCTATTACGTGTGTCTAATTATTGTTAGGAAAAGTATTTGCAAAGGCTTTAACCTATTGTTCTAAATGCATTACACCTCACTTAGGGATTATTTTTTATCCGTAATCCATATTTCTGCATAACACGCCCTTCTTTCTAGCCATTTTCGATGATGTTTCTTGTGCATGTGGGAGGAGAAAAATTCTTCCTCCACCACCTTATGGAATACCTATTCCTTATTGTCAGCATCCCTTATCAGTTCCTCAGCCATGTGGTTATCCTACTACCCACAACTTCCATCCTAGATATTTCCCTCCATGCATTGTGCTTGTTTCCAAAAGGTGTGTGGGAAATCATATTGTGAAGGATTTCCCATGTGGTTCTCAAGATATTTTCTGCAACAGACCTTGTGGTAAAACAAGGCAATGTGGAATCCATGCCTATACTAGGACCTCCCATTTACCTCCCTATGGCATAATCTCATCATCATCTATTAGAATGTCATCTTGGAAAATTTGTGGAGCTCCAAGGAGATATTGAAAACACACTTTGTTTCAGGGAAAATCACCCTAGAGATTTGTTGGGTCAAAACCTCCATAGATCAGGGCATGCTATTCAAGAAGGACTCACACAACCACACTTGTATGCTAACAACTATATAACATCGATAGCAGAACTCACCCGTAGTCCTACGTTTGATGTAGATCCCACGGGGTCCAAACCCCCAGCAACCCTTCTTCCTCCGTAACCTGAAAATCAAGAAGAAACATGCACGGAAATCTAGTTGTACAACATATATTAACCCTAAATATCAGTGAAAACCATGTGAAACATTACATAAACAATAATAACTGCTTAAAAAGTAATCTTTTCACATATACAAGTAAATATTACCACATGACTTCAGGAACAAGATGGCTCTTCTTTATTGTAAACAGCATGTACAGTAGTAAAAAGTGGAGAGATCACCTGAATCCTTCCACGATCTTCGAGCAGACCGTCGTCCAAATCCGTCCCGCCCTTGCCTCGCTAAGATACTTTCAAGACTTGTGCACTCGAGATGGAATATGAACTAATCAACATCTCCAGGAAACAAGGGTTTCCGGTAAAAATCTGGGAAAGTGCAGGAGGCACGGGAAATCAGACTTGAAATGGGATTCCAACAGAGTATATTATCTATAATAACTCTGTCTCCCTTAGGCCATACACATGAGGGTCTTTTATACTCCCTCAAAGTAGTTTCAATCAGTTGGAAACAATTGGCCACGTGCTGGGGTGGTTGAACTACTGGAGTAACCATCAACCCAGCCCAAAAATAGGGAATTTTTATATATTTTTTAATGATTTTAATGGCGTACGTGGAAAAGTACATGGATTCTCACGTATACATCGCGGAAAAGTCTCGTACAACTGCTATGGGAGTTTTAACACTGTTTTTTATGAACTTTGTTCAAGTCTGTGGGAATGGGTGCCCAAGGCCAAAGAGACAATCATGAATCACATGAGGGTGAAAAATGATGCTATAAAATATGCCCCCTAATATATGAGGTCAGAAGGGGTACATGATGGCCGAAATGTATTATGCACATAGAAATAATCATAAGGACAACGAAGGACTGCACGCATTTCCACCGCCAAAAACCAATGAAAGAAAACAGAGAGTCAACTCATGCTGAGGCAGGCATACCCATGCGCAGTCAAAAATACATCATATGGAAAGTACAAAATAGATCCAAAATGTATACAAGTATAACTGAACTGAAAGTACACAATGAATCATCTGAGCATGGTCCGGAAGTATAAGTTTGCATCAATGTCCAAGTATCACATATAGAAAGCTGATCAATGATGTTGAAACTAGATGTCTGATCATATAAGTAACCGAATCTCCAAGTACCAAATCATAATGGGTGGAAAACATGGTACTATCACGCAACTCGGGGGGCCAACATATAGGATGCTACTGTACTGACACTGCAACATATAAGGGTGAACGGCATCACTGGCAGGAACTGAAAGGACTGTCAAAAGTGAACCGAAAAACGCTGATGCAACCCAAGGTCTTCACCGATCACTATGGCACAATTCTACACAATGGGAATAAATGAGCTGAAGTCAACCATGTGAGAAATCATTGGATTACCAGTCAATGATGTATACTGTTAACCAACGTGAAACAACCCACCAATAATGAAACAGCATGCCCATACAATTTTAAGTGCTGGGTGGAATGAATGAGTTGAAGTCGAACACTTGGTAGAAATGAATCTACCGATGAGGAGGCAATGATGATCCCCACCGTCGATAACGAAGAGTCTTCCACTAATGATGACCGTAAACCCTAAGGTACTACAAAAGACTCTGGGACCCATTCCTGCAGAAATGAGTCGTAGTCGATGGGGAAAAGGCACATCTCGTTGGAAGGAAGGCATTAAGGCATCCCACATCGCTCCAGTGCGAGTGCACTCCGTGTGCCGAGAGATTTGGAAGGAATCGGAATAAGTAGAGTGATGAACGCAAACTGGGTACGTTTTCTTCCAACATGCACAGATGAAGCTAGCGCACGTAGTTGAAACTCGAACCAACCAATAATGAAAGTTGAAAAAGAGGCAATATATCCACCGATAGGGTCAAATGGAAAACAAGGTACTTCATGAATCCCAGGTGTGATAATGTAAGATGAAGCCAAACACAAGGGAAACCACTCAATCAAAGACCCATGATGTTGATCAAATGTTGAGCACAAGGTCACCTATCAATGATGGAGTTGTCGGCGCTAGGTTTGCTCTTAGAGCAATGTGTCGAGTCGTATAAGAGATAATCCCACAAGAAGAAGTCAATGGAGACCTTCCAAACCCGCATGAGAAAAGGACCATCAAAACATCTCGATGTGATGTTGAATGAGCCAAGATAATTACGTAACCTATATGCGACTTAATAATGAGCTGGATGACACCTCTTAATGGCTGATCTGGTTAGACTTCCTTGAACAAAATCACAATGTTTAACATGCGTAAAGTGACACTCGTATAAGTCTGTGATGTATAAACAAATCAAATGATTGGAAGAGAGAAACGTGAACCTGGAGAGACTCCACCATGTGAAATAAGGCAAAGGCTGAACCTAGGTCAAAACTAAAACCATCCCAAATGTAGGAAATATATAAGTATATGTGCTTTGTTCAAGGGCGACAAACTGACTCTGTACTGCCATCAAACAACGAAGTTATATCCCGTTCCCGCTCTTTTTGTTATATTTTATTTTTTTTTCTTTTTCATATACGTTAAGCGATGTGTGGAGATGAATAGCGTTAAGGTAAGAAATGAGTTGAACGAGCATCAAAATATCGATGCACTAGTTCCTGGGATAGGAACAATCCTATGCTCAATACAAGGTGGCGAAAACTGGTAAGCGATACTCAGAGGAATGTTCCATCCATGGGTAAAAGGGTGTCAAGTCACGATAGCTAAGTGTATGCAATGGTTAATTTGTACAGATAGTCAAGGTCAAAAGTTGGCTTAAACATTGAGTCCAAAATTAAGCCGGCTAAAGGCCAGGATAAACAAGTAGCCAATATGCAATGCAGTGATACAACTTAACAACACCAGGGAGCCTCTAGGGTAATGGCCAGAAAAATGATAGTGAAGAAGAAGAAGAATGAAGCTTCAACACATAATTCATGGCGAGACTAAAGAGGACTCCCGAGCCTACATAAAATGCAGCATGGGCAACAAGTGATAGCGAGGAACTAACTAGGAAGCCCATGTAAAGGAAGGCTCTACCATCAAGTCATGATTAAATAATTGGCGAGTGAAATGGGTGTAATAGTCATGACCTAATGGGATCGACCCTATGGCAAGTGATCAGTATGGAGGCTAGTATGCAAAATGCAACGGAGAGTGGATTCCCTAACCTATATGCCAGTGAAGATCATATACCTGCCATGACGGGCCAGCAGTCATGGATCAAAAATCGGGAAAAATCTCAAATTCGTCAAAATGTACCTGAAAAATATACCAATCTGGGCACTTCCAAGCATCCGAGTTATGCAGCTTAAGATAGATTGAAAAAAATAAGCATAATGAATTTTTTCAAAAAAATTTCAATTTTGGGCATAAATAGACAAGTTACCTCATATTTGGTTCATTGTTACATTGCTTATTTGAGAAAAGTGCTCTAGAGAAAAAGCCTCTTTCATCCAAACAGGAGCAACTGACCATCAAACTTCACCGAATTTGCTAGGTAGGCTCTTAATTCATCCTTGCTATTCATTTTGTCCGTTCATAAGTTAAAAATTGGGAATTTTCACCATAGAACCCTTTGATTAAAATCACGGGTTTGCACATACGCGGGTTTATAATGACCAAGTCGCGTATATACGCGACTGTGCACAAAGAAAGTCGTGTATGCGCGACCCAAAATTAAAAAATATGTATCTAATGAACGAATTATTGAAATTTTGCAGGATGACCATATCATGGAGAGAGCATGAACATAGTGCCATTGACAATGAAGTCATGCAGGACCAAGTATCACTAAATATTCTTCGAAATTGCGGTTTGCTCAAGTTTTTTAAAATGCCAAATATGAAGAGCAATGTCCGGTTGCTTGAAATGCTTGTGAACTATTGGGAACCGGAAGAAGACTGCTTCATTATTGATCAAATGCTCATACGCATCGAAGTGGAAGATATTTATTTTATCACTGGACTCTCCCGGAGGGGGGAGCCAGTAGACTTGCATGGTAAGCCTTTGGGAGGGCTAACCGTGAAAGATTACGTCCATGTCTATTGCGTAGAGGGTTCCAAGAAAGTTGGAACTCAAATTGCTATCAAAGATCTAAGATACTTGCACATGAAAATCCTCCTTTTTACCATTGGGAGAGTAGTAGGACCAGCTTCTCTACACCAGGCATCCAGGACGCAAATGAGTATAGCAGTGGAATGCTTAGCTCATTTATATGATTGGTGCACAGCTCTTCTGATGAACATGAAGCAACAATTGACTTCTATCTGAAAAGTGAGGACAATTTTTTTTGGATATGGTACAATTTTGATGACATTATTCTTCGAGAAGATTCCTGGGCTGAGACCCAAAGTGATCTCTTCGATCAGTAGCCCGAGAGACCCAAGAATTGCCCGTTGGGCAGACATGATGAAGAGATTGGGGGGAAGTGAAGTTCCCCGGACCAGTTGGGATGATGAGTTCTTCCAATGGTGGGGAGAACAAATCATCGCTATGGACGACTATCCCTATGCCAGGATTGACTTTCGTGGCGATCCAGATCTTGTCCTTCCACCAGGCGCGGCATGGGGCATAGTCGATAAGTTTGCAATTTTTGACTTATATAATTTTTTTGGATTTTTTCAATATATGTGAAAAAATGAAAAACAAAGATGTTTTTGATTGGATTCAAAATGACTTACAACTTTATAATGATCATGATACAGATATTGGATCAGTTCGACCTGAGGGATACCCGCGACATAAGCGTCGCAAAGGCGAAGCGGATACAGTAGATCCAGACAGAACCCTCCAGGCTATATAGAGGAACTTGGAGGGATTAACCTGCCAAGTACCTATGGCTGCAGTGGAAGATCTGCCTGAAGCCATCCAGAGACGAGTGGTAGGAGTGCCCCGAGACTGGGTACGGTTATTTCGCCGAGTTGCCACTGTGATCGTGTTCTATAGGAACACAACTTCTGGGCAGGGACCTCAGGGGTAGATAGATATGACATACCGGATGACTATATATTTTTTGAGACTAAACATGATCGGACATAAGCCCAATTTTTGTATGACTTATGAATCCAAATTTTGTAAAGTTTTTTGAACATTATGATGATATATATACAACGACTATTTGATGCGATGTAACAAATGTATGAAAATGTATGATGTTTTTGATGATTAGATTTTATTGTATGGAATGATTAATATGCCAATCAATTGCTTGATTAGCTAATGAGTCTGTCATCCAATTGTCAGCTCGAGGAATATGAATGAAAGTTAAAAATTGAAATGATCTTTGTAACAAACGTACCCTCAAGAACAACCGAAGTAAAAATGGATCTCGAACCCGATAAATATTGTTCAACTGCGACACCACCAGCTGGGAGTCCAAGAAAACTACCAACGAATCAACACCCAAAGATATTGCATCCGAGAGTAGATAAATAACTGCAGAGTATTCTGCTATATTATTGGAAGCAGGACTAATGCAGACCCCTCTTGATACTAACAGCTGACCGGATGGATGATGAAGCACCCAAGCCGCGGAAGCCAAGTTTCGGGTGTGTCTACTAGCACCATCGGCGAAACCAAAATGACTCATGACATTCAACACAACCTGCCAAAGCAGATCAAAAACATCACCATCACATCAAAGATCGAAAAACTAGATATGTACAAAGTAAAACTACTATATACAAAAGCAAAATGTCAGGCCGAAGCCTAGGCATAATACTTTTTCAAATAGAGCCCATTTCTGGGCTCAGGCAACTCGTTTCCTTCAAAATCAACCAAGGTATATGCTCCTTTTTTAAGGACTTCTTTAACGATAAAGGGGCCATACCACATAGACTTAAACTTTCCTACCCCCAAGGCATATTTTTCTTGGGCATAGACCAAAACAAGGTCACCTTCCGAAAAAACCCTAGGTTTGACCGCCTTATCATACTGAACTTTAACTCGGTTTTTATGCGCTTCATTCATCGTGGCGGCATCTCGACGCTGCTCATCAAGATGTTCCAGATTAAGGAGACGTTCTTCAAGACTAGAAGTGTCAGGAAGAAGTTCAACAGCTAACTTAAGAGAAGGAATCTCACATTTAATGGGAAATACGGATTCCAACCCGTAAACTAACTGAAATGGAGTAAAGCCAGTTGCAGTTTTCACTGACGTCCTGTATGCCCAAAGTGCAGGATATAGCATAATATGTCAGTTGGATCGAGCTTTATTAATGGTCCTTTGAAGAATTGTCTTCAAGGATTTATTCACGGCTTCCACCTGCCCATTGGCTTGAGGATAATATGGAGATGAATGCTCCTGCCGGAAACTCAATTTTAGAGCCAACTCAGCCATCATGCTATTCTGAAAATGACTGCCATGGTCAGTGACAATCTCTTTAGGAATACCAAAACGAGAAATAACCTGGTTAAAAAGGAAGAGAGCTGCAGTCTCACCGTCATTCCCGAAAGTAGGCATAGCCTCGACCCACTTCGTAAAGTAGTCTACTGCTACAATAATATACTTGTGACCTTTAGCTGAAGGCGGGTTACAAGTAGTATAATCAATACCCCACTTTGTAAAAGGACTGACAGTGATGACTGGAAAAAAAGGGGAGCTGGATGAGCGCGCATTTTTCGAGTATAAACTTGACACGGATGACACTTTTTGACCGATTCCATACAATCTTTGAAAATCGTAGGCCAAAAGTACCTAGCATGCAAAATCTTTTGGGTTGTAGCAAGCCCAGATAAATGACCACCACAAGCTCCACTGTGGCAATCATTGAGCACAGCCTTAACTTCTTCGAGAGTCAAGCAACGTCTCAGGATTGAATCAACCCCTCGATGGTATAAAGCATCACCAATGATCAAATAGTTCTTAGCCAAGTGACGCAACTTACGACGCTCATCTTTCGAAAAAGTAGAGGAAAATTTGCAGTCTGGAGATACACAATTATATCTCCATACCAAGGATCCTGTGAAGAGATAAGAAACAAATTTTCATCCGGAAAGGATTCATCATAAACTATCTCATCCCCATAGGGAAACTCGGAGATCAATTCCGCGAAAACCAATGATTTCTTGGACTTGGCAGACATAAAATCAAGATTAAATTCCTGCAAAATCACAATCCATCTATTGTATTTGCCCCCAATCACTCGCCTACTGAGGACAAACTGAAATGGATTGGCTGCTGCCAAAACATAAGTTTTTCGTAGAAGAATGTAATGCTGGAGTCACTGCATAGCGTGAACAACTGCTTAAGCTAGCTTTTCTATCGGAGTATACTGAAGCTCAGGACCTACCAATCCTCGACTGAGATAGTATATAACATGCTCTGCAAGAGCATCATCTTCCTGAACCAGAACCATACCAATGGTAGATTCTGTTGCTGCCAAGTACAAAAGGAAATCTCTGCTATAATCAGGTGGACTCAATAAAGGAGAAGAGTTCAAAGCTTTTTTCAAAGCATCGAATGAGAATTGAGCGAAGTCATCCCAAAAAAATGGAACTCCCTTCTTCAAAAATCTCATAAATCCCTTGGTAACTTCAGCATAATTTATGATAAATCTCCGCAGAAAATTAGCCTTTCCTTGTAGACTTTGAAGTTGACGAATAGAGGACGGGGGAGGCAATCGAAGTATTGCCTCAACCTTGAAGGGATCTACCCTAATCCCTTCCCTAGACACAATAAATCCCAATAACCGACCGGATGTAACCGCGAAAATGCACTTGTTCGGATTCAGCCTAATCTTATAGAAACGACATCGTTCAAATATTTGACAGAGGTGAGCAGGATGATCCATCCTCTTTCGAGAATGAGCAACTAAATCATCCAAATACGCCTCGATAATCTGTTTGATGTCGTGGAAGGCATATGACATGGCCCGCTGAAAGGTAGCCCCAGCATTTTTAAGACCAAAGGGCATCTTCTTGTAAGCAAAAGTGCCCCAGGGACAAATAAAGGCAGTCTTATATTGATCCTCAGGACGGATAGTGATCTGGTTATATCCGGAGAAACCGTCCATGAAGGAGAAAATTTCGTTACCGGCACACTCATCAATGATCTGATCTATAAAAGGTGTGGGGTAATTATCTTTCGGACATGCTTTATTAAGTTCTTTGAAATCAATGCATACTCGAATTGTTCCTTGTTTTTTATCCACAGGGACAGGATTTGAAACCCATTCAGTTAAAGGAACAGGATAGATAAATCCAGCCCTAAGCAGCTTCTCCACCTCAGCTTTGATAGCTGCAGCCTTCCTAGGATTAATCGGACGAAGTTTTTGCCTCACTGGCTTAGCGATTTCGTAAGTCTTGATCTCATGCTAGACAATAGATGGATCTATACCAGGCATTTCCTCATAATAACAAGCGAATACATCCCTATACTCTTTGAATAGATCGGTGTAAATTTGAATTTACTCAGGGGAACATTTAGCTCCAATGAAGACATTCTCAATAATATTGGGATCCCTGGAAATGTTCACCGTGATAGTAGGAGAAATCACAGCCATGTTCCCTTCAGCATATACCTGTGTTGGTGCTAAAGGGTTCAGGACTGGGCGAACAGGACCAGGAGATGAAGGACTTGGAAAACTTGTTTCAACTTCGCTTAAATCAGGTAGAAAGTAAGATCGATGATGCAAATCATCCCACGGCCTATCTATACCAGTCATAGCTTCCAGGATGGCCTCTTTAGATGGAAGAGTGGTATCAAGGCAATCCTGGGCAGAAGAAGAACTGAGTGTCCAAGCCGGAGCCACATCTCCATCCAACTCATCCGGAGAAAGAGGAGCTGGAATGGAGTCTGCAGAGTCAACAATAGACTGATAAGCAATCTCAGCTGCAGACATAGGAAACGCCATTCCACCCACTTGACCTTCCGCTAATGTGGCAGTAGGGGAAGGCAAGGTCCAAGGGTCCGAAAAATAATGAGTTCTGAAGAACTCTCTTCGAAGAGGAACCTTAGAGGATGAAATTGCGTTAATATGAACCATAGGAGGTGGAATATCAAAAGTACCCATCAAGGAAGAATACATTCCAACCCCTAAATTCTCAACAGGCGACTTGGCATTATCCAATTTTGGAACTGTTGAGTCAGTAGACGCATTCGGGTCTACAGGAGGACAATCCAGTTGGTCCACTGTAACAATCCTCCCTTCGTGAGGGAAACAAATAATCCGAAATAAAGAGGATGCAATGGCATCCATCTCATAAATCCAGTTTCGCCCCAACAGAAG
The DNA here is from genome assembly GCA_034641835.2 of Pinus albicaulis. Taxonomy (NCBI): domain Eukaryota; kingdom Viridiplantae; phylum Streptophyta; class Pinopsida; order Pinales; family Pinaceae; genus Pinus; species Pinus albicaulis. The sequence goes on along the minus strand of CM076570.1, from coordinate 1,453,852,278 downwards.
GTTGTAGTCCAAGCTTGCATCAACTACCTCAACCTCTATATTTACAGTTTTTCCCCCAACACAGATAGGCAAAGCTGGGACAATACCATGTGGTCTGTGAGAATGACCGTCGAATGCAGTCAGGAGAGTGGTAGATGGAACAGCTGCGGGAGATCTAATTGTCTTCCAGCATGTGAGAGACATCACACATGTAGAAGCACCCTCATCAACGACCGTCCGAAAGATGTTGCACTTCCGGTACGATGATTTAATATGAAAAGCCATATGATGGGGAAGTCTCTTTTTAACATTGGACATATCAAATGTAATCATAAGAGAATTCTTTGGATCCACAGCCCCAATAGCAGTGAGAAGAGCGCTACGCTGAGAAGGACAAGACTGGAGCACCTCAAGAGCCGACATGACAGAAGAACTCTGCGCCAGATCTTCCACAATAGAGTAGTTCTGGGCAGCCCTAGCATTTGGATTAATTGTCGTGTGCTTAGTGGATGCTTTTGGCATCCGAGGTATAGGCTCAACAGTCGGCTTCGTGATATGAAGCGGCTCAGTAGCATCGAGAGCACCCTTAGCTTTCAAAGACTCTTCTTCACCATAGTCACAGGCTCTCGTAGCGATATCCGCGTGAGCACTCATCATGTATATGTTCGACAAAATTTCCCCTTCCTGGGTGCCTCTAGAGGAAGCCCCAGTATTTTGATTCGCGTCGCCAAAAAGTTGTTGCCCTTGGGGAAAAGGGTTTGTCAACACAGCCTGGGAACTGGAAGAACCCTGCTGAGCTAACAAGCGCTGCGCATCCTGAATTTTAGGGAAAAGGTGTGTAAGATGGTCTCCAGCACACAACTTGCATGGAAACTTTACTTTCTTCTTATCCTTTGGACCCTCACCAACATGCTTGTTGGTTTTATTCGCATTACCCTTCCCATTCTTGCCCTTTTTCTTATTATTTCGTCCCTTCTTCTTCCCTTCGGATTGTTGATTTCCTTTGGGATCAGAAGTTTGGCCAGCATTTACAGACAAAGATTGGGAAGGTGATGACTCAGCAGGCACAGCCTGACCAGAAGGAGTAGATTGTATAGACAACTGCTGCAATTGAGTCAGTAGGTTGGCTGCGCCACTATTGATCGACCCAATAAGTTCATCACCATGAGGACCAGGCTTAGTTTTGGATAAATCTAATTTGGAGCGAGGAGCATTGGGCAAATATTTATGGAGGACCCCAGACTGAGAATAAATCAATTCAAGCTGCTGGGCCCTAAAAATAGCTTGTTCCTCCGAAAATACCCCAGACAAGGATACATCTTTCGAAATATCTGACTGTAGAGATTTTAAAAACCATTCTAAAAGGAATTCACCTGGAATATGAGCTTTAATAAACCTCTTCCTTCTCCGCCATTCCTGAATATGGTCAGAAATGTGGGTTGCATTGTCCTGTTTAAAATTAGCTAGGAGTTCAGTCCCGGCGTCATAACAGACAGGAAATTGGAAATGGTTTAGAAACGTAGTGGCCAGATCTCCAAATGTAGCAAAACTGCCCCCAGTTAACTCAATATACCATTTGGCAGCATTTCCAGTTAAGGTGCGTTGAAATAATCTCAACCTAATCGAATCATCGATCAGGGAGTTCGATGAACACCATAAATGGAAAGTGGTGATGTGGTCAGCCGGATCCTCTCCATTCTTGCCTTCAAACTTTGGGATGTCTGAAGGTATTTTGGTCGGGAACAGAGGCCACCCCGGACTGTATCGAATCAGATCATTCGTCAATTTCGACAAATCTGGCAAGTTCAAAGTTGCCAGAAACGGTAAGCGAGGAGGAGCTTGAGGATTCCATCCTTGATAGGATGGATTCCCAACATTCTGAAAAGAATACCCTGGATTTGATGAGGCACCAGGTTACCAAAAATAACTCGTATAAAAAGGAGAAGAGCCTCCCCCCAACGCAGAGTTACCAAAGACCAGACCAGTTCCCCCCCCGAAGCATTAAATGAAGAGGAAAGCCCTTGATAGGGGTTCCAGGCATTAGAAAGAGGAGAAAAAATCTGATAAGCACTCGACGAAGGGAAAGAAGTATTCCCTTGGTGACCAGCGTAAAACTGATTCCCTGCCCCCACTGTTGTGAATACAGGGTTCCAACCTGTAAAAGTATTCAAATTCTGACCTCCAGACCAAGGGTTGAAACTCTGGGTCTGGGAAGTAAACGGAAAGGACCCTAAAGAAGGATTCAAACTAGGAATATGCCCAGTTCCAAAGGGGAACCCTTGAAAAGAAGCTGATCCACTAGCCATGGAAGACATGGGTGTAGATGCAGCTGCAGCAGCGAAAAAGGAAAAAGGAGGAATCCCACTAGTGGGCATTCCAAAACAAAAGGGACCAGATTGAGAAGCATGTGCTTGGGTGAAACCAGAGCCAAACACAGTAGTACTAGAAGCAATCGAAGATATAGCAATAGTGCCTCCTCCTTCAACAGAAGCAGGATTCTGAATGCCTGCAACACTCACAGCTGAAGCCACGTTCCTAGTCGTGGCCATCGAAAGGTATGAATAATATGGAGGATCTTCTGGTCTTGCAGACTCAGGTCCGATATACTGAATAATGAACGGATAATCAGGAGGAAGAGGAGATGGAAGTGACTCAGAAGGTTGAGGTACTTCCTCTATTTGAACTTCTTCTTCATATGGAAATAAAACTCTCGAGGCGAGCGGAACGCTCCTCTCGGAACCAATACCGGAGCCAATTACAAAACCTTCAATCCCTTGTGGAGGATCTCTCTCCACTGCGTCAGATGCCACAGGGTGATATTCACTTGCTAAATTACTCCTACGCCTTCTTGAAGAAGGCTCTGGACTCTCAGGAGATAACCCCCGGATTCTCCTCGATCGACGAGGCGCTTGATCAGCCACTTTAACAAATTTTAATTAGACTCAAAAAAGTTATAAAGCTAGGCAAGCTAGGAGCAAAGAGCACACACTAAAAAAAATCCCTGAGATACAATCAAGCAAACAGCCTTCGAGTATTTCCGCTTCGGATGATTAGGACCGGACACCAAAATACAAGAGAGCGAAGAATAGGACCTCCCGAAAGTAGTCTGGGATAATTACGGCCCAAGCCTACTAGCGAAGGTAACAGAAACAGTTACGCCGACCTCCTAACAACAGCCTGTGCCGGCACAAGTACCCAAGTTTCGCAAGGGCACCCCCCAGAAGTACTGCTAGAAGTGATACGACGTCTGCCTTAGGTACCACGGGTATTCCCCCCCGCAGTCACCTATGTGGAACCTAGGAATGGCAACTATGGGCACCAATCCGTGTCAGAAGCCGGGCGGAACGGTCTTGAGGTCAGATCCAGCAAATCGGAGAGGGGGTATCTCTCTTCTCGGCCTTCACTTCCCCTCGCGCTTGACTCTCTGGAGGAGAGCTTTCCCGGTCCACCTAACGGAGTTGGATTTCACTCAATTAATAAACTCCTATGTTGTTATTTGAGCGGCCTTGGAGAGTTAACTCTCCACTCACCTAATCCAAGGCCCTACAACCTAGCTAGTTGGTGTATGACACTTAATAAAAAGAAACTTGCTAGTTGCTTGTAAATTATAGCGCTCATTTTAATCAGTTGTTATATTAAGTTAGAGGGATATGGAAATGAAACCAGTGGTGTTTTGTGACGCAGAAAAGAAATTAATAAAAACCAAACTACATGAAAATGCAGTATTAGCCTTTCGATGAAAAGAAATTTCTACATAGGTTCTACGAGATTATATATTTTTCTTTTCAAAAATCAAACTCACATTTGCAAAATCTATGAAAATGACTACAATGCTTAAGTGCACTTAATGAAAATAATTAAGAGCATGCAAATTCTAAGATGCAAATCCCAACAAAGCAGAGAGGAATTTCCCAATGATCCTTCAGTTTTATAACTTTTTGATTGTCCACAAAACAAGATCACAAAAGCAGAAACTCTCAATATGAAGACACCAAAATATGCTTGAAAACAATAGGAAGAAACCAATAACAATTCCTTTCCAAAATCAAGTCAAAAACCAAAGGCGAGAAACCTCAACAAAGCTTCAAAGATGTAACAAAATGAAAGCAAAAATGCAAAACAAAAGCAAATAACAAAACAAATTTTTTTTTGAGCTTTTGAATTTTATGAAAAGAAGAGCTCAAAGAGACCAAGCATACTATCCAATTACCAAGCCAATCACTCTGAATTTCAAGCAAAACTCCACAAAAACTCCAAATCTTATAGTGCCACTTTAGTAGCAAGATTTGTATGAGCAAACAAAGACAAGAAACTCAGAAACTTAGCCCATAAGAACAGTAGAACCTTGCAGCAAACAAAAACTTCAAAGAATCAAGAAAGACTCTTCAAAAATTGCAACAAGACCTAGTCAAACGAACTCAAGAAAACCAACTAAAAAATGGGCAAAAATCGAAGTGCAAAGCAAGACACAAAGCTAGGAAAGAGTAAATGAGCAGAAGCTTTCTGTCCTAATAAAGCAGAATAGCCAAGAACCTCCAGAAAGATATCTTGGTACTCAAACCAGAGATGCAAGCACTAAAAACAAGATTTGCCTAACAAGCTAGTCTTCAACCAAAATAGAGAGAGAAAAGACCATTGACCGCTTTCAACACAATCCAGAGGATATAAAGACACTGCAGGAACAGGCCTCCACAGGCAGACAAGACCAAAAAGCCAAGAAATTAAAAATTTCAAAACCTACCCAAGAATACGCGACTTTACAGTTTCGCAACAAGCGTGCATACGCGACTGTGTCAAAGGAAACCCGCGTATACGCGACTTCCTTTGAAGAAAACTGCGTGTATACGCGTCTGTGTGTAAACAAACCCACGTATTAAAAGGTAAATAATGAAAAATAAAAAGAATCAAGACTGGATAAGGAACCAGGTCTTCAGTATGACTAAGAAAAAGTTAACTGGACTGGAAATAATTATCAAAACTGTTGGAAACCATTCAAACAGCTGAAACCACCCAACAGGGGAATCACAAGAATGCGATCCCCAGCGAAGTCGCTAGTTCTGTTTCGGGGAAAATCACCCTAGAGATTTGTTGGGTCAAAAACTCCACAGATCAGGGCATGCTATTCAAGAAGGACTCACACAACCACACTTGTATGCTAACAACTATATAACATCGATAGCAGAACTCACCCGTCGTCCTACGTTTGATGTAGATCCCGCGGGGTCCAAACCCCCAGCAACCCTTCTTCCTCCTTAACCTAAAAATCAAGAAGAAACGTGCACGGAAATCTAGTTGTACAACATATATTAACCCTAAATGTTAGTGAAAACCATGTGAAACATTACATAAACAATAATAACTACTTAAAAAGTAATCTTTTCACATATACAAGTAAATATTACCACATGACTTCAGGAACAAGATGGCTCTTCTTTATTGTAAACAGCATGTACAGTAGTAAAAAGTGGAGAGATCACCTGAATCCTTCCACGATCTTCGAGCAGACCGTCGTCCAGATCCGTCCCGCCCTTGCCTCGCTAAGATACTTTCAAGACTTGTGCACTCGAGATGGAATATGAACTAATCAACATCTACAGGAAACAAGGGTTTCCTGTAAAAATTTGAGAAAGTGTAAGAGGCACGGGAAATCAGACTTGAAATGGGATTCCAACAGAGTATATTATCTATAATAACTCTCTCTCCCTTAGGCCATACACATGAGGGTCTTTTATACTCCCTCAAAGTAGTTTCAATCAGTTGGAAACAGTTGGCCACATGCTGGGGTGGTTGAACTACTGGAGTAACCATCAACCCAGCTCGAAAATAGGGAATTTTTATATATATTTTTAATGATTTTATGGCATACGCGGAAAATTACATGTGGACTCGCGTATACATGTGGAAAAGTCTGGGCATAACCGCGTATGGGATTTTTAACACTGTTTTTTATGAATTTGTTCAAGTCTGTGGGGATGGGTGCCCAAGGCCATAGAGACAATCATGAATCACATGAGAGTGAAAAATGATGCTATAACACACTTGCACAGCTCCATGTCACCCATCTACTCCATGCCCCGATATAAGATGCAAATCTCTAGTAAAAATAACATGTTCCTATGGTAGATTAACAGCAAAGATGCCATGTGAGGATGGAGGCAAAAATATAAAAACTGATCCAGTTTTTGAAGCCTTTCTACACAAATTGTGTGCTCCTCTTCAACCACTGCAGTCACATTCAAGCAGAGTGCCTAATGGGAGAAGACAACTTGTATGTAATGATTAGTGTGCCAAGTTAAAGAAGTATGCCTTTGGCCTCTTCACAACAATGACTGATCTGTCAGGGGTGAATTTATAAATTTTAGATTTGATAACCATAGATCTAGAATGGGTCTCCGATGTTGAAGAAAGGTTTAGATTCTTGGTTTTGTCTAAAACAAAAAAGCATTCATTTGCATGTTTTCTATGCAATTTCCAAGGAGAAAAGGGATGCATTGAAGCCTCTTGCAAAAAGATGTAACCTCTATGTATATTCTGCAGGAATGGATCCAAGATGTGTAAAAAACTATAAAAATAACTCTAAAGCCCCTTTACGTTGTAGCATAAATTCCAAGGATACAATTCTTGCAAGAGGGCAGGTGCATCCTCTACCTTTCAAATCGTTTGTAGATATGGATCTAATTATTGTCTTTTTCCTATTTTATTTTACATAGTAACAGGCTAAAAAGGGTATGAATGCATCCCTATGTAAGAAGAAAAGAAGGTAGATGGATTATAGATCACTATATTATTTCTTTGTTGCATTGGGAAGTATAGTTAGTTTTTAGAACCCTAAAGCATTTTTATGCACTACTTTGCAAGATAGGCTTCCAGCCAAGAGGACATGATATTTCTTTGTAGATACCAACCCTTGGGCATCTTCTCTCATCAATTCTACTCTTCCCTATGCTACTGCCTTATGGCGTTTCCTTTGCAACATGTGGTGTAATTACTAATTTTTAATTATTTTCATGGGTTTTACAATAATAATAATAATCATAATAATAACAGGAGCCATGTAGTGGTAATATCCCTTCCTTTTCCTTTTTGTAAAAATGCATTTTGTGCATGTAGCATGCAAGAAATACATCTATACAAAATAAAATATTATTAGTCACTAAAAGTGTGATGATTAAAAATATACAATTAGCTTTTACAACTTCTTTGGAGAGTCGAGTCTCTTCCTCTCCTTCCAATGTCCAATAACGGTTTCTTTAGAGGGAAGTTGCACTTCAAAGTGCGCAATGTGATTATCAAGATCAATTAAAAAACACCTAGAATATGTTTCTTGAACTAATTCTTGAAAAGCACACACATGAGATTCATATTTTAATAATGGTTTCTTTGAGGAAAGTCACCCTTTAAAGTATGCAATGTGATTATCAATATCAATTAATCAAAACCTAGAACCTATTTCTTGAACTAATTCTTCAAAAGCACAAAATGAGCTTTACAATTTATTGAGTTAATTATTCAAAAACACACTAATGAACTTTATAGTTTAATGGCCAAACTAAATATTTATGATAACCAAACCAATAAGGTATTAATGTGCCACAATGTATTAAACCTTAGAATTTAGATAAGGATGAAATTTTGAGCATCAACTATGTTATGCATCAACTATGTTATACATGCTTGATGGCTTGTGACAAAGATGAAATAAAATCTATATAAGAGGAGTTATTCCAAGGAAGGTTCTACAAATAAGTATAGGAAGGAGTCTAATGATAATTTTTTGAAAATCAAAAGTAATGCAATTTCCAAGACAATTATGAGCTTTCTGAAGAGAAACATTTCCAACCTCATAAAAACAGAGAACATTCCAAACATAAAATAAAAAAGTATAGGAAGTAGTGGAAACTTCAACAAGTTTTCCACACATTATGATGAAGAAAATTCCACTATAGCTATTAGCAGCTTGTTCTTATTGACAGAGTTGCTAGTTTCTCCTCCATAGCAGTCCCAAGTTTCGTTTACATGATTCAATGTTCTCCTGCAGACTTAGTACAATAGAGATTGGAATAAGACGAGAATAAATTATCTCATCGTCTAAAGGATTTAGATTGACATTTTTACATAAATGACTCAAATAAACCCCGAAAAAACATGTGAACCTATTAAAGTAGAAAAATACTATAAATTTGTGAAAAGTTAATAAACTGTGCTATTAAAATAATTATCTAATAATAACACACTTCATAAAATTATTTACTTTCTATAATATAATAATACCATATTTTACAAAGTTAATTAATTTCCATAATATAATAAAAATTCTAAAATTTATTGTAAAATAAAAAATAAATAGCTAATCTAATCTATTTTACTACTGCTAATATTTTAGATAATGTAATCTAATATTAAATGTGATTATTTTTACATGTCTTTTATTAGTTTATCTTTATAGATGCAATTAACTAGATTATTTTCAAATTTTGGATTGAATGGTTTCATTGTGGTGTTAGGTATCTATAAAGAAAAAAGGAATTTTTTATGTGAAATTATTGTCGACTAATGCAAATATCTCTTGAAATTTGAAATATTTGTTTTTATTAAAATAGGGTATGAAGATACTAACGTGAAAGAAGTGTCAAGTCCGAAATTAGAAACCAATTATTACAATAGCTATTAGCCTTTTTTGGTAATTTAAACTTTTTATTTGAGAAAATAACTTTTGAATAATTATAGTTAAATTAACATTTATATAAAAATAAAATATCAAATATTAAATGTTTTATGTACATAAAAGAATGATAAAAATAAATCAATTTCATTATCTAATAAATATTAAGTTAAAAAAATACATCTTAATATATTTTATAATTCAAAACTATTTTGGAGACGGTTAGTTTGTTTTCAACTTTTCTATTCAGTGCCATATTAAGAAATGGCCAACGGTTAGTTTGTTTTCAACTTTTCTATTCAGTGCCATGAATAATCTAGATGAAATCTGGCCACAGGGCCCATATATAATATGAACCATGAAGTGGAAGGAACAGAGCTTTTAAAGAAAACGAGATGGTAATGATCATTCCTTCAAGATTTGCAGAGAAGAATAATTAAGTGGGGCAGTTTGAAGAGAGATAAGTTGACTTATTCGAAAGGTTATTTATTCATATGCACAGAGGTATGGCTCATCATGCTAATGTTATTTAAAATGAATTATTTATTTTCTTTTTGGGTGTATGAATATATATTAAAGATATGTATTTTTTGAAAATACTTGCGCAGTTTTTATGGATTTTGTGTCCAAGAGAATTAAATTACCCGAGTCGTTTTCCTTGAAAATAGTTACACGTAAACCTTGCACAACCAAAGAATCACTATTTTCTTAGATATATGGAAAAAAAAAATGTGCATTTGCATACACAAAAGTTAGTTGATTCTGGTAAATCTTTTTCCACACATAAGACTATAACTATTATGAAAAAGAATAAAAATCTTTATGTATAAACCAGTTTTATATTGAATGCAATTATTCAATGCACCAAAAATATGCGTAGGGAAGCTTTATCTTGACTACAGTTATTCAATGTACAAGAAATATTGATGCAGGGGCATCTAAACCAATTTGAATTCAAATTCAGATCCGAAAATTGAAAAGGCGGTTACGAGAACAGTTATGCAAATTAGGCAAAATTAGTTAAAATTGTTTCTTGATATTTTGTAAAAAACTTATAAAATGGAGAGTCTGTAGTGTGTGAGGGAGAGATAGGGGGAGCGGGCACAATGTAATCGATGGAGGAGACGTGTTCTGAGGTTGAAATGCCTCAGATTCAATCTTGTGTTTCAGAATTGTAACTGCATTTTTGTATATATAATAGCAATATACTGTTGTCTGGACTTTCTGTGTACGAATATGGTTGTTTATGTTTTAAGTTTTCTGAGATCGATGTATAGTTGTTAAATTACACAGCGAGATGGAACTGTTTGGCACTATGGAAAGAATTCAGGTGTAAGTGTTGTTTGATGTTGGCAGTAATGATTGATCCTGGTTGTTGAGTTAAAAATGCAGGTGAAGGACTCCGAGAGAAGTAGAGATTAAGCTTAACCCCAGAGAGGGATCCACGTTTAATGCGTCAGATGCAAGCCTGAAGGAAGGTGGTTTGATAAGACCATACCACCGTTCGATTTCATGTGGCGGAGTCAACTAAACGCAGTGGCTGATTAAAGCCTGTTCGGAGAAGAGTGCTGCAGTCATCGGAATAGAATGTTGTGGAGATGAACGGAAGGGAACCGAACCACGTGAAAGTATTAAGAATAATTGGCGCGGAGAGCTTAACACCTACTCGAATTACTGCTGGAGGGGTTCGAAGCTTGACTGCAACTGAACTGTGAGATGAAGCAGTGAGAAGTTCCGTTTAAAATGATGGTTGTGTCGGCAAGTTCGTGGAGGTTTATTAAAGATTTCGAGAAGGTTGAAGAAGGAGTTTAAGAATCGGTGGCAATCGATTCATATCATGCAGAGAATGAAGACTGGTTGAACACCATAGTTAGAATAACGGTTTTTGCCGGACAAAACCACCTTTTGAATTCCGGTTGGAAGCGCGTGCAGGTGGTCCAGTTTCGTGGTTAAAGAAAAGGTGAATGCAACCAAAAATCCATAAGGAGTGAAAGCTAAGACTTGGATGGGATTTAAGTGTAATTTGATTACTCATTTTTAAATGTTTATATAAGTAAGCATGAAGAGGCGCAGCGGAAGCGAAGTGGGCCATAAGGTCCCAAGATCGATTTTCGAAGCGATGAACCTATAGCTTGTTATGGATTTTAATAAGTTGCAGGTTGCAGGTTGATTTTGTCAAATGAAAGGTGAACTTGCCCAGTGGCAAATTCACTTTTCGTCAAATATTAGGTTTTACTTATTGGATAAGTGAATATGTCATTGCATGCTATTATGTTTGAATTCTTGAAAAAGAAAATATAAATTTTCATGGAAGAAAATATATACCATGCATTTATGTTCTTGGAAATAAGTATATGTTTTCATGTAAGGAATAGTTATTATGCATTTAATGTTGAGATTCAACAAGATGATGAGCTTAGTGAAAAGAGTGGCCTTCACTAAATGGGCCCGGAGGCTATTTTTGGTGCAAAGTCTATTTTTAGACATGTCGATCATATTCTATGAGTTGCAGGATGATATTTGTGGTTGGTTGGTCAAGTTCGAAAAATAGATGGACTTCTATTTTTAGACATATAGGGCGGAGTCTATTTTTAGACTGCCAGTCTAAAAATAGATATGTTGAATATTATTAGTTCTTAAGAATATTTGGACTTTAAAAAACAACTTATTCTCTTGGAGCACTTCACTTCAGTGCACAGATGTGGCACAACAGCTGACAGAAGGAATTACGCTATTCCTGAGGGTTTACTGGAGCTATTGCATGGAGGACTCAGTTAGAACTCAAGTGGCAGAGTTATGACATAGTTAGAAGAGTAGTTGATGGAGTTGTATTTAGTTTAACTCAGTTAGACTAAGTTGAGCTAGTTGTATCTAGTCTAACTGATTGATACACTAGTGAGAGTGGAGTGAATTAATTAGTTAATTAATTCATAAATAATAACTCATTAATCAACTGAAGAATACATCAGTTAACTACAGTGCATGGAAATTTCAATGGAGACTAGTGGAGAGACAGGTGAAAGGGCAAGATAGACTATCAGTTGTGACTATAGTGATGCATTGATTACATTCAACACTCATTGGAGATGCCAATGAGGATTGCGTGAGCAAGGCTGGAGCAATTCGAACTCATTCAGAGCCATTATTTAGCAGGGATTGCGTAGTAGAGGCAGGCTAGCAGGTGGCAAAGATAGGTGCATGGATTTGCAAGATTGGGCATGATTAGTGTGTAGCGATTGTATTGTACTGAGAGCTTGATATGATAAGCTTTGTACGAGGATTGTTACATGATCTCTATGACATATATTATATACAGATAGTTGGAGTTTTTAGCTTCAGGCTTTCTCGTTAAACAACTGTGTTAATGTGTGTGAATTTTTATTGTTTCATGTGTGCATTGCAATCTTGATTTAATTTCCGCAAATGATCAATGGTGGAATAGATTATGTGTTTTGCATGAAGTTAAAATAGTGTGAGATTAGGATAATCTTGGACATATAACACATAAGTTATATAATTTCTACATGGTATCAAAGTAGTGTTGATCATTGGAGGAGATTGCAATTATTGAAGCGGTTGAATTTTGTGCTGGTGGAATTTGAATTTGCTGCAGCGTTTTCTTGGTGTCGAAGTTGAGCATTCATTGAAATGTCTTTCAACGGATTGTGATTGGAGTATGCCCTTGATGAGAGCTCGAATTACATAGCATGGAAGGATAGGATGGAGGCGGTGCTGGATGATAATGGATTGAAGGAGTTCATAGATGCTGATATTCCGAAGCCTTCTTCTTGCGATGTAGCCGCACTTCACGCATGGAAAAAGAAGGTAGCAAAGTATCGAAGGATTCTGTTGGAAGGTGTGAAGGACCACATTGTGTCCAGCCTTCATGGAAAAGCCACTCCATTCTTAATGTGGAAGGCTTTGACAGACTTGTTCCAAAGTAGAAGTGACCAGAGGAAGTTGGCGCTTAAAGACAAACTCAGGAAAAAAAAATGGAGAAAGGCAACAGTATACCAAAATACCTCACGAAGTTTGTCCACTGCAAGGATGAGCTGGGAAGTGTGGGGGTTATTGTTGATGAAGAATACTTGGTGAGCTTGGCTCTCCTTGGGCTTCCGAAGAGTTGGCATAGCTACGAAGACTCTGCCAATAGATGGGAGAAATTGTCAGGATGGGAGCGACTTTGGTCGGATCTTGTGCAGGAGGAGATACGGCGGGGTAACAGGGATGGATCTTCATCTAAGAATGAAGATGAAGAAAATTGCGCTTTGGCTATCAAAGCTCGGAAAGGAAAAGGGAAGAAATCTTCCAAATCCGAAGCTAAAGGCAAGAAGCAGGATTTGTCCAAGGTAAAGTGTTTTCACTATCACCAGCATGGGAATTTCGCCACTAATTGCCCACAAAAGAAGAAAATAAGAGCGTTCCTGGTTCTGTGGCAGGAGAGGCCTTAGCCTCGCAGTTTGATTTTGACTTTTCTTTGATCGCATGCTTGGTTTCAAGCTGCATGGGATCGGTGTGGTTTCTTGACAGTGGTGCGTCTTTCCATATGACTGGAGGCAAATATTTGTTTAGTGATCTGGAGGAAAAGGATCTTGGAGTGCACATCGAGATGGGCGATGATGGTAGATACAGTGTGACTGGTATCAGGAACATTTCCTTTGAGAGGGAGTCCAGTAAACATTTCCTTTGAGGGCATGCAACACTACATTTTATGTGAAAAATCGTTGCCCTCATAAAGTACTTGGCATGAGTACACCCGAAGAGGCGTTTTTTGGTAAGAATCCTGATATTTCTCATTTGAAGATTTTTGGCTCACTTGTTTACATTCATGTGACAAAGGATGCCAGGAAGAAGCTGGAGCCAACTGCAGAGGTTGGAATATTTATGGGGTACAAAAAAACACCCCACAATTATCGTGTGTATTTTCCAGACAGTGGGATGACTGTCGTGCGACGGGATATCAAATTTCATGAGGAGAAAGCCATGAAGTTGTCGCTTGAGAGGGAGCTACACTTGCATGCAGAGGAGGAGCTATTTGTTCCTAAAGATAAGCCTCAAGATGTGGATTAGCCACAAGAGGAGGTTCATGGAGTGGAAGAAACCACTCATGCAGCGCCAAACATCAGAGGACGGAAGCGTACTACAGAAGCTGAGCGATTGAATCTTGATGCAGTGCAGAATGTAGGAATTCCTACATCACAACGCAGATAGAGATAGTCACCTGACTGATTTACTGGATACATGGCTCTGATGAGCAAGTGTATCGTGATGGAGCCATCCTCTTTCGAGGAAGTTGTGGAGGATCCCGAATGGGTAGATGCCATGGTGGAAGAGTATGATTCGATTGTCGGAAATAGTGCATGGGAGATTGTCCCAAGGTCGGAAGGGAAATCAGCGGTAGGTTCGAGATGGATCTACAAAGTGAAGCAAGCTGCTGATGGGAGAATTGAGAAGCATAAGGAAATATTTTTTTCTCGGGGCTTCTCAAAGATCGAAGGGATCGACTATGAAGAAACCTTTGCACCTGTCGCAAGGTATTCTTCCATACGGACCATCCTTGCTCTCTCAGCGCAGATGGGTTGGCACATTCATCAGATGGATGTGAAGACTGCGTTCCTCAATGGAATCATTGAGGAGGAGGTGTACATTAAGCATCTTGAAGGATTCAAAATCTCCAGCAGCGAGTCGCATGTGTGCAGGCTCAAAAGAGCATTGTATGGGCTGAAACAAGCACCTCGTGCTTGTTACACACAGATAGACAATTATTTCACCGGACTTGGTTTTGCCAAGAGTGAGGCAGATCCAAACCTATACCAGATTGTGGTGGAGGGTAAGATTTTGATCCGATTGTGCTTTATGTAGATGATTTAATACTAACGGGTGATGAACTGTTGATACACTCATGCAAGGCAGATCTTGCAAAGGAGTTCGAGATGAAGGACTTGGGCCTCCTTCATTATTTCCTGGGATTGGAAATTTGGCAGTGGAAAGGTGAACTGTTTGTGTCTCAAGGCAAGTATGCCTGGGAGATACTGGAGAAGTTTCACATGCAAGGCTACAAGCCTATCGACACTCCTCTTCCTGGTGGTTGGAGGAAGGAGGATGCTACATCGACAGAAGTAGTGGATGCCACTGTTTATCGACAGTTGGTTGGTTCGCTCATGTATTTAGTCAATACACGACCGGACATATGCTATGCTGTGAACCAGCTTTCATAAGCGATGGTGAAGCCTACCAAGCTCTTTTGGAAGGTAGGCAAGCATGTCCTGAGGTATCTCAGGGGCACATCTGGGTATGGATTGTGGTACAAACAGTCGGATGAGGTGAAGCTGCATGGCTTCATGGATGTAGATTGGGCAGGAAGCCCAACGAACAGAAAGATAACATCTGGAGGGATTTTCAGTATCGGATCTACGTCATTTTCTTGGTACAGTAGGAAACAAAGATTCGTGGCACTCACTTCAGCGGAGGCCGAGTACATGGCAGCAATTTTGGCTGCATGTGAGGCTATATGGATGAGGAAGATCTTGGTTGGTTTGTTCGGTTCTCATTTAGATCCTACTGTGATATATTGTGATAATCAGAGTTGCATTAAACTCTCGGTTAATCCATTATTTCATGATAGATCTAAACATATTGACATCCGGTACCATCATATTAGATATTATGTACAACAGAAGATCATGTTGCTTTCTTACTTTCCTACGAAGGATCAGGATGCAGATATTCTGACGAAGGCGCTCACCAGGAGCAAATTTGAATACCATAGAGACAAGATTGGGGTGAAGGATAATCCCTATCTTGTTGAGAGGGAGTGTTGAAATTCAACTAGATGATGAGCTTAGTGAAAAGAGTCGCCTTCACTAAGTGGGCCCACAGGCTATTTTTTGCGCAAAGTATATTTTTAGACTATGTCTATTTTTAGACATGTTGATCATATTCTATGAGTTGCAGGATACTATTTGTGGATGGTTGGTCAAGTTCGAAAAATAGATGGAATTCCATTTTTAGACATATTGGGCGGAGTCTATTTTTAGACTGCCAGTCTAAAAATAGATATGTCGAATATTATTAGCTCTTAATAATATTTGGACTCTAAACAACAACTTATTCTCTTAGAGAACTTCAGTTCAGTGCACAGATGTGGCATAGCAGCTGACAGAAGGAATTACACTATTCCTGAGGGTTTACTGGAGCTATTGCATGGAGGACTCAGTTAGAACTCAAGTGGCAGAGTTATGGCACAGTTAGAAGAGTAGTTGACGGAGTTGTATTTAGTTTAACTCAGTTGGACTCAGTTGAGCTAGTTGTATCTAGTCTAACTGATTGATACACTAGTGAGAGTGGAGTGAATTAATTAGTTAACTAATTCATAAATAATAACTCATTAATCAACTGGAGAATACGTCAGTTAACTACAGTGCATGGCAGTTTCAGTGGAGACCAGTGGAGAGATAGGTGAAAGGGAAAGATAGACTATCAGTTGTGACTATAGTGATGCATTGATTACATCCAACACTCAGTGGAGATGCCAATGAGGATTGCGTGAGCAAGGCTGGAGCAATTCGAACTCATTCAGAGCCATTCTTCAACAGGGATTGTATAGTAGAGGTAGGCTAGCAGGGGGCAAAGATCAGTGCATGGCTTCGCAAGATTAGGCCTGATTAGTTTGTAGCGATTGTATTGTACTGAGAGCTTGATATAATCAGCTTTGTATGAGGATTGTTACATGATTTCTATGAAATATATTATATACAAATAGTTGGGGTTTTCAGATTCAGGGTTTCCCGTTAAACAACTGTGTTAATGTGTGTGAATTCTTATCGTTGCATGTGTGCATTGCAATCTTGATTTAATTTCTGAAAGTGATCAATGGTGGAATAGATTCTGTATTTTGCATGAAGTTAAAATAGTGTGAGATCAGAAGAATCTTGGACATATAACACATAAGTTATATAATTTCTACATTTAATTTCTTGAAAAAAATATGCATTCCAATGCAAGAAATAATAACTATTATTATTTCACTTGGTAAGAAATATCTATTGAGGTGTATTTTGGAATAGAGTATGTATTTTCAAGTATATTAGCTATTCTGAATAGTTCTCATTTGCAAAAGATGTGTAGGAAAGAACATGAAATTGCATGCATAGGAGTATTTTCCATTGTGTTTGGATGCACCGAAAGTAATAGATGAGGGGGATAGCTTATGTTGATAAAGTTTTATGTAAGTGCACACATAGAGATCATAACTAATGTGCTAGAAAAATATATAATTGCATACACTAACTATGGTACTAGTTTCCTTTTGAAAGGAGCATTTGTTTACACATGATGGTTGTTGGGTTAATTCTCTTCACATATTGTTATGCAATTGCATGTATATGAAAAATATCTTTTATGTTAGATTTCTTTTAAAAAAATTATGAATTTTCATGCAAGATTATGTTAGCTTCCTTTTGAAGAAAAATTATGCATCTGCATGCAATTGTGAAAAGTTTATGTAATTGCATAAAAAACCATAGCTAATGTGCTAGTTTCCTCCGAAAAAGTAAGGACAATTGTAACAATTTTTCTTTGGAGAAGAATGTGGACTCATGTGTGAGGGGAATAATAATTAAAGTGACATTTATCTATAAATGTGCTTGATACTTATATGTTTTTTTTAATTAATGCATGTGTAGAGATGTTAAGGAAGGCATGGCATGATGTTTTGTTTATATTTTATGTATACACACAAATAGATATTGAAGCATCACTAGTAAAGATTAAGTATTGGTTGATTAATACTTTAACTAATCATGATATTGAAATTCGTTGACAAAAAGGATGATAGGTAAGGATGGTGATATATGCCAAAGAAAGAGTACGTTTAACATTGTGACTCATAAAAGATCCATGCAGATTGAGGAATGTCAGTAGTAGAATGATCCATTGATGACAATAACATTGTGACTAATAAAAGATCCATGCAGATTGAGGAATGCCAGTAGTAGAATGATCCATTGATGAGAACAATCTGACCATAAATAATTAATGCTCAAGGCTTGTGGGAAAATGATATCATGATAATTGTAATATCTTATAGCTAGTTATGT
Source organism: Pinus albicaulis (assembly GCA_034641835.2). Classification (NCBI taxonomy): domain Eukaryota; kingdom Viridiplantae; phylum Streptophyta; class Pinopsida; order Pinales; family Pinaceae; genus Pinus; species Pinus albicaulis. The sequence goes on along the minus strand of CM076570.1, from coordinate 1,453,834,539 downwards.
TGTGTTTAAGATGATATTTCTTTGTAATATTTGATGACAATGGTTAAGGGATGGAATTTCTTATAAGTCATTGAGTGGGGTGAACACCTTCATGAAAATTAAATAAAATTAAATGTTTGTTGGTTTTAACCCTATGGAGTTTTCAGGGTATATCAGTGTCTAATGATTTTGTTTCCCATTGTGCCATTTTTATGATGTTGATTTTTTGCATGATTTTGTGTTTATATTATCAAGAATGTGATTAATTAACTTAGTTAAAAGAATCATGGAATTAATGTAATTTTACATTAGGAAGTTTAAGTTAATATGCTACAATGGTGGCAGTTAATAGTGGTGTAACTTACTATTCTTTTAATAAATATTACTATATGTAATGATGGTGGTTTATCTAATGGTCATTTAATGAATATGGAAAGTAATTCAAAAAGTTACACATTCCAAAATGTTGTAAATTTTTTCTAATTCCGCGCATTTTCATATAAGGTTACTGCTGAATGTTACATGATAAATTGATGAAAAACTCGTACAATATTTTAATTGGTGATATAATTGTTTTCAAATATTAACACTTTCAATGTTAAAAACATTGAAAAAGATTTTTTTTTTTTTTTTTTACATGAGTACCCTTCACCATTTGTCATCCTTGAAATATCGAAATCTGCCAAATTCCCATTGAAATTGTTGTCTAAAAGGATATTGGTCGTTTTAATGATTCTATGAATTATTGTAAAATCTCTTTCGGTAATAATCACATATAATGGAACGTTGTCGACGCGTTTCGAACCAACCAGTGTGGTTCATCATCAGGACTAGTCCTGATGATGAACCACACTGGTTGGTTCGAAACGCGTCGACAACGTTCCATTATATGTGATTATTACGGAAAGAGATTTTACAATTTTATATGGATCATAGAAGCATAGATTCTATGAATTATTATTGAGGTACAGCCCACATGCAGTTATTCCATACCTTCACATAGAAATCAGAAATCGATAAGTTGATATAAATCTACAACTATTTTACCTTTTGGATCATACATATATAATATGCTTCAAAAACATTAAGAGACATATTTACCATGTGTTGCATCTAGAAGTATTTGAGTATAATTTCCAATTTAGATTGGAATTTTCTGCACAAAACCTAAAAAATAACACAAGAACCAAAATGCTTGTATGCTTGTTGGTTACACTGGCTATTCTATTGACTGAAACAAACATATTTTACAGTAATATAATTTTTATCATAAACATTTTACAACAATAGAATTTTCCATAACGGTGGTCACTTAGGTATCCTCCTGACATCTGCTCGTAGATCAGCATAACTTCGTCAATTTTGTTACAATAACCGAATAAAGATACCAATTTCATATTGTTGATTTGAGAAAGAAGATCAACTTACTCATGAAACACAAGTTAGAGTGGAGCCAAAACTACCATTCCTACAGTGAACACAAATTGAACTGTAATATTAAATCTGAGAATGACCTCATTAAAGAACTCATGAATTCCTTACGGGAGGATGTAGTTTCACACTGATAAATTTTTCTTCAGGAAGTTTTCCAAAAAAACACTGATCCAAACCCCTGTCTTCTGATCTTCCCACTAAAGCTTTGTGTGGCAACTATCATCTCATCTAGAGTGAAGACATGGGACTTTGTTGCATTTGACAAACATATTCATTGCACGCTTTGAAAATCATGCATGGAAAGTATAGTTAATAATAGTAAAAACACAACCACTCTGAATAGGGATTCATACCATAATAATATTTCTAATACTTACCTTGACACAAGAAATTTTTATGTTCCTTTTCAGCCCCACTACTTTTGGTAGTTAAACGTTCTTTTTTATGGTTATTTTTACAAATTTGGCTACCATCAATGCAATGAACAGAATTATGAGGAAAACGATAAATTTCATGCGTTTATTCTAGTGATTACATTCCCTCTTACCAATCGGTACATAGAGGTTTTTAGAGTAACTACAACACACCAAAAAGAAACAAATATTTTTGCAATTGAATTAATTAGAGATTGAACTCTATTCATGGTTATTATTATGTATGGCAATTCATACTTTAAAAGATATGAATGTAAATAAATTCTAGAGCTTAAAAACTTAAAACAAATTTGTGTCTTAGCATGGGAAATATAAAATAAGATAATATTACTTGAGCAGGAGGAAGTACACCGCTAAAATTATTGTTCGGTGTGACAAACTGTTAAAACGAGAGTCAAATTTTATTGATAAATTTTATTTTATTTAATTTGAGAAAAAACTTTAAAACTCAGATACAAAATATTTATTCCAAATTTCTTAAGAAGGAAAAAATTCCTAGTCAGTGGTAATTAAAGTGACCACTAATGCGGAGGAATTTATTTCACTATTTTGAATCTTGTTTCTTTGCATACTTTTCACATTAAACTAAACATATTCTGCAACAAATCTATCCGAAACACTCATATTAATTGAAAATGTTCATAGCTTTAAATATATGACTAACTTTTTTTTTTCAAAAAGAAAAAAACGTTGTTTATATTAACTGTGCATATATCGTAACATTACATTCCCATCTTGTGTAGATAAGAAAATTATGATCCAAAACAACATTTCCATTGTGACAACTTCTAAGGAAGAAAGGAGTCAAAACAAAAAATATGTAGGGATCATACATAATCAGGGGTAATAAAAACCACCCAAGCCAGATATCGAGTCTAGACAAAAGAAAACAATCAGATCAACCCAAATAAAAGAGGAGATCGATGCCATCTGATACTGAACTCATCATAGATTTGTAAGAAAAGGAAAGAAAAACAGAGCGTAGGAAAAAACTGGCTCGCTTGATAAAAACTTGTGATGCCCTGTCGTTAGAAAACGTCCAGGGGTATGAATAAAGCACTGCATCATGTGAGATTGAAAGCATTGATACAAAAAAGTGAAATTGCTTGACATAACATTGTAAACCGGCTCGCTTGTATGCATATAGTTTGGCTTGCTTGTAATAAGTCAACATATCTGGCTCGCTTGACAAATAAGAAAGTGATATGTTTATACAAGCTCGCTTGACAGCTCCATCAGAGAGAAATAGGCTCATAGTATGATGCAAAATGATCATTCACCTTCGAATAAAACAAATAGTTCAGGTGATTGAAAGCATTGATACAAAAAAGTGAAAATGCTTGACTTAAGTATATTGTAAATCGGCTCGCTTGTATGCATATAGACTGGCTCGCTTGTAATAAGTCATCAAATATTCGAATAAAACAGATAGAACAGGTGTACTTGAAAATTTTGTAACAGGCTCGCTTGTCTGAATGTCAGATGAGATTGAAAATAGTTGATAAGTAAGACAAGTCCAGCAGATCATTTGAGATCCTTGAGGCAGATCGAATATCATAATGACAGAAATAGAGTGAGCTAAAGGAGACGCAAACAATGAATCATCAGTAGTCATATCAGGCTCGCTTGAAGAGATAATATATACAGGCTCGCTTGAGTGATGCTCAAAAAATGTCATAGTATAATGAGGCAGCCAAAAAACAGTACAAGTTTAGCAAAAACAAAAAAATCGAATCATGTAAACATATTTACCGGCATGTAACATGAGATGAAAGTATGTTATGGAATAGGAATGGTGGATTCCCATATTTTTTCGCCATCCCTATATTGAACCACCTGTATATTACCAAAATCATCATATAATCCCATCTTGGACAGTCCATCAACTCGCATGTTCAGATCTCTGTATATGTGGGTTATAGATGGAGAGCCAAGCCGCAGCCTTAAACGTTGAACTCTGTTGATCCACCCCTGTAGTTCAGGGGTATGTATGTGTAGTCTACCCATGATGCATCCAATGACCATGTCAGAGTCTCCATATATATGAACCTCAGATAATTCCATGTTGACAGCAGCTAAAAGCCCACCCCAAAGTGCCATGAGTTCAACTTTGTTATTGGTGTCCGGGCCACCATTCCACTGCATTTGGATCCTTTCGCGACCCGATAGTTTTATCCAAGCTCCACATCCCATGTTTCCATCTTTGCAAGCCCCATCGAAATAAACCGCAAGTAAGCCAATCTCATGTGGCCGAATCCTACAAGATCCATCTATTGTAATATTTTGTATGATGGGGATATCATCGATCCATCTCAGAATAGAACAAAAGATGTTGGGAATATTGAAAGGTGTTCCATCAAAAATGAGCCGATTCTTGGCTATCCACACTTCCCAAATCAAATAGAAAGGCAGCGATCGATATTTGTTTTTCATAGAATCCCATTCACCAGCAACAGTGATGAAATCAATCGGAACCCAGGCAGGGTCAATGAAGTGTACAAAGAACATTTTCCATAGCTGAAGGACCAGAGGGAATTGTATGAATAGATGCGTGGTTGATTCCTCAGATTGACCACAGAGGGAGCATCTGCTAGGCCCCATAAAATCTCTCTTCAACAGATTATTCCATGTGAGAATTTTATCCTTCCATGTTAGCCACCCAAACAGAATAATTTTCGTAGGCAAATGTCTCTTCCAATATGGGGCAAAAATATGGGTGATCTGTTCAGAATAAACCTGTGAGTTGATCTTGTAATATATATCTCGTACAATGGGGTGGTCTTCCACGATCGGTCCGTCCCATATGATGCGATCACCCCCAGTCGCATAACAAACTCCAGCAACCCGTAAAGAAAGTAACACCTGCGCCCATTCATCAGCGTCCTCACCATGAAGGCCCAACTGTGTAGCATTTTTAAAAACAGGGGCACCAAAGGACCATATATAAATAGTTTGTGATAGATAGCATATGCCCCTGTGAGCTAATCTATGAATGAGTCGGATAGATAATTTAGATTGCCGGGCAAAACCTTGCATATTAATGTCCCCCAAAGGTATACGACTCTCATCCCTGAAAATCCATGTTAATCTATCAGCTGTGTGTCCCAGGACCATCTTAAAACTGCCCCAAATGGTCGAATAGGTCGCACGAATATAGAAGTCATGACAGAGAAGTTTATGCAGAGTATCACCGACAATATATTTTCATTTAATAGTATTAGACCAAATACCGAACCCGTTTATGGCACGCCAGAAAGATTTAATGAGGAGGGCGATGTTAAAGATCCTCGTATCCAAGATGCCCCATCCATCATGAGTCTTGGGTCTGCATAACAAATTAAGTCTGACCAGATGGAATTTGTGCAAGTTTTCAGGTCCATTCCAAAGGAAACGTGCAATAATTCTGTTTATATATGCCACAATGCTAGCAGGTAAAAAGAATAAGTGTCCCCAGTATACCAATAATTGGAATAATACCGCCTGTATCATAATGTATCTCCCTCCCAAGGATAACCAGTTGTGTGTCCACTGATTGATTTTCCTTCTGAAACGTTCAACCAGCCATAGCCAGTCCAAACGCTTATATCCGCATGGTTTGATTTTGTATCCAAGATACTGCAAACCCTCCGAGAGCAATTGGATTCCAATTCCAAGAAAATCTACAATGAACTGGATTTCGTTCAAATCACCAAACTCATATAATAAAAAGGATTTGGTCTGATTAATGCATAACCCTGTAGCCGCAGCAAATCTGTTAAGAAGGAAGTGGACATAAAACCAATGGTTCCTTTTAAGTGTCCCAAATAGTAACATATCATCCACGAATAATGAGTGTGAAGCAGATGTGGTTTCAAAGAAATGAAAACCGGAGATATATCCTTTTTGAGTGGCCATGTTCATTAACTTACTGAATCCATCCATGACAAGAATAAAAATAAGTGGGGACAAAGCACAACCTAGTCTGAGCCCCCGACCCGCCTCAAAAAAAGAAGTAGGTGGCCCATTAACAATGACAACATATCGAACCGAGGTTATGCAGGACATGATCCAACGGATAATCTGGAGCGACAGACCAATCTTCAATAGCACCAGGCGGATGTATGACCAATCGAGGGTATCATAGGCCTTATACAAGTCAACTTTCATTATCAGGGCCTCACGTTTCTGAAAATGCATGGTATGTAGAATCTCTTGTGCAACAGCGATAGCATCATGAATAGACCTGCGAGAAAGAAAACCATATTGTTCTGGAGAAATATAGTTTGATAAAGCCAATTTCATGTTGTTAGCAATGATCTTAGATGTGATCTTATACAGTAGATTACATAGGGCAATAGGGCGATATTCTCCAAATGTTGTTGGGTTGTCATTTTTTGGAATAAGAGCTATAAATGTTGAATTCAAGTTTGATGGAATATGACCTGATGATCTGAATAATTCCATCATATCCGTCAATTCAGTTCCCATAATGTCAAAGAAAAATAAGAAGAATTTTGATGTCCACCCATCAGGTCCCGAGCATTTGTCGTGTGGAAGAGATTTGAACACCCCCTCGACCTTAGATGTAATTTGTGCATCCAGAATTTTAATATCATCCTCCTCATAAATTACTTATAAACTAGAGGCAATTAATCCCAAATTTTAAATTCGTACAAAGAAGGTAAAATAAGCAATGAGGACAATAATTTCCCCCACAAAGGTGGCCACCTCATCCTCTTCTGAAATTAAAATGTGTTGCGACATTAGAAATAGTGAAAAATTAAATAACATTTTCAAAGGAGCATGAGATTTCAATGTTGAGTGAAATTTATTTTATATTTAATGGCTGACTCACCATGTGCCCATTGCTCAAAAGAGCCTTAACGAACACTTCATTGGAGAGCACATCTAATTTATTTTTCTCTTCACCCTGCACCTCAAAATTAAATATTGGATGCTGTAATTCTAAATTTAATGTTTAAAAAAATAAATGGATCTCATCATCTTTTGTTGATATATAGAGAAGGCAAAATGAAGCACCTGAACATTGGTCTCTCACACAAAGCCAATGAGTTTATCTAGACCCGCCTGCAAAAAAAAAACATGAAGTGTCAGCCAAAAAAATCAAATTTAAATCTTTCATGATGTGTATATCAACTAAAAGAATCCACCTTGTTGATGGCAGAGCACACAAATTTGCATCTGAGGACAATGTAACTAGAAAACTGGAGAAATATCACTCCAGGGACAAGCGCTTAAACACATAGGAAATTGAATGTTAAAGTCTGGCGAACAACAAGGCAATTGAATGCGAAAATCTGAAAGATATAATAGCGATCAAGAGTTTATTTGCCCACTGTCCTTTGTCACTAAATTCCCAACAAGTAAACACAAATGTAATTGAATGCAAAAGTCTGGGAAACAAGAAGGCAATTGAATGTGAAAGTTTCGTATAGGCGAGCCTTATTTCAACGGCAAGCAATATCCAGCCTGCTATTGGGCATTTAATGCAATCCCATAGCAGGCTCTAAACATACATACACCATGCGGTCATATCTTTTCCGGCAACCGTAATAACGTAGCCGTAGTCTACAAAACGGACCCCATTCATCACCATGCATAAGCATGAACGGACCCCATTCACCATGCATAAGCGTGCTATTCATGTGGATGCCGCATTTGAAGCGCGCGGTCGCAGTTAATGCCACGTCCCCACCTTATTTCAAAGTCGGCTACCAACCCATCGTAATTTTTCAAATTTTCAATCAACTCCCGCCTAAAGGAAATGCTCTCAAATTCAAAATTTCAATCTAGCGCCAGCCTGAACGCATTGCTTTCAAATTCAAATTTTAACAAATGGTAAGAAAATCTGGAGCTCAAAAGCATGTATCCAGGTCCTTTGTCCGGCGTATTGCCAGTTTCTCATGGCTGGAAAGTATGCCTAGCAGGTTGGAGGAGAACCAGTTTACCAGTTTCTTTTTCTAAAGAGACAATAGCTATTTTCAAGCTCTCGAAAAGCAAGGCCTTCATCTCAGACCTCGTTTTTCTAAGCGCTGGAGCTAAGTATCCCAACAACAACAAATTCATGGACTGTTCTCCAACGACGGGACAGATAAAATGTTTTTTGCAGGGGCGATATGATTCAATTTTGGGGGAGATAAGATGATGGAATGGGTTGTGTAAGGAAGAAAGTCATTGCGCTCCCAACGATGATTGCTTCTACTGACTTAGGAAAATTTACTTAGAAGGTAGAGTCTGTTGATACAACGAAAGATCGTATTTTTCATTAGTATAAGGTTCCGAGTATTTCTCAGAATTGGGACTTTCATGAACCCTTTTTAATTTGAAGTTGAAGATGATGTTTGATGGCTTCTACCAAAATCTGCATTATTTTTTTTAAATTAGATTTTAAAATATTTCAAAAAAATTTTAATAAGAAAATTCATTCTTATTAATTTATGAATGGTCACTCTTTGTTATTTTTAACTTGTTAAATAGAAATATAAAATTTTGGTGGAAATTTTTTTTAACTTGTATATTTTTAAATGCGAAAAAATACTCTCGAATTTGACCCTTTCAAAGAACACACTTTTTTATTCTAGTCCAAAGAAGACACTCGTGCGGAAATTCCATTCATTTCGATTGTTTTTTTTGTTAGACCAATATTGCATAGGCCGGTGATCACTATTAAGATCCAATTGATCCTGATGACCCAGCTGTTGTTGAATTAAGTGAACGATAAGTTAAGATTAGGACTACCAATTTTAAATTAGATTTCAAACAAAAACTACTAAAAAATCTACCCATAAAATTGTTGACTACATCTTCAGGTTTTTAAGTTATGTACTTAGTTGATAGCTTCCATAGTGTAGTGCATTCAATGCACATGATGTAGTTTGCAATAATGAGTTAGACCATATCAAACAAGGTGTTAGAGTGAGCCAAACAAGTAATTTTATATACTCTCCATGTAACTAGTTTTTGGTGAGGTGTGGAAAAGTGGTAATTTAATGTGAAAATAATTGTAATGCTCCATTGGTTTTTCAATCTAGGTAAATATGTGTTTACTATGTTTTTTCACTCTTCCTCTTAAATTCTGGCATGGTATCAAAGCCATGGATTGATACATCAAGTTGAAAAGAACCTCCATAATGGGCGTAATTTTTTTTGTAATGGATTTTTTATGTTTTTCTAGAGTCTATCCGTAAATATGCCTAAAGCACAGTTAAGGAACAATAGTTTCCATTGATTATTTTTGGAGGGACCATCATTTGTGTTTAGGGTGGCAGGAGCGTTATTCGTAGTGGATTTTTTATGTTTTTCTAGAGTCTATCCGTAAATATGCCTAAAGCACAGTTAAGGAACAATAGTTTCCATTGATTATTTTTTAAGGGACCATCATTTGTGTTTAGGGTGGTAGGAGTGTTATTCGTAATGGATTTTTTATGTTTTTCTAGAGTCTATCCGTAAATATGCCTAAAGCACAGTTAAGGAACAATAGTTTCCATTGATTATTTTTGCAGGGACCATCATTTTTGTTTAGGGTGGCAGGAGCGTTAGAGGTCCTTTATGGCCCTGAAGAAATCAAAGTTTTATAGTATTCACGGGGCTTGGGAAGATGACAAATAATAAGAAAAAATCCTATTGTTTGTTCCTAGGAATTCTTCTTGCCAAATAATTTCATGTCTCTTATGTCATTGTGTTGGGTGACTCCCTTTTAATAATTCATTGTTTGGTCAAAGGATATTCCCCTAGAGGCCATGTTTCGGATAATATCCTAAATCAAATTTAGAAGGTATCAAAGATATCCCAAACATGATTTGTAAGCACACTCTAAGGGATAATAACCAAGAATTTGATCAATGTACCAAACAAGGTTGTAATTTGAAGTTTGGAGAATGTATAGTTAATAGTCAATTAATGCCATCCTCCATCCCTTACTGAATTAAGCATGATTCCTATGTTCAAATATCAAAATTTTTATGGGGGAAATATGTCATAATGAAGGAATATATTTTGAATTGAATCCATAGTTCTCTTGCATTCGTTTAATCAAGGATCAATTTAGAATACATTTAGCCCTAACTTCTTCCTTTGGGCTATTAGATCTTGGCATATTTTTTGCTTCGTCGATTCTCATAATGAATATTTCATTTCAGACCTACAGGTCCAACAAATTTCTACAAAATTTCAGTTCGATTAAAAAATCTATAGTTTCCATTTAGTTTTGCTCACTTGCAACTCTCCATAGATTTTCTATCTATGAAAATATGACACTTACACCGAAAATTAAGCCTTCCAAAAGTTTCAATTAAACACCATTTCTTTCATTATAAAACCTTGTAGCTTTGCTTGTATTTTTTTTAAGAAATTTGATCCACCAATTCATGTTTTTATTACTACAGATATGTTCTGCTCATAATCCCCTTTCTTCAAACTATTCAAATGCCAAATTCCAACTCCAGAGCACAAAGATATTCTTCTGAGAAGTTCATCCTTTCTTGGTCTTTGTTCTTCAGTTGTTATAGAGTTGTAACACCTAATTAAATTCTCAATCTAGATTTACTATTTAACACCAAGCCCACTTCATTCTTATTAGTAAAGAAATCATGTCTTTTGAATCTAGGTGAGGTGGCCCTTTCCTTTTTCATCTTCCATGAGGCATAATCAAATTATACACTCTCAATACTTAAACACACACACACAATTCGTAAACATATAAGAAAATCCTAAACAATTTAAATTGAATTTGTATGTGATAGATATAAAACAAAAGGGCTTTTATGCTTTCATCGATGAAAATGTACGTATGAAAACATGTGTTTATGTGTTTATATAGATAAGCACGAATTCATATACACTATTCTTTACATACATACATACATACATACATAAAAAATTCCCTTATGCATACCTCCATAGGCTCATAATCTCATAGTACCCATGCGCTTTTGACTGATGAATACAAACCAATTGCCTAAGGAAAACCTGCAACTTCTCAATTTCACTTTTAATTGTAGGCCCAATCAAGCATAATGTTTTACTTTGCCTATGATACCACTTTATAATGTGTGTGGCCTCCAATTGGGAAACACTACATCATCCAAAACCAAAATTCACTAAAATTTAAGTGGAAGCACTTACAACCCGTGAATTCCATTAATAAGCCTCATAATTCAATGATTCAGGTAATAACCCTAATTTAATATCATGCATGAGAGTTATAACTAACCACTTCCGAATTGTTATTTATGTAACTTTTATTAATATTCATCATGCACATAATTATAACTTGTAGAATTTGGGGTTTATAACAATAACACATAATAGTAGAATATTGCATAATATAATAACAATGATAACATGCATTTGAGCATATAACTCTCGAATTAGAGTTCCATAGTTCAACATATGAATTGTGGATCATATAAATGCATACAAATATATAGAAGCACATAAATACATGCAAAAGTACTCAAAACTCCAAAATTAGGGTTTCTACGTAAATAGATAATTCACATGGCACATCAATCGAAATGTTTATCTAGTCAAAATGAACATATTGGATGCAATATCTCCACATTCCTCCCAACCATAGAACTTGTGGTTCACTAATTTCAACCACAGGTCACTGCCAAGCTAGGGTTGTAATCTCCAGGGAAAGGGAAAACATATAGTAACATGTCCTCTATGGTTAAGGTGCCAACTCAAAAACCATGCTACTATAGGGCTCTCAACATCCTCTAGGATAAATGCCAAGGTGCTAACCCAATAACCATGTTTCTCCAGGGCTCTAGGCACCCTCCTGGGCAAAATATTAACAAAGGTGTCAACCCAACAAATATGATGGTCTAGGTCTCTAGGTGCCCTCTAGACTAACTACCAAGGTTCCAACCCAAAAAGCATGCTGCTCTATGGCTCTAGGCACCCTCCATGAAATAACCAATTTGGATTTCTAGTTATTCCAAAACCCAAGTAGTACATCCTTCTCTGGGATGGCCAATCCCTCTGCAATTCCCACCTTCTAGGGTTCACCAACTAGTTTCTAGAATTGTTGTTGGTTCCAAAACTCGAGCACAAGACCCATCGAAAATAACCCCTAGTTAGTATTGGACCTCCTCACCAAGTTGACTAACTAGTTCATCACCGTACCATTCCATAATCCTCATATTGATCCTCCTCATAATGATAAAGAATCATATTGATGCCTTAGGAAAATATATATACTTTCACAGGAGAATACTAGACCTCTTATGCAAAACTATGTCCTCTACCAACTCTATATGAAAATTTGGTGCTAATACCTTTATAGAAGGTAGGACCTACCCCTTCTCCTATATTAATTTTCCAAGGAAATAAATTTGTCTAATGTGGGTGGTGTATGTATTTATTTCTATTATATACTCTTGTATTTTAGCTAATCCATTCATTTAAGCATAAAAATAGTAACTAAATAATTTGAGATCTAAAGGGAATTAACACTCATAGTAAATGTTTAAGTAATTATACTAGATCTATTGTGACAAATTACTCTAATGGAATACCCATGAAAATTTATAGATCACATACCCTAAAAAAAAATAGCTATTTTATAGAGTATACATTCTTCCTTGCAAATCAATATGTGCTAGCATAAATGCACCTTTTCTTTCCAATGTTTGGAACCAATAAGCCTTGATTAACATTGATCAAATATTGAATAAACTTGAGAAGGTTATGAAACCATCCATGCCTAATCATGTCATCACCATCAATATCTACTAACAAGCATCATGAAAATCAAATATAGACCCAAGAAGCAATGTTTCAATACAATATAGGACTGTGCGCTGGAGCGATCGCGTTGCTGCCTACGCATCTTGATCCGGGCCGCGTTCTTGCTAGGGCTTGCGCCCATGGAGGGGCTGGGATCTCCCAAGGGGCTTCGTCCCCATCCCCCGCCCTCTTCTACTGAGGCTTTCGATCGCTTATTGGCAGGGCTTCCTAAGAAGAAGAATGTTGAAGCTGCGAAATTTGTTAAGAAAATTGATGAAATACCTGAGATCTCTCTTCCAGCAAAGACTCCGATTCAGGTTGCTTTATCGCTGGCTGAACGAGCTCTCATAGGCCAGTTCACAGGGCTTTGGCCATCTCCCAAAACCACTAAGAGCTGGGTCAACAGAAACTGGGCGCCTCTGATCAAAGAAAACGTTACTTCTTATATTTTGGGGAGAGGTTACTTTCTCTTCGAGTTCACTTCAAAAGATGACAAAGATCTGATCTTCCAGAACGGCCCCTACTTCATGGGCCCCCAGGGTTTGTATCTAAATAAGTGGACTCCAGAATTTGACCCTGCTGTGGATGTGCCCAAAGCAGTCCCGGTGTGGGTTAGACTCCCAAATCTGCCAGTTCACTGTGGAATTGGGATTCTCTGATGCATATTGGAAATGCCCTTGGGAAGTTCATCGATCGAGCAAACAACAAGGACCAGTATGACTGCGCTAGGATCTGCGTGGAAGTAGATCTGGAGGTTGGGCTACCAGAGGCCATCAAAATCAAAGTCGAAAGCTGGACGCATGTGCAGAAACTGGACTATGAGCAGCTGCCCTTCAAATGCCGGAAATGCCATGTCTATGGCCACTTCGCCAGAGGCTGTCCATCCAACAATGAGGTTTTGCAAGGGAAGGAGGACGGATGGAATCAAGTCAAGCGCTCCAAAACCTCCCATAAGGCTCAAAAGCCGGGAGGCGCTAGTGGCAAAGGTCCCCAACAGGCCTCTTCTCAGCAGATCCCGTCTAAGTCCGCTCCTGAAAACAAGTTTGAACTCCTAAGCTCGCACCAAGAGGGCACCCAGGAGGTGGAGGTTCAAAAGACAGCATCCCTGGTCAAAGGGACTCCCTCTATGTCTTCCAAAGACGCAAGTGTTGCAGAAAGCTCAAAAGGAATACCTGGTGATGTCGAGGAAGAGGACCTGGAGTCGAAAGATTCGGAGGAGGAACGAGAAATAGGCGACTCTAAGGCCTCTGTTAGGAGATCCACAAGAGGTCACAAAACAGATTGGGAGAAAAGAGAGCAGGAAACGTACAAGGGCAAGTTACAGGCAGCCAACCAACTCTGGAGAAGCTACTAGCAAAAAAACCGAAGATGGTGAGAAACCAGCCCCAAGGCTCCAAGGGAGCCCAACAGAACAAAGGTAAATAATGAAAATAGTCTCCTGGAATTGTAGGGGTATGGGGAGCAAGATCAAGGAAGAGGCAACAAGAAACTTAATAAGAATAGAAGCCCCGGACATATTCCTTATCCAGGAGACTAAGATGGAGGAAGCAGACTTCCTCCAAACAAGTAAAAGAATCTGGAGTAAAAGCAAAGCAAAAGCTATCTCAGCCCGAGGAGCCTCTGGAGGGTTAGGCACTCTTTGGAATGATAGCAAGTTCTCGTTAATCTCTGAAATTTCAAACACTCACTGGCTGCTCCTAAAAATGCAGCATCTTGTCACTAAAGAATACTTTTGTCTCTTTAATGTATATGTTCCGGTCAATGCTGGAGAAAAAAAAGCCTGTTGGGACTCTATAAGAAGCCAGGCAGAATCAGGGAACCTTGACAACATCATTATTGCAGGTGACCTCAATCTCACATTGCATTCCTCTGAAAAGAGAGGAGGCTGCATTGTGCGAGATCCGGCGAGGGAATGGGCAGAGGATCTTCTGCAAGATTGGGATTTGTTGGACATCAAGCCCTCTTCAGGTAAGTTCACTTGGTCAAACAAAAGAGTAGGCCCTGGTCACATAGCAGCAAGACTGGATAGATTTTTTGTACAAAGTTCCTTTCTATTGCTTGGTTTAGATTCTAGTATGCAAATCCTTCCTTGCATCATATCTGATCATAAGCCTATCAAGCTTGATCTCCAGGCTCACCCCGACCTTGGCCCCATTCCGTTCAAATTTAGCCCCCTCTGGGTCAAGGAATCCAATTTCATGCAGATTGTCAAAGAAAGTTGGTCTCAGCCAGTCAATGGATCACCCTTCTTCATGTGGGAAGAAAAACTCAGAAGAACGAAAGCTGCCTTAAAATATTGGGCCAAAACTCTTTCTAACCCAGCAGCTAAAAGGAAAAATCTCCAAAGTCAACTGGAAGCACACCACTTGCTTTCGGAAGAGGCATATGTAACTAGAGAAATCCTCGATAAGGAGATTCAACTCCAACAGCACTTCCACAAAGCCTGCCTGGCAGAAGAAGAGTTTTGGAGGATTAAGTCTCGTTGTCTATGGCTTAAAGCGGGAGACATAAATTCCTCTTTCTTTCACAAGCAAACTCAAGCCAGAAAATGCTTCAACACCATATCTGAGATTAAGGATGACAATTCCAATCATAAAGATTTTGCAAGCATTAAACGAGTAGCTTTTCTTCACTTCCAGAAGTTGTACAGTGAGGATGCGAATCTGATTCAAAATTCTGATCTTCTGGACTGGGTCCCCCCTTCAATCTCTGCTGAGATGAACCATATTCTAGAAGCAAAAGTCACCAAGACTGAGGTCAAGAATGCTCTCTTTGCCATGGATCATGACAAAGCACCAGGACCAGATGGATTCACCGCCAGATTTCTGCAATCCTGTTGGCACATTGTGGAAAAAGATCTCTACAAAATGGTTCAAAAATCCCAAGACTGTCAGAAATTAGGAGGTAGCACAAACTCTGCGTTCCTTGCTCTCATCCCCAAGGAGAAAGGCGCCAATTCCTTCAACAGATTTCACCCCATCTCTCTCTGTAATATTGGTTATAAGTTGATCACCAAAGTAATAGCAAACAGGCTGAAATATCTTCTCCCCACAATCATTCCTGAAAATCAAGGGGGCTTTATTCACGGTAGACGGCTAGTGGACAATTTCATTTTGGTTCAAGAGGCAATTCTCTCAAGCCAACAGCGTAAGGAAAGAGGTATGGTTGTCAAACTGGACTTAGCCAATGCCTTCGATCGAGTCAGGCATTGTTTCCTTTTGAATGTTCTGAAAAAATTTGGATTTGGGGAGAACTTTATAAACTGGATTCGGGCCTGTATCTCAGAGCCTTGGATTGCTCCCCTTGTTAATGGCAGAGCAGCGGAATTCTTCAAAGCCTCAAGAGGACTAAGACAGGGCTACCCTCTTTCTCCCCTTTTGTTTGTCCTCCAGGCCTCCATTATCAGTTTCTATCTAAAAAAGAAAATGCAAGAGCAGGAGATCACAGGGCTTTGCATTGCCAGAGGAGTTAAAAGCATCAACCACGCCCTCTTCGCCGATGATACTTTGCTGCTGGGGGCTGCAACACTACATTCAACCAACAGCTTTAAAGAAGCTATAGACGAATATTGTATGGTGTCAGAAAGTAGCCTCAACAAGGGGAAATGCCATATTTACAGTTGGAATACTCCTCCCAGCTTGCTCAGTTCCATTGCAAGTTGTTTTGGCCTTGCAGCCTCTCCAGCTTGGACTTCTTTCAAATACCTTGGGCTTCCTATCTTCCTCAAGAGGGCCTATAGTAAGGATTGGCTCCCCCAAGTGGAAAAATTCAAAAATAAGCTCCAGGCTTGGGGGCTCACCTGGCTCAATATTGCGGGCAAGTCTGTCCTCATCAAAGTTGTCCTTTGCAGTCTTCCCCTATTTCAGTTCTCTGTTCTTTTGGCCCCAATTGGCATCCTTCAGAAAATGGAACGGCATATTCGAAACTTCTTTTGGAAGGGGGGCAAACATAATAAGAGGAAATTCCCACTGGTTAACTGGGAGACTGTCTCCAAACCGCTGAGGGAGGGGGCGCTAAACTTCAAGAATCTCTCTCTTCAGAACATAGACATGGGAGCCAAGCTACTCTGGAGAATCATTGCGCCCAAGCCTTGCTGGGCCCAATTAGCACTCTGGAAGAAATATTTTAAAGGCAAGAGACTCAGATGCCTGGATGGTCCTCTCCCCCAAGGCGTCTCTCCCTTTGCTAGACTCTGCTTCAAAGCTGCCCCCCTGATCAGCTCCAACGCCTTTTGGATTCCTGGAAACGGTAAGAAGATAAATATCTGGACAGATCGTATTCTGGGTCGTGATCCAATTGGTGACTATTCCTCTTTGAACGCGATTCGTTGCTGGTTGACTTCTGCTGGGAAAACTACGCTGTGGGATATCTCCACGTGGGATGGGACGCATTGGGCAGGCTGGAATTTCTTTGACGTGCCTCCAGAGCTCCTTCAAGATTGCAATTATCTTCGCTCCATGCTAAACGGTATTGCCCCCATTCATCTGCGCAGAAGAGATTCGTGTGGCTGGGGTTCACTAGCTGCAGGTTACACAGTAGTCCAAGGCTACGCAAAGCTCTCCTTGAGGCCTCACGTCCCCCCGGACCCTACCCCTTGGACTGCGATCTGGCGTCTACACTCTCTGCCTAAAATCGACATGTTCTATTGGTTTCTTTGCCACAAGAAAATTCTTACAGATGACAAACTGCAGAAACGAGGTTTCCATGGTCCATCCAGGTGCTCATTGTGCAGAGAAAATGTGGAATGTGCCACACACTTGATCTTGAATTGTAAATTCACTGTGCAGGTTTGGAGCGAGCTGATGGATTACTGGAACCCCAATTTTGTCCTTCCCTCCTCTATTCCTAATCTTTTTTCAAATTGGCAGAACAGTTACCCCGGTCCTCCACCCAAAAACAAAGTGATAAAAAAGGCGTGGTCTGCCCTCCCCAAAATCTGCTGCTGGCAGATCTGGCTTGAGCGAAACAGCAGAATCTTTAGAGATAATAAGCATGATGTCAAGGTGGTGGCGGCCAAGATAAAATTCCAGTTAAAGGAGAGCTTGGATAATAAAAAAGATGCCTCAAATCTCACTCAATTAGATTCAGTCTGGGGTACCTCCCTAAACCTGCAATTTCTTCAAGCCACCAGCAACATTTCCCTCATTGAAGATTGGCAAATAAGGGGGAAGAACAATGCTGAGTTTCAAGAATGGATCTCCAAGCAATAGGTGCACTCTTTCTTCTTTGATGGGGCATCAAAGGGTAACCCAGGAAGGGCTGGAGCAGGAGGTATTGTAAAAAATGCTGAAGGTGTTTTGATCCACAGCTTTGCATGGGGTCTGGGGATCAACTCCAGCATTCAAGCAGAGGCTCTAGCCCTCCTTCAAGGCCTTAAATCGCTCTTGAATCTCGAAATCAAGGAGGTTAATGTTTTTGGGGATTCCCAAGTGATAATCAAAATTATGGTGACAAACTCCTCCCCCCGGGATCTTAGATTGGCATGGCTGATATCCAGAATCAGAATTTTGGGGAAATTGTTTAAAAAGTTGAGCTACTATCATGTGTTGAGAGACAACAACAAAGAAGTATACCTTGAAGCAAATAAAGTTGTCCTCATCTCTGCTGGAGCAATAATTCGAGACGAGGACGAAACATGGGATCCAATTCCATAATCTGCCAGCTTAAATGTTTTACTGCTTGCTATTGAATCAGTTTGTTTGTATTTTTAAGCTAGGGGAAATCGCAAAAATCGAGTGCATAATTGTAGTCAAAAAGAGCTGGAAGCTGTCCACAAGTCTCATAGCACTTCTGGCTATTGATACTTCCTGGGCCCTTCTCCCTCTCATTGTAACCCGAAATCTGGCATTTAGACCCAGCAGTTAATATATCTCATAACCGTTTCTGTAAAAAACAAAAACAAAAAGCAATGTTTCAATACAATATAGATATTTCCAAATCCTTGTATTCAATAAAGATACATCTTAAATTATTTGAAATTTTCTTAACAAAATTGTGTCCAAAATCCTCATTCTACCTAGAGCATTAGTGTTTGTTTTAGCATGTGAGTCTCCAATGAATACATTTCTCCTTTCTACATCATTCTCAATTATCTAACTTATTATCCACATTTAAATTTTCTTGTTTTCAATCAAATGAATATTGTTATTTAAATATATTAACATACATTAAACCAAAGACTTATTATGTCAATTCCCTATCAACATTGGTAATGTGAATGCATTAATACAAACATTCCTCCATTTTTTCCCATAACTAACCAAGAATCAACATAACATTATCCATTACATTAAGATGATCATCAATAAAAACTTTATAAGTTCTTCTTGCATAACTAGTGCCATTTATTATATTTTATGATGATTTTAGATTTCATTACAAAATAATTTTAATCCATGTTCTATATTCAACTTGATACATCCATAATACTTTTAGCAGGTTAAGATCTACCTCTCTTGGAAATTAGTACAATCAATTAAATTCCTTCAATCATCAATCAATTACATTTAGTAGTTATGAGTCACTTTGGTCTTTATATTAATATAACTCAATTTCATCTATATATATATATAATAAAAGAAACCCAATATCCAACCATAGAATTCAAGATAAGCATAGACTCGCCCACAATGGGACTTTGGCCTTATTATAAAAGGTTGTCTTTGTCTCCACTGATATCATGCAACTTTGCATTGTATGCACACTTAAAATTAAAGCCTTAATCTTAAAGGTTGATACTCACCTAGAATGTACACACCTATAGGCCATTGGTATTCAATATAAAACACTAACCTATGGAGATACGGTAATCATATTAAAGAGTTTTTCAATTGTCTAATAGAAATAATAGCACTCAATTTTCTTGTTTGTCTTGATTTTGAGAGTTTTAATGTAATTTCTTTAGAGTTAATACATTAGTGATTACTTTATATTTCTACAAAATGGATCTATTTATTAGTTTGGAAAGGATCCTTGTTGGTCAATAATTTTCATTGATGGAATATAAGCTCGCTTGATGAGCTCTCTTAATGGAAGATTGATAGATGTTGCACTATGACATATGATGACATGGAAGACACATCATGATGAAGAAGCTCTAATGATCTCTTACTGTCCCAATCACCTTCTGTACTAAAATTTTATGAAACAGTCACAAAGAAAAATAAATGTAGACATCTTGGAGGCATCCTTTCTCAATGAATCCTAGACCATATTAAAGATGATTTTTCCCTCTTTCCAACAAGCTCTTACTTGCCCCGAAACTCCCATTAGTTTGTGAGAAACTGGATTTTTAAGATTAATATATATATATATATATATATATATATATATAGATAGTCAAGCCGACCTATAAAAAAAATATATTTTTACAGTCAAGCCGACCTATGAAGTCATATAATGTCAGCCTTTCTTCCAATGGATGTGTCTCTTCATAGGGACAAACTACTATATATATAAATCTGCGTCCATCCATTTCAAAGTCATCAATTTTTCGGTGAAGATAATTTAGTGTAGATCACAGCAAGGGTAGTTCACAACTCGTGAACTGAGGAGACCGAGGAAGTGATATTTTAAAAGGTCAAATCTATTGCATCAGCTCAAGACTTCTTTATTGCTCGGATTTGATTATTTAAGACCTGTTGCAGCACTAATACTCGGACTTGGTAGAAGAGATCTGTGTCTTTTATAAGCACGATCCTGAGGTAAGAATATAGGTGGTCCTGTAGCCAATTACAACTCAAATCTGTGACTGTAATAACACAAAATTTTTGGCCTAAAACCTGAATTTCAACCTTGACATAAGAGTCTCAGTACAATGGGCTGATTGGATTTAATCTTGGTGCAGAAATTACAATCTCAACATTGCAGTCTTGTGCAGGAGATAGCTACAATGCGAAGAAGGTGTCTCATATCATTATACCTTCATACTTGTGACTATGGTTGACATGTGAGACATTGAACTCGATTATGATAGTCAGTTTAGAGGACTAAAAATTGACCACAGGCAGCAATGACTTGAACTCGGTATGAAAATGTTGAAAAAGTTCAGTAGGGTGAACTCACCATTGATGGAGATCTAAGGCTACACGAATAGCACTGAGATACAGTCCAGCACCTTGAAGCAACTGTGTTGGAGATCATCAAGGCATAAGTAGAAAATAGTGGAGGTTTGAAATTTGAAGAACTTTGGACAGTCAAACTCAAGTTATTGTTGGAGTCTAGTATTCTATTGAAGAAATTCAAGTAAGTAGACCATTTATTTATTATCAAAATAAGACTGAAGGATTGGTGTCCTAGGGGTTGGTGCCTTGAGAAGATAGGGTCGAAGCCTTATCAAAGTCCAAGTTAGTGCTTGGCAACATGTTGGTGCCTGTTTCATTAAAAGGGTTGGTGCCCTTCACTCATCTATTGTATACTATTATTAAAAAAAGGGATTGAAGTTTTGATTAATCCTTAATATCATTATTATACACCTCTCTGTTTTTAATTGTGAAGAATCTAACTGGCAATAATTAACAATTGAAAAGAAATATTGATTCACCCCCCTCTCAGTATTTCCAACAATAAGATATGATAATTAGGTTTAGGCCTCAAGTGCTAGTGTGTCAAGAGGAGAGCTCCATCCTTCTTACCAATTGGAAGATTATGAATTCCTTCAAAATGCATGCCATGTATTTTATTATAAATACTCCCAAAGTCTTATTTAAAAGTGGGTCAAAACTTGTTTTATGATTTATAAGGTTGTCCTTTAATCAAAGTCATCATGTTGAAAGCTCAGATTAATGTTCCTCTTCAAAATACATTATATTTAATGGGTTTTGGGAAGCTATTTGAGAAAATGGCTTTCTATGATTTGAAAAATCTTTGAAATCACATAAATAGTGACTACATAATTGCACCAAATCATTTCTAATTTGGCAATAGGAATGGCAAGATTGAATATATTTGAGTTTTTAAAGTATTATAAAACATGCACACATATCATATTGTTTGGTTTGGCCATATTTTAAAATTAAAAATATCTCATGATAAAAATACAAAATTTATATTAATAAACAATTCTTTTTATATTCATAATAAAAAATCAACAAAAATATAGAGAGTATGTATGATTTTTAAATAATGAGTTAAAATATATATTAAATCTTATATGTGAAAAATAATTTTCTTTTTAATCCATCTTAAAAATATTATTTATCCAATTGTAAATTCCAAGGTATTTTTAAAATATTAATTTTTCTTACATTTATTTGTTAGCTAAATTTAAATATTTCAAAATTTACAATAAAAAATTATCATCATTGCTAATATTTTGGATATTTTCAAAACATTTATTATAAATAAATTATCAATATACAAATATGGTTTGTTAATTTTCGTTTGTAATTTTTTTAAACAAAATTATCAAATTAAAAAACTATTTGATCGAGGACTTTATCAATCTAAAAAACCTAGACTCTTCTCTGTCTATTGAAAATTGAATTTTTTTGTCACTCTCATTTAAATCTATATTAAATAGTTAGTTATGGAATATTTTAAATTGAAATTGGTACACACCACACATGTTTTAGTGACTTTAAATCTATATTAAATAGTTATTTATGGAATATTTTAAATTGAAATTGATACAAACCACACATGTTTTAGTGACTTTACACTTAAACAAAAAAAATAGTTTAGGCATTTCTTTATATTATTGTCTTGTAAATTTTGAAAATATTTTGAATCCATAATAATTTTTAAAGAAATAAATTGGAGAATATTTTCTACATTTAAAGACGAATAAGTTAAAATCCTTTCCACCAAACTAATTTTTAAAAGAATAAATAAGGGAATATTTTTCTCCATTTAAAAAAAATGAACAAGTTAAAATTCTTTCCACCTTGATTAATTTTTAAAATAATAACCCGTCCCTCTCTGGTTGCGCGCTCCGCTGCAGGGTCTTATCATCTAACCATGAGGAATGTTGTCTCCTATTACTAATTAGTCCGATCTCTATTGCTAGTGCTTATGCTGCTCAGTGTGGGTGGAAATAAAAAGCAATATTTATTGGTGCATCTGAGTTATCAAGATCAATTGGATCTTAATAGTGATCACCATCATATTAAATATTTGCAAACTCATAATAAGCTCAAACAAAATAGACAATTGAAATGGATGGAATTTCCACAACAACAGTGTCCTTGATGGATTAAAAGTGTGTTCTTTGAAAGGGTAAAATTAGAGAATTTTTTTATTTTTTTTAAAAAACAAAAAGTTAAAATCCTTTTCACTGAGATTTCATATTTCTATTTAACAAGTTAAAAATAACGAAGAGTGATATTCAACGATTAATAAGAATGAATTTTCTTATCAATAAAATTTTGAAATATTTTAAAAATCTACATTGAAGATAAAGAAAAATATTTTCACTAAAAACACAATGTGGAATTTGGAATTTGGTAGAGCCCATCAAACATCATCTTCAACTTCAAATTAAAATGAGTTCAAGAAAGTCCCAATTCTGAGAAATAATCACATCAAACAGCATCTTCAACTTCAAATTAAAATGAAAAGTGCCAATTCTGAGAAATACTCACACCCTTACACTAATGAAAATACGATCTTTCATTGTATTGACAGACTTTACTTTCTAAGTAAATTTTCCAAGTCAACAGAAGTAATCATCACTGGAAGCGCAATGACTTTCTTCGTTGCACAACACATTCCATCATCTTATTTCTGCCCCGGCATTGTATCATATCGCCCCTGCAAAAACATTTTATCTGGGAGAACAGTCCATCAGATCGTATGAATTTGTTGGGTTCGGATACTTACCTCCGGCGCCTAGAAAAACGAGCTCGGAGATGAAGGCCTTGCTTTTGGAGAGCTTGAAAATAGCTATTGTCTGGTAGAAGAACAAAGTGGTAAATTGTTCTTCCTCCAATCTGCTCGGCATTCCAGCCTTGAGAAACTGGCAATACGCCCGAAAAAGGAACTGGATACATGCTTTTGAGCTCTGGTAAACAGATTTTCTTACCATCTGTTGATTTCCCTTTTCTCTCATAAAGGTTAAAATTTGAATTTGAGAGCTGTTGATTTCCCTTTTCCCTCATAAAGGTTATTTGAATTTGAGAGCAATGAATTCAGTCTGGAGCTGAATTAAAATTTTGAATTTGATAACATTGCCTTTAGGCGGGAGTTGATTGAAAATTTGAAAAATTACGGTGGGCAGGTAACCGATTTTGAAATAAGGTGGGGACGCGGCATTAACTGCGACCTCCTTCAGATGCTGCATCAGGATGCATAGCATGCTTATGCATGGTGAATGGGCTCCTTTTTCCCTGATACTGCTGCCGGAAAAGATATCACTGCATGGTGTAGGTATGTTTGGAGTTTGCTATGGGGTTGCATTAAATGCCCTATAGCAGGCTGGATATCGCTTGCCTATTTCAACTGCCATAGGCACATTAATGCGGCCAGGCCGTGATGCCCGCCGCACAGTCTGGCCGCATTAATGGACTAATGGGCTTATGGCCGCTGAAATAAAGGTCGCCTATTTCCTCTGCCATAGGCCCATAAATGCCTATGACAGAGGAAATAAGCAAGCCTTATTTCAGCGGCTATCCGCCCATTAATGCACCCAGGGGTGGAATGGCCGCCGTCAAATTAAAACTGTAGATCATCGAACGGCTGCCATTCCACCCCTCGGCGCATTAATGAGCGCCGAGGAAATAAGGCTCGCCATCGCCTGATCACGGATTCAAGGCAACAAATTTGGAACATTTAGAATTGTACGTTATGGTGCGGCAAAATATCTTTGGAATGTCAGCCTTCAAGCTGTACACATGCATCTGCAAAAACTCACCATCTCTAAATTTCAACCTCTTTCCCAATTTCCCACCCACAGAAAAGGTAATGGAATCGCACGCTTGCTTCAATTGGCTTCCCTATCGCTCCTTCGCACTTTGTATGTGTACTTTGTATGTGTATTGAACATGGATGGAATTTGACATGCAAGTCAGATGAACTACGGTAAAATAAATTCCATGTCTGTAAAGTCAAATTTAACAGGTGTTTCAGATTTGGAGTTCATACCGTGTGGCGTCCCCATGAAGTTTGGTGGCCATGATTTCATTTCAACAGTAAATACGAAGGTGCTCTGCAAGTGAGTGCAGGTCAAATCATAACAAAGAACTGCGACGACCATAACGCTAGCGATCCTTTTGTTTCTTTAAATACGAATCTCTGCATGAGCCTCGACATCTGAGCATCCCAGTGCATGGCCGATTTTATCTCCTGCTGTTGGTCATCGAAACTGATTGAAAGGTGGATTTGAGTGCCAACAGACTAGTGCAACTGGATTTCGGGCTTCTTTTGATGTGGGAAGCTGATACCAGACAGATAACTAAACATTTGACCATTAGACAGATAAGTAAACATGTCAAGCGGAGCTCTGCGCGCTGTATGAGCCCCGCTTAGCAAATTCAAGCTATCAGGACTGCAGACTTCAGGTATGGTCACTTGGGTTTTTGATATTTTGTTGAATGTTGCATTCTTTGTTTGAAAGTGAGCAGAGAACAGATATAGTGTGTATCCCTGTGAAACATATATAGTCATTCTGTGGTCATTGAAACATGTTTGATTTCAGGTGGTTTGAGACTGTCTGGGTTTTAGTCTTCTGGATTACCAGCTGGCAGGAGTGGATTTCTTTGTAAACTTTGTGTGGTGTGATGGTGTTTTAGTCAATCTCAGAATTGGGGTGGGCATGTGGATTGGTTAGGGATTGCAAGCAGTGCCTTATATAAATTGGGTCTCTAAAGATTTTGATCTGAATGGGAATAGAACGAGGTTCCTTTCTGTTGCGCCTATACGTTGCAGTCGCAAATATGTCCAAGAAACCTCTGATTTGATAGATACTCAAGGGAACTTGTGCCTCCGGGTTGAGTACTTGAAGTCCTTTTAACAGGGCGTCTTATTAACCACTTCTATAGTTTCTGTCTTTCTTGCCCTTGCTTATTTCTCTCCCCATTCTACATTGCTGAATCCGACAACTGATATCGTGGGAGAACTTTTGCTGAGATTTTCTTCGAGCTCTTCTCAGGCCATGGCTCAGCTAACAGAGTGGTCACAAAAACCTCGCAAAGAACCCCTAAGATCCACACATCTTACTTCAATGGTTAATGTGCGGGTATTTGATGCTAAGCCCATTTCGTTTGAATTTCCTGCTGGATGCTCTGTTGTTAAAGGTGGAGCCGAGGGCGCCGGGATTGCAAGAAAGAGGAAACATGGATATATGGACTATCAGAGAGAACAGGTGAATCAGATACCAAACAAACCATTAGCGTGCATCCTACTCATGTCGGTGCGGTCAGTGCCAAAGAATTGGACCCTGACTTTCAAGAGACCAAACACGCAGACTCTAGTTTGGCCAAAACAAATTTAGCTGAGAATATACCGCGCAAGCGAAAAAGAAGAAATGAGCCAAAGGACTGGAAAGAGCTTAAAAGCCTCGCCGACAAAGAGGCCCAGGAAAGAAGGTTAGGGCTGTCAAAATTCCATGCTTTAGCCCAGAGACTGTTACATAAACAAGAAATTATGGAACCAGAGGATGATCCAAAAACCAAAAAGGTATTCCAGGAGGCATCAGATAGGTTGAAACCTCTTTGGCACAATCTTTGCAAGAATCATGTAGGATCTGTTCCTGGAGTAGAAGTAGGAGATGTGTTCCAGTCTCGAAGGCTACTGAGCAATATAGGTTTGCACAGACCTCTTCAGGCGGGCATATATTATCTGAAGCCTGAAGAAACAGGCAATGTGGTGCCACTGGCTACCAACATTGTCCTTTCTGGAGGTTATGAAGACAACATTGACAACGGAGATGTGATAATATACTCAGGCCAAGGTGGAAATGCTCATGACAAGAACAAGAAGCAGATTTCTGATCAGGAGCTCACTCGAGGGAATCAAGCCCTGAGGTATAGCTGTATGATGAAACAGCCTGTTAGATTAATCCGATCATGTGAGGAATTGCATTGTGGGTATAGGTATGATGGACTCTACAATGTAGAGAAATCCTGGTCAGAAAATGGACGAGCAGGATTTCCGGTGTATAAATTCAAACTAAGGCGGAAGCATGGTCAGTCTCCTCTAGTTTCTCACATAGTCAGGTTTAGGGGCAGTTCACATGGTAAGAAAGAAAGTGTAATCAAGGAAGACATTGGGGAAGGAGAGCACAAATTTCATATACCTGTGGTGAATTCTGTAGATAATGTCCACGTTCTGGATGATTTCAAATACCTCCTTACTGTGCAACATCCGAATTGGCTGCCTAAACCAGAATTACATGAAGGATGCGGCTGTATTGGAGCCAGAGGATGTATTGATGCTGGGAGCTGTCTTTGTGCTAGAAGAAATGGAGGAGAATTTCCTTACAGAGCCAATGGGACACTTGTTAAAGCTAAGGCAGTAGTGTATGAATGTGGTCCTAAATGTAGATGCCCACCAACTTGCACTAATAGGGTTGCTCAACACGGGTTGAAACATCAGATTGAGATCTTCAGAACTTCCTATAAGGATTGGGGAGTTCGGACATTGGAATTGATACAGGCGGGTGCATTTATTGCTGTACACAGGTGATCTGGTTGTAGATCCCTCCCTGAACAACCCAACGAATAAATTTATCTTCCCAATCTCTCCTATTTCCATGGAAGGAAATTGGGGTGACCTGCGAGGTGTGATGGACGATGATGTAGTTTCGGCCTCTCCTTTCCATTTTGTTGAGGATATGGGTTTCAAAGTGGATGCATCTAGTAGTGGGAATGCAAGTAGATTTGTACGCAGGAGTTCTAGACCTAACATATTTGCTCAATATGTTCTACATGATCACCATGACAAAAGAATTCCTCATGTGATGTTCTTTGCTCTTGAACATATCCCACCATGTGATGTTCTTTGCTCTATTAACTCATCTGCAAAACAAACCATCCATAGCCCGTTTTTTCCAAAAGATAGAAACATAGGCAAAGCATGGATGAAAGGTAAATTTAGGAAGTAAAACTGAATAGACAAGCAATGTATATTGCACGTTTTCTAGGCTGCCATCTGAGCACTGCAAGAAGCATTGTACAACACCCGTTTTAGGTAATTCCTTTTCTTTAAGGCCTTCTTTTACTGAAGAAATTATCATGCATGTACATTCTTCAACCCTCAACAGTGAATTTTGAGATATCAATATACCAGATTTCTCATTTCAAGGTGCATT
This sequence comes from Pinus albicaulis, assembly GCA_034641835.2. Lineage (NCBI taxonomy): Eukaryota > Viridiplantae > Streptophyta > Pinopsida > Pinales > Pinaceae > Pinus > Pinus albicaulis. Next base: position 1,453,806,714 of record CM076570.1, on the reverse strand, counting down.
GGTAGGACATTTGTAGGCACGTCTCCTGAGCATACAATGTATGGGTTCTACTTTATTTTGTTAAACGCAGTTTCAGAAGAGCTCAAGTGTGAAACACTTGTGTGGGGCAACTTTGGTATCCGAGCTCGAGTCTAGATGTGTATGGTAGTTTACTAAAACATTTATTGTGAAATAATTTAATTTTGTATCTTCTTCAACTTCCTACATGGCCAATGAAATGGTTTGTTTATGAATGACATATGCCGAAGGCTTGGAATGCCATTGGCACCAAATATCAAGTTCCATTAACAGTCTAGAAGAATATTTATCTATATAATTTACTGCAGTGATCTTTTAGTGTAGTACAATGAAGGGAATATTTTGCTCAATGCTCTCTGAATAAAGATAGTCTTTTAGTATAGGAATCAATGAAGGGAATATTTTGCTCAATGCTCTCTGAATAAAGATATTAATCTCTTGAAATCTGCTGGTGTTGCCCATAATGAAGGTTAAGTGTAGATATATGAAATAGTTTACGAAAGCATTTTTAGTGAAATAATTTAATTTTATATGTTCTTTAACTTCATATATGGCCAAGTAAATAGCTCTGTTTGTGAATGAGATCCGAAGAAAACAAGGCTGGAGATGCCAATGGCACCAAATATCAAGTTCCACCAACAGTATAGAAGAATACTATATGTAATTGTCTGTATTTCCCATGGATTTAGTAATCCATAAAGGAAATGTTTTGCTCAATGTTTACCTGGAATATAGATATTAATTTCTTGAAATATTTTTGATTAAATTGGATATAGGATATCAAGAAAGCCTTGCCTCTCCAAATATTTGTCTGTTTGGATTTTTCTCCTTCTTCGTTCATGGCAATACAATTCTGGTTGCATCCCGCTCATTTTCCGATCTACAACCAGCAACCTAAGGCATATACAATACAAAGCAACTAAGGTGGTACACGTCAGAGATAGCAAAGTTGCAATTTCTTTGTGACCTAGCAAAGTTTAAGACATAGCAATGTTGCATCATTTAAACTGGAGTTTCCAATGTAGAAATGGATTCACTGTTTTCTGATTAGATTTAAAGAAAATTTGACTAAAATAATCTATTTAAAAAAGAAAAACAAACATAGATTCAACATATCATTTCCCAACAAACCTAGATTCAACATATGATTTCCCAATTTGTGTGGATTTATGGGAAAATTGATCATCACATCAATAAGCAGAAGAAATAATAATCAAACCAAAAATAAAAATAAAAATAAAAACTTTGTTAAATTATAATTATCTAAATATATGTTTTGGAGTTTTGAGTTGGAATCTAAATAAACATTTATTTTGATAAAATATAATTTTTTGTTATTTAAATTATGTTTTTGATTATTTAAATATCTTGGAAGACCCTTATACAATTGTGGAAAATTTACATCTCCAAATCATTTTTACAAATTCTAAACAAATTTAACCAAACAATATATCTCCAAAAAATTCAAAATAAAATTCAAAATTTCAAAAAGGTGCACTACATAGGAATGGTAAAAAATTAGCATTTTGATATATGATGCGAGTGTTAATTGATTGGAATAGGAGTAGTTTATAGTGTGACTTTTTGAAGGCTTTTACGGTAGTTTTTTAGAGTCTAATTTCTCTAAATTTTGACAGGAATTTATTGAAAATAGAAGTTTGATGGGTAACTTTGCACAATCTAAGTGCTCTAGGAGTTTTTAGGGCGTTGAATCCATATATATAGTCAAAAAAACCAGTTTAAATAACAGAAATCAAAATTTTAACTCAATTTTTTCACCTGATTCTGACACCTAAAACTCTAAAAAATCACAGTAAAAACAAGTACTCAATCATTGTTGGAGTGTTATCATAACGGACAGAGCAACCTGAGAGACTGCAACTGCAAATTCGAGTTGATGGTAGACATTTTTACAGTTTAATAAGGAGTCTTTCGTTCAACGATTCGGGCGCTGATGTGACATCTCCCAATCCCCCGGCTCTAGCAACCCCACCTTTCTCCGGCGAATGTGGACCCCGCCTCTCCAGCTCTCGACGGCAGTGAACAACGAACAACGATGGCTCGGAGCACCTCCTCCACCACCCCTCCCCTGGCGTCGCTCGTCCTCCCACTCGCCACTCCCACGACCCTCGGCGACCTATGCAATGCAGATGGTGAAAAAGAGGTGAATTTAAATGCATTCAATGCTGGGCTCTTGTCAAAATATTTCAAAATTAGTCTTCGCGTGTTTTAGTGGCTCGTTTCAGTTTCTCGGTCGCGCCTTACCTTCTGGTGTTTCTTCGTGGCAATAAGTGAGTGACCCTGTTTCGCGCAGCCTCTTTCTGTGGTAATTTTGAGTGACCCTGTTTCCTTGGTTTTTCTGAGTGCGGCCTCTTTCTGTGGTAATTTTGAGTGACCCTGTTTCCTTGGTTTTTCTGAGCGCGGCCTCTTTCTGTGGTAATTTCTTTGATGTTGCCCGGTAATTTTCTTGATGTTGCGTTTGGACTAATTGATCATTTCTGAAAATAATAATATCTCTTCATTTTTGGTTTTCTGCACGCCGGTGCTCATCTCTCTCAGTTACTGCTTTAATGCACAACTTTTCGGTAAATCTCCTGTTCCTTTTCCTCACTTTTGGAGTACTTCTGGGTACCAGGGCAACTACTCCTACCATCGGGGGTTTGGGATCATCACATATTGGGTTTCAATTCCCCTGCAAAAGGAAGAAATCTCCCACAGAGTCGAGGTGAGCTAATTTGTAATTACTTCAAATTACTTTCATTGGGGATTGCAGGGTTATATAAATATAAAAACTGTTTTGCAAAATGTTATTTGGGTTCAGTTTCTACAGATTGAGTTATGTTTTCAAAATATTTAGATTGCAGAAGTGGGACCTCTTGAAATTTGAGAATGAAACCTTGAATGCAATGCAATTGATGAAACATTCCGAAAAATGTCTGATTGAAATCTGTTCCTTTTAGAATGCTTATTATCAGACTTGCCTAGGTAATACTTGCATAAGACTCTATTTTGTAATTATGGAGTTGAGAGAAACTGTAAGTATAGATTACTGATTTTTAAAAGGTAACTTTTAAGTTTTTATTGAAAACTCTTTAGCTTGGATCACGAGTAACTCAGTTTTTAAAATATAAAATATCTCTTATGTAGTTTTTAATTTGTGTATAAAGGCTATATTTTATATTTTCCATAAATATTAGTTGTTTTATGTTAAAATTATATGTTTAAATTTATTTATTTAAAATTATATATTTGAGTAGATAATACTGTATCTTTTTCAAATTTCTCAAAAAAAAATTATATTTTTATATGCTCCATAACAATCAGTTGACAGTGATTTTCGTGGTATATATATAAAATAAAATTCTCTTTGTGAGAGGAAGATAGTAGTTGTCTATCTTTTACAAAAATTACAAGTCTCTCTCAATTAGAGAGTTTCTCTTACATCCCAAAATATCATTAAAAAAAGCTAAAATATTTGGGACAAAAGAGATATATTAATAAACAGTTATGTGATTTCAAAAGAATTACTTAGACTCAATGGTCGGGAAAATATTTTTGTTGTTTGCCTTCTGTAGCTGCTATGATTTCAAATGTGTTTTTGTTAATCTAGCCTTCCTGAGGGTGCCTGTCTCTGCATTCATGTGCCTGTAGAGGTGATCAAAGGAAATCTGAGTAAAGTGAAGAATCTGATGTTGTATTTTCTAAAAGATTGGAGAGAGTATAATGGCCTATTCTTGTAGTTCCTTTTCCCAAATAATGACATTTTGAAAGTCCCTATAGACAATAAGAGAAGAGATTCCATGTGAAATAGCAATATGAAGCAATAAATTAAGAAAAAAAGTTCAACATCATTGTTTGAAACATGACCAACATTTGTAGAGGATCAAAGGAATTCTAAGTAAAGTGAAGAATTTGTTGTTGTATTTTCTAAAATTTTGGAGAGAAAGTATAATTGCCTATTCTTGCAATTCATTTTCACAACATTTTGAAAGTCCCCATAGACATGAATAGAGAGATTCTGTCACTTACACCCAAACATTATTTACCATCAATAAAAAAAATTTCTATTTCACGTATCATTTTATTGTAATATTAAACAATACACAGATTCTGCTTGATATTGAACATCATTGCAGACCTTAGCAATCATTGGATTTACAATTAAAAACTGTTAATTATACGTCTTTTAAATTGGATCATTTATATACTTGGAAAACTTTGCTTTGGTATGAATTACTACCCAAACCAAACAACAGATTCGATGGCTATATATATATATATATATATATATATATATATATATTAAAAGCATTTATCCGTCCACTCATTAAAGAAGTTAATACATGATCCGGTCATTGGCTTCTTTGAATTTCGCGTTAGGCCACTTGGCCTTACCATTTGCTGGCTGTGATATGGAATGTCAATTCCCATCAATTTTGGCGGTACTGGCTAGTTAATAGCCGGGACAGCTGTTGCTTGGCCTTGGATTCCATGCGATTTTTCGAGGGAAAGAGCTCTAGTGCCTTCGGCCAACTGTTTAGTCAAACTCCAGTTTGCCTCCTTCCATGGCGCGCTCGCAGAGTTGGCTCCTCATGGCAACTCCGTCACAGGTCCCATTTAAGGTAAGCATTGGTACTGTTACTCTTAATTTTTACTTTGTAAACCATTCCAGCTCTAAAATAGGGTTTCGCGCGGTGTCATTTGTTAGCTTCCGATTTCCATCTCTGACTGAGGGTTAATGCTCCCAGAGTGGAGACAGTTCTGTATCACTACTGGAAACCGGGATTCAAGGCTAGGAAAGGCGCATGAAGACATTGTCGGGTAAATCCCTCTGGATGTCACTTTTACCAATTTAAATCTCCATTGTTTTAGTCAGAGCTAGCTACAGGTTTATCTTTTTGACTTCAGATTTCCTCATGGCTTAGTTTTATTCTCAGGGTCAACAAGGGTCGATTTCTTCAGAAGGTATTTCTTCCTGCTTACTCAATCATTGGTAACTTTGTTTTTAAATCTCTTCTCCTTGATAATTTTTCTGCTTACGGTCTGATTTCTCCCCTAGATTCGTTCTTGTGTCTCGCAGGTGAGTGGGCTTCTCTCAAAACCCTTACAGAGTTACTCTCCGGGCCTTAACCTTCTACAGCTAATGATTCGTTTTCACACCATAGGTACAAGCTATGCACAGAGAAATTGCCGAAGTTGTTTATATGGCGTTTAAGATGGAAAACTCGGGGTTCAAGTTCTAGCCTAGGGTTTTTATATTCTTGAAGCTTGTCGCATATTAAATGGAGTGGCGTTTTTACTTTTGGGGTTTCGACCCAAATTTGTATTGGAACACTGTTAATAGCATTTATGCTTCTATTTGATATCTGGATAGCTGGTCCTCTCTTATTTTGAAGGTCGAGGCCGAGAATGGCCATTCAGACCATTTACATGAAACCCTGTACAGTATGCTATTTTTTATACACATAACTTGTTATAGCGTTCTTGAAGCGTTCGATTCGTGGGATTTGTGATGCGTAGAGTTATAACTTCCTTTTTCAACTATCGGTTTGATAGTAACTCTTTTGTGTGAATCGTTTCTTTTCTGCGATATAACATACTTGTCATGGCATAAACGGAAAGACTGGCATATCTTTCGCCCTCTGCTTATAGTCTCTACCTGTAGACAGAGTTTTCGTGCTACATTTGTTATATTGCTCAAAGGGTTTTCACTACAGAGTTCTCTGTCACATCATATTTACTTTCGTTTGGAATTCTGGAACAGTATATTCCTCAGTTTAAGTTTACATTTCACATGCCAGATTTCTTGTTTACTCATTGCATGTATAGCGACGAGATTTGTCTATGTTTTTCTTTTATATAGTTCCTGATTCTTGCGGATGGAATGTAACAATACCGTTAATTTACTTCCGCCAGTCTTTACTTGCTTACTCGATGCTTCTTCTTAGGTTACACAGCGACCAGTGAACCGAAGTTAAGGACTGTGTATAGAAATTGATTTGAAAAAACCATGGCAAGGGTAGGGTTTCCGACCCAAACCCTGAACCTCAAGTTCTACGATTTTCTAGACTATCTGATTGCTATACTAACAGTCCACAGAAAGTTTATGTTTATAAATTTCAATGTATATTTAACATGCATCTTTCGTATCTTTTGTATCGTTTTCATTATATACTTCCTTACTGATTACCTTCCGGTAACTACTTGTACAGTATAGTTGTGGCTGTAATACGAAAATACTATTTTGTTTCCTGTAGAGGTTATGAAATTCTATACATTTTTTATCAAGCAACATGTAGATTCATTCTGCAGGTCACATAAAATAAATGTAATTTTAGTAATAGAACCTTTCTTCCTCCACATAAAATATTCTACTACTACCCTTTATTTGAATTTATTTTATACAAGAAAACACATGCTAATTCTCTTTTCAGAACTTCAATATTCAGTTTTCTTTACAAATGAATTATAAATTCAATAATACCATACAGTCTAAACCTATCGTATTAAGACTATAGCTCAACATACTCAAGTTCTGTATACTTATCTGAAATTTAATCTTTTAAACTGTGGTCCTCCCAACCATTCAAGGGAGGCTATGACGTCCTCCTCTTGCCCCCTAGCTCCAGAATCTAGTCGATGCCATGAGTCAACAATGGAAATATTTATCTTTCCGCTATGACCTCTGGATGGCCAATCCAGTCAAGCTCAAAAATTCTGGCTTTACAAGGATTTTCTTGAGTTATTTTCAACTGATCATAACCAGCTCTAGAAAATACTCTCCTTTACCAAATAAAATTGTACAGAACCCCTGCTCCTCCCCTGGGATTCAACTTTATCTTCAGAGGAGTAGGTAACTGTTTCCAACTGTCCCAAACCACCACCTACTCTTGGAAACTTTTTACCATCAGCTTAAAATATTTTCCTTTTACTCATTAATTCCTCCAATTAACTCAATAACAAAAAACAAAATAATAATTTGTTTCATAAACATAACAATTAAGTATTTATTGCTAGAAAATAAAAATAATCAAATTGTGTTTAACTAGTTAATACCAGTTAACTCTTAATGAGGCTGTCACATCTTCCCCCCCTGGAAGTAACACCGTCCTCAGTGTTTCAGCCCAACTCTGTGAAAAGCTCCGGGTAAGCTTCCCGCATAAATTTCTCGTCCTCCCAAGTAGCTTCATCCGGTCTGAAGTGCTTCCACTGCGCTTTCACCTAGATAACTACTCGTTTGCGGAGTTCAATTTCTCTTCTGTCAAGTGTGCGTTGCGGCTCGACCAGAAACTCTCCGTCCGATTCTACCTGAAAAACAAAGTGTTTTCAAGTCAGTATGCATCAATTATTCAGAACTTTAAGTTATGATTCCTATCCTTTTTCCTACCTGAATATTTTTCCAATGAATCACATGTTTTTCATCATGTACATATCGCTTCAGTAAGGACACATGGAACACATTGTGTACTTGAATATGATTGGGTAAGGCCAATCTATAGGCTATTGGTCCCACTCTTTCCAGTATTTGGAAAGGTCCACAGTACTGGGGAGCCAATTTGGCACAAAAGGTCCATCTCAGGGTACTTCTCTTAAGCTTAACTCTTACGTATACGTGGTCCCCTACTACAAATTCACGGTAGGACCTTTTATTGTCTGCGTAAATCTTTTGTCTATCTTTCGCAGCCTTCAGATTCTGCCTTATTCTTTTTACTTCAGCTTCTATTTCAGCCAACATTTCAGTTCCCAACAATAATTTTGTTTCAGGACTGCTCTAGTTTATAGGTGTACGACATTGTCTACCATACAATGCCTCAAAGGGACTCATTCTCAGAGATTCATGGTACCCGTTGTTATATGAAAACTCCACAAGGTGCAAGTAGTCTTCCCACTTGGTTGGTTGTTGCATCACATACATGCATAGCATGTCTTCCAGAACTTGGTTTACCCGTTCTGTCTACCCATCAGTGAGAGGATGATAGGCAGTATTAAAGTGTATTTGTGTTCCCAGACCAGAAAACAAAGTTTTCCAAAATGCGGATGTAAACTTAACATCCCAATCTGAAATCACAGTCCTAGGTATACCATGCAACCTAAAGATTTCCTTCATAAATATATCTGCAATCTGCACCGTCTTGTATGTAGACTGTATAGGTATGAAATGGGAAGATTTGCTTAATCTGTATACCACTACTATAATAGAGTCATTTTGTCTTTTTGTTCGTGGTAAACCTGTGATAAAATCTAAGGAAATAACCTCCCACTTCCATTCAGGGATGGGTATGGGCTATAATAGCCCTGTAGGATGCTGATGCTCCACCTTAACCTGCTGACATTCCAAACATTTGCTTAGATACTCAGCAATATTTTTGCGCATACATGGCCAAAAATATGTCTCTCTTATTGCAGTAAGCATCTTTTTATATCCTGGATGGTCATCATAATTGCTGCGGTGGAACTCATTCATTATTAACTCCTTTAGATTTGTTCAATTGGGCACATAAATTCTCCCTCGAAAAGTTAACACCTGATCTTCATTTTTTCCAAACTCAAATGTTTTTCCTTTCTTTTTATCTTCTTCCATTTGCTGCCACAAGAATTTATATTCCAAGTCTTTTTGTGCTTCTTCTTTTAACTGTTTCATCAGTTGGCTTTCTAGCTGATTACAGTATAAGGCATAAATACCATGCAGTTTTCTGCTTAACGCGTCTGCAACTCGATTTTCCTTCCCCTTAACATGCTGTATGTCCATGTCAAATTCACTCAAAAAGGCATTCCATCTTGCTTGTCTAGAATTTAAATCTGCTTGCTTAAAATAATTAGTCAAGCTGCTATGGTCTGTTTTAAGTACAAATCTCTTACCCAGCAGATAATGCCTCCACACCCGAAGAGCATGCACCACGGCTGTAAGCTCCAGATCATAAGCATAATATTTTTGTTCATGATCTTTCAATTTTCTAGACTCGTAAGCTATTACTTTTCCTTCTTGAGTTAATATTTCTCCCACTTCTTCCTTGCTGGCATCAGTACAAACTTCATAGTCTTTGTCAGGGTCAGCTACCCTCAGTACCGGTGCTGTAGTCAGTGGTTTCTTCAACTTTTCAAAGCTGTTCTGACATTCATTTGTCCATTTGAAAAGTTTTCCTTTCTTCTGCAAAGATGTGATAGGAAAAGCAATTTTAGAAAATCCTTTTATGAACCTTCTATAATATCCAGCTAGACCCATAAATGATCTAATGTTAGCTACATTCTGAGGTACTCGCCATTCTATAATAGTTTTTATCTTTTCTGGATCAACAACTATTCCTTCAGCTGAAATAACATGTCCCAGATACTGGATTTCTGTTTTAAAGAAATCACACTTGCTAAACTTAGCATAAAGTTGATGCTTTCTCAGCATTTCCAAAACTATCATCAAATGTTCTTTATGCTCCTTCTCACTTTTTGAATATATCAATATGTCATCTATGAAAATAAGAAAAAATTTATCCAAATACCGATGAAAGATGCCATGCATCAACCTCATAAAGGTTGCTGGCGCATTTGTCAATCCGAAGGGTAGCACTATGAATTCATAATGCCCATAACGTGTGCGGAACGCTGTTTTGCAAATATCTTCATCTTTGATCCAAATCTGATGATATCCAGATCTTAAATCTATCTTAGAAAACACCTTAGCCCCTCTTACTTGATCAAATAAGTCATTGATCCTTGGTAAGGGGTATTTGTTCTTAACCGTCAGCTTATTAAGCTGTCTGTAATCCATACACGCGTAAAGTCATGTCTTTCTTCTTAACAAATAGGACTGGTGCTCCCCATGGAGACACACTTGGACGGATATAACCTTTGTCTAACAGTTCTTGTAGCTGTATATTTAGTTCTGTTAGTTCTGGCACGCTCATTCTATAAGGGGCTTTTGACACCGGAGAGGCTCCTGGCAGCGATTCAATGGTAAAATCAATATCCCTCTTGGGTGGCAAACCAGGAATGTTTTCTGGAAATACATCCAGAAATTATTGTACTATAGGAATATCTTCCATTATTGGAGCCTTCTCCTTGGAGTTTGCATATCCTACTTGTATTGCATACAGTTGACATCCCTTTCTAATACACTTACCCATTTGGGATGTTGTTATTGGTCGTAATTGCATAGGCTTTTTAATTCCTTGAATTTCTTTTCGCATGCCATCTTGCATTCTGAAGTAGATAATCTTTTCTTTGCAGTTCACTAGGGTCCAGTGTCTTTCCAACCAGTCCATACCCAATAATACATCATAAGACCCCAGTGGTAAGATATTTAGATCTACTTGTAGTCATTGTTCTGCCACTTCCAGCACACAGTTAGGAACTTTCGCTATTACCTTTCGTTTTGCCCCAGTAGCTAGCTGTACTAGCCAAGAGTTCTTAAATTTCTGTTCCTTCAATTTACACATTTCCACTAACTTGGGACTTACATAACTCAAACTTGCTCCAAGATCTACCAAAATTGAAACAGGTTTAGTTAGTAAAGTACCTTCTAATTCGATCATTGTGGGCTGAAAATTAGCCTGCTGATCTTCCAAGGCTGCATTGATGTGGGGTATGTTACGCGCCACGTCCCCTACCATAGATGCCTCCTTCAGATTTGCTACAGTTTCACTTTTATTTCGCTATGGACAATTTTTATAATAATGAGCGTCTCCACAGCCCCAGTGTTGCAAAGGAGGTTTTGTGGTTTGTCCCTGCTCCGGCTTGCTAGATGCTTCCGTGGGCTTCTCTTCCCCTGGCCATTTAATTATTTGGTGATTTCTACCAAATTGCTTACTAATGGAATTCCGTGCTGTGCCTTTAGAATTTACACTTTTACTGCTTTTAAAATTGGAATTATGTTTCTGGTTTTTCTTTGGCTGCCAGCGTTTCCCTCCTTTGCCTTTGGCCTTGGACTGCTGATAGCACATCCGGGCTTTATGGATTTCTTCATCCATGGTCTGAGGATTAAAAAATTCTATCTGTTCTCTCATATGAGTAGGTAGACTACTCAGAAACCTCTGCACTTTGGCCTTTTCCTCTCGGAGATAAGGAACATAGCGTAGCAGGGAAGTGAATTTAGTGACATAATCGTCCATGGTCATCTGCCCCAACCGTAAATCATGGAATTCCTTAGCCTTATCGTCATAAAACCTTTCTGTCAAATACTTGTCTTTGAAATACTGCTGGAACAGCTCCCAAGTGATGTCATGTTCATCAATACTGCGTACATTTTTCACTTCTTCCCACCACAAAGTGGCCTTTTCCCGTAACTGGTATATAGCCAATCTGGCCTTCAGATCGCTGTTAGAATCACGATTGTCGTTAGACCAAAACCCGCAGGCATTAGTCTCCGCTACAATCGCCAGAGTTAGGATCCACGAGAGGCGGTTAGTCCATGTCGCGAAACACATGGGGAGCATTGAACCCAATTTCCAACAATCTCCCCCCCAACGCAAGCTGGGTGAGTTTCAAACTCGAGACCTGTCGCTCTGAAAGCACTTGTTAGAATCACGATTGTCGTTAGGCCAAAACCCGCAAGCGTTAGTCTCCGCTACAATCTTCAGAGTTAGAATCCATGAGAGGCGGTTAGTCCATGTCGCGAAACACATGGGGAGCATTGAACCCAATGTCCAACAATTGCTACTATATTCATACACCTGGAAGTACTTGTTTATATTAATTAACCAGGCTTCAGCCACCTCCTCAGCCTCACCATCAAAAGTTGGTGGTTTAATTTTGCGAAACTCCCCCTGTATTTCCACTTTTTGTCTCTTATTGTCTTACTGGTCAGACAAATTTCCCAACTCCGCCTCATTATAATTCCTATTTTTGCTTTTCTGGGAGGGACTCTTTTCAACTCTGCCTATAGTGTTGTTTCTAGTTTGTTGATCTTCTTGTTCTGCTGATAATTCTTTTTCAGCACTAGGATGTCCCATCTCTTGATTTTGTTTGTCTGATAAACTTTTTAAAATTTTCTCCTGATCTTGCAGCAATTGCTCATTATCTTTTCTGAGTCTTAGCATTTCCTCTTATAATTGCTGCACTGTGTTCAACAAAAAACCAGTTTGATGTTGCTGTTCTTCGAGCAATCGACTAGTCTTTTGATGTTGTTCTACACTTAACTGAACCCACATCTCTGGATTCATGACTGTTGGTGCTTGAATTTTCTCTGGTTGCAATTTTGTTACTATAGCTCTTCTCATTGTCACTGGTTCTCCCTCTAGGTGTGCACTAGTCACATACACAACTTCACTATTAGTAGACACTTAGGATCCCAGTGTAGCAACCGGCTCTGATACCACTTCCCACTTACACCCAAAAATTATTTACCATCAATAAAAAAAATTTCTATTTCACGTATCATTTGATTGTAATATTAAACAATAAAAATATTCTACTTGATATTGAACATCATTGCAGACCTTAGCAATCATTGGATTTATAATTAAAAACTCTTAATTATACGTCTTTTAAATCAGATCATTTATATACTTGGAAAACTTTGCTTTGGTATGAATTACTACCCAAATCAAACAACAGATTCGATGGCTATATATATATATATATATTAAAAGCATTTATCCATCCACTCATTAAAGAAGTTAATACATGATCCGATCATTGGATTCTTTGAATTTCGCGTTAGGCCACTTGGCCTTACCATTTGTTGGCCGTGATATGGAATGTCAATTCCCATCAATTTTGGTGGTACTGGCTAGTTAATAGCCGGGACAACTATTGCTTGGCCTCAGATTCCATGCGATTTTTCGAGGGAAAGAGCTCTAGTGCCTTCAGCCAACTGTTTAGTCGAACTCCAGTTTTCCTCCTTCCATGGTGCGCTCGCAGAGTTGGCTCCTCATGGAAACTCCGTCACAGGTCCCATTTAAGGTAAGCATTGGTACTGTTACTCTTAATTTTTACTTTGTAAACCATTCCAGCTCTGAAATAGGGTTTTGTGCAGTGTCATTTGTTAGCTACCGATTTCCATCTCTGACTAAGGGTTAATGCTTCCAGAGTGGAGACAGTTCTGTATCACTACTGGAAACCGAGATTCAAGGCTAGGAATGGCGCATGAAGACATTGTCGGGTAAATCCCTCTGGATGTCACCTTTACCGATTTAAATCTCCATTGTTTTAGTCAGAGCTAGATACAGGTTTATCTTTTCGACTTTAGATTTCATCATGGCTTAGTTTTATTCTTAGGGTCAACGAGGGTCGATTTCTTCAGAAGGTATTTCTTCTAGCTTACTCAATCATTGGTAACTTTGTTTGTAAATCTCTTCTCCTTGATAACTTTTCTGCTTACGCTCTGATTTCTCACCTAGATTCGTTCTTGTGTCTCGCAGGTGAGTGGGCTTTTCTCAAAACCCTTACAGAGTTACTCTCCGGGCCTTAACCTTCCACGACTAATGATTCGTTCTCACACCACAGGGACAAGCTATGCACAGAGAAATTGCCGAAGTTGTTTATATGGCGTTTAAGATGGAAAACTCGGGGTTCGAGTTCTAGCCTAGGGTTTTTATATTCTTGAAGCTTGTCGCATATTAAATGGAGTGGGGTTTTTACTTTGGGGGTTTCGACCCAGATTTGTATTGGAACACTATTAATAGCATTTATGCTTCTGTTTGATATCTGGATAGTTTTTCCTCTCTTATTTTGAAGGTCGAGGCCGAGAATGGCCGTTCAGACCATTACATGAAACCCTGTACACTATGCTATTTTTTATACACATAACTTGTTATAGCGTTCTAGAAGCGTTCGATTTGTAGGATTTGTGATGCGTAGAGTTATAACTTCCTTTTTCAACTACCGATTCGATAATAACTCTTTTGTGTGAATCGTTTCTTTTTTGCTATATAACATACTTGTCATGGCATAAATGGAAAGACTGGCATATCTTTCGCCCTCTGCTTATAGTCTCTACCTGTAGACAGAGTTTTCGTGCTACATTTGTTATATTTCTCTAAGGGATTTCACTGCAAAGTTCTCTGTCGCATCATATTTACTTTCGTTTGGAATTCTGGAACAGTATATTCCTCAGTTTAAGTTTACATTTCACATGCCAGATTTCTTGTTTACTCATTGCATGTATAGCGACGAGATTTGTCTATGTTTTTCTTTTATATAGTTCCTGATTATTGCGGATGGAATGTAACGATACCGTTAATTCACTTTCACCAGTCTTCACTTGCTTACTCGATGCTTATTCTTAGTTTACATGGTAACTGGTCCACCGAAGTTAAGGACTGTGTATAGAAATTGATTTGAAAGAACCATGGCAAGGGTAGGGTTTCCGACCCAAACCCTGAACCTCAAGTTCTATGATTTTCTAGACTATTTGGTTGCTATAATAACAGTCTATAGAAAGTTTAGGTTTATAAATTTCAATGTATATTTAACATGCATCTTTCGTATCTTTTGTATCGTTTTCATTATATACTTCCTTACTGATTACCTTCCGGTAACTACTTGTACAGTATAGTTGTGGCTGTAATACGAAAATACTATTTTGTTTCCTGTAGAGGTTATGAAATTCTATACATTTTTTATCAAGCAACATGTAGATTCATTCTGCAGGTCACATAAAATAAATGTAATTTTAGTAATAGAACCTTTCTTCCTCCACATAGAAAATTCTACTACTACCCTTTATCTGAATTTCTTTTATATAGGAAAACACATGCTAATTCTCTTTTCAGAACTTCAATATTCAGTTTTCTTTACAAATGAATTATAAATTCAAGAATACCATACAGTCTAAACCTGTCATATTAAGACTGTAGCTCAACATACTCAAGTTCTGTATGCTTATCTGAAATTTAATCTTTTAAACTGTGGTCCTCCCAACCATTCAAGGGAGTCTATGATGTCCTCCTCTTGCCCCCTAGCTCCAGAATCTGGTTGGTGCCATGGGTCAACAATGGAAATATTTATCTTTCTGCTATGACCTCTGGATGGCCAATCCAGTCAAACTTAGAAAGTCTGGCTTTACAAGGATTTTCTTGAGTTATTTTCAACTGATCATAACCAGCTCTAGAAAATACTCTCCTTTACCAAAGAAAATTGTACAGAACCCCTACTCCTCCCCTGGGATTCAACTTTATCCTCAGAGGAGTCGGTAACTATTTCCAACTTTCCCCAACCACCACCTATTCTTGGAAACTTTTTACCATCAGCTTAAAAGATTTTCTTTTTACTCATTAATTCCTCCAATTAACTCAATAATAATAATAATAATAATAATTTGTTTCATAAACATAACAATTAAGTCTTTCTTGCCAGAAAATAAAAATAAGCAAATTGTGTTTAACTAGTTAATACTAGTTAACTCTTAATGAGGCTCTCACAGATTCCCTGTGAGATAGCAATATGAAGCAATAATCTATAAAATATGTTAAGAAATTTTAAAAAGAAAATGAAAAAATTAGGTAGAATTTTTTGAAAATATGGATTATAGATGTCAAATTTCAAGATTTTGGGTGCTCCACAAATTTTTGATGGTGCTGAATCTATTTCCACCATTAAAAAAAAAATTCAAACACTCTAACTATCTGTGTTTTTGAAAAAAAAATCAATTCCTTCAAAAAATTGTATTATGTTGCATCGTTTGAAAACTCGTATGCTTTATTGGAAGATTCAGGTTTAGGTTTAGAAGATTCACTATTGGGTTTAGTGAAGAAACATGTACATATATTATTGGCTTCAATTGTTAAAAAAGTGTCACAGAGTCAAAGGTTTTTTAATTTCATACAGTTAAGGTGTTACTGTCATTAGACATGCCATTTGTTACAAGCCCATTATTTTTTTCCAGATAATATTCTGGTTAATATTGTGGTTAATATTATTTTCAAGAAACCACTATCATTTTTAAAATATTTTAATGCTATTGACATGGTATCAAGTTTTGTTAGTGACGAGTACTACAAAGAAATCTATAATTATTTTTGAAAAAATCTATTTATTTTTTAAAAAATAACCTAATTGTTTTAAAGAGAAAAAATATTTACCTTTTAGAAAAATAAGAATAAGAATAATGGTAAGAGAAAATATTTTAATAATCAGAATTATAATGTTTAAAATTTATAATTAAAAAAAAATCCAACTTCCAAAAATGATGATGTTTTGATGGATGTTATAATGGTATTTTCATTTTTATATAATTTAATTTATTGTATTTTATGAAATAGAAAATGACGAGAATGTTAAATAAATATAGTAGTTTTATTAGTTATGTAATATGATTTTTATTGGATGTTAAGCTGTTATAAATATTTCCAGAAAAGTTTTGGTTAAAATTACATAAGAATGAATTTTGTCAACATAATTAATAAAGAATGAGATGAGAGATCAGATCTAAACATTAAGCTTAAATAAATGTAGAGATGTCCCAAACTAGGTGTTTGGAATAACGACTAGTTTGACTTAGTTAGAAAAAATTAGCCAAATTTTATATTTAATATTTTTATATTTCATTCTGTTAAAGATTTAAATATTAGAAATAATTAAAATTTTTAATTTGTTAAAGTTTTATATAATATAAAATTATATTCTAATTATTATTATTATTTTTAATTTCAATGGTTTTTTTTAAAATTAAAAAATTAAACTAAAAATATCATTTTCAATTTTTTTTAAATACTTATGAGTTAGTTTATATTTATATTGATAAATATAGAGATCAAATCTAAACATTAAGCTTAAATAGATGTAGAGAGGTCCCAAACTAGGTGTTTAAAATAACAACTAATTTGATTTAGTGAGAAAAAATCGGGCAAATTTTATATTTAATATTTTTAAATTTCATTTTTAAAGATTTAAATATTAGAAATTATTTAAATTTTAATTGGTTAAAGGTTTATATAATATAAAATTATATTCTTTCCTTTTTTTAAAAAAAAAAATTGAATGGTTTTTTTAATATTAAATAATTAAACTAAAAACATTATTTTTTATTTTTATTTTTAAATGTTTATTAATCAGTTTATATTTATATGGATAGATATATTAGGTTTTGGAACCTATTTTCCCTCCCAGAAATAGGCTTTATTTTTTACTATTGGTGGAATTAATCCAACTAATTCTAATATCGTAGTATTTAATCATACGCGCTCTGTGCCGCAATTACTAGCAGAATTGACATTCTCCATCCAAGTAAATTTTCTCAATCACCTTGTTCATTATACTATTATTGATGAGGGAGCATCTATGTGCATTATGTCTCTATACTGTTGGAAGTCACTTGGTGCGCTGCACTTATCTCAATCATCAACAACGTTGAAGGCTTTCGATGGACATACATATAAGCCTTGTGGTATTATCAATAACCTGCACATTGAAATAGGGGGTCAAAACAGTGAATGTTGACATTGACGTCATTGATGAACCCCTTGACTACAATATTCTACTTGGAAGGCCTTGGGTATATGCTATGACTGCAATTGTTTCTACATATTTTATAATGATCGTCTTTCCACATAAAGGTGTTATCACATTAATTAATCAACTATCCTTATTTGTCTTCGCTTCACAGGTAACTGGAAGTGTTTCATTCATTCACGCACACCAACTAGCACTTCAGAACATTGATGTAGGACTCTTAAGGGATTCCACTCTCATGGGAACCTTTGCATTACCACAACCTATGACGTCAGAAAAAATTGCAAGTATAGAGACCTGCTACATGATCTCTTCCACTCCATTTGGATTAAGGAATAGTACGGGTGATTCTAAAATCGTTACGGTGGATGAGTTTCTGTCGCCCGACCCTATTGATCTAGCATAGCAATCAATCTATCTAGCTTGGGCGCAAATATGAAATCAGCGTCGCTAGTTGTTTGGGTTGATCGTTCCTTAGATTTTGGTATTCCATCTGATCCTTTTCCCTCAACTTTCTTGACATATGAGAATATTTGGGAAACCATGATGTGAGAAGGAGAACTATAGGAATATTATCATCATCGTTCCCATCTTCTTGATTATGAAGAAGATAATCTTAGTGAACTATATCACCCATCGATTAAAAATTTATTTTCGAGTTCTTTCCCTAACACTGTTACCGATGAAATAGGTAACTGCACTGGTACCTATTTTTTTGGTAGCATAAAAAACACCTGATTTTGAAAAGTTGTGATGTAGAATCTCCTTTTTTTTGTGCACATTTTTGACACTCTAATATTTTTATTTATGAAGTATGAATATTTGTTTTAAAATGTTATTGATTTTCATGCTAATTTTGAAACATATTGATGCTGCATCAAATTTTTTTTTTTTAGCATACTTCACATGCTAATTTTAAATAATTGAAGGCAAGATACTCTTTTTTTTAGAGGTGCAGATTTTCATGTACGATAAGAAACATAGTAAACTTGGAGCAAAATAAGAGAGAGAGTGTCATATAAACAACATAAAAATAAAAGAAATAAAAATTTAATTGTAAAAATAAAAATTAAATATTAAAAATAAATAGAAACAAAGTAACAAAATAAAATAAAAATATCAAAATATACAAAAAGTAGAAAATGAGAAGTTTAAAAAAAGTTACAATTTAAGAAAATAAAATTAAATAAAAATTTAAAAATACATTCAAACAATTGAAAGATAAATCATATATATATATATATATATATATATATATATATAATTAAAATCACAAAATTTAAATTTAAAAAAAGAAGAAGAAGAAGATAAAGATATACAAATTTTAAAATAAATAAAAAAATAAATAAAAAAATAAATAAATTTAAAAAAAAAAATTGAAAAAGAAAATAAAAATAAAAAATAAAAAAATCACGTGCAAATATTTAAAAAACAAATGTACATAAATTTAGTGTTTTTTTTTAAATGAAACAATTTATAAATTTTAAAAATGAAAAACTAAATAAACTAAAAAATTAAAAAATAAATATTAAATTAAATTAAAATTTAAAAAATTTAATAAATAAATTTCAAATTTTAAATTAAAAAAAAATTAATCTAAAATATAAAATTAAAAAACAAAAAAAACAAAAACATTAAAACAAATTAAATTTAAAATAAAAAAAAATTAAATTAAAAAAAAAAATTTTGAAATTAAAAAAAAATAATAATAATAAAAAAAAAAATAAAAAAAAAAATGCAAAAAAATCAAATTAAAAAAACAAAATAAAATTATTGAACTGCAAAGGTTGTCATCTCTGCTCCCTCCGAGACCCTCAGAATTTGCTGGTGGCTGCATTGCCGCCCCAAGCATACATATAGGGAAACCCTTTCAATCTTGCTTGGTATCACGGGGCATTGAATGCCCAAGAGTTAGGACCCATTATGGAAGATCGTCTAAATAGTGGAGTGGGTGAACAAGGTCGACTTTGCAAAATAATGGAATTCTGCAAGATAATCGCTAGTTTTAGCGGAAGATCCGATTCTGGGAATCGGCCTCCCGCCCAGATGGTCGCGGACGCTGATTCCCGAATCGGATCTTCTGCTAAAACTGCAATCCCTGCAACAGATAAGTTGCAATCACAGATTGATGTGTGTCTGATACCGGGGAAGGTGACTGAAAACGCAATAGTTTTTAATTAACTTGTAAACACAGTTTCACTGTGCCTTGAATAAAAGTTCATCTGATTTTCCGACCATTTTCCCAACAGTATTTTCGCTGAAAAGCGGTAGGTGCATTATCAACACCGTAAAACTACAATCTAGTTTTCGAAAATGCAATTTAAGGGTTTGCCAGATCTCTGAGTCCACCCAAATATCAAACCTGCAATCCCAAATTTTGGTTTACGAGTCATAATAATCGGACAGGATTGTAGAGAGGGGTCCGTGTCACCAAACCTTGCTTGGTTTGGCATGTTGCCGGGCGGGGAGACAAGTAACGCCCACAGATGGCGTAAATTAAATTAGTGTGATTCCCTTTCATGGGCGGCGCCACCGAAGTGTGAGATATGGGAGAACCGTTTTGTTTTGGTTTTTTTTTTAATTTCAAAAAATTTAAAAATAATTTTTTTAATTTAATTTTTATATTTTAAATTTAATTTGTTTTAATTTTGTTTTATTTTTTTTATTTTTTTTATTTTTTAATTTTAATTTTAATTTTGTTAATAATTTGTATTAAATTTTGTTTTTGTTTTTTTTTAATTTAATTAATTTTTTTTTTGTTTTTCAATTTTTCATATTTTTCTTTATTATTAAATTTTATGTTTATTTTTAATTTAATTTTATAAAATTTATTTATTTTTTTTTATTTTTTTTTTTTAATTTAATATTTTTTTTTAAATTTTTTATTTTTTTATTATTATTATTTTTAATTACATCAAATTTTTGTATATTTTTATTTCAATTAAAATTGTATATTTAAAATTAGATTTTTTTTTTTTTTTTTTAAATTAAACTTAATTTTTTTAATTAATTTGTTTTTTAATTTTTTTTATTTAATATTTTTTTTTGTATTTTTTAATTTTTAAAGTTTTTTAACTTTTTATTTTAACAATAGATTTTTTTCTTTTTCTTTTATATTTAAAAAATATTTTTTATTTCAAAATTTATTTATTTATTCATTTATTTATTAAAATTTAATACTTTTGTTTTAAATTTAATTTGTTATTTTAATATTAAATTTTTTTTTTAAATTTAATAAATTCTAATATTAATATATATATATATAACCCGGATGCGGGTGCTTAACATAAGAAACAAGAGGAGGCCAGACGGCATTAAGGTTTGCAGCATGTCAAACATCTGGCGATTGTACTCAGGTGTGAAACATTTAAGTCGAAACTTAATGAGCGCGATTAACAAGTCTCCAAACGCAATTTGAGAGAATTCCAAGCAGGGTAACAAAGATCTGGTCATTACTCCATCCATGGCGCAGTTAATTTGTTGGGACGGCAACAGCTTCGAGGCACTTGATTGCAGAATGGAGAGAGAGCAAGCTTATAGCAGTTTCCCTCGGCCTTCTGCTGTGTATTGTTCGCCCACTGTGAGGCTCCCCTCCGTGAGAACCGTCACTGGCAAGCGCACCAATTTTCATGGTTGCATTGTCGTGGGCGACAATGTTCATTTCTCCATTGCAGGTAACTGTATGCATCAGTCCGGGATTTGGCTCAGCTTCCCCATAGCTCCCACGCGCTCTCACTCCACCAACGCTCAGCTTGGTTCTCCGCATTTCCCAAGCTTCTCTGCTACGACTGTCAGCATGCCTCGTTTAAGGCACAGAATGCGATGCCGTCGGGGTCCTTCTAGGAGGGCTTACAGGTGCTCGTCCCCGTCTTCAAGCACCTCGGCTGCGGATTTTACTGGCTCGGCCAGCACTTCTCACGCTGTTCGTGGGCGAATTCTAAGGTCTGAGAGATGGAACACCATCGGCCAGAATGCTCCGGCTCACTCTCAAACCCGGCATTTTGTGTTTCAAAGTGCTTTGAATCGCCCATGTATTACAGCCACTGTCACCATAGTGTTCCGAGAAACCCCGTATGATGATGGGCGGGCTGGTCTGGGGGTGCAAATTGATGAAGAGCGGGTCGGTCTTGATGAGCAGCATGATGAAGAAATGCCGGCAAGGAACAGAGCCAGCACCGAGGATGTTGAGGATCAGGGCATTGGAGTGAATATGGATATCGAGATGGTTCAGGAAGAGCAGCAGAATGCAATTCAAGACCGGGGTCATGCAAACGTTGCGCACCAGCAACTTCCGGGCGATGGACTGTGCACCCCTGATGCTAACAAGACCATTCACACAACTGCGGACCTCTACAACTCTGATGGAGAACCTGATGAGTTTGGGTGCAGAGTCGAGAAAGTGGAATCGGACGAGTGATCTTGCTCAGGCCCAGGTTTTTGTTTTTTTGCTTTGGCACTGTTTGAAGTTTGCAATTTGTCTCTGTATGGTTCTAGACTTAAACATTGCCCCTGTGTGGGTCTTTTTGATGGAACTTGATTTGCACTGGTTTCCCTCAACGGGCAGTGCCAAGTTTTTGACTTTCTGATCTTCAGGCCTACTCAGGGCTTGCTCTGGTTTACTCCTGATGTACATACCGGTTACTGATTATCAATAGATTAAACATATTTAGAAAAAAAATATATATATATATATATATATATATATATATATATATATATATATATTATTTTTTATAATTTAAATATATTTTAATTTTTAAAATTTATTTGTTTTTTAATATATATATTTTTTCAAATTTAATTATTTTATTGTATTTTATTTTTCAGGTTTTATTTTTTATTAATTTTACATTTTTTTACTTTTTAATTTAAATAATAGTGTTTTTTTTTTATTTATTTTTTTATTTTAAAGTTTTAAATTTATTAAAATTTAATATATTTCTTTAAATTTAGTTTTTTATTTTAAAATTTAATTTTTTGTTTTTAATTTAATAAACATTTTATTTTTATTTTTTAAATTTAATTTCTATATATTTTTTTTTAATTTAATATTTTTATTTTGTTTTTATTTTATTTTTTTATTTCTATATATTTTAAAATTTAATTTTCAAATTTTTAATTTTAATTTTTTTGGTTTCTTAAATTTAAATTTTTTTAATGTTTAAATTAAAATTTTTATTTATTTTTTTTTTTTTTTTTTAATCTCTATATATTTTTAAATTTTAAGCTTTAAAATGTTTTTATTTTTTAAATTTATTTATTTTTCTTAAATTTTAGGTTTTTTTTAATTTTTGAATTTAAAAAATTTAAAAATGTTACTTTTATTTTTAAAAATGTCAAAAACATGACACATTTTTTTTTTGTTATTCCAACATCAACTGGTTTTGTTTTGAGGGGTGTTTTTTCAATTCTTTTTTCAAGAAACAATTTTGTTTTTAGCATAATTTGATAAAATGTTGAAATTTGACCTTAAAAAAAAAACAAGTGCGTTCTAGAATACACACTTTTTGTTTTTCGGGTGTTTTTTCATGTTTTTTGAGTCTTTTTGGGCTAGAGTTCTCGTTTTGAGGTGAGGTTACCTATTTCATCGGTAACAATGTTCCCTATTAATGCAATCGATTCTGAGCAAAATTTGTCAAATATTGAAGAAACCATTTCTATCGATATTTCGACCAAACCTAGTGTTGTCGAAAATTTTCATGTCGACGTATCTTGTTCTCCATCAGAAATCGAAACATATTGCTCTCTATTTCATGAATTCTGTGATGCCAGGCATAGATACTAGTATCGTTGAACACACTATTAATATGTACCCTAATGTCAAACCGGTGCGTCAATGCCTTCGTCCTGTTCATCCGAAGAAGGCCGTTGCCATTAAAGCAGAAGTTGAAAAAAATTTATGTGCTGGTTTCATTTACCCTGTTCCACTAAATGAGTGGGTTTCCAACATCGTTCCTCTCATGAAAAAACAAGGAAACATCAAAGTGTCCGTCGATTATCAGGATGTCAATCTTGCTTGTCAAAAAGACAGATATCCTACTCCATTTATCGACCAGATTATTGACGATTGTGTTGGATGCGGAATATTTTCATTCATGGATGGATTTTCCAGTTACAATAAAATCAATATCCACCTAGAGGATCAATATAAGACAAAATTGATCTGTCCCTGGGGCACATTCACTTATCGAAAACTACCATTTGGTTTAAAGAACGTTGGGTTCACTTTTCAGAGAGAAATGGATTATGCTTTCAATGACATCAAGCACATTGTTCAAACCTATCTAGAAGATTTACCCGCGCATTCATGAAATCAGACTGATCACCC
This sequence comes from Pinus albicaulis, assembly GCA_034641835.2. Lineage (NCBI taxonomy): Eukaryota > Viridiplantae > Streptophyta > Pinopsida > Pinales > Pinaceae > Pinus > Pinus albicaulis. The sequence continues at coordinate 1,453,782,986 of CM076570.1, read as the reverse complement.
GATGCACTTGAGAGCCATCTTTTTTCGCTGTCGACACTACAAAATATGCCTCAATCCACATAAATGTGTGTTTTTTGTTGGTTCTGGTCGTTTTCTTGGATTCTTCGTCTCAAAAGAAGGAATTTGAATCGAATCATTGAAGGTTCAGGCCATTCTTAATTTTCTTGCGCCATCAAATTTACTTCAGATATAGAAACTTCAATGAAAGGCTAAATTCCTAAGAAGGTTCACACCAAACTATGCCAAAATGGCTAAAGGATTTACTCGGCTCTTGAAAAAGGGGATTCCCTTCCATTGGGACTAAGTTGCGCAAGATTATTTTCATGTTGTCAAGGATACTCTTGTCCGGGTGTCATTAATGTATCCCTCCCAATTATCAGAGTGATTATTTCCTATATATCATCGCGGTTGATACAACCATCGCTATGGTATTGGTCAAAGTAGAAAATGGGATAGAACATCCGATCTATTATTTAACTCGTAATCTTAATGATACAGAAGTGAAGTATTCATACATAGAAAATCTTGCCTTGGCGGCTATTCAAGTTGTCCAAATATTTCGCCACTATATCCTGTTCAGGAAGACCATTGTCATTTTGGATTGCAACCCCATGACTTATATTTTATGATGTCAATTGTTTGGGGAAAATATTAAAAATGGATTGTCATTTTGTAGGAATTTGATTTGGAATTCATCAAATCCAAGTCAAAGAAGTCTTTAGTTTTGACTGAGCTTCTCCGTGACCTTCCCTCCGATAGTACTGCTACTATGTCAGAACCATCAATTCCCGACGAGACTCTGTTTCTAATCGGATCATCTGATCCTTGGTATGGGGATTTTATCATTTATCTCCAGACCCAAAATTTTCAGCCTGATATCTCTCGCTCTGACCAGCAATGTATTTGATACCAAGCCAAATATTATCTGATCGTCGGCTCTACACTTTATCGTCGTGGTGTCGATACAATTTTAAGAAGGTGCCTCACTCATGAGGAGGCCATAAAGGTTTTAAATGATTGTCATGCTGGGGCTTGTGGTGGACACTTGTCTGGATACGCTACCGCGCAGAAGATTCTCTACACCGGTTACTTTTGGCCTACCATATTTCGTGACTGCATCCTCACGGTCAGAGGTTGTCATGCGTGCCCGATATTTGATCATAAAATATGCAAACTGCCAACGCTAATGCATCCTGTTGTCTCTGTAGGACCATTTTCGAAATGGGTATTGACTTCATGACCTATAACCCTCGTTCGTCTAGGGGGAATGGTTATATTATTGTCGCAGTAGACTACTTTACTAAATGGGCCGAAGCGATGCCTACATTCAACAACACAGGACAAACAACTGCATTGTTTTTCTTTAATCATGTTATTACACATTTTGGGTGTTGGGTATGTGTTATATTCTTTCCACGACTAGCCCCACGCGCTGTACGTTGCGCCAGGCGTAGTAGGGGGGTCACAAGGGGGAAGGCAACCCCCACTGTTGGAGTCCGGCGCAGTGCCCCGGTGAAATTTTTTTGGTGTGCAGACCCACTCATAGGCGGACCCACCCATGTTTTGTGCATGAGTTTGCACATGGTTTTGGGGTACGATGGTTTTCGTCCCCTGGTATTTTGTAGATCCGATCAAGGGAACTACAGTTATGTTCTAATCCAAGGTTAATGGATTGGGGTTTATGTATGCTTCGACATATACATATATGTGTGTTGTAACATTAAAAGGAATATAATGAAAAATCAAGTTGGTCGTCCCGATTTGGGATCCAAGGGAAAATCTTTGTGTTTATCTGTTTTATGTTTTATGCTCTCGCTATTGTTTATTTTTTGTTATAAGATTCGTGTGTAGATAATTTCTGTTCAGGATTAAAACCTACATTTGGTATCAGAGTTGTTTCAGCTTCAAGGGGACGCCTTTGCTGTTGAGGGTTTTTTGCTCAGGCCTGAGGTAGACCCTATTCAGTGGGAGATCTGCGGGATCGATTCTTGCGGTGAAAGAAGATGGCAAGCGGCGGAAAGATAGAGATCGAGAAATTTAATGGTTAGTGTTTTGAGTTGTGGAAGCTCAAGATGGAGGATCTGCTAGTCGATAAAGATCAGTGGATCGCGGTAGATCCAGGTACTAAACCAACGGCAATGTCAGATGAAGACTGGAAGAAACTGGATCGAAAGGCTAAGAGTACAATACGGTTGTGTATCTCAGATTCAGTATTGTTGAATGTATCTGGGGAAGCTACGGCGAAGAATTTGTGGGAAAAAATTGGGACTTTGTACCAATCTAAGTCTCTGGTGAATAATTTGTTCCTGCAGAAAAAGCTATATAACCTGAGGATGAAAGATGGAGACTCGGTAACAGAGCATATGAATGCTTTCAATACTGTGGTAAGTCAGCTGTCATCTGTTGATATTAAAATCTCATATGAAGATAAGTGCATTAGTTTGTTGTGTTCTCTACCAGACTCGTTGGATAGTCTAGTTATTGCAATAGGTAGCAATACAACTACCTTGAATTTTGATGACATTGTCTCAGCCTTGCTTTCGGAGGAAATGAGACGGAGAAATATAGAGGGCCAGAATGGAGATGCCTTATCTGTACGAGAAGGTCCCAAAACATAAACAAGAATAAGGTTTCGAGTGGGAGATCCAAATCTAGAGGGAGATCTAAATCTCCTGGAAAGTTTGTAAAGGTATGCTGGAAATGCGGAAAGGAAGGGCACTACAAAAAGGAGTGCAGATCTAAAGCTCCTGAGAAAGGAAAGGGATCTGATGATGCTCCTTCTGCAGAGGAAAAAACCACCTCGGATGAAGGTGGGGATGTTTATTTGGCTTCTTCTTCAAATACACATGTAGATCATGAGTCATGGTTGATTGACTTAGGTGCATCCTTTCACTTCACTCCCCATAGGGAGTGGTTCTGCGAGTATGAAAAATATGATGGTGATGTCTTCCTAGGGGATGATAGGAAGGCCAGAATCGTCGGACGTGGAAAGGTCAAGCTGAAGCTGCAAGGTTGAAGGATTAGAACACTTCCTGGTGTTCTGCATATTCCTGCATTGGCCAGGAATCTAATTTCTGTAAGCAAGATGGATGATGCAGGTGTAAAAATAGTGTTCGAGAAAGATGCCTGCAAGATGGTTCGGGGAGCACTGGTATTAATGCGGGGAGTTCGGACTGGAACTCTGTACAAGCTACAAGGTAGCATTGTTATTGATGGGTGTAACAGTTATGTGGTTCCTGAAAATGGAGCGGAAATCTTAGCTGTCTCTGGAGAAAAGACCATGCTATGGCATCAAAGGCTTGGACATATTGGAGAGAAGGGCCTTCGGATACTACATAGAAATGGTATGGTAGAAGGTATGTCTAATTGCTCTATGGATTTCGATTTCTGTGAACATTGTGTATATGGGAAGCAGAATCGGGTGAGTTTTCCTTCTGGTGCTAAGAGGGCGAACAAGATATTAGAACTTGTGCACAGTGATGTGTTTGGACCTGTGTCAGTTCCATCACTGGGAAAGTCTGTGTACTATATTTCATTCATAGATGACTTCTCAAGGAATACATGGATATATTTATTGAGGAAGAAATCTGAAGTCTTTGACAAATTTAAAGAATTTAAGGCTCTGGTGGAAAACCAGACGGAGAAGAAGATAAAGGCGTTGAGGACAGATAATGGTGGGGAGTTCTGCAAGAAGGAATTTGAAGAGTTCTGTAAGAAGTGTGGTATAGCACGGCAGAAGACTACTCCATACACACCTCGGCAAAATGGAGTTGCAGAAAGAATGAATAGAACACTGATGGAAAAGGCAAGAAGCATGCTCAGTGGTACCGGGTTAGGACAAGAATTCTGGGCAGAGGCAGTGGAGACTGCATGTTACTTAGTTAACAGATCACCTTCATCAGCGTTGGAGGATAAGACTCCACATGAGGTATGGACTGGTAAGAAACCCTATCTTTCACATCTAAGGGTATTTGGATGTGATGCATATGTACATGTTCCAAAGGAGAAAAGGACCAAGTTGGATAATAAATCTGAAAGGTGCATCTTTATTGGGTATAAGGATGGTTTAAAAGGTTACAAGCTTTGGAACCCGAAAACAAGGAAGGTTGTGTACAGCTGAGATGTGGTGTTTAGAGAGGTGAAAGATATTGTTAAACATGAAATCATATCAAAGGAACCTAAGAAGATATAGTTTGAGCTAAAGGAGGATGAATCAGACTCTACAACAGAAGAAGATTCAGAAGAGGAAGAGCCACAAACCCCAGCTTTGAGAAGATCAGTTCGGGAAAGAAGGCAACCAGAAAGGTATAGTCCATCTGCTTTATGTTCAGGTTTTTCCTTAACTATAACTGATGATGATCCCAGAACTGTCAGGGAGGTAGTAGATTCAGAGGATGGAAAACTCTGGAAGGAGGCCATGGTTGATGAAATGGCATCCTTGCACAAAAATGAGGCATGGGATCTGGTGGAGTTGCCGGCTAGAAGGAAGCCCATTGGGAGCGAATGGGTGTTTAAAAAGAAGATGAATGTAGAAGGCAAGGTGGAGAAATATAAAGCTCGGTTGGTAGCAAAAGGTTATTCCCAGGTGCCGGGAATTGATTTTGGTGATATTTTTTCTCCTGTTGCCAAGGTTACTTCTATTAGATTACTTTTATCTGTTGCTGCTGCATTTGATTTTGAGATAGAACAAATGGATGTGAAGACAACATTTCTTCACGGGGATCTAGAAGAGGAGATCTACATGAAGCAACCTGAAGGCTTTATGGTGAAGGGTAAGAAAGAACTGGTATGCAGGTTGAAGAAGTCTCTGTATGGGTTAAAACGGTCACCAAGGATGTGGTATCAGAAATTTGATACCTATATACGGGGACTTGGCTTCACCAGAAGCAAGGAGGATCACTGTGTTTATTTTAAATTAATTGGTGACCGTGTTATTTATGTGGTCTTGTATGTGGATGATATGTTGTTGATTGGAAATGAAAAAGAAATTATCCAAGATTTGAAGACCCAACTGTTCTCCAAATTCGACATGAAGGATCTGGGTGCTGCAAATTATATTTTGGGCATGGAAATTAAGAGAGATCGGGTGAAGAGGAAGCTCTGGTTAAACCAGAGGAAATATGTCGAGACTATATTGCAGAGGTTCAATATGCAGGATAGTAAACCGGTGAATGTTCCTATTCTTGTAGGTGTAAAGCTATCTGCTGAACAGTGTCCCAAGACACAAGAAGAAGAGGAGTATATGTCCCGTGTTCCATATGCAAGTGCAGTGGGTAGCCTGATGTATGCAATGGTCTGTACTAGACCAGACATTGCACATGCAGTGGGAGTATTGAGCAGGTTTATGTCAAACCCGGGGAAGGAGCATTGGACAACAGTGAAGCGGGTTTTCAGATATTTACGTGGCACTAGTGATTATGGCTTGTGCTACCAGGGAAGACCAGGATTGGAAAGAATGTTGGACATTCATGGTTTTGTTGATGCAGACTGAGCTAGAGATCTGGACCAAAGAAGATCTACAAGTGGGTATGTGTTTAGCCTATTTGGAGGCGCATTCAGTTGGATGAGTAAAAGACGATCTGTAGTGGCTCTTTCAACTACAGAGGAAAAATACATAGCAGCCACTCATGCAAGCAAGGAAGCAATTTGGTTGCAGAGATTGTGTTCAAGTATGGGGTTGGTACAACAAGCTATAAGGATAGACTGTGATAGCCAAAGTGCAATTTTCTTGGCTAAGAACCCTGCTTATCATTCAAAGACAAATCACATTGATGTTCAATATCACTTTGTTAGAGATATGGTTGAGGCTAAAAGGGTGTTGCTGGTAAAGGTAGACACTTTGAAGAATGTTGCAGATGCATTGACGAAGTCTGTGAGCACTCAAAAGTTCTCTTGGTGTAGAGAAACAATGGGTGTTGAAGAATTGGCCCAATGACTAAGCTCTCCTGTGGCCCCCTGTGGAAAGAATACAACAAGTGGGAGAATGTTGGGTATGTGTTATATTCTTTCCACGACTAGCCCCACGTGCTGTACGTTGCGCCGGGCATAGCAGGGGGGTCACAAGGGGGAAGGCAACCCCTGGTGAAATTTTTTTTGGTGTGCAGACCCACCCATGTTTTGTGCATGAGTTTGCACATGGTTTTGGGGTACGATGGTTTTCGTCCCCTGGTATTTTGTAGATCCGGTCAAGGGAACTACGGTTATATTCTAATTGAGGGTTAATGGATTGGGGTTTATGTATGCTTCGGCATGTATATATATGTGTTGTAACACTAAAAGGAATATAATGAAAAATCAAGCCGGTCGTCCTGATTTGGGATCCAGGGGAAAATCTTTGTGTTTATCTTTTTTATGTTTTATGCTCTCACTATTGTTTATTTTCTGTTATAAGATTCGTGTGTAGATAATTTCTGTTCAGGGTTAAAACCTACATTGGGATCCCATGGGCTATAGTCACAGATCATGGGAAACATTTTCGTAACCATATGATGACTAAATTGACTGCTAAGTTAGGATTGTCACATGATAATTCTACTCTGTATTATCCATAATCAAATGGACAAGTTGAGGCTATCAATAAAATTCTTAAACGTATGCCTCAATGAATGATAGGAGTTCGTAAAAGAAACTGGAATTTGATCCTGTACTCGGCCTTGTGGGCGTAGCAAACCTCGGTGAGAAACACAACTGAATTTACCCCCTTTTAATTGGTGTATGGTCTGGAAGCTATCTTACCAATCCAATGTGAAATACCGTCGTTAAAAATCGCAATTGACTTGTTACCTGACACCTCGGAAGAAGAAGCGCGTCTTTTTAACCTCATCCATCTTGATGAAACATTTCGTGAAGCCCAATTGGCCAACAAAGCACATAAGAGACGTATAAAGGCGCAATACAACAAAAATGTCTAGCCTCATATTTTCTCAGAGGGCGACTTGGTCCCTATTTATGATCAAGAAGCTGACGTAATAGGTACAGGGAAATTTGAGCCATTATGGCATGGCCCCTATATTGTCAAAATAGTTCTTGTGAAGGGGGCCTACGAGTTAGTTGATTATGATGGCATTCCATTGGAGCAACCCCAAAATGGGTTGTATTTGAAACGTTACTATGCTTAATCATGAGTGCAATATTTTTTTGTATTATATTGTATATATATGATGTTGATTTTCATTCACTGTCTTAGTTTGTTTTTTAGAGTTTTCTTGATATTAGTAATCCACTTTACATTTCATCGCAGATGTCTGAATCTTTGGAACCATTTGTTGGATATGCTGATGGTGCTAGTCGTAGTATGCAGAATCTATCCTCTGCAACGTGGGCCATTTTCACTCCGAATAGCGAGCTAGTGAGTTTTCAAGGGATTTGTATCAGTAGATCGTCAAACAATATTGTTGAGTATAACACGTTGATCAAACTTCTCTATGATGCCATTTCATTTGGTATTAACCACATCATTATAAGGTTAGACTCACAACTTGTGGTATCACAAGTTAATAGTGTTTATACTGTTAGAAATCCATCATTGCATCGTTTGTTCCTAAGAGTTCAACTTTTGGAAAGACACTTTGATTTTATTCAATATCAACACATTTATAGAAATTTGAACACATTTACAGACTCTTTAGCTAATCATGTTTTAGAGAGACATTTAAAACACATGTAAAGATACATTCACATAATTGAATAGAATTTCACAATAAACATAGGAAAATGCTAAAATCAAATAGATAGATAGTTATAGGTTTTTACAAAATTTGTGCCCAAGACACATTGGTCATCTGAACTCAAAATGTATGCAAAATTCCAAAATTAAACTAGTGATGCTCATGGTAACATGCTATAGATCTAGCTATCCTACGCAGTAACCACATCCAGCGATTAGGAAAGCCTATAATGTGGCGCTGCAGTCGCATGGGTAACTCTTTGATGCGGAAATCCGGAATCCCGAAGGTCAACCCCTCTATGTGTTGCCGAAGCTTGAATAGAGTCTCATCCATTTCTAGATCCTGAAGGACTACTCTTCTGACATCCCTCTCTACTCGCTCATTCGCTCCATGCTCCGGTTCCTCCACTGGTTGATCTCAACCAACATTTGCATTAGATTAAAACTTTAGTTTAATCTCGGGAAAACATAAAAATACAAAAACATTATATAAACTCTATAAAAATAAAAAACATGGTTAAAGAATTCTTACCTATTGCACCCCACTGAGCACCTTCTGGTAAAGCTAAGTCTAGATCTCCTCAGAAATCGATGCCTGCGTATGCATACTCATCGATGGTGACAAACTGTCACCTGAACCAGGCGAAGAACACAGTCGAGAACAAAATGGACAATTGGCCTGCATTCCTAGCCATTAGTTCTACCCATCTCTGCATCGTCGGATATCTAGGGTTAGACACACCTAGTGTCACATGTTGAGGCTGCATTAGTGGAATCTGCTATAAGGCAACTGAAATGAGGATCGAACCATAACTGAATTTTTTCTTCCTTCCTCCCTTAGCCTTATTCAGTTGTTCTTTTATGTGAGAAAGTACAGCTTCAAACAACTTGAAGACTGTTGGCTCCATGCACTCTAGCACATACTGCATATATGATCTATTCGCTACATATAGTGTAACAGTGCCGACAATTTTTGCGATCATGAAAAGGATGGTTCTCAAAGGAAAATCTTGAATGTCACACATGTTTAGTTTCCCATCCTTGCTTGGCTCTACCCCTGGATATCAATATTGCAAAATATAATCTCTCACAGTCTCCCCTACAAGAGCATACCTTGAGAGGGAAATAGGTGAGCCTCTCCTCGACAAGCCTGTAAGAAAGTACACATCCTCCACTGTAATAGGAACCAATTTTTTCCTAATGTGAAATGCCTCGATTTCTAGATCCCATGCTCGAACTAAGAACTCCAAGAGTTCTATTTGCTGCCTCATCCCTGACAAACGGAAGTACTTTAACAAGCCACAATCTCTTAGGGCTCTTACTATACCCGGATCATCTAGGGCAATCATAGTTTGTTCTTCATGCTTTCTTTCTCTCCAATTAATCATCATTCTAGTTTGATGGAATCCTAAAACATAACCATAAAACCCATTTGACTCCTTTTCATGCAAAAAACTAGACAAATTTTGGGTACATTGCAAGAATAGAAAATGAGAATTACGCCCAACGCAGTCTTGAACAAGGGACAGTGCATTGCATATGCACCTAGGCTTCAATTTATGTGCTCCATAACATAGTTTTTTATGCTCAAGGGTGTGTTTCGCTCTTTTGAAAAATAATTTACCCTAAGGGGCCCAAATCCCTAAAAATTTGCAATGAAAGGAAATGAATTTAATACTAAAAGAAAGAGAGGATTCATGGCACCACTTGGATCAAACAGCGATGAAAACCGTCCACAGAATCGATCGCAGTCACCGATTGAAGTTCGAGGGAAAAAACAGTTTTAGAGCTCCAAAATGCAAATGGTAACTTTCAAAGGGTAAAAATGAATGGTAAAACTCTTTTAATTAGTCATTTGATTATTTGAAAATCATATTTATTGCTGTGACTATTGTTTTATTATATTTTTATCATGAAACTAGTATTTTTAATCCATTTGATGTTGTTCTGAATAGGTTTTACAACTGATGAACAGATTAGTCGTACAGATTTATTTCAAGAATGATTTGACCACAAAGCATACTTTTATCCTTATTTTTCGTGCCTTGTTAAAAATGAAAAGGGATTTGAAGCACACTTTTATCTCTTTTTCAAGCTTTGATAACAGCAAAAAAGGAGCCTATGGAGACTTATTTTAGCTCTTTTCAGACTTCGATAATGTGAAAATATTGTCGAGCACTTGTCTCTTCGAGCTCATAAAAGTAAATGAATTGATATCTACTTAGTATAAGTTTAACCCTTTTCTGGAATGAGATAGATTATTTACGAAAAAGGAATGCCTTAGTCGAACATGGCTAGGATTTTCTCAAATATTTTTTTACACTTTTTCTGATCTGAGCTAAAACTTTAAGAAAAAGTACTTATGGAGTTTTCTTTCATCCTCTTTTTCAAACTCTCTAAATATGAAAAAGGACCAGGTTATCACTTTCATTAGGCTCGTTAAAACATAAAATAGTGATGGCCTTGTTGATCATGGAAATAATTGAGTATCATTCATCACTAGACTCATTAAATTATTAAATAACGATACATTATTCACCCGAAGGGTTGAATTATAGATCAAGCATATGTTATCCTCCTTAAGCTTGTTAAAAAAATAAAGAGGTAATAGTCGAAAAATGACCGGGGAAAATTTGGGAAAGTGAACATAACTTTTCATGGTAGTTGGTCACCCTTGAACATGACACTTCACTCCATCACTGTGACTGTTTGGGTTGGGTAATCTTCTTGATTGTTCATGCATACCTATGGTTCATCATACCTTCACTTTGGTTTTGGGTCAATGCTTCCAACTCATCTCAGTGTCGCTGATATGTTCAAGAGAAGTCTTCCAGTGAATACTCATATTTCTGCAATACTCATAAACCTTCATTCTCATGACAGTCATCCCTGAAAATTACTATGTCAAGTCATACTTTGTCTCTGAAATTAGTATCTCCCGTTTTGCAATAAAGTAGCTTCCTGTCAACAACAAATCACCATCCAGGAAGTTTACTTAGAAACATCATATTCCAGTACCATGAGTCTTGTTGCAACATCGACAAGATCCTCGCTTCTGGACTTTTGACTGAAATATTTTGTTTGGCTTTCGACATAAAATCATCCATTCACGCCTTACAAAATGTACTGCAATACCTTGAGGGCCATCGAAATTAATGGTGTTTCTCTTGCATTTGTTAACAACTCACATCATTGGTTGGTAATCAAATGATGTCTTACCATGTTTGACTACAAATCATATATTCGCATGGCTAGAATTGTACCCGAACGATCGAGTGAACGAGATAACAAGACCCTGGATATAGTTTCAGCCATTCAGGCTGTGATTTCAGGATTTTTGTACACATCATATGTACGGTGACCTTACATACAGATTGTCATCCGAACATGGGCCTATATCTATATTCATGTCTGTATTGGGAAAAATTCCAATGTAGACGACTTTCTGAACTATGTACATGTTATTAGATAGTTTATGTGCTGAGCATGGGAATTCCTTCCCTCAGAAATTCATTATCAAGAGGATATATCATGATGTAATGTATTGTAAGATTGATGCAGGTCGCCACTCCGCTTTAGGTCTAGCCCATCACAGTGTAAAGTATCTCATTCAAAAAATATTGTTATTATTATTCTGACTTCATGCTTTAGGGGGAAATCTGTTATAGGTCAATTTTGGCGCCATTCCCAATGACCTAGTTGAACTGGACATCATCCCCAAAACCAATGATTAGGGTCTATCATCCCCTATCATTTCAGTTTCTACATGCCCTAAGACAAAGAACAAGAACAAATCATCCATGACTTCCATTGCAAGGTTTCCAAGATTTGAAGTACAAGTTATATCACCTATGAGCTCACCAATGCAATCTCTTAAGGGACTAATTGCTTTTCATATGTAGTTACCTCCATTCCAGGGTGCTCTACAAAACACTTCCCGACACTCAAGGGTGCGTTGGTCAATTGGGAGTGAAATTCTCATTGTTCCGGAATCTCCACATGGCTAGTGCCTTCTAGAAGAGTGCATATGTGTCAAACTTCGAATCCATGTGTCCATTCAACACCTTTGAGCTGGGAAACATGTATTTCCTATTATCAGAAAGTCATTGATTGTGAAACTACCTTTAGCTATTCTATAAATTGAGCATAGATCCTAGTGCTTGGGAAGGAAGAAATTTAGTAGAGAAATGTTTTTGGAATCTCAATTGAGGGTTTTATTTGAGTGATATGTTGCTGGAAAGATGTTCATTGTGATGAGGCTAGGATTATGCTGGAGTTGGTGACATCAAATCAATCGTTGGTTGTAACCTCTCCTTCTATCCATTAATAAATATTGTTGCTTACTTTCCCACATATGTATTTCTATAAGCTTTTGTCTTTCATATTATGAATTCTTATCTAATGTATATGTTTCATGTTTCATTTATTTAATTGATTAACTTGAATAACCATCTATATATTGAAATCTCTTGGTTGTTTAGTGTTCATACTTGTAGGAAATATTTTGGTGATCTAGCTTGGATTGGAAGCTACAACAAGAGCGACGGGAGGAGAATAGAAAGTGCTTGGACTCCAAGTAAGTTTCTTAATCTATTACGTGTGTCTAATTATTGTTAGGAAAAGTATTTGCAAAGGCTTTAACCTATTGTTCTAAATGCATTACACCTCACTTAGGGATTTTTTTTAATCCGTAATCCATATTTCTGCATAACACACCCTTCTTTCTAGCCATTTTCGATGATGTTTCTTGTGCATGTGGGAGGAGAAAAATTCTTCCTCCACCACCTTGTGGAATACCTATTCCTTATTGTCAGCATCCCTTATCAGTTCCTCAGCCATGTGGTTATCCTACTACCCACAACTTCCATCCTAGATTTTTCCCTCCATGCATTGTGCTTGTTTCCAAAAGGTGTATGGGAAATCATATTGTGAAGGATTTCCCATGTGGTTCTCAAGATATTTTCTGCAACAGACCTTGTGGTAAAACAAGGCAATGTGGAATCCATGCCTATACTAGGACCTCCCATTTACCTCCCTGTGACTTAATCTCATCATCGTCTATTAGAATGTCATCTTGGAAAATTTGTGGAGCTCCAAGGAGATATTGAAAACACACTTGCACAGCTCCATGTCACCCATCTACTCCATGCCCCGATATAAGATTCAAATCTCTAGTAAAAATAACATGTTCCTATGGTAGATTAACAACAAAGGCGCCATGTGATGATGGAGGAAACAATATGAAAACTGATCCAGTTTTTGAAGCCTTTCTACACAAATTGTGTGCTCCTCTTCAACCACTGCAGTCACATTCAAGCAGAGTGCCTATTGGGAGAAGACAAATTGTATGTCATGATTAGTGTGTCAAGTTAAAGAAGTATGCCTTTGGCCTCTTCACAACAATGACTGATATGTCAGGGGTGAATTTATAAATTTTAGATTTGATAACCATAGATCTAGAATGGGTCTTCGATGTTGAAGAAAGGTTTAGATTCTTGGTTTTGTCTAAAACAAAAAAGCATTCATTTGCATGTTTTCTATGCAATTTCCAAGGAGAAAATGGATGCATTGAAGCCTCTTGCAAAAAGATGTAACCTCTCTGTATATTCTGCAGGAATGGATCCAAGATGTGTAAGAAACTATAAAAATAACTCTAAAGCCCCTTTACGTTGTAGCATAAATTCCAAGGATACAATTCCTGCGAGAGGGCAGGTGCATACTCTACCTTTCAAATCGTTTGCAGATATGGATCTGATTCTTGTCTTTTTCCTATTTTATTTTACATAGTAACAGGATAAAAAGGGTATGAATGCATCCCTATGTAAGAAGCAAAGAAGGTAGATGGATTATAGGTCACTGTATTATTTCTTTGTTGCATTGGGAAGTATAGTTAGTTTTTAGAGCCCTAAAGCATTTTTATGCACTACTTTGCAAGATAGGCTTCTAGCCAAGAGGACATGATTTTTCTTTGTAGATACCAACCCTTGGGCATCTTCTTCCATCAATTCTACTCTTCCCTATGCTACTGCCTTATGGCATTTCCTTTGCAACATGTGGTGTAATTGCTAATTTTTAATTATTTTCATGGGTTTTACAATAATAATAATAATCATAATAATTATAATAATAACAAGATCCATGTAGTGGTAATATCCCTTCCTTTTCCTTTTTGTAAAAATGTATTTTGTGCATGTAGCATGCAAGAAATACATCTATACAAAATAAAATATTATTATTCACTAAAAGTGTGATGATTAAAAATATACAATTAGCTTTTACAACTTCTATGGAGAGTCGAGTCTCTCCCTCTCCTTCCAATGTCCAATAATGGTTTCTTTAGAGGGAAGTCGCACTTCAAAGTGCGCAATGTGATTATCAAGATCAATTAAAAAACACCTAGAATATGTTTCTTGAACTAATTCTTGAAAAGCACACACATGAGATTCATATTTTAATAATGGTTTCTTTAGAGGAAAGTCACCCTTTAAAGTATGCAATGTGATTATCAATATCAATTAATCAAAACCTAGAACCTGTTTCTTGAACTAATTCTTCAAAAGCACAAAATGAGCTTTACAATTTATTGAGTTAATTATTCAAAAACACACTAATGAACTTTATAGTTTAATGGCCAAACTAAATATTTATGATAACCAAACCAATAGGGTATTAATGTGCCACAATGTATTAAACCTTAGAATTTAGATAAGGATGAAATTTTGAGCATCAACTATGTTATACATGCTTGATGGCTTGTGACAAAGATGAAATAAAATCTATATAAGAGGAGTTATTCCAAGGAAGGTTCTACAAATAAGTATAGGAAGGAGTCTAATGATAATTTTTTGAAAATCGAAAGTAATGCAATTTCCAAGATAATTATGAGCTTTCTGAAGGGAAACATTTCCAACCTCATAAAAACAGACAACATTCCAAACATAAAATAAAGAAGTATAGGAAATAGTGGAAACTTCAACAAGTTTTCCACACATTATGATGAAGAAAATTCCATTATATTCTTCGCCATTAGCAGCTTGTTCTTATCTGACAGAGTTGCTAGTTTCTCCTCCATAGCAGTCCCAAGTTTCGTTTACATGATTCAATGTTCTCTTGCAGACTTAGTACAATAGAGATTGGAATAAGACGAGAATAAATTATCTCATCGTCTAAAGGATTTAGATTGACATTTTTACATAAATGGCTCAAATAAACCCCGAAGAAACGTGTGAACCTATGAAGTCGAAAAATACTATAAATTTGTGAAAAGTTAATAAACTATGCTATTAAAATAATTATCTAATAATAACACACTTCATAAAATTATTTACTTTCTATAATATAATAATACCATATTTTATAAAGTTAATTAATTTCCATAATATAATAAAAAATTCTAAAAGTTATTGTAAAATAAAAAATAAAAAATAAATAGCTAATCTAATCTATTTTACTACTGCTAATATTTTAGTTAATGTAATCTAATATTAAATGTGATTATTTTTACATGTCTTTTATTAGCTTATCTTTATAGATGCAATTAACTAGATTATTTTCAAATTTTGGATTGAATGGTTTCATTGTGGTGTTAGGTATCTATAAAGAAAAAAGGAATTTTTTATGTGAAATTACTGTCAACTAATGCAAATATCTCTTGAAATTTGAAATATTTGTTTTTATTAAAATAGGGTATGAACATACTAACGTGAAAGAAGTGTCAAGTACGAAATTAGAAACCAATTATTACAATAGCTATTAGCCTTTTTTTGGTAATTTAAATTTTTTATTTGAGAAAATAACTTTTGAATAATTATAGTTAAATTAACATTTATATAAAAATAAAATATTAAATGTTTTATGTATATAAAAGAATGATAAAAATAAATCAATTTCATTATCTAATAAATATTAAGTTAAAAAAATACATCTTAATATATTTTATAATTCAAAACTATTTTGGAGACGGTTAGTTTGTTTTCAACTTTTCTATTCAGTGCCATATTAAGAAATGGCCAACGGTTAGTTTGTTTTCAACTTTTCTATTCAGTGCCATGAATAATCTAGATGAAATCTGGCCACAGGGCCCATATATAATATGAACCATGAAGTGGAAGGAACAGAGCTTTTAAAAAAAACGAGATGGTAAATTTGAGCGATGGTGATCATTCCTTCAAGATTTGCAGAGATGAATAATTAAGTGGTGCAGTTTGAAGAGAGATAAGTTGACTTATTCGAAAGGTTATTTATTCATATGCACAGAAGGTATGGCTCATCATGCTAATGTTATTTAAAATGAATTATTTATTTTCTTTTTGGGTGTATGAATATATATTAAACATATGTATTTTTTGAAAATACTTGTGCAGTTTTTATGGATTTTGTGTGCAAGAGAATTAAATTACCCTAGTCGTTTTCCTTGAAAATAGTTACACGTAAACCTTTCACAACCAAAGAATGACTATTTTCTTAGATATATAGAAAAAAAATATATGTATTTGTATACACAAAAATTAGTTGATTCTGGTTAAAAAAAAATTCTGCACATAAGACTATAACTATCATGAAAAAGAATAAAAATCTTTATGCATAAACAAGTTTTATATTGAATGCAATTATTCAATGCACCAAAAATATGCATAGGGAAGCTTTATATTGACTAAAGTTATTCAATGTACAAGAAATATGCATAGATAGGCTTTTGATATTGAATGCAAATATTTTGTGCATGAGAAATATGCCTATACAAGTTTCTATTTTGAATGCAAATAATCGATACATGAGAAAAATGCATATGAACATTGCATGTAAAAGGTGAATGAGTCACATTATTATTCATGTGACTCGAGGCTATTAGGTTTGATTTATTGGATAAGTGAATATGTCATTGCATGTTATTATGTTTGAATTCTTGAAAAAGAAAATATAGATTTGCATGGAAGAAAATATATACCATGCATTTATGTTTTTGGAAATAAGTATATGTTTCCATGTAAGGAATAGTTATTATGCATTTAATGTTGAGATTCAACAAGATGATGAGCTTAGTGAAAAGAGTAGCCTTCACTAAATGGGCCTGGAGGCACAAAGTCTATTTTTAGACATGTTGATCATATTCTATGAGTTGCAGGATGATATTTGTGGTTGGTTGGTCAAGTTCGAAAAATATATGGACTTCTATTTTTAGACATATTGGGCGAAGTCTATTTTTAGACTGCTAGTCTAAAAATAGATATGTTGAATATTATTAGTTCTTAAGAATATTTGGACTTTAAAAAACAACTTATTCTCTTGGAGCACTTCAGTTCAGTGCACAGATGTGGCACAGTAGCTGACAGAAGGAATTACACTATTCCTGAGGGTTTACTAGAGCTATTGCATGGAGGACTCAGTTAGAACTCAAGTGGCAAAGTTATGACATAGTTAGAAGAGTAGTTGATGGAGTTGTATTTAGTTTAGCTCAGTTAGACTCAGTTGAGCTAGTTGTATCTAGTCTAACTTATTGATACACTAGTGAGAGTGGAGTGAATTAATTAGTTAATTAATTCATAAATAATAACTCATTAATCAACTGAAGAATACATCAGTTAATTACAGTGCATGGCAGTTTTAGTGGAGACCAGTGGAGAGATAGGTGAAAGGGCAAGATAGACTATCAGTTGTGACTATAGTGATGCATTGATTACATCCAACACTCAGTGGAGATTCCAATGAGGATTGCGTGAGCAATGATGGAGCAATTCGAACTCATTCAAAGCCATTCTTCAGCAAGGATTGCGTAGTAGAGGCAGGCTAGCAAGTGGCAAAGATCGGTGCATGGATTTGCAAGATTGGGCCTGATTAGTGTGTAGCGATTGTATTGTACTGAGAGCTTGATATGATCAGCTTTGTATGAGGATTGTTACATGATCTCTATGACATATATTATATACAGATAGTTGGGCTTTTCAGCTTCAGGCTTTCTCGTTAAACAACTATGTTAATGTGTGTGAATTTTTATTGTTTCATGTGTGCATTGCAATCTTGATTTAATTTCCGCAAATGATCAATGGTGGAATAGATATGTATTTTGCATGAAGTTAAAATAGTGTGAGATTAGGAGAATCTTGGACATATAACACATAAGTTAAATAATTTCTACATGATATCGGAGCAATGTTAATCATTGGAGGAGATTGCAATTATTGAAGCGGTTGAGTTTGTGCTGGTGGAATTTGAATTTGCTGCAGTGTTTTCTTGGTGTCGAAGTTGAGCATTCATTGAAATGTCTTTCAACGGATTGTGATTAGAGTATGCCCTTGATGGGAGCTCGAATTACATAGCATGGAAGGATAGGATGGAGGCAGTGCTAGATGATAATGGATTGAAGGAGTTCATAGACGTTGATATTCTGAAGCCTTCTTCTTGCGATGCAGCCACACTTCACGCATGAAAAAAGAAGGTAGCAAAGTATCGAAGGATTCTGTTGGAAGGTGTGAAGGACCACATTATGTCCAGCCTTCACGGGAAAGCCACTCCATTCTTAATGTGGAAGGATTTGACAGACTTGTTCCAAAGCAGAAGTGACCAGAGGAAGTTGGCGCTTAAAGACAAACTCAGGAAAATAAAAATGGAGAAAGGCGACAGTATACCAAAATACCTCACGAAGTTTGTCCACTGCAAGGATGAGCTGGGAAGTGTGGGGGTTATTGTTGATGAAGAATACTTGGTGAGCTTGGCTCTCCTTGGGCTTCCGAAGAGTTGGCATAGCTACGAAGACTCTGCCAATGGATGGGAGAAATTGCCAGGATGGAAGCGACTTTGGTCGGATCTTGTGCAGGAGGAGATATGGCGGGTTACTAGGGATGGATCTTCATCTAAGAATGAAGATGAAGAAAATTGCGCTTTGGCTGTCAAAGCTTGGAAAGGAAAAGGGAAGAAATCTTCCAAATCCGAAGCTAAAGGCAAGAAGCAGGATTTGTCCAAGTTAAAGTGCTTTCACTGTCACCAGCACAGGAATTTCGCCACTAATTGCCCACAGAAGAAGAAAAATAAGAGCGTTCCTGGGTCTGCAGCAGGAGAGGCCTTAGCCTCGCAATTTGATTTTGACTTTTCTTTGATCGCATACTTGGTTTCAAGCTGCATGGGATCCGTGTGGTTTCTTGACAGTGGTGCATCTTTCCATATGACCGAAGACAAAGATTTTTTTAGTGATCTGGAGGAAAAGGATCTTAGAGTGCACATCGAGATGGGCGATGATGGTAGATACAGTGCAACTGGTATCAGGAACATTTCCTTTGAGAGGGAGTCCGGTAAACATTTCCTTTGAGGGCATGCAACACTGCATTTTATGTGAAAAACTGTTGTCCTCATAGAGTACTTGGCATGAGTACACCCGAAGAAGAATTTTCTGGTAAGAAGCCTGATATTTCTCATTTGAAGATTTTTGGCTCACCTGTTTACATTCATGTGACGAAGGATGCCAAGAAGAAGCTGGAGCCAACTGCAGAGGTTGGGATATTTATGGGGTACAAAAAAACACCCCACAATTATTGTGTGTATTTTCCAGACAGTGGGATGACTGTCGTGCGACGGGATATCAAATTTCATGAGGAGAAAGCCATGAAGTTGTCGCTTGAGAGGGAGCTACACTTGCATGCAGAGGAGAAGCTACTTGTTCCTAAAGATGAGCCTCAAGATGTGGATTAGCCACAAGAGGAGGTTCATGGAGTGGAAGAAACCACTCATGCAACGCCAAACATCAGAGGGTGGAAGCGCACTATAGAAGCTGAGCAATTGAATCTTGATGCAGTGCAAAATGTAGGAATTCCTACATCACAACGCAGATAGAGACAGTCACCTGACTGATTTACTGGATACATGAATCTGATGAGCAAGTGTATCGTGATGGAGCCATCCTCTTTCGAGGAAGCCGTGGAGGATCCCACATGGGTAGATGCCATGGTGGAAGAGTATGATTCGATTGTCAGAAATAGTGCATGGGAGATTGTCCCAAGGTCAGAAGGGAAATCAATGGTAGGTTTGAGATGGATCTACAAAGTGAAGCAAGCTGCTGATGGGAGCATTGAGAAGTATAAGGCAAGATTTGTTGCCCGAGGCTTCTCAAAGATCGAAGAGATCGACTATGAAGAAACCTTTGCACCTGTCGCAAGGTATTCTTCCATACGGACCATCCTTGCTCTCTTAGCGCAGATGGGTTGGCACATTCATCAGATGGATTTGAAGACTATGCTCCTCAATGGAATCATTGAGGAGGAGGTGTACATTGAGCACCTTGAAAGATTCGAAATCTCCAACAGCGAGTCGCATGTGTGCAGGCTCAAAAGAGCGTTGTATGGGCTGAAACAAGCACCTCGTGCTTGTTACACACAGATAGACAATTATTTCATCGGACTTGGTTTCGCCAAGAGTGAGGCGGATCCAAACCTATACTAGATTGTGGTGGAGGGTAAGATTTTGATCATTGTGCTTTATGTAGATGATTTAATACTAACGGGTGATGAACTGTTGATACACTCATGCAAGGTAGATCTTGCAAAGGAGTTCGAGATGAAGGACTTGGGCCTCCTTCATTATTTCCTGGGATTGGAAATTTGGCAGTGGAAAGGTGAACTGTTTGTGTCTCAAGGCAAGTACGCGTGGGAGATACTGGAGAAGTTTCACATGCAAGGCTGCAAGCCTATCGACACTCCTCTTCCTGGTGGTTGGAGGAAGGAGGATGCTACATTGGCAGAGGTAGTGGATGCCACTGTTTATCGACAGTTGGTTGGTTCGCTCATGTATTTAGTCAATACACGACCGGACATATGATATGCTGTGAACCAGCTTTCACAAGCGATGGTGAAGCCTACTAAGCTCTTTTGGAAGGTAGGCAAGCATGTCCTGAGGTATCTCAGGGGCACATCTAGGTATGGATTGTGGTACAAACAGTCGGATGAGGTGAAGCTACATGGCTTCATGGATGTAGATTGGGCAGGAAGCCCGACGGACAAAAAGAGCACATCTGGAGGGATTTTCAGTATCGGATCTACAACAGTTTTTTGGTACAGTAGGAAACAAAGATTCGTGGCACTCAGTTCAGCGGAGGCCGAGTACATGGCAGCAAGTTTGGCTGCATGCGAGGCTATATGGATGAGGAAGATCCTGGTTGGTTTCTTCGGTTCTCATTTAGATCCTACTGTGATATATTGTGATAATCAGAGTTGCATTAAACTCTCATATAATCCAGTATTTCATGATAGATCTAAACATATTGACATCTGGTACCATCATATCAGAGATTGTGTACAGCGGAAGATCATGTTGCTTTCTTACATTCCTACGGAGGATCCGGATGCAGATATTCTAACGAAGGTGCTCACTAGAAGCAAATTCGAATACCATAGAGACAGGATTAGGGTGAAGGATAATCCCTATCTTGTTGAGAGGCAGTGTTGAGATTCAACAAGATGATGAGCTTAGTGAAAAGAGTCGCCTTCACTAAGTGGGCCCACAGGCTATTTTTGGCGCAAAGTCTATTTTTAGACATGTCGATCATATTCTTTGAGTTGCAGGATACTATTTGTGGATGGTTGGTCAAGTTCGAAAAATATATGGACTTCCATTTTTAGACATATTGGGCGGAGTCTATTTTTAGACTACCAGTCTAAAAATAGATATGTCGAATATTATTATCTCTTAATAATATTTGGACTCTAAACAACAAATTATTCTCTTAGAGCACTTCAGTTCAGTGCACAGATGTGGCATAGCAGCTGACAGAAGGAATTACGCTATTCCTGAGGGTTTACTGGAGCTATTGCATGGAGGACTCAGTTAGAACTCAAGTGGCAGAGTTATGGCACAGTTAGAAGAGTAGTTGATGGAGTTGTATTTAGTTTAACTCAGTTAGACTTAGTTGAGCTAGTTGTATCTAGTCTAACTGATTGATACACTAGTGAGAGTGGAGTGAATTAATTAGTTAATTAATTCATAAATAATAACTTATTAATCAACTGAAGAATACATCAGTTAACTACAGTGCACGGCAGTTTCAGTGGAGACCAGTGGAGAGATAGGTGAAAGGGAAAGATAGACTATCAGTTGTGACTATAGTGATGCATTGATTGCATCCAACACTCAGTGGAGATGCCAATGAGGATTGCGTGAGCAAGGCTGGAGCAATTCGAACTCATTCAGAGCCATTCTTCAGCAGGGATTGTGCAGTAGAGGCAGGCTAGCAGGTGGCAAAGATCGGTGCATGGCTTTGCAAGATTGGGCCTGATTAGTGTGTAGTGATTGTATTGTACTGAGAGCTTGATATGATCAGCTTTGTATGAGGATTGTTACATGATCTCTATGACATATATTATATACAAATAGTTGGGGTTTTCAGCTTCAGGGTTTCCCGTTAAACAACTGTGTTAATGTGTGTGAATTTTTATTGTTTCATGTGTGCATTGCAATCTTGATTTAATTTCTGCAAATGATCAATGGTGGAATAGATTTTGTATTTTGCATGAAGTTAAAATAGTGTGAGATCAGGAGAATCTTGGACATATAACACATAAGTTATATCATTTCTACATTTAATTTCTTGAAAAAAATATGCATTCCAATGCAAGAATTAATAACTATTATTATTTCATTTGGTAAGAAATATCTATTGAGGTGTATTTTGGAATAGAGTATGTATTTTCAAGTATATTAGATATTCTGAATAGCTCTCATTTGCAAAAGATGTGTAGGAAAGAACATGAAATTGCATGCATAGGAGTATTTTCCATTGTGTTTGGATGCACTGAAAGTAATAGATGAGGGGGATAGCTTATGTTGATAAATTTTTATGTAATTGCACACATAGAGATCATAACTAATGTGCTAGAAAAATATATAATTGCATACACTAACTATAGTACTAGTTTCCTTTTGAAAGGAGAATTTGTTTACACATGATGGTTGTTGGGTTAGTTCTCTTCACAGATTGTTATGCAATTACATGTATATGAAAAACATCTTTTATGTTAGATTTCTTTAAAAAAAAATTATGAATTTTCATGCAAGATTATGTTAGCTTCCATTTGAAGAAAAATTATGCATCTG
Organism: Pinus albicaulis; assembly: GCA_034641835.2. Lineage (NCBI taxonomy): Eukaryota > Viridiplantae > Streptophyta > Pinopsida > Pinales > Pinaceae > Pinus > Pinus albicaulis. The sequence continues at coordinate 1,453,760,245 of CM076570.1, read as the reverse complement.
CATGCAATTGTGAAAAGTTTATGTAATTGCATAAAAAACCATAGCTAATGTGCTAGTTTCCTCTGAAAAAGTAAGGACAATTGTAACAATTTTTCTTTGGAGAAGAATGTGGACTCATGGTGAGGGGAATAATAATTAAACTGACATTTATCTATAAATGTGCTTGATACTTATATGATTTTTTAAATTAATGCACGTGTAGAGATGTTAAAGAAGGCATGGCATGATGTTTTGTTTATATTTTATATATACACACAAATAGATATTGAAGCATCACTAATAAAGATTAAGTATTGGTTGATTAATACTTTAACTAATCATGATATTGAAATTCGTTGACGAAAACGATGATAGGTAAGGATGGTGACATATGCCAAAGAAAGAGTACGTTTAACATTATGACTCATAAAAGATCCATGCATATTGAGGAATGTCAGTAGTAGAATGATCCATTGATGAGAACAATCCGACCATAAATAATTAATGCTCAAGGCTTGTGGGAAAATGATATCATGATAATTGTAATATCTTATAGCTAGTTATGTTGTGTTTAAGATGATATTTCTTTCTAATATTTGATGACAATGGTTAAGGGATGGACTTTCTTATAAGTCATTGAGTGGGGTGAACACCTTCATGAAAAATTAATAAAATTAAATGTTTGTTGGTTTTAAAACTATGGAGTTTTCAGGGTATATCAGTGTCTAATGATTTTGTTTCCCATTGTGCCATTTTTATGATGTTGATTTTTTGCATGATTTTGTGTTTATATTATCAAGAATGTGATTAATTAACTTAGTTAAAAGAATCATGGAATTAATGTAATTTTACATAGGAAGTTTAAGTTAATATGCTACAATGGTGGCAGTAGTGGTGTAACTTATTATTCTTTCAATAAATATTACTATATGTAATGATGGTGGTTTATCTAATGGTCATTTAATGAATATGGAAAGTAATTCAAAAAATTACACATTCCAAAATGTTGTAAATTTTTTCTAATTCCGTGCATTTTCATATAAGGTTACTGCTAAATGTTACATGATAAATTGATGAAAAACTCGAAAAATATTTTAATTGGTGATATAATTGTTTTCAAATATTCACACTTTCAATGTTAAAAACATTGAAAAGATTTTTTTATTTTTTTTTACATGACTACCCTTCACCATTTGTCATCCTTGAAATATCGAAATCTGCCAAATTCCCATTGAAATTGTTGTATAAAAGGATATTGGTCGTTTTAATGATTCTATGAATTATTATTGGGGTACAGCCCACATGCAGTTATTCCATGCCTTCACATAGAAATCAGAAATCGATAAGTTGATATAAATCTACAACTATTTTACCTTTTGGATCGTACATATATACTATGTTTCAAAAACATTAAGAGACATATTTACCATGTGTTGCATCTAGAAGTATTTGAGTATAATTTCCAGTTGAACTGTAATATTAAATCTGAGAATGACCTCATTAAAGAACTCATGAATTCCTTACAGGAGGATGTAGTTTCACACCGATAAATTTTTCTTCAGGAAGTTTTCCAAAAAACACTGATCCAAACCCCTGTCTTCTGATCTTCCCACTAAAGCTTTGTGTGGCAACTATCATCTCATCTAGAGTGAAGACATGGGACTTTGTTGCATTTGACAAACATATTCATTGCACGCTTTGCAAATCATCCATGGAAAGTACAGTTAATAATAGTAAAAACACAACCACTCTGAATAGGGATTCATACCATAATAATATTTCTAATACTTACCTTGACATAAGAAATTTTTATGTTCCTTTTCAGCCCCACTACTTTTGGTAGTTAAACGTTCTTTTTTATGGTTATTTTTACAAATTTGTCTACCATCAATGCAATGAATAGAATTATGAGGAAAACGATAAATTTCATGCGGTTATTCCAGTGATAACATTCCCTCTTTCCAATCGGTACATAGAGGTTTTTAGAGTAACTACAACACACCAAAAAGAAACAAATATTTTTGCAATTGAATTAATTAGAGATTGAACTCTATTCATGGTTATTATTATGTATGGCAATTCATAATTTAAAAGATATGAATGTAAATAAATTCTAGAGCTAAAAAGCTTAAAACAAATTTGTGTCTTAGCATGGGAAATATAAAATAAGATAATATTACTTGACCAGGAGGAAGTACACCGCTAAAATTATTGTTCGGTGTGACAAAATGTTAAAACGAGAGTCAAATTTTATTGATAAATTTTATTTTATTTAATTTGAAAAAAAACTTTAAAACTCAAATACAAAATATTTATTCCAAATTTCTTAAGAAGGAAAAAATTCCTAGTCAGTGGTAAATTAAGTGACCACTAATGCGGAGGAATTTATTTCACTATTTTGAATCTTGTTTCTTTTCATACTTTTCACATTAAACTAAACATCTTCTGCAACAAATCTATCTGAAACACTCATATTAATTGAAAATGTTCATAGCGTTAAATATATGACTAACTTTTCTTTTCTTTTCTTTTTCAGAAAGAAAAAAACGCTATTTATATTAACAGTGCATATATCGTAACATTAGATTCCCATCTTGTGTAGATAAGAAAATCATGATCCAAAACAACATTTTCATTGTGACAACTTCTAAGGAAGAAAGGAGTCAAAACAAAAAATATGTAGGGATCATACATAATCGGGGGTAATAAAAACCACCCAAGCCAAATATCGAGTCCAGACAAAAGAAAACAATCAGATCAACCCAAATAAAAGAGGAGATCGATGCCATCTGATATTGAACTCATCATAGATTTGTAAGAAAAGGAAAGAAAAATAGAGCGTAGGAAAAAACTGGCTCGCTTGATAAAAACTTGTGAGGCCCTGTCGTTAGAAAACGTCTAGGAGTATGAATAAAGCACTGCATCATGTGAGATTGAAAGCATTGATACAAAAAAGTGAAATTGCTTGACATAATATTGTAAACCACCTCGCTTGTATGCATATAGTCTGGCTTGCTTGTAATAAGTCAACATATCTGGCTCGCTTGACAAATAAGAAAGTGATATGTTTATACAGGCTCGCTTGACAGCTCCATCGGAGAGAAATAGGCTCGTAGTATGATGCAAATGATCATTCACCTTCGAATAAAACAGATAGTTCAGGTGATTGAAAGCATTGATACAAAAAAGTGAAAATGCTTGACTTAAGTATATTGTAAATCGGCTCGCTTGTATGCATATAGACTGGCTCGCTTGTAATAAGTCATCAAATCTTCAAATAAAACAGATAGAATAGGTGTACTTGAAAATTTTGTAACAGGCTCGCTTTTCTGAATGTTAGATGAGATTGAAAATAGTTGATAAGTAAGACAGGTCCAGCAGATCATTTGAGATCCTTGAGGCAGATCGAATATCATAATGACAGAAATAGAGTGAGCTAAAGGAGCCGCAAACAGTGAATCATCAGTAGTCATATCAGGCTCGCTTGAAGAGATAATATATACAGGCTCGCTTCAGTGATGCTAAAAAAATATCATAGTATAATGAGGCAGCCAAAAAACAGTACAAGTTTAGAAAAAACAAAAAAATCGAATCATGTAAACATATTTACCGGCAGGTAACATGAGATGAAAGTATGTTATGGAATAGGAATGGTGGATTCCCATATTTTTTCGCCATCCCTGTATTGAACCACCTGTATATTACCAAAATCATCATATAATCCCATCTTGGACAGTCCATCAGCTCGCATGTTCAGATCTTTGTATATGTGGGTTATAGATGGAGAGCCAAGTCCCAGCCTTAGACGTCGAACTTTGCTGATCCACCCCTGTAGTTCAGGGGTATGTATGTGTAGTCTACCCATGACGCATCCAATGACCATGTCAGAGTCTCCATATATATGAACCTCAGATAATTCCATGTTGACAACATCTAAAAGCCCACCCCAAAGTGCCATGAGTTCAACTTTGTTATTGGTGTCTGGGCCACCATTCCAGTGCATGTGGATCCTTTCGTGACCTGATAGTTTTATCCAAGCTCCACATCCCATGTTTCCATCTTTGCAAGCCCCATCGAAATAAACCGCAGGTAAGCCAATCTCATGTGGCTAAATCCTACGAGATCCATCTATTGTAATATTTTGTATGATGGGGATATCATCGATCCATCTTAGAATAGCACAAAAGATGTTGGGAATATTGAAAGGTGTTCCATAAAAAATGAGCCAGTTCCTGGCTATCCACACTTCCCAAATCAAATAGAAAGGCAGCGATCGATATTTGTTTTTCATAGAATCCCATTCACCAGCAACAATGATGAAATCAATCGGAACCCAGGCAGGATCAATGAAGTGTACAGAGAACATTTTCCATAGCTGAAGGACCAGAGGGCATTGTATGAATAGATGTGTGGTTGACTCCTCAGATTGACCACAGAGGGAGCATCTACTAGGCCCCATAAAACCTCTCTTCAGCAGATTATTCCATGTGAGAATTTTATCCTTCCATGTTAGCCACCCAAACAAAATAATTTTCGTAGGCAGATGTCTCTTCCAATATGGGGCAAAAATACGGGTGATCTGTTTAGAATAAACCTGTGAGTTGATCCTGTAATATATATCTCGTACAATGGGGTGGTCTTCCACGATCGGTACGTCCCATATGATGCGATCACCCCCAGTCGCATAACAAACTCCAGCAGCCCGTAAAGAAAGTAACACTTGCACCCATTCATCAACGTCCTCACCATGAAGGCCCAACTGTGTAGCATTTTTAAAAACAGGGGCACCAAAGGACCATATATAAATAGTTTGTGATAGATAGCATATGCCCCTGTGAGCCAATCTATGAATGAGTCGGATAGATAATTTAGATTGCAGGGCAAAACCTTGCATATTAATGTCCCCCAAAGGTATACAACTCTCATCCCTGAAAAGCCATGTTAATCTATTAGCTGTGTGTCCCAGGACCATCTTAACATTTCCCCAAATGGCCGAATAGGTCGCATGAATATAGAAGTCATGACAGAGAAGTTTATGCAGAGTATCACCGACAAGATATTTGCATTTAATAATATTAGACCAAATACAGAACCTGTTTATGGCACGCCAGAAAGATTTAATGAGGAGGGCGATGTTAAAGATCCTCGTATCCAAGATGCCCCATCCATCATGAGTCTTGGCTCTGCATAACAAATTAAGTCTGACCAGATGGAATTTGTGCAAGTTTTTAGGTCAATTCCAAAGGAAACGTGCAATAATTCTGTTTATATCCGCCACAATGCTAGCAAGTAAAAAGAATAAGTGTCCCCAGTATACCAATAATTGGGATAATACCGCATGTATCATAATGTATCTCCCTCCCAAGGATAACCATCTGTGTGTCCACTGATTGATTTTCCTTCTGAAACGTTCAACTAGCCATAGCCAGTCCAAACGCTTATATCCGCATGGTTTGATTTTGTATCCAAGATACTGCAAACCCTCCGAGAGCAATTGGATTCCAATTCCAAGAAAATCTGCAATGAACTGGATTTCGTTCAAATCACCAAACTCATATAATAAAAAGGATTTGGTCTGATTAATGCATAACCCCGTAGCCGCAGCAAATCTGTTAAGAAGGAAGTGGACATAAAACCAGTGGTTCCTTTTAAGTGTCCCAAATAGTAACATATCATCCACGAATAATGAGTGTGAGGCAGATGTGGTTTCAGATAAATGAAAACCAAAGATATATCCTTTTTGAATGGCCATGTTCATTAACTTACTGAATCCATCCATGACAAGAATAAAAATAAGTGGGGACAAAGCACAACCTTATCTGAGCCCCCGGCCCGCCTCAAAAAAAGAAGTAGGTAGCCCATTAACAATGACAGCATATCGGACCGAGGTTATGCAGGACATGATCCAACGGATAATCTGGAGCGACAGACCAATCTTCAATAGCACCAGGCGGATGTATGACCAATCGAGGGTATCATAGGCCTTATACAGGGCAACTTTCATTATCAGGGCCTCACGTTTCTGAAAATGCATGGTATGTAGAATCTCTTGTGCAACAACGATATCATCATGAATAGACCTACCAGAAAGAAAACCATATTGTTCTGGAGAAATATAGTTTGATAAAACCAATTTCATTCTGTTAGCAATGATCTTAGATGTGATCTTATACAGTAGATTACATAGAGCAATAGGGCGATATTCTCCAAATGTTGTTGGGTTGTCATTTTTCGGAATAAGAGCTATAAATGTTGAATTCAAGTTTGATGGAATATGACCTGATGATCTGAATAATTCCGTCATAACCGTCAATTCACTCCCCATAATGTCAAAGAAAAATAAGAAGAACTCTGATGTCCACCTGTCAGGTCCCGGGCATTTATCGTATGGAAAAGATTTGAACACCCCCTCGACCTCCACAGGTGTAATCTGTGCATCTAGAATTTTAATATCATCCTCCTCATAAATTACTTATATACTAGAGGCAATTAATCCCAAATTTTAAATTCGTACAAAGAAGGTAAAATAAGCCATGAGGACAATAATTTCCCCCACAAAGGTGGTCACCTCATCCTCTTCTGAAATTAAAATGTGTTGCGACATTAGAAATAGTGAAAAATTAAATAACATTTTCAAAGGAGCATGAGATTTCAATGTTGAGTGAAATTTATTTTATATTTAATGGCTGACTCACCATGTGCCCATTGCTCAAAAGAGCCTTAACGAACACTTTATTGGAGAGCACATCTAATTTATTTTTCTCTTCACCCTGCACCTCAAAATTAAATATTGGATGCTGTAATTCTAAATTTAATGTTTAAAAAAATAAATGGATCTCATCATCTTTTGTTGATATATAGAGAGTAGGCAAAATGAAGCCCCTGAACATTGGTCTCTCGCACAAAGCCAATGAGTTTATCTAGACCCGCCTACAAAAAAAAATGAAGTTTCAGCCAAAAAAATCAAATTTAAATCTTTCATGATGTGTATATCAACTAAAAAAATCCACCTTGTTGATGGCAGAGCACACAAATTTGCATCTGAGGACAATGTAACTCAGAAACTGGAGAAATATCACTCCAGGGACAAGCGCTTAAACACACAGGAAATTGAATGTTAAAGTCTGGCGAACAACAAGGCAATTGAATGCGAAAATCTGAAAGATATAATAGCGATCGGAAGTTTATTTGCCCACTGTCCTTTGTCACTAAATTCCCAACAACTAAACACAAATGTAATTGAGTGCAAAAGTCTGGGAAACAAGAAGGCAATTGAATGCGAAAGTTTCGTATAGGCGAGCCTTATTTCCTCTGCCTTGCTCGCCACCCATAGCCTTATTTCCTCTGCCATAGGCATTTATGGGCCTATGGCAGAGGAAATAAGGCTCGCCATCCCCTGATCACGGATGCACGGCAACAAATTTGGAACATTTAGAATTGTACGTTATGTGGCGGCAAAATATCTTTGGAATGTCAGCCTTCAAGCTGTACACATGCATCTGCAAAAACTAACCATCTCTAAATTTCAACCTCATTCCCAATTTCTCACCCACAGAAAAGGTAATGGAATCGCACGCTTGCTTCAATTGGCTTCCCTATCGCTCCTTTGCACTTTGTATGTGTATTGAACATGGATGGAATTTGACATGCAAATCAGATGAACTACGGTAAAATAAATTCCATGTCTGTAAAGTCAAATTTAACAGGTGTTTCAGATTTGGAGTTCATACCGTGTGGCGTCCCCATGAAGTTTGGTGGCCATGATTTCATTTCAACAGTAACTACGAAGGTGCTCTGCAAGTGAGTGCAGGTCAAATCATAACAAAGAACTGCGACGACCATAACGCTAGCGATCCTTTTGTTTCTTTAAATACGAATCTCTGCATGAGCCTCGACATCTGAGCATCCCAGTGCATGGCCGATTTTATCTCCTGCTGTTGGTCATCGAAACTGATTGAAAGGTGGATTTGAGTGCCAACAGACTAGTGCAACTGGATTTCGGGGCTTCTTTTTATGTGGGAAGCTGATACCAGACAGATAACTAAACATTTGACCATTAGACAGATAACTAAACATGTCAAGCGGAGCTCTGCGCGCCGTATGAGCCCCGCTTAGCAAATTCAAGCTATTAGGACTGCAGACTTCAGGTATGGTCACTTGGGTTTTTGATATTTTGTTGAATGTTGCATTCTTTTTTTGAAAGTGAGCAGAGAACAGATATAGTGTGTATCCCTGTGAAACACATATAGTCATTCTGTGGTCATTGAAACATGTTTGATTTCAGGTGGTTTGAGACTGTCTGGGTTTTAGTCTTCTGGATTACCAGCTGGCAGGAGTGGATTTCTTTGTAAACTTTGTGTGGTGTGATGGTGTTTTAGTCAATCTCAGAATTGGGGTGGGCATGTGGATTGGTTAGGGATTGCAAGCAGTGCCTTATATAAATTGGGTCTCTAAAGATGTTGATCTGAATGGGAATAGAACGAGGTTCCTTTCTGTTGCGCCTATACGTTGCAGTCGCAAATATGTCCAAGAAACCTCTGATTTGATAGATACTCAAGGGAACTTGTGCCTCCGGGTTTTGTACTTGAAGTCCTTTTAACAGGGCGTCTTATTAACCACTTCAATAGTTTCTGTCTTTCTTGCCCTTGCTTATTTCTCTCCCCATTTTGCATTGCTGAATCCGACAACTGATATCGTGGAAGAACTTTTGCTGAGATTTTCTTCGAGCTCTTCTCAGGCCATGGCTCAGCTAACAGAGTGGTCACAAAAACCTCGCAAAGAACCCCTAAGATCCACACATCTTACTTCAATGGTTAATGTGCGGGTATTTGATGCTAAGCCCATTTCGTTTGAATTTCCTGCTGGATGCTCTGTTGTTAGAGGTGGAGCCGAGGGCGCCGGGATTGCAAGAAAGAGGAAACATGGATATATGGACTATCAGAGAGAACAGGTGAATCAGATACCAAACAAACCATTAGCGTGCATCCCTACTCATGTCGGTGCGGTCAGTGCCAAAGAATTGGACCCTGAATTTCAAGAGACCAGAGAATTGGACCCTGACTTTCAAGAGACCAAACACGCAGACTCAAGTTTGGCCAAAACAAATTTAGCTTAGAATATACCGCGCAAGCGAAAAAGAAGAAATGAGCCAAAGGACTGGAAAGAGCTTAAAAGTCTCGCCGACAAAGAGGCCCAGGAAAGAAGGTTAGGGCTGTCAAAATTCCATGCTTTAGTCCAGAGACTGTTACATAAACAAGAAACTATGGAACCAGAGGATGATCCAAAAACCAAAAAGGTATTCCAGGAGGCATCAGATAGGTTGAAACCTCTTTGGCACAATCTTTGCAAGAATCATGTAGGATCTGTTCCTGGAGTAGAAGTAGGAGATGTGTTCCAGTCTCGAAGGCTACTGAGCAATATGGGTTTGCACAGACCTCTTCAGGCGGGCATATATTATCTGAAGCCTGAAGAAACAGGCCATGTGGTGCCACTGGCTGCCAACATTGTCCTTTCTGGAGGTTATGAAGACAACATTGACAACGGAGATGTGATAATATACTCAGGCCAAGGTGGAAATGCTCATGACAAGAACAAGAAGCAGATTTCTGATCAGGAGCTCACTCGAGGGAATCAAGCCCTGAGGTATAGCTGTATGATGAAACAGCCTGTTAGATTAATCCGATTATGTGAGGAATTGCATTGTGGGTATAGGTATGATGGACTCTACAATGTAGAGAAATCCTGGTCAGAAAATGGACGAGCAGGATTTCTGGTGTATAAATTCAAACTAAGGCGGAAGCATGGTCAGCCTCCTCTAGTTTCTCACATAGTCAGGTTTAGGGGCAGTTCACATGGTAAGAAAGAAAGTGTAATCAAGGAAGACATTGGGGAAGGAGAGCACAAATTTCATATACCTGTGGTGAATTCTGTAGATAATGTCCACGTTCTGGATGATTTCAAATACCTCTTTACTGTGCAACATCCGAATTGGCTGCCTAAACCAGAATTACATGAAGGATGCGGCTGTATTGGAGCCAGAGGATGTATTGATGCTGGGAGCTGTCTTTGTGCTAGAAGAAATGGAGGAGAATTTCCTTACAGAGCCAATGGGACACTTGTTAAAGCTAAGGCAGTAGTGTATGAATGTAGTCCTAAATGTAGATGCCCACCAACTTGCACTAATAGGGTTGCTCAACACGGGTTGAAACATCAGATTGAGATCTTCAGAACTTCCTATAAGGATTGGGGAGTTCGGACATTGGAATTGATACAGGCGGGTGCATTTATTGCTGAGTACACAGGTGATCTGGTTGTAGATCCCTCCCTTAACAACCCAACGAATAAATTTATCTTCCCAATCTCTCCTATTTCCATGGAAGGAAATTGGGGTGACCTGCGAGGTGTGGTGGACGATGATGCAGTTTCGGCCTCTCCTTTCCATTTTGTTGAGGATATGGGTTTCAAAGTGGATGCATCTAGTAGTGGGAATGCAAGTAGATTTGTACGCAGGAGTTCTAGACCTAACATATTTGCTCAGTATGTTCTACATGATCACCATGACAAAAGAATTCCTCATGTGATGTTCTTTGCTCTTGAACATATCCCACCTTGTCTTGAACTGTCTATTAACTCATCTGCAGAACAAACCATCCATAGCCCGTTTTTTCCAAAAGATAGAAACATAGGCAAAGCATGAATGAACGGTAAATTTAGGAAGTAAAACTGAATAGACAAGCAATGTATATTGCACGTTTTCTAGGCTGCCATCTGAGCACTGCAAGAAGCATTGTACAACACCCGTTTTAGGTAATTCCTTTTCTTTAAGGCCTTCTTTTACTGAAGAAATTATCATGCATGTACATTCTTCAACCCTCAACGGTGAATCTTGAGATATCAATATACCAGATTTCTCATTTCAAGGTGCATTGGTAGGACATTTGTAGGCACGTCTCCTGAGCATACAATGTATGGATTCTACTTTATTCTGTTAAACGCAGTTTCAGAAGAGCCCGAGTGTGAAACACTTGTGTGGGGCAACTTTGGTATCCGAGCTCAAGTCTAGATGTGTATGGTAGTTTACTAAAACATTTATTGTGAAATAATTTAATTTTGTATCTTCTTCAACTTCCCACATGGCCAATGAAATGGTTTGTTTATGAATGACATATGCCGAAGGCTTGGAATGCCATTGGCACCAAATATCAAGTTCCATTAACAGTCTAGAAGAATATTTAGCTATATAATTTACTGCACTGGTCTTTTAGTGTAGTACAATGAAGGGAATATTTTGCTCAATGCTCTCTGAATAAAGATAGTCTTTTAGTATAGGAATCAATGAAGGGAGTATTTTGCTCAATGCTCTCTGAATAAAGATATTAATCTCTTGAAATCTGCTGGTGTTGCCCATAATGAAGGTTAAGTGTAGATATATGAAATAGTTTACGAAAGCATTTTTAGTGAAATAATTTAATTTTATATTTCTTTAACTTCATATATGGCCAAGTAAATAGCTCTGTTTATGAATGAGATCCGAAGAAAACAAGGCTGGAGATGCCAATGGCACCAAATATCAAGTTCCACCAACAGTATAGAAGAATACTATATGTAATTGTCTGTATTTCCCATGGATTTAGTAATCCATAAAGGAAATGTTTTGCTCAATGTTTACCTGGAATATAGATATTAATTTCTTGAAATATTTTTGATTAAATTGGATATAGGATATCAAGAAAGCCTTGCCTCTCCAAATATTTGTCTGTTTGGATTTTTCTCCTTCTTCGTTCATGGCAATACAATTCTGGTTGCATCCCGCTCATTTTCCGATATACAACCAGCAACCTAAGGCATATACAATACAAAGCAACTAAGGTGGTACACGTCAGAGATAGCAAAGTTGCAATTTCTTTGTGACCTAGCAAAGTTTAAGACATAGCAATGTTGCATCATTTAAACTGGAGTTTCCAATGTAGAAATGGATTCACTGTTTTCTGATTAGATTTAAAGAAAATTTGACTAAAATAATCTATTTAAAAAAGAAAAACAAACATAGATTCAACATATGATTTCCCAACAAACCTAGATTCAACATATGATTTCCCAATTTGTGTGGATTTATGGGAAAATTGATCATCACATCAATAAGGAGAAGAAATAATAATCAAACCAAAAATAAAAATAAAAATAAAAACTTTGTTAAATTATAATTATCTAAATATATGTTTTGGAGTTTTGAGTTGGAATCTAAATAAACATTTTTTTTGATAAAATATAATTTTTTGTTATTTAAATTATGTTTTTGATTATTTAAATATCTTGGAAGACCCTTATACAATTGTGGAAAATTTACATCTCCAAATCATTTTTACAAAATTCTAAACAAATTTAACCAAACAATATATCTCCAAAAAATTCAAAATAAAATTCAAAATTTCAAAAAGGTGCACTACATAGGAATGGTAAAAAATTAGCATTTTGATATATGATGCGACTGTTAATTGATTGGAATACGAGTAGTTTATAGTGTGACTTTTTGAAGGCTTTTACGGTAGTTTTTTCGAGTCTAATTTCTCTAAATTCTGACAGGAATTTATTGAAAATAGAAGTTTGATGGGTAACTTTGCACCAATCTAAGTGCTCTAGGAGTTTTTAGGGCGTTGAATCCATATATATAGTCAAAAAAACCAGTTTAAATAACAGAAATCAAAATTTTAACTCAATTTTTTCACCTGATTCTGACACCTAAAACTCTAAAAAATCACAGTAAAAACAAGTACTCAATCATTGTTGGAGTGTTATCATAACGGACAGAGCAACCTGAGAGACTGCAACTGCAAATTCGAGTTGATGGTAGACATTTTTACAGTTTAATAAGGAGTCTTTCGTTCAACGATTCGGGCGCTGATGTGACATCTCCCAATCCCCCGGCTCTAGCAACCCCACCTTTCTCCGGCGAATGTGGACCCCGCCTCTCCAGCTCTCGACGGCAGTGAACAACGAACAACGATGGCTCGGAGCACCTCCTCCACCACCCCTCCCCTGGCGTCGCTCGTCCTCCCACTCGCCACTCCCACGACCCTCGGCGACCTATGCAATGCAGATGGTGAAAAAGAGGTGAATTTAAATGCATTCAATGCTGGGCTCTTGTCAAAATATTTCAAAATTAGTCTTCGCGTGTTTTAGTGGCTCGTTTCAGTTTCTCGGTCGCGCCTTACCTTCTGGTGTTTCTTCGTGGCAATAAGTGAGTGACCCTGTTTCGCGCAGCCTCTTTCTGTGGTAATTTTGAGTGACCCTGTTTCCTTGGTTTTTCTGAGTGCGGCCTCTTTCTGTGGTAATTTTGAGTGACCCTGTTTCCTTGGTTTTTCTGAGCGCGGCCTCTTTCTGTGGTAATTTCTTTGATGTTGCCCGGTAATTTTCTTGATGTTGCGTTTGGACTAATTGATCATTTCTGAAAATAATAATATCTCTTCATTTTTGGTTTTCTGCACGCCGGTGCTCATCTCTCTCAGTTACTGCTTTAATGCACAACTTTTCGGTAAATCTCCTGTTCCTTTTCCTCACTTTTGGAGTACTTCTGGGTACCAGGGCAACTACTCCTACCATCGGGGGTTTGGGATCATCACATATTGGGTTTCAATTCCCCTGCAAAAGGAAGAAATCTCCCACAGAGTCGAGGTGAGCTAATTTGTAATTACTTCAAATTACTTTCATTGGGGATTGCAGGGTTATATAAATATAAAAACTGTTTTGCAAAATGTTATTTGGGTTCAGTTTCTACAGATTGAGTTATGTTTTCAAAATATTTAGATTGCAGAAGTGGGACCTCTTGAAATTTGAGAATGAAACCTTGAATGCAATGCAATTGATGAAACATTCCGAAAAATGTCTGATTGAAATCTGTTCCTTTTAGAATGCTTATTATCAGACTTGCCTAGGTAATACTTGCATAAGACTCTATTTTGTAATTATGGAGTTGAGAGAAACTGTAAGTATAGATTACTGATTTTTAAAAGGTAACTTTTAAGTTTTTATTGAAAACTCTTTAGCTTGGATCACGAGTAACTCAGTTTTTAAAATATAAAATATCTCTTATGTAGTTTTTAATTTGTGTATAAAGGCTATATTTTATATTTTCCATAAATATTAGTTGTTTTATGTTAAAATTATATGTTTAAATTTATTTATTTAAAATTATATATTTGAGTAGATAATACTGTATCTTTTTCAAATTTCTCAAAAAAAAATTATATTTTTATATGCTCCATAACAATCAGTTGACAGTGATTTTCGTGGTATATATATAAAATAAAATTCTCTTTGTGAGAGGAAGATAGTAGTTGTCTATCTTTTACAAAAATTACAAGTCTCTCTCAATTAGAGAGTTTCTCTTACATCCCAAAATATCATTAAAAAAAGCTAAAATATTTGGGACAAAAGAGATATATTAATAAACAGTTATGTGATTTCAAAAGAATTACTTAGACTCAATGGTCGGGAAAATATTTTTGTTGTTTGCCTTCTGTAGCTGCTATGATTTCAAATGTGTTTTTGTTAATCTAGCCTTCCTGAGGGTGCCTGTCTCTGCATTCATGTGCCTGTAGAGGTGATCAAAGGAAATCTGAGTAAAGTGAAGAATCTGATGTTGTATTTTCTAAAAGATTGGAGAGAGTATAATGGCCTATTCTTGTAGTTCCTTTTCCCAAATAATGACATTTTGAAAGTCCCTATAGACAATAAGAGAAGAGATTCCATGTGAAATAGCAATATGAAGCAATAAATTAAGAAAAAAAGTTCAACATCATTGTTTGAAACATGACCAACATTTGTAGAGGATCAAAGGAATTCTAAGTAAAGTGAAGAATTTGTTGTTGTATTTTCTAAAATTTTGGAGAGAAAGTATAATTGCCTATTCTTGCAATTCATTTTCACAACATTTTGAAAGTCCCCATAGACATGAATAGAGAGATTCTGTCACTTACACCCAAACATTATTTACCATCAATAAAAAAAATTTCTATTTCACGTATCATTTTATTGTAATATTAAACAATACACAGATTCTGCTTGATATTGAACATCATTGCAGACCTTAGCAATCATTGGATTTACAATTAAAAACTGTTAATTATACGTCTTTTAAATTGGATCATTTATATACTTGGAAAACTTTGCTTTGGTATGAATTACTACCCAAACCAAACAACAGATTCGATGGCTATATATATATATATATATATATATATATATATATATTAAAAGCATTTATCCGTCCACTCATTAAAGAAGTTAATACATGATCCGGTCATTGGCTTCTTTGAATTTCGCGTTAGGCCACTTGGCCTTACCATTTGCTGGCTGTGATATGGAATGTCAATTCCCATCAATTTTGGCGGTACTGGCTAGTTAATAGCCGGGACAGCTGTTGCTTGGCCTTGGATTCCATGCGATTTTTCGAGGGAAAGAGCTCTAGTGCCTTCGGCCAACTGTTTAGTCAAACTCCAGTTTGCCTCCTTCCATGGCGCGCTCGCAGAGTTGGCTCCTCATGGCAACTCCGTCACAGGTCCCATTTAAGGTAAGCATTGGTACTGTTACTCTTAATTTTTACTTTGTAAACCATTCCAGCTCTAAAATAGGGTTTCGCGCGGTGTCATTTGTTAGCTTCCGATTTCCATCTCTGACTGAGGGTTAATGCTCCCAGAGTGGAGACAGTTCTGTATCACTACTGGAAACCGGGATTCAAGGCTAGGAAAGGCGCATGAAGACATTGTCGGGTAAATCCCTCTGGATGTCACTTTTACCAATTTAAATCTCCATTGTTTTAGTCAGAGCTAGCTACAGGTTTATCTTTTTGACTTCAGATTTCCTCATGGCTTAGTTTTATTCTCAGGGTCAACAAGGGTCGATTTCTTCAGAAGGTATTTCTTCCTGCTTACTCAATCATTGGTAACTTTGTTTTTAAATCTCTTCTCCTTGATAATTTTTCTGCTTACGGTCTGATTTCTCCCCTAGATTCGTTCTTGTGTCTCGCAGGTGAGTGGGCTTCTCTCAAAACCCTTACAGAGTTACTCTCCGGGCCTTAACCTTCTACAGCTAATGATTCGTTTTCACACCATAGGTACAAGCTATGCACAGAGAAATTGCCGAAGTTGTTTATATGGCGTTTAAGATGGAAAACTCGGGGTTCAAGTTCTAGCCTAGGGTTTTTATATTCTTGAAGCTTGTCGCATATTAAATGGAGTGGCGTTTTTACTTTTGGGGTTTCGACCCAAATTTGTATTGGAACACTGTTAATAGCATTTATGCTTCTATTTGATATCTGGATAGCTGGTCCTCTCTTATTTTGAAGGTCGAGGCCGAGAATGGCCATTCAGACCATTTACATGAAACCCTGTACAGTATGCTATTTTTTATACACATAACTTGTTATAGCGTTCTTGAAGCGTTCGATTCGTGGGATTTGTGATGCGTAGAGTTATAACTTCCTTTTTCAACTATCGGTTTGATAGTAACTCTTTTGTGTGAATCGTTTCTTTTCTGCGATATAACATACTTGTCATGGCATAAACGGAAAGACTGGCATATCTTTCGCCCTCTGCTTATAGTCTCTACCTGTAGACAGAGTTTTCGTGCTACATTTGTTATATTGCTCAAAGGGTTTTCACTACAGAGTTCTCTGTCACATCATATTTACTTTCGTTTGGAATTCTGGAACAGTATATTCCTCAGTTTAAGTTTACATTTCACATGCCAGATTTCTTGTTTACTCATTGCATGTATAGCGACGAGATTTGTCTATGTTTTTCTTTTATATAGTTCCTGATTCTTGCGGATGGAATGTAACAATACCGTTAATTTACTTCCGCCAGTCTTTACTTGCTTACTCGATGCTTCTTCTTAGGTTACACAGCGACCAGTGAACCGAAGTTAAGGACTGTGTATAGAAATTGATTTGAAAAAACCATGGCAAGGGTAGGGTTTCCGACCCAAACCCTGAACCTCAAGTTCTACGATTTTCTAGACTATCTGATTGCTATACTAACAGTCCACAGAAAGTTTATGTTTATAAATTTCAATGTATATTTAACATGCATCTTTCGTATCTTTTGTATCGTTTTCATTATATACTTCCTTACTGATTACCTTCCGGTAACTACTTGTACAGTATAGTTGTGGCTGTAATACGAAAATACTATTTTGTTTCCTGTAGAGGTTATGAAATTCTATACATTTTTTATCAAGCAACATGTAGATTCATTCTGCAGGTCACATAAAATAAATGTAATTTTAGTAATAGAACCTTTCTTCCTCCACATAAAATATTCTACTACTACCCTTTATTTGAATTTATTTTATACAAGAAAACACATGCTAATTCTCTTTTCAGAACTTCAATATTCAGTTTTCTTTACAAATGAATTATAAATTCAATAATACCATACAGTCTAAACCTATCGTATTAAGACTATAGCTCAACATACTCAAGTTCTGTATACTTATCTGAAATTTAATCTTTTAAACTGTGGTCCTCCCAACCATTCAAGGGAGGCTATGACGTCCTCCTCTTGCCCCCTAGCTCCAGAATCTAGTCGATGCCATGAGTCAACAATGGAAATATTTATCTTTCCGCTATGACCTCTGGATGGCCAATCCAGTCAAGCTCAAAAATTCTGGCTTTACAAGGATTTTCTTGAGTTATTTTCAACTGATCATAACCAGCTCTAGAAAATACTCTCCTTTACCAAATAAAATTGTACAGAACCCCTGCTCCTCCCCTGGGATTCAACTTTATCTTCAGAGGAGTAGGTAACTGTTTCCAACTGTCCCAAACCACCACCTACTCTTGGAAACTTTTTACCATCAGCTTAAAATATTTTCCTTTTACTCATTAATTCCTCCAATTAACTCAATAACAAAAAACAAAATAATAATTTGTTTCATAAACATAACAATTAAGTATTTATTGCTAGAAAATAAAAATAATCAAATTGTGTTTAACTAGTTAATACCAGTTAACTCTTAATGAGGCTGTCACATCTTCCCCCCCTGGAAGTAACACCGTCCTCAGTGTTTCAGCCCAACTCTGTGAAAAGCTCCGGGTAAGCTTCCCGCATAAATTTCTCGTCCTCCCAAGTAGCTTCATCCGGTCTGAAGTGCTTCCACTGCGCTTTCACCTAGATAACTACTCGTTTGCGGAGTTCAATTTCTCTTCTGTCAAGTGTGCGTTGCGGCTCGACCAGAAACTCTCCGTCCGATTCTACCTGAAAAACAAAGTGTTTTCAAGTCAGTATGCATCAATTATTCAGAACTTTAAGTTATGATTCCTATCCTTTTTCCTACCTGAATATTTTTCCAATGAATCACATGTTTTTCATCATGTACATATCGCTTCAGTAAGGACACATGGAACACATTGTGTACTTGAATATGATTGGGTAAGGCCAATCTATAGGCTATTGGTCCCACTCTTTCCAGTATTTGGAAAGGTCCACAGTACTGGGGAGCCAATTTGGCACAAAAGGTCCATCTCAGGGTACTTCTCTTAAGCTTAACTCTTACGTATACGTGGTCCCCTACTACAAATTCACGGTAGGACCTTTTATTGTCTGCGTAAATCTTTTGTCTATCTTTCGCAGCCTTCAGATTCTGCCTTATTCTTTTTACTTCAGCTTCTATTTCAGCCAACATTTCAGTTCCCAACAATAATTTTGTTTCAGGACTGCTCTAGTTTATAGGTGTACGACATTGTCTACCATACAATGCCTCAAAGGGACTCATTCTCAGAGATTCATGGTACCCGTTGTTATATGAAAACTCCACAAGGTGCAAGTAGTCTTCCCACTTGGTTGGTTGTTGCATCACATACATGCATAGCATGTCTTCCAGAACTTGGTTTACCCGTTCTGTCTACCCATCAGTGAGAGGATGATAGGCAGTATTAAAGTGTATTTGTGTTCCCAGACCAGAAAACAAAGTTTTCCAAAATGCGGATGTAAACTTAACATCCCAATCTGAAATCACAGTCCTAGGTATACCATGCAACCTAAAGATTTCCTTCATAAATATATCTGCAATCTGCACCGTCTTGTATGTAGACTGTATAGGTATGAAATGGGAAGATTTGCTTAATCTGTATACCACTACTATAATAGAGTCATTTTGTCTTTTTGTTCGTGGTAAACCTGTGATAAAATCTAAGGAAATAACCTCCCACTTCCATTCAGGGATGGGTATGGGCTATAATAGCCCTGTAGGATGCTGATGCTCCACCTTAACCTGCTGACATTCCAAACATTTGCTTAGATACTCAGCAATATTTTTGCGCATACATGGCCAAAAATATGTCTCTCTTATTGCAGTAAGCATCTTTTTATATCCTGGATGGTCATCATAATTGCTGCGGTGGAACTCATTCATTATTAACTCCTTTAGATTTGTTCAATTGGGCACATAAATTCTCCCTCGAAAAGTTAACACCTGATCTTCATTTTTTCCAAACTCAAATGTTTTTCCTTTCTTTTTATCTTCTTCCATTTGCTGCCACAAGAATTTATATTCCAAGTCTTTTTGTGCTTCTTCTTTTAACTGTTTCATCAGTTGGCTTTCTAGCTGATTACAGTATAAGGCATAAATACCATGCAGTTTTCTGCTTAACGCGTCTGCAACTCGATTTTCCTTCCCCTTAACATGCTGTATGTCCATGTCAAATTCACTCAAAAAGGCATTCCATCTTGCTTGTCTAGAATTTAAATCTGCTTGCTTAAAATAATTAGTCAAGCTGCTATGGTCTGTTTTAAGTACAAATCTCTTACCCAGCAGATAATGCCTCCACACCCGAAGAGCATGCACCACGGCTGTAAGCTCCAGATCATAAGCATAATATTTTTGTTCATGATCTTTCAATTTTCTAGACTCGTAAGCTATTACTTTTCCTTCTTGAGTTAATATTTCTCCCACTTCTTCCTTGCTGGCATCAGTACAAACTTCATAGTCTTTGTCAGGGTCAGCTACCCTCAGTACCGGTGCTGTAGTCAGTGGTTTCTTCAACTTTTCAAAGCTGTTCTGACATTCATTTGTCCATTTGAAAAGTTTTCCTTTCTTCTGCAAAGATGTGATAGGAAAAGCAATTTTAGAAAATCCTTTTATGAACCTTCTATAATATCCAGCTAGACCCATAAATGATCTAATGTTAGCTACATTCTGAGGTACTCGCCATTCTATAATAGTTTTTATCTTTTCTGGATCAACAACTATTCCTTCAGCTGAAATAACATGTCCCAGATACTGGATTTCTGTTTTAAAGAAATCACACTTGCTAAACTTAGCATAAAGTTGATGCTTTCTCAGCATTTCCAAAACTATCATCAAATGTTCTTTATGCTCCTTCTCACTTTTTGAATATATCAATATGTCATCTATGAAAATAAGAAAAAATTTATCCAAATACCGATGAAAGATGCCATGCATCAACCTCATAAAGGTTGCTGGCGCATTTGTCAATCCGAAGGGTAGCACTATGAATTCATAATGCCCATAACGTGTGCGGAACGCTGTTTTGCAAATATCTTCATCTTTGATCCAAATCTGATGATATCCAGATCTTAAATCTATCTTAGAAAACACCTTAGCCCCTCTTACTTGATCAAATAAGTCATTGATCCTTGGTAAGGGGTATTTGTTCTTAACCGTCAGCTTATTAAGCTGTCTGTAATCCATACACGCGTAAAGTCATGTCTTTCTTCTTAACAAATAGGACTGGTGCTCCCCATGGAGACACACTTGGACGGATATAACCTTTGTCTAACAGTTCTTGTAGCTGTATATTTAGTTCTGTTAGTTCTGGCACGCTCATTCTATAAGGGGCTTTTGACACCGGAGAGGCTCCTGGCAGCGATTCAATGGTAAAATCAATATCCCTCTTGGGTGGCAAACCAGGAATGTTTTCTGGAAATACATCCAGAAATTATTGTACTATAGGAATATCTTCCATTATTGGAGCCTTCTCCTTGGAGTTTGCATATCCTACTTGTATTGCATACAGTTGACATCCCTTTCTAATACACTTACCCATTTGGGATGTTGTTATTGGTCGTAATTGCATAGGCTTTTTAATTCCTTGAATTTCTTTTCGCATGCCATCTTGCATTCTGAAGTAGATAATCTTTTCTTTGCAGTTCACTAGGGTCCAGTGTCTTTCCAACCAGTCCATACCCAATAATACATCATAAGACCCCAGTGGTAAGATATTTAGATCTACTTGTAGTCATTGTTCTGCCACTTCCAGCACACAGTTAGGAACTTTCGCTATTACCTTTCGTTTTGCCCCAGTAGCTAGCTGTACTAGCCAAGAGTTCTTAAATTTCTGTTCCTTCAATTTACACATTTCCACTAACTTGGGACTTACATAACTCAAACTTGCTCCAAGATCTACCAAAATTGAAACAGGTTTAGTTAGTAAAGTACCTTCTAATTCGATCATTGTGGGCTGAAAATTAGCCTGCTGATCTTCCAAGGCTGCATTGATGTGGGGTATGTTACGCGCCACGTCCCCTACCATAGATGCCTCCTTCAGATTTGCTACAGTTTCACTTTTATTTCGCTATGGACAATTTTTATAATAATGAGCGTCTCCACAGCCCCAGTGTTGCAAAGGAGGTTTTGTGGTTTGTCCCTGCTCCGGCTTGCTAGATGCTTCCGTGGGCTTCTCTTCCCCTGGCCATTTAATTATTTGGTGATTTCTACCAAATTGCTTACTAATGGAATTCCGTGCTGTGCCTTTAGAATTTACACTTTTACTGCTTTTAAAATTGGAATTATGTTTCTGGTTTTTCTTTGGCTGCCAGCGTTTCCCTCCTTTGCCTTTGGCCTTGGACTGCTGATAGCACATCCGGGCTTTATGGATTTCTTCATCCATGGTCTGAGGATTAAAAAATTCTATCTGTTCTCTCATATGAGTAGGTAGACTACTCAGAAACCTCTGCACTTTGGCCTTTTCCTCTCGGAGATAAGGAACATAGCGTAGCAGGGAAGTGAATTTAGTGACATAATCGTCCATGGTCATCTGCCCCAACCGTAAATCATGGAATTCCTTAGCCTTATCGTCATAAAACCTTTCTGTCAAATACTTGTCTTTGAAATACTGCTGGAACAGCTCCCAAGTGATGTCATGTTCATCAATACTGCGTACATTTTTCACTTCTTCCCACCACAAAGTGGCCTTTTCCCGTAACTGGTATATAGCCAATCTGGCCTTCAGATCGCTGTTAGAATCACGATTGTCGTTAGACCAAAACCCGCAGGCATTAGTCTCCGCTACAATCGCCAGAGTTAGGATCCACGAGAGGCGGTTAGTCCATGTCGCGAAACACATGGGGAGCATTGAACCCAATTTCCAACAATCTCCCCCCCAACGCAAGCTGGGTGAGTTTCAAACTCGAGACCTGTCGCTCTGAAAGCACTTGTTAGAATCACGATTGTCGTTAGGCCAAAACCCGCAAGCGTTAGTCTCCGCTACAATCTTCAGAGTTAGAATCCATGAGAGGCGGTTAGTCCATGTCGCGAAACACATGGGGAGCATTGAACCCAATGTCCAACAATTGCTACTATATTCATACACCTGGAAGTACTTGTTTATATTAATTAACCAGGCTTCAGCCACCTCCTCAGCCTCACCATCAAAAGTTGGTGGTTTAATTTTGCGAAACTCCCCCTGTATTTCCACTTTTTGTCTCTTATTGTCTTACTGGTCAGACAAATTTCCCAACTCCGCCTCATTATAATTCCTATTTTTGCTTTTCTGGGAGGGACTCTTTTCAACTCTGCCTATAGTGTTGTTTCTAGTTTGTTGATCTTCTTGTTCTGCTGATAATTCTTTTTCAGCACTAGGATGTCCCATCTCTTGATTTTGTTTGTCTGATAAACTTTTTAAAATTTTCTCCTGATCTTGCAGCAATTGCTCATTATCTTTTCTGAGTCTTAGCATTTCCTCTTATAATTGCTGCACTGTGTTCAACAAAAAACCAGTTTGATGTTGCTGTTCTTCGAGCAATCGACTAGTCTTTTGATGTTGTTCTACACTTAACTGAACCCACATCTCTGGATTCATGACTGTTGGTGCTTGAATTTTCTCTGGTTGCAATTTTGTTACTATAGCTCTTCTCATTGTCACTGGTTCTCCCTCTAGGTGTGCACTAGTCACATACACAACTTCACTATTAGTAGACACTTAGGATCCCAGTGTAGCAACCGGCTCTGATACCACTTCCCACTTACACCCAAAAATTATTTACCATCAATAAAAAAAATTTCTATTTCACGTATCATTTGATTGTAATATTAAACAATAAAAATATTCTACTTGATATTGAACATCATTGCAGACCTTAGCAATCATTGGATTTATAATTAAAAACTCTTAATTATACGTCTTTTAAATCAGATCATTTATATACTTGGAAAACTTTGCTTTGGTATGAATTACTACCCAAATCAAACAACAGATTCGATGGCTATATATATATATATATATTAAAAGCATTTATCCATCCACTCATTAAAGAAGTTAATACATGATCCGATCATTGGATTCTTTGAATTTCGCGTTAGGCCACTTGGCCTTACCATTTGTTGGCCGTGATATGGAATGTCAATTCCCATCAATTTTGGTGGTACTGGCTAGTTAATAGCCGGGACAACTATTGCTTGGCCTCAGATTCCATGCGATTTTTCGAGGGAAAGAGCTCTAGTGCCTTCAGCCAACTGTTTAGTCGAACTCCAGTTTTCCTCCTTCCATGGTGCGCTCGCAGAGTTGGCTCCTCATGGAAACTCCGTCACAGGTCCCATTTAAGGTAAGCATTGGTACTGTTACTCTTAATTTTTACTTTGTAAACCATTCCAGCTCTGAAATAGGGTTTTGTGCAGTGTCATTTGTTAGCTACCGATTTCCATCTCTGACTAAGGGTTAATGCTTCCAGAGTGGAGACAGTTCTGTATCACTACTGGAAACCGAGATTCAAGGCTAGGAATGGCGCATGAAGACATTGTCGGGTAAATCCCTCTGGATGTCACCTTTACCGATTTAAATCTCCATTGTTTTAGTCAGAGCTAGATACAGGTTTATCTTTTCGACTTTAGATTTCATCATGGCTTAGTTTTATTCTTAGGGTCAACGAGGGTCGATTTCTTCAGAAGGTATTTCTTCTAGCTTACTCAATCATTGGTAACTTTGTTTGTAAATCTCTTCTCCTTGATAACTTTTCTGCTTACGCTCTGATTTCTCACCTAGATTCGTTCTTGTGTCTCGCAGGTGAGTGGGCTTTTCTCAAAACCCTTACAGAGTTACTCTCCGGGCCTTAACCTTCCACGACTAATGATTCGTTCTCACACCACAGGGACAAGCTATGCACAGAGAAATTGCCGAAGTTGTTTATATGGCGTTTAAGATGGAAAACTCGGGGTTCGAGTTCTAGCCTAGGGTTTTTATATTCTTGAAGCTTGTCGCATATTAAATGGAGTGGGGTTTTTACTTTGGGGGTTTCGACCCAGATTTGTATTGGAACACTATTAATAGCATTTATGCTTCTGTTTGATATCTGGATAGTTTTTCCTCTCTTATTTTGAAGGTCGAGGCCGAGAATGGCCGTTCAGACCATTACATGAAACCCTGTACACTATGCTATTTTTTATACACATAACTTGTTATAGCGTTCTAGAAGCGTTCGATTTGTAGGATTTGTGATGCGTAGAGTTATAACTTCCTTTTTCAACTACCGATTCGATAATAACTCTTTTGTGTGAATCGTTTCTTTTTTGCTATATAACATACTTGTCATGGCATAAATGGAAAGACTGGCATATCTTTCGCCCTCTGCTTATAGTCTCTACCTGTAGACAGAGTTTTCGTGCTACATTTGTTATATTTCTCTAAGGGATTTCACTGCAAAGTTCTCTGTCGCATCATATTTACTTTCGTTTGGAATTCTGGAACAGTATATTCCTCAGTTTAAGTTTACATTTCACATGCCAGATTTCTTGTTTACTCATTGCATGTATAGCGACGAGATTTGTCTATGTTTTTCTTTTATATAGTTCCTGATTATTGCGGATGGAATGTAACGATACCGTTAATTCACTTTCACCAGTCTTCACTTGCTTACTCGATGCTTATTCTTAGTTTACATGGTAACTGGTCCACCGAAGTTAAGGACTGTGTATAGAAATTGATTTGAAAGAACCATGGCAAGGGTAGGGTTTCCGACCCAAACCCTGAACCTCAAGTTCTATGATTTTCTAGACTATTTGGTTGCTATAATAACAGTCTATAGAAAGTTTAGGTTTATAAATTTCAATGTATATTTAACATGCATCTTTCGTATCTTTTGTATCGTTTTCATTATATACTTCCTTACTGATTACCTTCCGGTAACTACTTGTACAGTATAGTTGTGGCTGTAATACGAAAATACTATTTTGTTTCCTGTAGAGGTTATGAAATTCTATACATTTTTTATCAAGCAACATGTAGATTCATTCTGCAGGTCACATAAAATAAATGTAATTTTAGTAATAGAACCTTTCTTCCTCCACATAGAAAATTCTACTACTACCCTTTATCTGAATTTCTTTTATATAGGAAAACACATGCTAATTCTCTTTTCAGAACTTCAATATTCAGTTTTCTTTACAAATGAATTATAAATTCAAGAATACCATACAGTCTAAACCTGTCATATTAAGACTGTAGCTCAACATACTCAAGTTCTGTATGCTTATCTGAAATTTAATCTTTTAAACTGTGGTCCTCCCAACCATTCAAGGGAGTCTATGATGTCCTCCTCTTGCCCCCTAGCTCCAGAATCTGGTTGGTGCCATGGGTCAACAATGGAAATATTTATCTTTCTGCTATGACCTCTGGATGGCCAATCCAGTCAAACTTAGAAAGTCTGGCTTTACAAGGATTTTCTTGAGTTATTTTCAACTGATCATAACCAGCTCTAGAAAATACTCTCCTTTACCAAAGAAAATTGTACAGAACCCCTACTCCTCCCCTGGGATTCAACTTTATCCTCAGAGGAGTCGGTAACTATTTCCAACTTTCCCCAACCACCACCTATTCTTGGAAACTTTTTACCATCAGCTTAAAAGATTTTCTTTTTACTCATTAATTCCTCCAATTAACTCAATAATAATAATAATAATAATAATTTGTTTCATAAACATAACAATTAAGTCTTTCTTGCCAGAAAATAAAAATAAGCAAATTGTGTTTAACTAGTTAATACTAGTTAACTCTTAATGAGGCTCTCACAGATTCCCTGTGAGATAGCAATATGAAGCAATAATCTATAAAATATGTTAAGAAATTTTAAAAAGAAAATGAAAAAATTAGGTAGAATTTTTTGAAAATATGGATTATAGATGTCAAATTTCAAGATTTTGGGTGCTCCACAAATTTTTGATGGTGCTGAATCTATTTCCACCATTAAAAAAAAAATTCAAACACTCTAACTATCTGTGTTTTTGAAAAAAAAATCAATTCCTTCAAAAAATTGTATTATGTTGCATCGTTTGAAAACTCGTATGCTTTATTGGAAGATTCAGGTTTAGGTTTAGAAGATTCACTATTGGGTTTAGTGAAGAAACATGTACATATATTATTGGCTTCAATTGTTAAAAAAGTGTCACAGAGTCAAAGGTTTTTTAATTTCATACAGTTAAGGTGTTACTGTCATTAGACATGCCATTTGTTACAAGCCCATTATTTTTTTCCAGATAATATTCTGGTTAATATTGTGGTTAATATTATTTTCAAGAAACCACTATCATTTTTAAAATATTTTAATGCTATTGACATGGTATCAAGTTTTGTTAGTGACGAGTACTACAAAGAAATCTATAATTATTTTTGAAAAAATCTATTTATTTTTTAAAAAATAACCTAATTGTTTTAAAGAGAAAAAATATTTACCTTTTAGAAAAATAAGAATAAGAATAATGGTAAGAGAAAATATTTTAATAATCAGAATTATAATGTTTAAAATTTATAATTAAAAAAAAATCCAACTTCCAAAAATGATGATGTTTTGATGGATGTTATAATGGTATTTTCATTTTTATATAATTTAATTTATTGTATTTTATGAAATAGAAAATGACGAGAATGTTAAATAAATATAGTAGTTTTATTAGTTATGTAATATGATTTTTATTGGATGTTAAGCTGTTATAAATATTTCCAGAAAAGTTTTGGTTAAAATTACATAAGAATGAATTTTGTCAACATAATTAATAAAGAATGAGATGAGAGATCAGATCTAAACATTAAGCTTAAATAAATGTAGAGATGTCCCAAACTAGGTGTTTGGAATAACGACTAGTTTGACTTAGTTAGAAAAAATTAGCCAAATTTTATATTTAATATTTTTATATTTCATTCTGTTAAAGATTTAAATATTAGAAATAATTAAAATTTTTAATTTGTTAAAGTTTTATATAATATAAAATTATATTCTAATTATTATTATTATTTTTAATTTCAATGGTTTTTTTTAAAATTAAAAAATTAAACTAAAAATATCATTTTCAATTTTTTTTAAATACTTATGAGTTAGTTTATATTTATATTGATAAATATAGAGATCAAATCTAAACATTAAGCTTAAATAGATGTAGAGAGGTCCCAAACTAGGTGTTTAAAATAACAACTAATTTGATTTAGTGAGAAAAAATCGGGCAAATTTTATATTTAATATTTTTAAATTTCATTTTTAAAGATTTAAATATTAGAAATTATTTAAATTTTAATTGGTTAAAGGTTTATATAATATAAAATTATATTCTTTCCTTTTTTTAAAAAAAAAAATTGAATGGTTTTTTTAATATTAAATAATTAAACTAAAAACATTATTTTTTATTTTTATTTTTAAATGTTTATTAATCAGTTTATATTTATATGGATAGATATATTAGGTTTTGG
>CM076570.1:1453567095-1453732199 GCA_034641835.2 Pinus albicaulis | reverse complement strand
TTCGAATTGATGGTGGACATTTTTACAGTTTAATAAGGAGGAGTCTTTCGTTCAACGATTCGGGCGCTGATGTGACATCTCCCAATCCCTCGGCTCTAGCAACCCCACCCTTCTCCGGCGAATGTGGACCCCGCCTCTCTAGCTCTCGACGGCAGTGAACGACGAACAACGATGGCTCGGAGCGCCTCCTCCACCACCCCTCCCCTGGCGTCGCTCGTCCTCCCACTCGCCACTCCCACGACCCTCGGCGACCTATGCAATGCAGATGGTGAAAAAGAGGTGAATTTAAATGCATTCAATGCTGGGCTCTTGTCAAAATATTTTAAAATTACTCTTCGCGAGTTTCAGTGGCTCGTTTCAGTTTCTCAGTCGCGCCTTACCTTGTGGTGTTTCTTCATGGCAATAAGTGAGTGACCTCGTTTCCTTGGTTTTCTGAGCGCGACCTCTACCTTATTGTGTTTCTTCGTGGCAATAAGTGAGTGACCCTGTTTCGCGCAGCCTCTTTCTGTGGTAATTTTGAGTGACCCTGTTTCCTTGGTTTTTCTGAGTGCGCCTCTTTCTATGGTAATTTCTTTGATGTTGCCCGGTAATTTCCTTGATGTTGCGTTTGGACTAATTGATCATTTCTGAAAGTAATAATATCTCTTCATTTTTGGTTTTCTGCACGCCGGTGCTCATCTCTCTCAGTTACTGCTTTAATGCACAGCTTTCCGGTAAATCTCCTGTTCCTTTTCCTCACTTTTGGAGTACTTCTGGGTACCAGGGCAACTACTCCTACCATCGGGGGTTTGGGATCGTCACATATTGGGTTTCAATTCCCCTACTAAAGGAAGAAATCTCCCACAGAGTCGAGGTGAGCTAATTTGTAATTACTTCAAATTACTTTCATTGGGGATTGTAGGGTTATATAAATATAAAAACTGTTTTACAAAATGTTATTTGGGTTCAGTTTCTACAGATTGAGTTATGTTTTCAAAATATTTAGATTGCAGAAGTGGGACCTCCTGAAATTTGAGAATGAAACCTTGAATGCAATGCAATTGATGAAACATTCCGAAAAATGTCTGATTGAAATCTGTTCCTTTTAGAATGCTTATTATCAGACTTGCCTAGGTAATACTTGCATAAGACTCTATTTTGTAATTATGGAGTTGAGAGAAACTATAAGTATAGATTACTGATTTTTAAAAGGTAACTTTTAAGTTTTTATTGAAAACTCTTTAGCTTGGATCACGAGTAACTCAATTTTTAAAATATAAAATATCTCTTATGTAGTTTTTAATTTATGTGTATAAAGGCTATATTTTATATTTTCCATAAATATTAGTTGTTTTATGTTAAAATTATATGTTTAAATTTATTTATTTAAAATTATATATTTGAGTAGATAATACTGTATTTTTTTCAAATTTCTCAAAAAAAAATTATATTTTTATATGCTCCATAACAATCAGTTGACAGTGATTTTCGTGGTATATGTATAAAATAAAATTCTCTTTGTGAGAGGAAGATAGTAGTTGTCTATCTCTTACAAAAATTACAAGTCTCTCTCAATTAGAGAGTTTCTCTTACATCCCAAAATATTATTAAAAAAAGCTAAAATATTTGGGACAAAAGAGATATATTAATAAACAGTTATGTGATTTCAAAAAAATTACTTAGACTCAATGGTCGGGAAAATATTTTTGTTGTTCGCCTTCTGTAGCTGCTATGATTTCAAATGTGTTTTTGTTAATCTAGCCTTCTTGAGGGTGCCTGTTTCTGCGTTCATGTGCCTGTAGAGGTGATCAAAGGAAATCTGAGTAAAGTGAAGAATCTGATGTTGTATTTTCTAAAAGATTGGAGAGAGTATAATGGCCTATTCTTGCAGTTCCTTTTCCCAAATAATGACATTTTGAAAGTCCCTATAGACAAGAAGAGAAGAGATTCCATGTGAAATAGCAATATGAAGCAATAAATTAAGAAAAAAAGTTCAACATCATTGTTTGAAACATGACCAACATTTGTAGAGGATCAAAGGAATTCTAAGTAAAGTGAAGAATTTGTTGTTGTATTTTCTAAAATTTTGGAGAGAAAGTATAATTGCCTATTCTTGCAATTCATTTTCACAACATTTTGAAAGTCCCCATAGACATGAATAGAGAGATTCTGTCACTTACACCCAAACATTATTTACCATCAATAAAAAAAATTTCTATTTCACGTATCATTTAATTGTAATATTAAACAATACACAGATTCTGCTTGATATTGAACATCATTGCAGACCTTAGCAATCATTGGATTTATAATTAAAAACTCTTAATTATACGTCTTTTAAATTGGATCATTTATATACTTGGAAAACTTTGCTTTGGTATGAATTACTACCCAAACCAAACAACAGATTCGATGGCTATATATATATATATATTAAACGCATTTATCCGTCCACTCATTAAAGAAGTTAATACATGATCTGGTCATTGGCTTCTTTGAATTTCGCGTTAGGCCACTTGGCCTTACCATTTGCTGGCGTGATATGGAATGTCAATTCCCATCAAGTTTGGCGGTACTGGCTAGTTAATAGCCGGGACAGCTGTTGCTTGGCCTTGGATTCCACGAGATTTTTCGAGGGAAAGAGCTCTAGTGCCTTCGGCCAACTGTTTAGTCAAACTCCAATTTGCCTCCTTCCATGGCGCGCTCGCAGAGTTGGCTCCTTGTGGCAACTCCGTCACAGGTCCCATTTAAGGTAAGCATTGGTACTGTTACTCTTAATTTTTACTTTGTAAACCATTCCAGCTCTAAAATAGGGTTTCGTGCGGTGTCATTTGTTAGCTTCCGATTTCCATCTCTCACTGAGGGTTAATGCTCCCAGAGTGGAGATAGTTCTGTATCACTACTGGAAACCGGGATTCAAGGCTAGGAATGGCGCATGAAGACATTGTCATTGTCGGGTAAATCCCTTTGGATGTCACTTTTACCGATTTAAATCTCCATTGTTTTAGTCAGAGCTAGCTACAGGTTTATCTTTTTTACTTCAGATTTCCTCATGGCTTAGTTTTATTCTCAGGGTCGACAAGGGTCGATTTCTTCAGAAGGTATTTCTTCCTGCTTACTCAATCATTGGTAACTTTGTTTTTAAATCTCTTCTCCTTGATAATTTTTCTGCTTACGGTCTGATTTCTCCCCTAGATTCGTTCTTGTGTCTCGCAGGTGAGTGGGCTTCTCTCAAAACCCTTATAGAGTTACTCTCCGGGCCTTAACCTTCCACAACTAATGATTCATTTTCACACCACAGGTACAAGCTATGCACAGAGAAATTGCCGAAGTTGTTTATATGGCGTTTAAGATGGAAAACTCGGGGTTCAAGTTCTAGCCTAGGGTTTTTATAATCTTGAAGCTTGTCGCATATTAAATGGAGTGGGGTTTTTACTTTTGGGGTTTCGACCCAAATTTGTATTGGAACACTGTTAATAGCATTTATGCTTCTGTTTGATATCTGGATAGCTGGTCCTCTTTTATTTTGAAGGTCGAGGCCGAGAATGGCCGTTCAGACCATTTACATGAAACCCTGTACAGTATGCTATTTTTTATACACATAACTTGTTATAGCGTTCTTGAAGCGTTCGATTCGTAGGATTTGTGATGCGTAGAGTTATAACTTCCTTTTTCAACTATTGGTTCGATAGTAACTCTTGTGTGAATCGTTTCTTTTCTGCGATATAACATACTTGTCATGGCATAAACGGAAAGACTGGCATATCTTTCGCCCTCTGCTTATAGTCTCTACCTGTAGACAGAGTTTTCGTGCTACATTTGTTATATTGCTCTAAGGGTTTTCACTACATAGTTCTCTGTCACATCATATTTACTTTCGTTTGGAATTCTGGAATAGTATATTCCTCAGTTTAAGTTTACATTTCACATGCCAGATTTCTTGTTTACTCATTGCATGTATAGCGACGAGATTTGTCTATGTTTTTGTTTTATATAGTTCATGATTCTTGCGGATGGAATGTAACAATACCGTTAATTTACTTCCACCAGTCTTTACTTGCTTACTCGATGCTTCTTTTTAGGTTACACAGTAACCAGTGCACCGAAGTTAAGGACTGTGTATAGAAATTGATTTGAAAAAACCATGGCAAGGGTAGGGTTTCCGACCCAAACCCTGAACCTCAAGTTCTACGATTTTCTAGACTATCTGATTGCTATACTAACAGTCTACAGAAAGTTTATGTTTATAAATTTCAATGTATATTTAACATGCATCTTTCATATCTTTTGTATCATTTTCATTATATACTTCCTTACTGATTACCTTCCGGTAACTACTTGTACAGTATAGTTGTGGCTGTAATACGAAAATACTATTTTGTTTCATGTAGAGGTTATGAAATTCTATACATTTTTTATCAAGCAACATGTAGATTCATTCTGCAGGTCACATAAAATAAATGTAATTTTAGTAATAGAACCTTTCTTCCTCCACAGAAAATTCTACTACTACCCTTTATCTGAATTTATTTTATACAAGAAAACACATGCTAATTCTCTTTTCAGAACTTCAATATTCAGTTTTCTTTACAAATGAATTATAAATTCAATAATACCATACAGTCTAAACCTATCGTATTAAGACTATAGCTCAACATACTCAAGTTCTGTATACTTATCTGAAATTTAATCTTTTAAACTATGGTCCTCCCAACCATTCAAGGGAGGCTATGATGTCCTCCTCTTGCCCCCTAGCTCCAGAATCTAGTTGGTGCCACGAGTCAACAATGGAAATATTTATCTTTCTGCTATGACCTCTGGATGGCCAATCCAGTCAAACTCAAAAATTCTGGCTTTACAAGGATTTTCTTGAGTTATTTTCAACTGATCATAACCAGCTCTAGAAAATACTCTCCTTTACCAAAGAAAATTGTACAGAACCCCTGCTCCTCCCCTGGGATTCAACTTTATCTTCAGAGGAGTAGGTAACTGTTTCCAACTGTCCCAAACCACCACCTACTCTTGGAAACTTTTTACCATTAGCTTAAAATATTTTCTTTTTACTCATTAATTCCTCCAATTAACTCAATAACAAAAAACAAAATAATAATTTGTTTCATAAACATAACAATTAAGTATTTCTTGCTAGAAAATAAAAATAATCAAATTGTCTTTAACTAGTTAATACCAGTTAACTCTTAATGATGCTGTCACATCTTCCCCCCTGGAAGTAACACCGTCCTCAGTGTTTCAGCCCAACTCTGTGAAGAGTTCCGGGTAAGCGTCTCGCATAAATTTCTCGTCCTCCCAAGTAGCTTCATCCAGTCCGAAGTGCTTCCACTGCACTTTCACCTGGATAACTACTCGTTTGCGGAGTTCAATTTCTCTTCTGTCAAGTGTGCGTTGCGGCTCGACCAGAAACTCTCCGTCCGATTCTATCTGAAAAACAAAGTGTTTTCAAGTCAGTATGCATCAATTATTCAGAACTTTAAGTTATGATTCCTATCATTTTTCCTACCTGAATATTTTTCCAATGAATCACATGTTTTTCATCATGTACATATCGCTTCAGTAAGGACACATGGAACACATTGTGTACTTGAATATGACTGGGTAAGGCCAATCTATAGGTTATTGGTCCCACTCTTTCCAGTATTTGGAAAGGTTCACAGTGCTGGGGAGCCAATTTGGCACAAAAGGTCCATCTCAGGGTACTTCTCTTAAGCTTAACTCTTACGTATACGTGGTCCCCTACTACAAATTCACGGTAGGACCTTTTATTGTCTGCGTAAATCTTTTGTCTATCTTGCGCAGCCTTCAGATTCTACCTTATTCTTTTTACTTCAGCTTCTATTTCAGCCAACATTTCAGGTCCCAACAATAATTTTGTTTCAGCACTGCTCCAGTTTATAGGTGTACGACATTGTCTACCATACAATGCCTCAAAGGGACTCATTCTCAGAGATTCATGGTACCCGTTGTTATATGCAAACTCCATAAGGTGCAAGCAGTCTTCCCACTTGGTTGGTTGCTGCATCACATACATGCACATCATGTCTTCCAGAACTTGGTTTACCCGTTCTGTCTACCCATCAGTCAGAGGATGATAGGCAGTATTAAAGTGTATTTGTGTTCCCAGACCAGAAAACAAAGTTTTCAAAAATGCGGATGTAAACTTAACATCCCAATCTGAAATCACAGTCCTAGGTATACCATGCAACCTAAAGATTTCCTTCATAAATATATCTGCAATCTGCACCGTCTTGTATGTAGACTGTATAGGTATGAAATGGGAAGATTTGCTTAATCTGTATACCACTACTATAATAGAGTCATTTTGTCTTTTTGTTCGTGGTAAACCTGTGATAAAATCTAAGGAATAACCTCCCACTTCCATTCAGGGATGGGTATGGGCTGCAATAGCCCTGTAGGATGCTGATGCTCCACCTTAACCTGCTGACATTCCAAACATTTGCTTAGATACTCAGCAATATTTTTGTGCATACCTGGCCAAAAATATGTCTCTCTTATTGCAATAAGCATCTTTTGATATCCTGGATGGTCATCATAATTGCTGCGGTGGAACTCATTCATTATTAACTCCTTTAGATTTGTTCAATTGGGCACATAAATTCTCCCTCGAAAAGTTAACACCTGATCTTCATTTTTTCCAAACTCAAATGTTTTTCCTTGCTTTTTATCTTCTTCCATTTGCTGCCACAAGAATTTATATTCCAAGTCTTTTTGTGCTTCTTCTTTTCACTGTTTCATCAGTTGGCTTTCTAGCTGATTACAGTATAAGGCATAAATACCGTGCAGTTTTCTGCTTAACGCGTCTGCAACTCGATTTTCCTTCCCCTTAACATGCTGTATGTCCATGTCAAATTCACTCAAAAAGGCATTCCATCTTGCTTGTCTAGAATTTAAATCTGTTTGCTTAAAATAATTAGTCAAGCTGCTATGGTCTATTTTAAGTACAAATCTCTTACCCAGCAGATAATGCCTCCACACCCGAAGAGCATGCACCACGGCTGTAAGCTCCAGATCATAAGCATAATATTTCTGTTCATGATCTTTCAATTTTTTAGACTCGTAAGCTATTACTTTTCCTTCTTGAGTTAATATTTCTCCCACTTCTTCCTTGCTGGCATTAGTGCAAACTTCATAGTCTTTGTCAGGGTCAGCTACCCTCAGTATCGGTGCTGTAGTCAGTGGTTGCTTCAACTTTTCAAAGCTGTTCTGACATTCATTTGTCCATTTGAAAAGCTTTCCTTTCTTCTGCAAATATGTGATAGGAAAAGCAATTTTAGAAAATCCTTTTATGAACCTTCTATAATATCCAGCTAGACCCATAAATGATCTAATGTTAGCTACATTATGAGGTACTCGCCATTCCATAATAGTTTTGATCTTTTTTGGATCAACAACTATTCCTTCAGCTGAAATAACATGTCCCAGATACTGGATTTCTGTTTTAAAGAAATCACACTTGCTAAACTTAGCATAAAGTTGATGCTTTCTCAGCGTTTCCAAAACTATCATCAAATGTTCTTTATGTTCCTCCTCACTTTTTGAATATATCAGTATGTCATCTATGAAAATAAGCACAAATTTATCCAAATACTGATGAAAGATGCCATGCATCAACCTCATAAAGGTTGCTGGCGCATTTGTCAATCCGAAGGGTAGCACTATGAATTCATAATGCCCATAACGTGTGCGGAACGCTGTTTTACAAATATCTTCATCTTTGATCCAAATCTGATGATATCCAGATCTTAAATCTATCTTAGAAAACACCTTAGCCCCTCTTACTTGATCAAATAAGCCATCGATCCTTGGTAAGGGGTATTTGTTCTTAACCGTCAGCTTATTAAGCTGTCTGTAATCCATACACGCGTAAAGTCCCGTCTTTCTTCTTAACAAATAGGACTGGTGCTCCCCATGGAGACACACTTGGACGGATATAACCTTTGTCTAACAATTCTTGTAGCTGTATATTTAGTTCTGTTAGTTCTGGCACGCTCATTATATAAGGGGCTTTTGACACCGGAGAGGCTCCTAGCAGCGATTCAATGGTAAAATCAATATCCCTCTTGGGTGGAAAACTAGGAATGTTTTCTGGAAATACATCCAGAAATTATTGTACTATAGGAATATCTTCCATTATTGGAGCCTTCTCCTTGGAGTCTGCATATCCTACTTGTATTGCATACAGTTGACATCCCTTTCTAATACACTTACCCATTTGGGATGCTGTTATTGGTTGTAATTGCATAGGCTTTTTAATTCCTTGAATTTCTTTTCGCATGCCATCTTGTATTCTGAAGTAGATAATCTTTTCTTTGCAGTCCACTAGGGTCCAGTGTCTTTCCAAACAGTCCATACCCAATAATACATCATAAGACCCCAGTGGTAAGATATTTAGATCTAATTGTAGTCGTTGTTCTGCCACTTCCAGCACACAGTTAAGAACTTTCGCTGTTACCTTTCATTTTGCCCCAGTAGCTAGCTGTACTAGCCAAGAGTTCTTAAATTTCTGTTCCTTCAATTTACACATTTCCACTAACTTGGGACTTACATAACTCAAACTTGCTCCAAGATCTACCAAAATTGAAACAGGTTTAGTTAGTAAAGTACCTTCTAGTTCGATCATTGTGGGCTGAAAATCAGCCTGCTGATCTTCCAAGGCTGCATTGATGTGGGGTATGTTACGCGCCACGTCCCCTACCATAGATGCCTCCTGCAGATTTGCTACAGTTTGACTTTTATTTCGCTGTGGACAATTTTTATAATAATGAGCGTCTCCACAACCCCAGCGTTGCAAAGGAGGTTTTGTGGTCTGTCCCTATTCCGACTTGCTAGATGCTTCTGTGGGCTTCTCTTCCCCTAGCCATTTAATTCTTTAGTGATTTCTACCAAATTGCTTACTAATGGAATTCCGTGCTTTGCCTTTAGAATTTACACTTTTACTGCTTTTAAAATTGGAATTATGTTTCTGGTTTTTCTTTGGCTGCTAGCATTTCCCTCCTTTGCCTTTGGCCTTGGACTGCTGATAACACATCCGGACTTTACGGATTTATTCATCCATGGTCTGAGGATTAAAAAATTCTATCCGTTCTCTCATATGAGTAGGTAGACTACTCAAAAACCTCTGCACTTTGGCCTTTTCCTCTCGGAGATAAGGAACATAGCGTAGCAGGGAAGTGAATTTAGTGACATAATCGTCCATGGTCATCTGCCCCAACCGTAAATCAAGGAATTCCTTAGCCTTATCATCATAAAACCTTTCTGTCAAATACTTGTCTTTGAAATACTGCTGGAACAGCTCCCAAGTGATGTCATGTTCATCAATACTGCGTACATTTTTCACTTCTTCCCACCATAGAGTGGCCTTTTCCCGTAACTGGTATATAGCCAATCTAGCCTTCAGATTGCTGTTAGAATCATGATTGTCGTTAGACCAAAACCCGCAGGCATTAGTTTCCGCTACAATCACCAGAGTTAGGATCTACGAGAGGCGGTTAGTCCATGTCGCGAAACACATGGGGAGCGTTGAACCCAATTTCCAACAATCTCCCCCCCAACGCAAGGCGGGTGAGTTTCAAACTCGAGACCTGTCGCTCTGAAAGCACTTGTTAGAATCACGATTGTCGTTAGGACAAAACCCGCAGGCGTTAGTCTCCGCTACAATTGCCAGAGTTAGGATCCACGAGAGGCGGTTAGTCCATGTCGCGAAACACATGGGGAGCATTGAACCCAATGTCCAACAATTGCTACTATATTCATACACCTGGAAGTACTTGTTTATATTAATTAACTAGGCTTCAGCCACCTCCTCGGCCTCACCATCAAAAGTTGGTGGTTTAATTTTGCGAAACTCCCCCTGTATTTCCAATTTTTGTCTCTTATTGTCTTGCTGGTCAGACAAATTGCCCAACTCTGCCTCATTATAATTCCTATTTTTGCTTTTCTGGGAGGGACTCTTTTCAACTCTGCCTATAGTGTTGTTTCTAGTTTGTTGATCTTCTTGTTCTGCTGATAATTCTTTTTCAGCACTAGGATGTCCCATCTCTTGATTTTGTTTGTCTGATAAACTTTTTAAAATTTTCTCCTGATCTTGTAGCAATTGCTCATTATCTTTTTTGAGTCTTAGCATTTCTTCTTATAATTGCTGCACTGTGTTCAACAAAAAACCAGTTTGATGCTGCTGTTCTTCGAGCAATCGACTAGTCTTTTGATGTTGTTCTACACTTAACTGAACCCACATATCTGGATTCATCACTGTTGGTGCTTGAATTTCCT
Organism: Pinus albicaulis; assembly: GCA_034641835.2. Classification (NCBI taxonomy): domain Eukaryota; kingdom Viridiplantae; phylum Streptophyta; class Pinopsida; order Pinales; family Pinaceae; genus Pinus; species Pinus albicaulis. Next base: position 1,453,721,915 of record CM076570.1, on the reverse strand, counting down.
CTGGTTGCGATTTTGTTACTATAGCTCTTCTCATTGTCACTGGTTCTCCCTCTCGGTGTGCACTAGTCACATACACAGCTTCACTGTTAGTAGACATTTAGGATCCCAGTGTAGCAACCGGCTCTGATACCAATTCTCACTTACACCCAAAAATTATTTACCATCAATAAAAAAAAATTCTATTTCACGTATCATTTGATTGTAATATTAAACAATACAAAGATTCTACTTGATATTGAACATCATTGCAGACCTTAGCAATCATTGGATTTATAATTAAAAACTCTTAATTATACGTCTTTTAAATCAGATCATTTACATACTTGGAAAAATTTTCTTTGGTATGAATTACTACCCAAACCAAACAACAGATTCGATGGATATATATATATATATATATAAAGCATTTATACATCCACTCATTAAAGAAGTTAATACATGATCCGGTCATTGGATTCTTTGAATTTCGCGTTAGGCCACTTGGCCTTACCATTTGTTGGCTGTGATATGGAATGTCAATTCCCATCAATTTTGGTGGTACTGGCTAGTTAATAGCTGGGACAACTATTGCTTGGCCTCAGATTCCATGCGATTTTTCGAGGGAAAGAGCTCTAGTGCCTTCAGCCAACTGTTTAGTCGAACTCCAGTTTTCCTCCTTCCATGGTGCGCTCGCAGAGTTGGCTCCTCATGGCAACTCCGTCACAGGTCCCATTTAAGGTAAGCATTGGTACTGTTACTCTTAATTTTTACTTTGTAAACCATTCCAGCTCTGAAATAGGGTTTTGTGCAGTGTCATTTGTTAGCTACCGATTTCCATCTCTGACTGAGGGTTAATGCTTCCAGAGTGGAGACAGTTCTGTATCACTACTGGAAACTGAGATTCAAGGCTAGGAATGGCGCATGAAGACATTATCGGGTAAATCCCTCTGGATGTCACCTTTACCGATTTAAATCTCCATTGTTTTAGTTAGAGCTAGCTACAGGTTTATCTTTTCGACTTCAGATTTCATCATGGCTTAGTTTTATTCTTAGGGTCGACGAGGGTCGATTTCTTCAGAAGGTATTTCTTCCAGCTTACTCAATCATTGGTAACTTTGTTTGTAAATCTCTTCTCCTTGATAACTTTTCTGCTTATGCTCTGATTTCTCACCTAGATTCGTTCTTGTGTCTCGCAGGTGAGTGGGCTTTTCTCAAAACCCTTACAGAGTTACTCTCCGGGTCTTAACCTTCCACGACTAATGATTCGTTCTCACACCACAGGGACAAGCTATGCACAGAGAAATTGTCGAAGTTGTTTATATGGCGTTTAAGATGGAAAACTCGGGGTTCGAGTTCTAGCCTAGGGTTTTTATATTCTTGAAGCTTGTCGCATATTAAATGGAGTGGGGTTTTTACTTTGGGGGTTTCGACCCAGATTTGTATTGGAACACTGTTAATAGCATTTATGCTTCTGTTTGATATCTGGATAGTTGTTCCTCTCTTATTTTGAAGGTCGAGGCTGAGAATGGCCGTTCAGACCATTACATGAAACCCTGTACACTATGCTATTTTTTATACACATAACTTGTTATAGCGTTCTAGAAGCGTTCGATTTGTAGGATTTGTGATGCGTAGAGTTATAACTTCCTTTTTCAACTACCGATTCGATAATAACTCTTTTGTGTGAATCGTTTCTTTTTTGCTATATAACATACTTTTCATGGCATAAATGGAAAGACTGGCATATCTTTCGCCCTCTGCTTATAGTCTCTACCTGTAGACAGAGTTTTCGTGCTACATTTGCTATATTGCTCTAAGGGTTTTCACTGCAGATTTCTCTGTCGCATCATATTTACTTTCGTTTGGAATTCTGGAACAGTATATTCCTCAGTTTAAGTTTACATTTCACATGCTAGATTTCTTGTTTACTCATTGCATGTATAGCGACGAGATTTGTCTATATTTTTCTTTTATATAGTTCCTGATTCTTGCGGATGGAATGTAACGATACCGTTAATTCACTTTCACCAGTCTTCACTTGCTTACTCGATGCTTATTCTTAGTTTACATGGTAACTGGTCCACCGAAGTTAAGGACTGTGTATAGAAATTGATTTGAAAGAACCATGGCAAGGGTAGGGTTTCCGACCCAAACCCTGAACCTCAAGTTCTATGATTTTCTAGACTATTTGGTTGCTATAATAACAGTCTACAGAAAGTTTATGTTCATAAATTTCAATGTATATTTAACATGCATCTTTCGTATCTTTTGTATCGTTTTCATTATATACTTCCTTACTGATTACCTTCCGGTAACTACTTGTACAGTATAGTTGTGGCTGTAATACGAAAATACTATTTTGTTTCCTGTAGAGGTTATGAAATTCTATACATTTTTTATCAAGCAACATGTAGATTCATCCTGCAGGTCACATAAAATAAATGTAATTTTAGTAATAGAACCTTTCTTCCTCCACATAGAAAATTATACTACTACCCTTTATCTGAATTTCTTTTATATAGGAAAACACATGCTAATTCTCTTTTCAGAACTTCAATATTCAGTTTTCTTTACAAATGAATTATAAATTCAAGAATACCATACAGTCTAAACCTGTCATATTAAGATTGTAGCTCAACATACTCAAGTTATGTATACTTATCTGAAATTTAATCTTTTAAACTGTGGTCCTCCCAACCATTCAAGGGAGTCTATGATGTCCTCCTCTTGCCCCCTAGCTCCAGAATCTGGTTGGTGCCATGGGTCAACAATGGAAATATTTATCTTTCTGCTATGACCTCTGGAAGGCCAATCCAGTCAAACTTAGAAAGTCTGGCTTTACAAGGATTTTCTTGAGTTATTTTCAACTGATCATAACCAGCTCTAGAAAATACTCCCCCTTACCAAAGAAAATTGTACAGAACCCCTACTCCTCCCCTGGGATTCAATTTTATCCTCAGAGGAGTCGGTAACTATTTCCAACTTTCCCCAACCACCACCTATTCTTGGAAACTTTTTACCATCAGCTTAAAAGATTTTCTTTTTACTCATTAATTCCTCCAATTAACTCAATAAAAATAATAATAATAATAATTTGTTTCATAAACATAACAATTAAGTGTTTCTTGCCAGAAAATAAAAATAATCAAATTGTGTTTAACTAGTTAATACTAGTTAACTCTTAATGAGGTTGTCAGAGATTCCTTGTGAGATAGCAATATGAAGCAATAATCTATAAAATATGTTAAGAAATTTTAAAAAGAAAATGAAAAAATTAGGTAGAAATTTTTGAAAATATGGATTATAGATGTCAAATTTCAAGATTTTGGGTGCTCTACAAATTTTTGATGGTGCTAAATCTATTTCCACCATTAAAAAAAAATTCAAACACTCTAACTATCTGTGTTTTTGAAAAAAAATTCAATTCCTTCAAAAAATTGTATTATGTTGCATCGTTTGAAAACTCATATGCTTTATTGGAAGATTCAGGTTTAGGTTTAGAAGATTCACTATTGGGTTTAGTGAATAAACATGTACATATATTATTGGCTTCAATTGTTAAAAAAGTGTCACAGAGTCAAAGGTTTTTTAATTTCATACAGTTAAGGTATTACTGTCATTGGACATGCCATTTGTTACAAGCCCATTATTTTTTTCCAGATAATATTCTGGTTAATATTGTGGTTAATGTTATTTTCAAGAAACCACTATCATTTTTAAAATATTTTAATGCTATTGACATGGTATCAAGTTTTGTTAGTGATGAGTACAACAAAGAAATCTATAATTATTTTTGAAAAAATCTATTTATTTTTTAAAAAATAACCTAATTGTTTTAAAGAGAAAAAATATTTACCTCTTAGAAAAATAAGAATAAGAATAATGGTAAGAGAAAATATTTTAATAATCAGAATTATAATGTTTAAAATTTATAATTAAAAAAAAATCCAACTTAAATCCAACTTCCAAAAATGATGATGTTTTGATGGATGTTATAATGGTATTTTCATTTTTATATAATTTAATTTATTGTATTTTATGAAATAGAAAATGACGAGAATGTTAAATAAATATAGTAGTTTTATTAGTTATGTAATATGATTTTTATTGGATGTTAAATTGTTATAAATATTTCCAGAAAAGTTTTGGTTAAAATTACATAAGAATGAACTTTGTCAACATAATTAATAAAGAATGAGATGAGAGATCAGATCTAAACATTAATCTTAAATAAATGTAGAGATGTCCCAAACTAGGTGTTTGGAATAACGACTAGTTTGACTTAGTTAGAAAAAATTAGCCAAATTTTATATTTAATATTTTTAAATTTCATTCTGTTAAAGATTTAAATATTAGAAATAATTAAAATTTTTAATTTGTTAAAGTTTTATATAATATAAAATTATATTCTAATTATTATTATTATTTTTAATTTCAATGGTTTTTTTTAATATTAAAAAATTAAACTAAAAATATCATTTTCAAATTTTTTTAAATACTTATCAGTTAGTTTATATTTATATTGATAAATATAGAGATCAAATCTAAACATTAAGCTTAAATAGATGTAGAGAGGTCCCAAACTAGGTGTTTAAAATAACAACTAATTTGATTTAGTGAGAAAAAATCGAGCAAATTTTATATTTAATATTTTTAAATTTCATTTTTTTAAAGATTTAAATATTAGAAATTATTTAGATTTTAATTGGTTAAAGGTTTATATAATATAAAATTATATTCTTTCCTCTCTTTTTTTAAAAAATTTGAATGGTTTTTTTAATATTAAATAATTAAACTAAAAACATTATTTTTTATTTTTATTTTTAAATGTTTATTAATTAGTTTATGTTTATATGGATAGATATATTAGGTTTTGGAATATGATTTTTAATTTTTTTATTTAATTAGTAATTATTAAGTGGATAGTAAAGATTTGATATGTTTTAAAATATTAATAGTAATAGTCATACATTGGGATTTATTTTAAAGGTAGTTATATTTTTTCTATTTTTAAAATTAAATTAATTAATTAAAAAAGGCCATATGAAATGAGTTATAGCTCGTTTGGACATATAGTATTAATCCATGGTATTGTAACAAATCCTATTTATAATTTAACTATATCCATATTAAAATGGAAGTGAATATCATGGTTTTATATACACACACACACACTTCTTTCTATAATTAATAATAATTTTAAATAAAATTATAATTTAGTTTATATATATAGAGAGAGAGAGAGAGAGAGAGAGATTAATGTGAGATGTATGAGTGTTTTTTTCTTTTAACTTTTACTAACCATTTAATTTATATGATTGTGCTAGTTATAACTTTTTAAACTTTAGAATTGTTTTTTTTTATTGTTAAGAAAAAATGTTTCAATTTATTAAATACTCAATATGTGATTTGTAGATTTGATCATAGATGTAGAGCATAATAACATTCCTTCCAACCATTTAAGCTAAATCAAATTGGATTTTTTATTTTTATTTTTATGAAAACTAATTAAATACTACATAGCATAACCATTTTACTTATAATATATTATTTATGAAATTTTAAAATATATATATAGTTTCCTTAAGTCAATTAAAATGGAAGAGAATCATCTCTCACTTTTTAAAAACTTATGATTTGTGAGCTAAAAGACAATACCTTCTGTGATGAGGGAGATAGTAGCCTTAAAGATTTTACAAAAAGAACAAAGGGTGTCCTTCTTTTTCATTTTTTTCCAAAATATAATGATAAAAACATGAGCTATTCACTTAGACCCCATGATCAAGAAGATATTTTTGTTATTGGCCTTCTTTATTTTCTGAGTATTCAAATGATCCTCTCTCAAGAGCCATTCTACCCTTTCACAAGGCATTTGCTACTAAGTTTTAGTACCTGTAAGTGTGATGAAAATAGTTATGAGAGAAATGAGAGGTTTGTTGTTGTATCTTCCAAATAGAGAAGAAAAGGTGTGTTTGTGGATTCTTGTAGTTCCATTTAGCCAATTTGTTAAATTTTGTAAATATCCATATACTTTTAGAGTGGAAATACTATTAGAGATGGAAACCTAGAGCAAAAAGTTTAGAGAAAAAATTTCAACATAGTTGTTTGATGCAGGAAAAATTCTTGTAACAAAGGGTTTGTAAAAATGAGGGTTTGTAAGGGTTCTTGAAGCTTATATTAATGAGGGTTTGTAAAAATGAAATGGAAGAGAGGCTTAAATAAAAGGAAGTAATCATAGTACAATGTGGTGTTCGAGAATTCATATTTCTCATTCTGAAAATATTTTGTAATGACAGGCATTCCGGATATTTGGTTTTAAATTTTGAATCAACATCGTAAGATGAGGATGATTAATGGAAATGCTTGTAAATTAGACTGTATGAGTAAAATGTTATGTGTAAGCATTTATTGTTTTTGGCAACATATTTCCTTTGGCAATTTTAAAAAGGGTTGAACATCTATAATTTGTAAAAAATTGAACACCTATAATTTGGTAAGGGGTGAGATATTATTTTGTATTATTTGAAAACATCTTCATTAGAACTAATGATATGATATTTTTTGTTTGTTTGTTTTATTTAGGTATTGATGGCATTTTATTTATTTATTTATTTTTTGTTTTATTTAAGCATATTAACTTATGAGGGAATATGTTATTATTAGACATCAAATTACGACAAAGAAAATATTAATATCACACATTCATCAACTTTACAAGTTCTTTGAAATACTTTTAATTAACAATAACCCATTGGTATATAAGGATAATATGTCACTTAAGAAGAATTGAACTATAATGAGGAAATAAAGGGTATATAAGGGGAACAAATCATTTAAGAGAATTGAACCATGATAAGGGAATCACATTACCTTGTTTAAATTATTGACTGGACACATAGCTTTTGATGAACACATATATATCATAAAAATGTAAGTATCTCTAAATACCATATTTATAAAAATGTTATCAATATCTATACACTAAACAATGTAAATACTTTTAAATATTTACACTTGTATTAGAATTAACATCAAGTTTCTAATAACAAGTGTAATATGCATGGTCACTCTTAGTACTTGCTTTTACAAGAAGTAGTTGCTTTTGCAAGAAGTATTTGACAGCTAAAGTAAAAATAGTAAAGAGCTAAAATTACATAAATCCCATCTTACAACAATAAGACAATTGCATTTAGACCAAAGAATGTAATAGCTTTTGATGCATTTGGAAATAATTTTGCAACAAACATTTTGGTCTTGTGGTATAGACAAATGATTTTAACAATGGATAAGGTGGGAGGTTTACCAACAATGAAAGTAAATATGATGCCAGAGAGAAACACACATTTTGAATAGTGAGAAGAAACACTTGGAAATGATAAATGCCCCCTTTTCAAGGAATTTTTCTCCAATTTTGTTCAATAGATGATGAAGCTTGGCAATGTCAGAGGGAATGTTTGTTCCAAAAAGTGAAACACTTTGGACAATGCACCACATTCAATCATTCTCCTTTGCATTGGCTTGATCCTCTTAACATTTATTTTCATTTATTCAATATCTACTTATAAGATGGAAATATTTTCTTTATTAAATCATTATTCAAATATGGATATTCCAATAATTGAAACCATATGAAAGAACTAAGGTTGGATTTGAATCATTATAGGTCTTAAGCTCTCATTTTTTGATGGGATAATAAATTGATTAATTTATATATATTTTTTAAATTTCAACTTTTGTTATATGAATTATTGATTTAATTTTACTGTACATATATTGAGGTAGAGTGAAACAATTTTATTTATGATTTCAAAAATATAAATTGAAATATTAATTTTTGTTAATATATTTAGGTTTAAAGGATTGTGTTTTATTTATCAAATATGCTGACCAAAAGAAAAAAATTAATTGCTTATCAAGGGGCAAAGACTTTAATAAATTTTGATGGATAGTAACTACTAAAAAGTCAGCACATTTTTATTTTTTGCTCCTACTTAATAAAGTGCCGAAGAAAACATAAATGGTGGGTAGTAACAACTGTGGTAAGTGTTATGCAAATATTTGATTAGAATATGATGGGTAGTAATTGATAGTAAATATGTTATTTACATGAATATGAACTATTTTAAAGAATTTTATTTTTTGGTAGTTTCCTATGAAGCTTAACAATGAAAACTCCAAAAGTATCTAAAAATCGTGGCTTAGATATTATAACTGCATCAAAAAATTATGGCAAAAAATATGAGACAGTTATCCACATGGCATTGTGTTGTGCAAAGGCTTATGACACTATTAGATTTTTTTTAATATAATTTTTATATAACCAATTAGAAAAAACCAATTTACATTTAAAAAAATGAGTCGTCTTTAAGTTTCCAACGGATTTCAAATTAATCTTCTCCACCATCTAATGTTTCATTCTCCTCAAACATATTTGACCAAAGGATGGAGATAAAAATGTTGCAGTGAAATTTGAAATCACAAAATAGTTTGAGGCATTTGTAGAAAGCACGCCAATTTTGCTACTGAATGAAAATGTGCCTATGTATTACAACACTATCAAGCAAATTTACTGTTTTCCAACATAACATTTAAAAGTAAACCACAAATATTCATTAACTGCATCATCGAATTCCTGATGTTCTCTTTTCATTTATATAGAAAAAATGAAGTACATGTACACACTTGCAGCTTATCAGAAGCTGGAATAATTTTAAGCTCTCCTAACCCTAGCTAGGGAAACCAATATAACCATAACAACAAAGTGCTTCACACTAGGAGTCACATGTAACCAAAGCTGGCCACTCTACCATGAATTGTTATGTCGGACAATAAACAAAAAAATGCAGTTTCTATCACAACTTTTTTCTGAAGCCAATTTCTGTGTTGTCTCCAAGTTCTGTGATGTCAGTGACCCAATCATCTTCGAATAGAGGGGGAACCATTGAAGAAGTTTTTGTGTCTGTAACATGACAATGCATTTTTCATCAGAGAATATAATAATATGTCAAGTAATAAATGCATCAGAATACAGAGAAGATCAATTAAAAGTCTCGTCATAAGCACCTTGACTCATCTGATAAAAATAGTTATAGTGTGTCTTTGAACATCCTTCATCTGAAATTACATTAATTGGACGTTCTAGCACTACAAACATTCTAGCACTACATTAACAACATGAACAACAACCAGTGCTAAATGTAAGGAGCGAAGATAATGAAAACAAACATGGAAATTCACCAATTTCCATGATTTTAGTGGCCCAATCCTGTTTTGGTCGAGGGGGGCCCAATGACGAACCAACTGTGTTTGTAAGATGACAACACAATTTCCATTAGAGAAAAAAATAACATTTCAAATAATAGATGCGTCAGAATACATAGCAGATCAATCAGCGATCTCGTCAAATGTACCTTGACTCATGTGATCAAAAGGTTGATTGTGGGTCTGTGTACATCCTTCATCTGTAGTCACATTAATCGGATGTCGTGGCCCTGCAAACGTTACAACACTGCATTAAGCTAAAAGAAATATCAAATATCAAAGACATTGCAACAAACTTGAAAATCGACAAAGCGATTTAAACATAGCAACAAACTTGGAAGATCACGAATTTGATCTAAAAAAACTGATATCATCTCCCTATAGAACTTACTTGGAACAATAGAAGAGGCATTGTTGGAGGGAGGACGACCACGCCTGTTGAGGTGTGGAAACTGAAATGGTTCATCTTCAGATGCAGAGACATTCAAATTAATATTCAAGGTGACATTCATTTTCATTTTTTTTTTGGACTAAGGAAACTCTCCTTCCTCTTCAAGGATGACTCATAAGCACCCAAACCACGCGAAAAGTCATAATCCATAATATTAAGATTATTAGTATCATCCACAAAATTTTTAGCCAGATCAATCAATTGTTTTGTCTTGCTCACAGTAGAAGGAGGACTATTCTGAATCAAGTCTAGATAACCAAACAAATCCTCTCTCAACATACCAATTTCTTCAACATTATCATCTTCAATATTGGTTGGGACAGTATTTGCAGGAAGGTTTGGTGCCTTTGTACTTATCTCAAAAGGGGCATTCAACTGATTGGGTGTGGTATGAAGATCCAATAAAGGGTTTAAATCCATCAAGGAGGAATGAAACCAATATACCTTTATAGAATGCTTGAAAATGTTGCCCCGAATAGACCATGGACAATCGCAAGTGATAAAATTTCTGCGATGAAAATGATAAGATATTCCTTATCGACTTTGCTTTCCTTACCTAATAAGCATGAGATATGCTCTCATGAGGCCTGCAATCACTGTCTGAAATTCTTCTAGCCTTTTCCATTGATGATTCAAGCTGCATCTCTTTCTTGTGGTTGTTATAATATCCTTTTTTTTTCAAAATTGCCTTGAATTGATAACATGGCTCAACATTTTTTAGGAGTGTAGAATAGCCAATCCATTATACGAGAACATTTATTTCGCTTATCACATAGAAATGTTGACTTCAGGTAACCGTGGTATGATTCCATAGCATTATTTGTCTCCTGGTTTGCGTGAGAAAAATCTGGATTCGATTCCTCTCCTTTTTTAAAATCATCAACTCTTTCTTTGGGAATTTTTGCATCACGGTCAATATTCATGTTTTCTTTGTAGATTTCAGCCCAAAATAAATCTTTACTAGAAAAAATGAGTTTGTCTTTTGGGTCTTGCACCTCAAGAGCCATGGCTAACTTCCATTTCTTTTCCATGCTGGATGACTGTCTGCAAAAAAATGTGAAAACATATTAGGGAGCTAGAAATGATGAGAAGGTGACTTGTACATATACAACAAGAAATATAGTAATTTCATATCCATGAAATGAGGTAGTGGAAAATGATTTCTAGTACGCTTGTAGGTGCTGGAAAATCATTTTCCAAGGTGCTAGAAAAGACAAGTCTCTGAAAAAATGATTAGATGCAACCTCCTTAAGGAGGGTCTACCTTTCTAGCTGCTTGCTTTCGTAGTGAATGAAATTTAGACCTTATAAAGTTTGAGAGGAAGTGGTTGAGTGATTATCTTAACCATCATAGGATGTGATGTGGGTTTGACTGGTTCTTGTCCACCTTCATCACATTTTTTCCATGTGGGTGGGACCAGTCCTTATGGAGGTCCACGTCAAGTGCGGATGTCTTACACTGCTCCTATGTGCTCCAAAGTGCCGATGTTTAACACCGCCTCATCAACTGCATTATTTGTGAATGTTGTATGCTATTTTTCATGCATACTGTGTTTCTGAGGACGGTGTTTGATTGTGTAGGATCTGAACTATATAGAAAGAAATATATCTAGATTTTCTTCATCACTGGAACTATATACAAAGAAGTATTCAACATCTGGATCGGAATCAGAAGTAAGTTCCCATTGTGCTGGTTCATATGACGATTTGAATAGATTTATCTTAACACCGCCTCAACAACTGCATTATTTGTGAATTTTATATGCTATTTTTCATTTGATAGGAAGAGTTGCATACTGTGTTTCTGAGGACGGTGTTTGTCGTTGTGACCGTGAGTGTTTGGGCCGAAAAGTTTGGGTTTGGAGATAAATGCTGATATATCCATACTAAGGATCGAGGGTACTGATAAGAAACAGATATTCATCCGCAATCGGATATTCTGCCACAGTTTCTGTGTCAGTACTTGGGAAGTCACACATAAGTTCAGTGAAGACCAATGACTTCGAATCTCCTTTGGGTGAATCGGGTAAAGTTATAATAGGAGAAGTCGTCTTGGAAGATTTCTTCTTACTCTTGCTAGTGCTAACAAAACCAATTACACCATCAGCGGCATGAGAGCCTAAAGGAGTTGTAGTTAACATGAAGGTCTTGGTAAATTAGGGATTTTTTCATACAGAGTACCTGACTGTGTATATACAAGGTCAAGGAACTGAGATTGAGCAATGACTTGCTCTTCTGTAACAATTCCTCCTTTGGCCACATCCTCAGTAATTTTGGGCAATAATGATTTGATAAACCATTCAGCCAAAATTTAATCCGGAATGAAGACTTTCACCAAATGTCTTCTACGTCTCTATTCATGAATGTGATCGAATATGTATGTAGATGTAGACTGTTTTAATGAGGTCAACAATTCTGTGCCATTGTCGTATCTGACAAGCAATTGAAAATGGGTTAAGAAAGCAGTAGCTAGTGCATTAAAATTATTAAATGAGCCTCGTGGTAACTCAATGTACCATTTGGCAGCTAGACCAATGAGAGTTCTCTGAAAAAGATGTAATTGAATTGAATCATCGATTAGTGAATTGGATGCACACCAGAGGTGATAAGTCATAACATGATTAGATGGATATTCTCCTGAGTTACCTTCAAACTTTGGAATATCATTGGGCAACTTATTAGGCATCGGTGGCCAATACGGAAGATAAAAAATGGGATCATTCATAAGGCGTGATAGATCAGGTAAATCTAAAGTTACTATGAACGGTAACTGACGGCTAGGGTCTTGATAACCTTGTGTGAACAAAACAGTTCCAGGAGGAGGATATCCAAGATATCCTAGAATTGGATTTGCATTGGGAATTGTGTAACCTCCTGGATAACCAAGATTAACTGGACCAAACTAGGGTTGTTGAGGTTCTTAATAAGTATACCCAGGATATGGCTAATACTGATATGCTGGATTTTGTGTAGCATGTCCAAATTGATACTACTCGACTGTGGCATAGATAGTTGAGGAATTTTCACTGATACATGGGTAGTAGAAATAGGAGTTGCAGATACTCCAGAAAGAGGTGTGGTAGGTTGAACAGAAGTTGCAGCAGCAGCAGCAGATTGAGGTGGAGTTTGAGGTGTACTAAGCCCAGGCTGCTGAACAGAACCGGGTGCAGAGACTTGAATGGTAGGCTATACGGGTTGCTGGGTTGGACCAGAACCTATGGGTTGTCCAGGTTGATTAGGTAACTGCACATTGGGTTGCATAGTCTGTTTAATTTGAGATGGATCCCACACCATATTAATTCCGATATATTGACCCGTAGAAGGTTGTGCATATGAAGGACCATAACCAGGTTAAACATAGGGTTGATGATTAACTGGAAAATTTCCAGCTCCTTGTAATAATGGTTGACTTGAAGGAGGTTGAAAACCTTGAACTGGGTACTAACCTTGAGGTTGATATTGACTTTGAGGAATGCACTGAATCTGGGGTTGATATTGTCCTTGAGGTATGCATTGACTCTAGGGTTGATATTAACCTTGAGGTATGTACTTTCCTTGGGGTTGATATTGACCTTGAGGTATGTACTTTCCTTGAGGTTGGTCCCCAGGAAAGAAATATTGTCCTATAATTTGACCTTCAGGTGGTAAAAAACTACCCTGAGGTTGCCCCCTAGGCGGTAATTGACTACCTTGAGGTTGCCCCCAGGTAGTAACTGACTTCCTTGAGGTTGCCCCCCAGGCAGTAACTAACTTCCTTGAGGTTGAGGATTTGGAATATTTCCAAACATCATATAAATTTGTTCTGTGTTCAACGTTGCAGTGTTTGTTCCATTTGTACCAGATGATAACATTTGTTCAATTGGTTGAGGAGCTGCTCCTGAGATGGTACTAGAGAGTGACTGGTATCCCCGAGGAACAGACGAACCACTGGATAAAAATGTTTCTGGGGATTCAAAAACATAGATGACTCACCCGACATAGCTAATGAACATTGATAACCTCTCGGTGTAGGGTAAAAAGGATTATGGGGTGGTGAATAAGTAAGACTTGCGTTTTGTAAAAAAACTATTAATGATAAATACCAAGTGTCAGTTCTAAAAGGATTGTAAAATATTTATTCACGCTCCCTAAGATTCAAAGTTTCTTGGGTTTCAGGAAGATTTACGTCTTCGTCTAGACCTACAAGTTCTTCAATAAAATGAGATCAGAAGGAAGGTTTTCGGTAATGCAATGTCTTACCCTAGGTGAATCAGGATCACTAGAAGTCGGAGTAACAAATCCTGAAGATGATTCCAACACAAAAGGTTCAGTGTCTAGCTCAGAAATTTCAGGTTCTTCAGCTAATTCACTGGTTGCAGAAGCAGTGTCGGTGATTTCGAAAATTGAAATTGGCTCTTGAATATATTCTACTGTTTGAGGTTGATTTACTTCATGATAATCAGGATGAGTAATTATGGATGATTCTCCTGATTCTGTTGATCTAATTCTACTGATAGTATGCGGTACCAGAGCTTTTAGTCCTTCAAGTTGGCTTGGTGTATACTCAGGGGGTTTCCCCTGAAGTCTACGTGATTGTCTTGGTAATTCAACCACGATTAAAAATTATTAATCACACGCAATCAAATAAAATTTCAATTAAAACTCCTAAAGTCACTAAGGAAACAATCAAGTGATCAAACACTTATAAACTCTAGGAGATCAAACCATACACAAACAGTAGATTCCCACACTAAAAACACTAGTTGGTGATGAAATCCAACATCGTAGTAATTTAATGCAGAAATTGCAGTTGGAACAGTTACCCTGACAACCTGCTTAATGAAACAGACTGGTGCAAGTTTCTCCACTTAAACCATCTAGAGTGAAGATAACCCTCCGGAGAGTCCAAGTGAGTCTAGTCAACGTCTGCTCTAGGTACAGTGGGATCTTTCCTCCACCGTCACCTTAGGAAAAAATCTTAAAGTTTATGGCCACTATGGTCACCAACAGGAACAAATATACCTGTGGGAATAGTATACAATCTGATATATTCACAAGGGAAGAGTAAAAAAGCTCAATCCCCTCGAAGGCTCCTTTACATAATCCAAGGTATACCAAAAAGTGACCCCAGGCTCCTCAACAATGGTCAATTCGAGGTTTACCGTTGTTAATGCGTGCACATCTTCTATCATTCCCAATGAGTTGGAATTGATCACCTCACTGGTTCGAATAAGATTTCGTGCTTGACTCCTTTAAGAGAAGCTTCCCAGAGCATACAAGCTACTATTGGATTTTTCCTACTGCAAGATTGACTACTTGTTTATTTTAATTGTCTTGGAGAGTTAATTACTCCTACTCCAAGACACTAGCCTAAGCTATGTTGGTGAAAAGAGTCCTAGAAATATAAAAATTACTAGATTGATTTTAATTTAAGCATTGCTTTTAATAGGCTGTTTCTTAGGACAATAGGTGCGAAAGTGAAACTTTGATGATATGTAGTGACCCAACTCAAAACACTAAAAATGCATCTATTATGAGAAACAATTAATTTCCTTTCAATGAATTCTATCTAAAAGAAAGAGTTGAGAGATGCAATCTGTTAAAACAATTCTTTCCTTCAAAGCAAGAATATATGAAAAGAAATCTTATTTCACGAGAATGCAAAATGACCAATTGCTCAAAAAGAAATCCCTTTATTATTCAAGATCGAAACTACAATCAAACACTCTCCAGCGCCTACAGGAAAAAAATTCCAACATTTTGGAATAACTTTTAAATTTTTTATAAAATGTTTTTTAATAGTTAATTAACCAATTTAATCTAGTGATTTGATTTCAATGAGGAATGTTTCCTTTTTCTTTTTCTTTTCACATGCTTTTCCTATTTATTAAAATGCTACCAAAACTAAATTGGATTTTCTAAAAGTTCAAAACTTTGTCATGTCATTATAAATGCAAAACTTCACCATAATATTTAAACTAAACTCAATTAACATATTGATAAGAAACTATAAAAAATTGTACAGAAAGATTAAACAAAATTAAGATAAAAAACAAAAAATAAGCCACAAATAATTTTTTTTATAAAAAACTATACAGACTATAAACAAAACTAAATAAAAATAAAAAAATAATCCATAAATAATAAACCTTATACTTACCTTATATAAATAAAACATAACTAAAATAATAATAAAACTTACCATCTCTAACTAAAACACAACTAAACTAGTAATGAGATACCTCCACAATTCCGGCTTGTCAGCAAGCCAATTCTAAGTCGAATCACTCTCTCTCCATTGAAAAATAACTATTCTAATCACTTTAACCTATAGAAAACCATAAACATAATGCTAAGAACAAGAGTTTGAGATGCTAACCAACTAAGTTCTACTCAAAATGTGTATGTTGTGCCATAACCCACTGGTATCCATCCATAACCAAAGCATTTCCATTTCTAAAAAAAATCCTAGCTTTAAAATGTGCATTTGTTTTTTCCATAATTTTAGTGGGTCTCATTAACCTATACAAATAATGGCTTGCGCTGACAGAGTGTCCTTGGATGATATATTATCATCCTTCCACTACAAAGGATAATCATTTACTTGGCTCTCCACCTTCCCATTGAGTTGCAGAGTGTCATTGGATGATTTATTATCATCCTAACACTGCAAAGGATAATCATTAACTTGGCTCTCCACCTTCCCTTTGACTTGCAAGGACGCGGAGACCTTTCTAGAGCTACTCCACCACTTTGAATACATCATACTTAACTCATCTAAGTAAATAATAATAATAATAATTTAATTTCAAATTTATAATTCAGTTAAATACTAAATTTAAATATGAAACCATTTCCTTTATAGGACAAAAAGACCTTAGTTATTAAAGTGTACATAATCTTCAAATAAGAAACACATCATTTTAATACCTTACTAAACTATATCTTAAATGGATCAAAATTAAAGAAATTTCAAACTTTTTAACAAATATTTTAACTTACTTTTGCCTTCTTTTTTTTTAATAATTAATAAATCCATAATTGAAAGCATTGATGAATGTCTTTCTTTATGGGTTGCATCTCAAACAAAACGTCGCCACAAGGCTCTTCCCTAATTATGGCTTAGGGAATATGGTTGGAAGAAACCACGCAGTCTCTTCAAAGATAAGGCTACTTCTACAACCAAGATTACTATTCAAAGCGTAGCCATTGCACAAATTATTCCTTGATAGTAACCTGTTTTACATTCTCATCCTCCTCCTCCTCATCCTTCGGTTAAAGATATATAAACAGACACAACTTATAATTAATTAATGGGGTGGCACCCCTCTTTGGGAGGAGTGGGTGGAATTTTTAATCTTTATCCAACACTTTATCCAATAGTTTCCATATAGTTCGCTACAAATATTGATCTTGTTTCAAACAATGATGTTGAATTTTTGTTCTTAATTTATTGCTTCATATTGCTATCTCACAAGGAATCTCTCTATTCATGTCTATGGGTACTTTCAAAATGTTGTGAAAATGAATTGCAAGAATAGGCAATTATACTTTCTCTCCAAATTTTTAGAAAATACAACAAATTCTTCACTTAGATTTCCTTTGATCCTCTTCAAATATTGGTCATGTTTCAAACAATGATGTTGAACTTTTTTTCTTAATTTATTGCTTCATATTGCTATTTCACATGGAATCTCCTCTCTTCTTGTCTATAGGGACTTTCAAAATGTCATTAATTGGGAAAAGGAACTGCAAGAATAGGCAATTATACTTTCTCTCCAATCTTTTAGAAAATGCAACAACAGATTCTTCACTTTACTCAGATTTCCTTTGATCACCTCTACATGCACATGAATGCAGAGACATGCACCCTCAAGAAGGCTAGATTAACAAAAACACATTTGAAATCATAGAAGCTGCAGAAGGCGAACAAAAAAAATATTTTCCTGACCATTGAGTCTAAGTAATTTCTTTGAAATCACATAACTGTTTATTAATATATCTCTTTTGTCCCAAATATTTTGGCTTTTTTTAATGATATTTTGGGATGTAAAAGAAACTCTCTAATTGAGAGACTTGTAATTTTTGTAAAAGATAGACAACTACTATCTTCCTCTCACAAAGAGAATTTTATTTTATATATATACCACGAAAATTACTGGCAATTGATTGTTATGGAGCATATAAAAATATAATTTTTTTTTGAGAAATTTGAAAAAAATACAATATTATCTACTCAAATATATAATTTTAAATAAATAAATTTGAACATATAATTTTAACATAAAAAAACTAATATTTATGGAAAATATAAAATATAGTCTTTATACAGATAAATTAAAAACTACATAAGAGATATTTTATATTTTAAAAACTGAGTTACTTGTGATCCAAGCTAAAGAGTTTTCAATAAAAACTTAAAAGTTACCTTTTAAAAATCAGTAATCTATACTTACAGTTTCTCTCAACTCCATAATTACAAAATAGAGTCTTATGCAAGTATTACATAAGCAAGTCTTATAATAAGCATTCTAAAAGTAACTGATTTCAATCAGACATTTTTCGGAATGTTTCATCAATTGCATTGCATTCAAGGTTTCATTCTCAAATTTCAGGAGGTCCCACTTCTACAATCTAAATATTTTGAAAACAGAACTCAATCTATAGAACCTGAACCCAAATAACCTTTTGCAAAACAATTTTTATATTTATATAACCCTGCAATCCCTAATGAAATTAATTTTAAGTAATTACAAATTAGCTCACCTCAACTCTGTGGGAGATTTCTTCCTTTTGCATGGGAATTGAAACCCAATATGTGATGATCCCAAACCCCCGATGGTAGGAGCAGTTGCCCTGGTACCCAGAAGTACTCCAAAAGTGAGGAAAAGGATCAGGAGATTTTCTGGAAAGCTGTGCATTAAAGCAGTAATTGAGAGAGATGAGCACTGGCCTACAGAAAACAAAAAATGAAGAGATATTATTACTTTCAGAAATGATCAATTAGTCCAAACGCAACATCAAAGAAATTACCACAGAAAGAGGCCACGCGAAACAAGGTCACTCACTTATTGCCACGAAGAAACACCAGAAGGTAGAGGCCGCGCTTAGAAAAACCAAGGAAACAAGGTCACTCACTTATTGCCATGAAGAAACACCAGAAGGTAAGGCGTGACCGAGAAACTGAAATGAGTGAATGAAATGCGCGAAGACTAATTTTGAAATATTTTGACAGGAGCCCAACATTGAATGCATTTAAATTCACGTCTTTTCCACCATCTGCATTGCATAGGTGGCCGGGGGTTATGGGAGTGGCGGGTGGGGGGAGGAGCGGCGCCAGGGGAGGGGTGGTGGAGGAGGCGCTGGAGCCATCGCCGTTCGCTGTCATCGAGAGTTGGAGAGGCGGGGTCCACATTGCGCCGGAGAAAGGTGGGGTCACCGGAGTCGGGGGATCGGGAGTTGTCACATCAACTCTCGATTCGTCGAACGAAAGACTCCTTTGTTTAATAATAAATCTGTCAGTGACGTAGGAATCGAAAAGGTGGGCTTAAAGGTGGCTAGCGTTGTCCTTTAAAAAAGGTCATTGTGATGTACTTGATGATATTGCAAAAGTCTCATCGCCAACTGAAAGAGCCAACAACCTATGAAATATCATTTAAAAATCACAAAAATTAGAAACAAGTCACACAACCCTGAGTTGTTGTACTTTTTAGTGGACATTCTAATTACAAGAAACACTTTTTAAAAGAGTTGTTTTTACTCATCAAATTTTTATTTTTAATGAATTCTTGTAGGATTTTAGGGAAAGTAGATAGGAAAAATTTATGAGAATTTTTTTCTAAAAGTTGCATTAAAAAACAACTCATTTTTTAAAAGCAATATTATGAAAATTTATAGAGATTTTTTTGCCAATTTATTATGGCAAAAGGACAAACAGGGAAAATAAAAGGAACAGGCAAAGGAAAGAAAAAGAAAACAATACATAATGAAGGACCAAGAGAGACTGGAAGGAATACTACTAAAAAAGTTTTGGAAAACATATTTATGAATCAGGAAACCCAGTACATATCTGCAATACCATTCAGGGTTGGGAGAGAGAGTAATTATGAGGATGAGGACATCAAACAACATGAGGCAACCATGAATTTCCTCTGTGACCTGGGGAATACAAGAGGACATGTATCTCTGTTTCATCAATCTGTCAACACGTATCGGAAACTAAAATGTGTCTTGGAAAAATATATGTCAAGCATGCAAGAAACAGAAGGAAACTCATCAGTAGTTTCAGAATTGCAGCAAATCAAACAAGAAATCCATGTCTTAGTTTCATGCAGTGGCAAGAATCGGGAGGATTGAACGTCAACTACCAGGAATGCAACAAGTAGAGATGTGGAGTTCCAATGCAAAATACCTAGCTCCAATTGACTCTTCTGATATATAATATTAGCTTTTAATAGTTTCAAATGTTTTTTGTAGCAAATTTTAATAGTTTTTGTTTAAACTGCAACTTTTATGGACATAGTAAAGTAGTCAAAGTAGCAAGTAAAAGGAAAAAACAATTTCAGTACTGGTTGGCTTTTAACTTTCTCAGTTGGCCAACAAATCTAGTTTCCTTTGGATAGGTTGAGGTTACCACATGCATCAGTGTTTGTATAGCGACTTGCTTTTTGATAAATAGAAAATAAAAAATCTCTTTGTGATATATATATATATATATATATATATATATATATATATATATAGGAAATTGTTTGAATCATAGTTATGAATTTTGTTTAATATAAGTGGATAAGAAGTTTATGGAGGTGTTGAATTTATTTATATATTCCAAAAAAAATATTTCAAACAATAAAAATTCATAATATAATCAAGGTTACTACAAAACACAATATAAACTTATATTTAATTTTGGATCTACTACATCCACATTTGATTATTCTAGAGAGTTGATAAATTTGGACTTAAAATGAATCTATGCTGCTTCTTAATAAGATAATTTGTATTTATATAAATTTCAAAGCTCCTATCTATTTAAATATTTTTATTTTAAATTTTATTAAAACCTTGATAATATATATAGTTTCCCTCAAAACAAGTGTGGATCGGGTCTAGTAATTCATGTTAACTGTTGTTTCTTAAGAGACAATTCCTTAGCTGTGGAAAGCAATCAATGCTTAAGATATTTTTTAAAATGTGTCACAAAAGTAATTATATCAAGTGGTCTTCGTTCAATCCCTTTGGAAACTAATTCTTTAAAACCCTTCATTGAATCCCTTTAGAAACTAATTCTTTAAAACCCTTAACAATCTGGTATAATGAAAGATTCTATAATGCCATTAACTGTTGATATCTGAATGGAAAATAACTGTAGAAGAAACTCAAATTGATAATTTGTAACACAAAATCTATCACTTTAAGTTTCAGAATGAATTTATGGAGAGAGAGGAAACTCAAAATAATATGTTGTAAAC
This sequence comes from Pinus albicaulis, assembly GCA_034641835.2. NCBI lineage: Eukaryota > Viridiplantae > Streptophyta > Pinopsida > Pinales > Pinaceae > Pinus > Pinus albicaulis. Next base: position 1,453,700,775 of record CM076570.1, on the reverse strand, counting down.
ACATAATCTATTATTTTCAAGTTCTAGAGAGAATGTGTGAAGGGAGAGGAGTTGGTGTGGAGGAGCACAAATTAAGGTTATTTAACTCTTACTCATAGATGTAATTAAGAGGTCGACAACTACTTTACTTCACTTCATTCCAGCAAGAAGGAACACAAAATGACATAGAAAAAATTAATCACCATCAACAATTTCAAGAAACCTGATGCTTCTTTCATTAATTTCTCACAAAAGTAAGTACCAAAGCTTTAGTCTTCCAGAGGTCCAAAACTCGGAGCCCTTCTTCTTTCTTTCTATCTTGCTTAAATACATCAAAAATAGTGCGTAACTACCAAAACTTCTTGAAATTCATTTGACTACCTAAACTGTTAAAACTACTTAGTACATTGCAATTGAGGACATCACTATAGCTTCGACCTTAACAGACAAAGAAAATGAATTAAAATTTGAAAGGTTATTCTTTTTGTTGAATCTGATTTGTTGCTGATGCGTCTCCCTAAAGTATTGATGTGTCTCCTTGACAGATCAGACATCCTTGCCATGCCTTTCTTCCAGAGTTCATCATTTATCTTTTCTGCTTGTTTTCATGTCTTTTCTGTTTCTGGTGCAGTATTCGAATAGTTCTGCAATAACGTATCCTTGCCCAACTTGACCCAGCTGTTGTGTTTCGAAAAATGCCACTATGTGCTTTCTTTTCCTGACTCTGCCTATGCCTCTACATTTCAACCAAGGTTATCATGTCCCCTTCTACCCGACTCTTCCTCTTTTGCTCGTGTCTGTTGTATTTTGTATTTTTCGTTCCTTTTCTTTGTGTCGGGTCAAATACCCGAGTCTACTCCCTGTGTTCACGTTTCTTCATAAAACCAACGCAACTGCACATAATCTTGGACTTTAAATAAGTTCAACTCAACCTCTGAATGGCATCATGTTCGCCTTTCCATTGCATTTCGACCTTCGGCGTTCACAACATATTCCTTAGCACCTTTCCTCTTGAATTTGCAACGTGCGACGGCATCACCTTGTAATATCGCAACTTTAGGCCTCATTTCAGATCGGCCTTTATAACCTTTACCTCATAAGCACTTCGCAAATTTTCCAATTTTCAATTCCTCCGATCTTCGCAATATCTTATTGCATGCGATGCGCGATATTCATCGCATCGCCAGATCTTAAACTTTTCGCTCTTCGCATCGCATCTTCGCAAGTTTAACCATATCTCAAATTTGTATCCTTTACCGAATGAAATATGCGACGAAACCTATGGACGACACATGGCTTCTCTTCACAACCTCCAATCTATCTGACTTGCATTTATGTGATATGATCTCCGTCGTCCATCTCTCCGCTTCAATTCTGTGCTTTGATCCTGACCATTGATTTTCCCCCTTTACTCTTCTTCAAAAACTCTTAAGTTTTTAAGGAAAATACATCAGTTCTCTCCCTTCGGGAAATATATACAATTTCTTCAGTAATGAACACAGTTTCATTCAACAGGCTCACATATGTTCCTTTAACGAATAAATGATCTTGATTACTAATTTGTTTTTCTCCACGGTGTAAGCCTCCTAAGCTTATTCGATATTCTATAGCGCTAGTCTGTCCTTAGCTTATTCAGTATTCTATAGCGCTAGTCTGTCCTGAGCTTTCAAATAAGCTCAACTCGACCCTGACCTGTGTGCAATGTTCTGAACGCATCAATCGGCCCGACTCTTGAACTTTTTTGCATGTGAATAAGCCCGACTTGACCTGCCTTCACATCTCCACACATAATGTTAATACACCTGTTGGGGTTCCCATGTTTTGGCTAGATTGGCAAGACCAAAATATGAGACAACATCATAACCACTTTGGGGCCCTAAGATCTAGCCCTCCTAGACCTGGAGAGGGATCTCTCCAATAAAACAAAGAATGGTATATCTTTGAAGCTCAAAATGAGATGTTAGGCTAGGTATGAAGCACAAAGGGGGTTTTAAAAATGATTTGGTTGGTTGGTTGTTGGGTTGGTCATGAGATCAAAGACTGAGAAGATAATGGAAGGAAAGGAGCAAAGCAGTAGGATGTTTCAGCAAAGAGGATAGGTAAAGAAAGTGCCATCCATTGGGCTATGGAGTCATGAAAGGTAATTACATGCAACAACTAGCTCAGGCTTTCAGAGGGCAAGTCATCTACACTAAAGGATATTTTTAGATAGATGGTGGGATGGAACATTAAGGATTGAAGTGAAAGAAGGAAAGCAACCCAATTTCTGTCTATAGATCAGGTCAGAGGTCATTTAACTCCAGACCTGCTTGGAAATACTCATAGGAAACTCTCAAAGGAGGGACAAAGGGGTAGCTTATAGATCGAACCAGAGGTCATTTAACTCTAGGTCAACTTTAGCATGCTCCAAGGGAAAACAGAGATAAGTTTAACAGAGCCAGGGTTTGTAGATCAGAGAAGGGCTTTGAAACTTCAATGCTTTGACACTAGCAATAGATCTTAGAAATGCCAGCTAGTCGCACAAGGATCCTAGTGGACAGGGCTAACTCTAATCCCCAGTGTTCCCAAATCTTCTAGCTTAAACCCAACAAGAACAACTAAAGATAGATTTCATTAATTCATACATCAGCTAGCAGCATAAGGAATTACTACACTAGTTAAATTAGTGTGAAATCAACCCTTAGATAACACATACATCAGAAAAAATTGAAGGCAATGAGAGCAGAGACATAGGGTACCTAATAAGGGTAAATCCTATGCCATATTTCTGATGTGAGCCCAAAAGAACAATGAACAACATGAAAATGTAATTAAACGATAAGATAAGAGAAACATCACCCATAGTAATAGACCAGGATCCAAAGAAATGTGCTTTATTAATTGATGCAAAACCAGTCACATACACTGTGCTCAATGGCTGAATTACAATCTAAACTTCTCCTCCCATCCTACTACATTACAAACTACTCTGCTACTCTCTCCCAAACTGTTCTAACAGTCAAAACTGAATCCCTCTAACTACAACAACAACAACCTAACAACAACCTTTTATAATACGTTCTTTAGGATTCTTATAGGAGAAAAGAATAACAGGAGTAGATGTAAACTTAATTGTAGCAATAAACTCTGAAGCAGTAGGATGGCCGAGGCTCCATCCCCTTTTAAATTCTGGGCATTTATCTCTGGTACTCTTTGGATGATGGAGTGGTCTTCGTCAGGTCTCCATTTACTCCAGGTATGTCTCTGGTGTACTGAACAAAATGCAGAATGATGATGCTAGGGTCTGCCATACTGTATAACTAATGCACTGGTAGCATAGGACTATTGTCAAGGCGGAAATCTTCTCAGGAACACGACATAGAATAAAAGAAATATGGATACTGTGTCCTTTTATGGAAGAATGTACTGTTGATATGAAAACCCTGATACTATTATATTTCTGTGCATCGGACCTTCTGATTGATCCTTGGGATCTTCGATTCTGGTACCTTTGCCTTCTAATAATTGGATTAAGGCTCAAAATCTGCACTTACAGGCCTTAAACACTTTGTTTTCCCACTGATACTCTTTGCCACTTTCTCGTTTGCCTCTGACTGCGAAATCTGTGCTTTAATGGCTCTGGGGAAGATTTTGCAAAGTTTAAACCTTGTTCCTTTAATGCTAGTCCTATCATGGTTCCTTCCCAGGCCCTTTCTCCATAATTCCAGCTCCTGCGAACGGTCCTTTCCTGTGTTCTCTGTCACTGTGACAGGGACTGTGAATTATGATGGTTTATTGCCGCCCGAAACCTTGTAAAACACACAAAACTTGTCAAGAATTCATGCGCGGGGTGGGTAAATGCAGCGAGACGATGAGGATGGTCATGTAGGCTGGTGAAATGGCGGAATAGTGCAGGATGATGGTGGAAAATGGTCGCGAACAGCGGAAAATGTTCATGGTGAAAGGTGGCGGAGCGCAGAAAATTAAACGTGAAAACTTAACATTTTGACCTTTGAATGAAATATATAGGGGGACGGAGGAAAATGTGACAAAACACGTGGAATGGTGACGTGGCGGGACCCAGTCGATGGCAGGCGCATGCAGTTAAATCTGGACCATCCGATCTCAGGAGGAGATCGACGGCTGAGGACATGGCGGAGGGCGAATGAATCTGGACCATCCGATCTCAGGAGGAGATCGACGGCTGAGGACACGGCGGAGGGCGAATGAATCTGGACCATCCGATCTCAGGAGGAGATCGACGGCTGAGGACACGTGGCGGAGGGCGATGGATGGCAGGCCAGGGGTACAGATACCTTGGGTTAATTTCCGCGCATCTTCGGGGTGCGATGACCGTTGGATGGAGGGCTTCAGATCAGACGGTTGATATGCATATCGGGCCGGGTCAAAATCCAAATGTTAACGCGCTATGGGGGGTGGTTTTTAAACAGCGACGGAGCAACGTGTCGGGTGGTGAGTGGAATCGCTCCGAAAATGAAATTACCGCCTGTCCTCCAAACGCGATGCGATGGAAACCGGTGGTTTTTAGATATGCGCGATTGCGGGGACCACCAGGCGAGATGTATTACGGACCGTCGGATCTGTGGCTAAATGAACGGTGGAGATGCGATCTGAGTGGTGAACGGGGTGAATGGTGGATGTTGTGGGGAACGCGACGACCGTCCGATCTATACAGATCGATAGTTCAAAATGCGTCCGATACAGATTCTGCGATAAGTGATTTTCGGGTTGGCGGGTGGTTCTAGTGCCCAGATCACATGGGGGAGACAGTTTTAGGGGCTAGCCGAAGGGGGCTAAGACCTCATAAGGTGGAAAATGGATTTTGGGCCATTTTAATGAAATTTGAGGGCAGAAAAAGGGTTACGGTAGATGGAAAAAGGGGATTTAAACCAAACAAAGTGTATTTGGAAGGTTTAAAGGGGATTTAGGATGATTTATGAGGACTAGGGGGGGGGGGATTTGGGGGTAAAAAGGGGAATTTGGACAAAGGGAATACAAAGGTTAAAATGGGGCATTTTGCAGGGATACAAGGGGCAAATGTAGGCCTTTGGGAGCACAATTTTTTGCAATCAGAGAAGCTTTAAATTGGGAATCAGCAGAGGGGATTTATCAAAGGACAAAGGCATAAGGAGACTTCAAGGATGATGTGTTTTCAGAGGAAATGCATTCCTTGAAGGCTCAAAAACATTTTAGCCCCCTGTTTGCTTGTCAAAAATTTCATAGGGGGCTAACAACACCAACATAAAAATCAAAATTCTTTTTCGACATACAAAAATTTTACCTTTTCTAACATATATGCTTTTTTGGTGTTTTGAGAAATATTTCAAAAGTAAATGCAAATGAGCCACAACATCTGGCTCCACCCGAGGATAGTGATTTTTCCCATGAAAGCTCGAAGAACCGTAGATTAGTGCCTTATCCATTGGGCATGGAGTCAAATATTGCTTTATGACATATGAACAATGAGCAATTCGATATTTACAATAGTGAAATGCTGAATTTTAGTGTTGGAAATAATGCTTCAGATACTACCCATTCATAGGCGAATGCAGAGATTCTCCATCTAAATTTTCTAGGATGAAAGTATTGTTTGATCTAGCATCAGAGATTCTGTACGCGCTACACTAGAGAGGGTCAAACTTGCCATGCTTTCCTTTATCTGCCCTTCTGGTGTCCCATCTTAATACTAAACCTCTTGCTTGGAAGAGGATTTCTTTTACTTTTCTGTCAAATATGGACTTCATATTTTCCTGATAAGAAATCAAGTTATCTCTAACTTTGTTCCTGTCTTCACTTGATTCAATCACCTTGTTCAATATTCTCACTAGAGCATTAGGTTCTTCCTTGGCTTCTTGAAGGGAAGCAATCACTAGTTTTACCAACTGAGTAGGAAATAGTACCTGAGTTCCATAAACCAATTCATAAGGTGACTTTCCAGTAGACCTCCTGGTGGTTACTTGTATTTCCAAAGAGAAAACTTCAATTTTGAATCCCAGTCTTTCGGATTTTCAGTGATTGTCTTCTTCATAATCCTGACCAATTTTTTGTTTAAAGGCTTTGCTAATCCATTCCCTTGTGGATGGTAGGATGTGGAATGTGACAAAATTACATTATATGTTTGACAGAAATTAATAAATCGAGCAGAATTAAATACTTGAGAATTATCAGTTACAATCTTGACTGGACGACCAAACCTACTGAAGATGTTCTCCTCCAGAAACTTCATCACCACTTGGTCATTTGCTTTCTTGGTGGGGATTTCTTCAACCCATTTTGTGAAGTAATAAGTAGTAGTTAGAATCCATTTGAACTTGCCACTTGATGGTGGATTTATATATCCAATAAAGTCCATTCCCCCCTGCCTGAAAGGCTCTTCTATGAATATTGGAATGAAAGGAAACAGAGCAAGTCTCTTCTTTTTTGCAAACAATTGACACTTCTCACAACTTCTGACCAGTCTGTATACATCAACAAACAATGCAGGCCAGTAAAAACCTGACTTGAGGATTTTATGTGCTGTGACCTTCCAACTATAATGTCCTTCACATAGAATTTCATGATATTCCTTGATAACCTCAATGGATTCACTTTCAGTTAAACACAACAGCAAAATACTAGCAGGATCTTTCCAGTACAACTTTGCTTCTACTATGACATATGGTTGATATTTAAGCTTGAGAGCTCTATATTTGGTTCTATTTAGTGAAGATGGATAAGAAAAGAAACACAGGTAATGAAAAACATCTTTATACCAATCTGAACACAAAAATTTGTATTGAATACCTGTTTTGGGCTTATTTTGACCTTCTTCATTGTCAGCTCCATCCACTGGTGCTAAGAGATTAATTTCCAATGCTTGAAAATTTGTTTCTGTTAGAAACTTTGCTAAACCCTTTCCTTTGATTAACTTGGTGGGTTTAATGTCCAAATCATACTCTTGGATTTTAGCTATCCATTTTCCTCTTTTTCCTTCAACATCGCTTTTAACCAGCACATCCTTGACAACAAAATTAGGTACATAAGCAGTTATTTGGGATTGAAACACATAAGTCCTAAAGGCTTTGAATTATTTAATCAATGCATACACTTGTTTCTCCGAAATGTTATATTTGAGCTCAACATCTCTGAGAACTTTGCTGAATAATTCCACTAGCTATTCCTTACTATTGTTTTTTTTCTGCAATAACGCAACAACAATAATGGTGGGGGAAGCAAATGAAAATATTTGAAATACCTTTTGATAATCAGAGTTTATTAAAACAGGAGATTCCTGGAGTGCTTCTTTTATTCTGGCAAATGCTTCTCTTACTTCTTAATCCCACCTCACTTCTGCATTCTTCTTCAACATGTCTGTTATATTTCTCACAATCTCAGCATAATTTGGTACAAATCTTCTCAGAAAGTTTATTTTTCCCAAAAATCTTTGAATATCTTTCTTGCTTCTGGTAAAGGAATGGTCTGAATTGCCTCCACCCTTGCTGGACCAATCTTTACTCCTTGTTTCGAAACTATGTGACGCAATAATTTACCTTCCTCCAAGCCGAACAAAGATTTTTTGGGATTTAGTGACAGACCATACTTCTACAATTTTCGAAAGTCCTTTGCAAATGTTCCAGGTGTTCTTCATCTCATACTGAAAAAATAATTACCTCATCCAAATATATAACCGCATACTTGTCTCCCACAAACACTATGTCCATAGCCCTCTGAAATGTTGCACCTGCATTCGTAAGATCAAATGGAACCTATGCATACATGAAGGTGCCCTAGGGGGTTGTAAAATTTTTCTTCTTCTAATCTCCCTGATCCACTGCCACTTGGTTATATTTAAAGAATCCATCAACCATAGCCATCCTGTAAGCTCTTGCCACCTTATGTAAGACATTATCCATTTTAGGTAAAGGACAAGTATCCTTTAGAGATGATCTGTTCAAATTCCTGAAATCCACACACAATCTTATATCTCCATTTCTCTTCCTCACAAGAACCAGATTAAAAACCCAATCAGAATATCTGAGAGGGACTATGATTTTTGCTTGCAACAATTTCTTCACTTCCTTCTCAATACGAGCTAATAGTGATGGATTAATCTATCTGAGCTTTTTTCTATGTGGTTTGATTCCTTCTTTCAATGGGATCTTATGTTGTATTATGATTTTATCATATGTTTTCAAGTCTTCATATGACCAAGCAAACACATCCATATACTTCTTAAAAAGTTGAATGTATCTTTCTTTGTAATTTTTGGGAACACCCTTGAATAATTTCACCATGTTTGGCTCCTGCTGAGTTCCCAAATTGCAATATTCCATCTCTTCCTCTTGATGTATTTCCTTCGAATTAACAACAACATCGTTAGAGTCAAATAGTCTTTCAAGGGGAACCAGTGCTTTAGGGAGGATATTTTCTTTCAATTGGATAATATTATGCTCACCTATTTACTGCTTGAGGTTTATTACCTCCCCTTTCTGCTCTATCTGTTCTTCTTCTTGATCTATCTAAGCATATTCAAAGTTTCCAAACATTATCAAGAAATGATTTATCTTCACATTGTCAGGAATAGAGGGTCTGTGTCTAATTTCAATCTCATACCTTAACCTTGGATTCATTGGAGGCTTAAAGGTAATAGCTACAACTCCTAACGAATCTGCCAACCTATTCTCCTCCCTCCAGATGAACTGAAGATTGAAGGCTTCAAAATAGTTCTCTATCAGATCCCAAACTTCATTTTTGTATGATCTTAATCTCAGATGCTTGGTTTGACAATGATTTTTGATCTGTCTTATTATCAGTTCAGAGTCACTGAAAATTGAAATACACTGAAATCCCATCTGTTTAGCGATTTGAAGGCTTAATATTAAGGTGTCATACTCAGCCACGTTGTTTGTTGAATCAAACTCTAACTTAAAATAAAAAGGCATGAGGTTACCTTCTGGCGATATCATCAAGAATCCAGCTCATGTGCCTTCCTTGGAGTAGGCACCATCAAAGTAGCATTTCCAAATCCTTTTTTAGTGCAACTCATTATTTTCAACTGCTGAAGAGAGCTGCTTCCCTATGTCTTCAGCAAATTCTGCACCTTCGTGCAGCATGAAACATGAAAGATCGTATATTTCTCGACTATAAATAGGGGAATTTATTGCATCTTTCTTGGTAGTAATCTTCACGAACCTTGTTTCCATGTACAATCTCCTTTCTTCCCCATTGAAACAGGAACGATATCATAAGTGAAATATAATTTAAGAACACCTCCCAGCTTTTCTCTCCAAGAACTTGACAGGAGCATTCCAAACCTGGTAGGAATGGCAACAACCACTACATCCATGACTATACTCTTTGCTAGAAATTGTGCCTAAGAAACTGCTACATCTTTAATTAACCCAATGCATTTCACCCTTTTGGAATCAAATGAATACATATCCCTGTAAGGTTTGGTAATCTGAAAGTTTAATTCCTTCATAACAGACAATGGCATGAGATTATGGGATGTTCCTAAGTCCAAAATACAATTATGGAGAGTAAAATCATGAAGCAATCAAGAAATATAGAATGGTGGAACAGAGGGGTCTACTTCTTCTACATGAGGACCAAAAGTGCCCACTGGCTTCTCTTCTTGTAAGTTCACAGTGTCACTTATATCTTCAATCTATCTGAGATTAATAAATTCTGAAATTTCTTTCTTGTAGGCTGGTATTTTAGCTAATTCTAGAAGAGGTACCTAAATTTTTACCTTCTCCAACTCTTTTGTCAAACTGAAAGGATGAGTTTGTTTAACATTCTTTTCACATTCGTTTCAGGTTCTTCTTCACTCTTTCTAGAATTTGCCGCTTGTTCAGGTACATGAACAACTCTCTCCAAAATATTAGTATCAAATTATTTGCTCTAGGAAGGTTCACCCTATTGCACATCTCTTCTATTAACTGAATTTACAGGTTGCTTCCCATTACTGCTTTGTTTTACAAGGTCCCTTTGTTGTGGAGTCACCATTGGAGGAGGGATAGAATCTTGTTGTTCACCTTCATTATCCTGCACTCTACTTCTCTTTCTAGACCTCAAATCATACTTTTTATACAACTGAGCTTGCATGAAATCTATGAATTTCCTACAATATTCATCCATTTCATCTTGGTCAAAAGATACTCCAGCTTCAGCATATTCTCCCTCACAATCTTCCTCTTCACCATCTTCTATTGTGTACATAGTAGATATTTTATCTTCAGCTTCCATTTGGTCATCTTTTGCTAACTCTTCGGGTGCTAATTCTATATACAATGGTGCTTGAACTTGGTCTTGATCTTTTCTTTCACTCTACAAAATTTGCAGGTGATGCCTTCTGAATTGAGGGTTAAATCCCCCTCAATTTTGTTGTACTTGTATTTGGGAGTTTTTACTTTCCAATTCCATCTTAACTAGGTTATTTGACAAAAATTTTATCACCTTTGTCATATCTTCAATTCTTTGATCTTGTGATGATTCTTCTTTGGATTCCCCCTTCTCTTGGACTGCTTATTTCCCTTTCGCCTTTCCAGTTGCAGTCATATTAGCTTCAATCTCTAAAGCATCTATCTTTATTTTCTCTAGAGTAGGGGATCTCCTTTCTCTAAGCGTGAAAATAAAATCAGCTTCAAAAGCCCTAGCAAAAACCACCTTTGCTCCAAAAGGAGTGGGCTTCATTTCTACAGGAAAACTGTTATACAACTTATTGAATCTTTTGACAAAATATGATATATTCTCATGTGGTTTTCTTTTGATTGTAGTGAATTCTGTTAGTGAATATCCATGATCCCTTTTTTCACCCCATATATGAGTGAATCAATTTTCTAGTTCTTCCCATGTACTAATAGAATTATTTGGCAATCCATTAAACCACTTTATAGCCTCTCCATCCAGAGACTGAAAAAAAAACCTCATTAAAACATCAAGATGTTCTACAACTCCTTATAAAATACTACACGCGGATAATTTGAAACCTTAGTCGACAAAGTGGTTGGAGCAAGGACTACCTGGGGCCTACTTGGGTGGTTACAGTATGTGAGGCTACCGTGGTAATATTTTGGGAGCAAGCTTACCTTTTCCATCTCCTATCTAACGTTACATTAAAAACCATATATAGATGGAATAGACCATAACACTTAGGCTCAAAACTAGGGTTTCCCTTCTAAGAAAATTGAACACATTTACATTTTATTTCCTATACCCCCTATTGAAATATTATATATATATATATATATATATTCTACAAAATAAATCCTATATATGGATGGATTCAAAGATTTTATCGATTACCTACATGTAATTTGATATCTATGTTTTCCAATCATATACCTTTGTTCCCTGGAATTCTACCTATAGTATTTAATTCTCTATCTCTGTTATCTTATACCTTTTCTTTCCAATATTATTATTAGACTCATGCATGCTTGTATGGCATCCCTCATTGGTTTTTCTTCACGAGTTACTTACAGTACCACACTCTATATTGCATTGGTACTATGGAGGACAAAATTGTTTACTTTACAATTCCGACTGTCCTCCAGATGTACACTTAGACATAGGTCTGTTGTGTATCTATTCGTGGCTATGATCTTATTTTGCATGGATCCGCTGTGTATTTCTTCGTGGCCATGATCCTACAGTTTATGTATTACATGGACACAAAAAAAATCTCTAGGGTTGACTTCACTCCAGGGTGCCTAGTCGATGCATCTCCACTAAAGATATGGATATATTACTTAAGTGTGTCCTTTATATGTGGATCTCTGTGTGATGGTTCGTGTCCCTGGGGTGGTCCGGGTTATGTCCTAATGAAGACGACCTCAACATATGGGGCGAGATGATGTGGATCTATCAAGATGAAAATAGTAACATGTGTCTCGTTGAGTCTAGCCTCTGTGTGTCAGTCGGTCAAGACTCAATCCGGCCCGGAAGGCCTAGGAACGCATGGTAGGAGAAATCCAGAAAATATAAACGCAGCCTAGAGTTGCTAAAAAATAGAGTTATCAAGGAGTGCTTCACTTGCAAATAACACTCCCCGTCTTATGATTTTTGAGGTGAATAAAAAATCAAAAAGGTCTTCGGTAGCTGGAAATTGAGTACATCTATCTTAGATCTCACAATCAATGGAAAAACATATTATTGGATGGTATTATTGGCTGGGTGTTAAGGGGTCCTTCTTCCTCTGTCTTAAGGCATTGCATTCATTGGCTGTGGAAGGTTAAGTGGAGCATATATGTTTAAAAAGAAGGCTGGTGTTGCCATGTTTGCACCTTTATTGATTGTTCCTTGGTTAGATGCAGATGACGAACCTACTGTGAAAATGAACGAAGGTGGAGGTAAAACTGATATGGGGGTGGGTTTATGGACAATAGCAGAGGGACCAACAACTAGATTTTGATGATCTTGAGTAAAAATAAAAGAAATAGACTCAAACAGGTGTTCTTCCAACTTAGGTTATTGAAAATAAAGTGGTGTGAAAGGTGAATCTTGTTCCAAGAAAGGAAGTATTTCAGAGATATCTTCAAACAAAGGATTACTAGAACTACTACCAGGAGCTGACAGTGTAGGAATAAGTGTTGAGGGGATTTTGGATTTCCAAACCATTTTAGAAACCAATTTTTCAGGGTCTGAAAAACCAGGGACCTTCTGTTGTGAGGTATCCGACCTCGTGTGAGGCCTTTTGTGAGCCAGAATTCTGAGAATAACAAACACAACCAAATATTTCCTCCTTAATGAACAAACAGAGGAAATAATGTGAAAAACCCAGGGAAAATGACTTTCATCTCTTTGTCCTAGACAACAGTGCCAGAAAATGTTGTTTCTTAAGAGACAATTCCTTGGCTGTGGAAAGGAATCTGTGCTTAACACATTTTTAAAAAAGTTTCACAAAAGTAATTATATCAGGCGGTCTTCGTTCAAACCCTTTGGAAACTAATTCTTTAAAACCCTTAACAATCTGGTATAATGAAAGACTATACAATGCCATTAACTACTAATATCTGAATGGAAAAGAAGAACCTTAGAAGAAACTCAAAATGATATGCTGTAACATAGAATCTATCACTTTAAATTTCAGAATGAATTTATGGAGAGAGAGGAAACTCAAAATAATATGTTGTAAACACATAACTATTAGTTTTAAGTTCCTGAGAGAATGTGTGAAGGGAGAGGAGTTGGAGTGGAGGAGTGCAAATTAAGGTTATTTAACTCTTACTCATAGATGTAATTAAGAGACCGACAGTTACTTTACTTCACTTCATTCCAGGAAGAAGGAACACAAAATGACACAAGAAAAATGAATCACCGTCAACAATTGTAGGAAACTTGATGCTTCTTTCATTAATTTCTCAGAAAAGTAAGTATCAAATCTTTAGTGTTCCAGAGGTCCAAAACTCAGAGCCCTTCTTCTTTCTATCTATCTTGCTTAAATACATCAAAAACAGTTCATAACTACCAGAACTTCTTGAAACTCCTTCGACTACCTAAACTGTTAAAACTACTTATTACATTGCAATTGAGGACATCACTATAGCTTCAACCTTAATAGAAAAAGAAAACGAATTAAAATTTGAAAGGTTATTCTTTTTGTTGAATCTAATTTGTTGTTGATGCGTCTCCCTGACAGATCGGACATCCTTGCCCTACCTTTCTTCTAGATTTCAATGTTTGTCTTTTCTTATTGTTGTCATGTATTTTCTACTTCTGGTGCGGTATTTGAATAGTTCTTTAATAACATATCCTTACCCAACTTGACCCAACTATTGTGTTTCCAACAATGCCACTATGTGTTCTGTTTGCCCGACTCTTCTTATACCTCTACATTTTAACCAAGGTTATCATGTCCCTTTCTGCTCGACTCTGCCTCTTCTGCTCGTGTTTATTGAATTCCATCTTTTCCTTCCCTTTGCTCTGCGTTGGGTGACATACCTGAGTCTACTGCCTACGTTCAAGTTTCTTCATAAAACCAATGCAACTGCACATAATCTTGGACTTTAAATAAGTTCAACTCAACCTTTGAATGGTATCGCATTCGCCTTTCCATCGCAGTTCGGCCTTCGGCGTTCACAACATATTTCTTAGCGCCTTTCCTCCTGAACTTGCGATGTGTGACCACATCGCCTCGTAATATCGCAACTTCAAGCCTCATCACAAATCGGATTTTATAACCTTTACCTCATCAAGACTTCACAACTTTTCCAATTTTCAATTCCTCCTATCACCACAATATCTTATCGCATGCGATGTGGGATATTCATTGCATCACCAAATCTTAAACTTATCACTCTTCGCATCGCAACTTTGCAAGTTTAACCATATCTCAAACTTGTATCCTTTACCAAATGTGATATGCGACATAACCTCTGGATGACACGTGGCTTCTCTTCACAACCTCCAATCCATCTGACTTGCATTTCTGTGAGATGATCTTTGTTGTCCATATCTTCACTTCAATGCTGCGCTTTGATCCTGACCATCGAATTTTCCCCTTTACGCTTCTTCCAAAACTCTTAAGTTTTTAAGGAAAATATGCCAGTTCTGTGCCTTCGGGAAATCTATACGATTTCTTCAGTAATGAACACTGTTTCATTGAACATGCTCTCATATGTTCCTTTAACGAATAAACTACCTTGATTACTAATTTTTTTTCTCCACAGTGTAACCCTCCTAAGCTTATTCAAATTTTTGTAGTGGTAGTCTCTCCTGAGCTTGTGAATAAGCCTGACTCGACCCTAACCTATGTGCAATGTTCTGAATGCATCAATCAGCCGAATCTTGAATTTTTCTGCACACGAATAAGCCCGACTCGACCCACCTTCACATCTCCACACATAATGTTAATACACCAACATAAAAATAAAAATTCCTTTTCGACATATAATTTTTTTACCTTTTCTAACATATATTTTTTTTTGGTGTTTTGAGAAATATTCTAAAAGTAAATGCTAATGAGCCACAACATTAACAACCATAAAATCCTGAAAACATCGATGTGCCTAGGCTCACGCTCAAACAACTATGTAGAACTTCAATCCTTAAAACTTCTAATTTGTTGGCTTATCCAAATGGGATGAGCTCAATTCAAATTTTAGGTGGCTCTCGAAATGTTATTAACTAGTTTAATGTTGTCCAAAATGTCAAAATTATATTTTGATTCTAGTTTTATAAGAAATTGTACATTTAAAAAGGAGCTTTGACCTCATAATTGTATGCAACATTTATAGGAGCGAAATTCAGATGCATACCTCCTTTCTAAGGGGGGTCTTCAACGGGCTATGGGAGAATGGCACATAAGGGAAGTGGAGGAAGGGAGGATCTGTGTGTCGGATCAACAACCTTTCCTCCCCTGATCTAATCAACTGGCAACATCATCATACATGTTGTTAATGATGTATATGTTTAAAAAGTTTTATTTTTGTCACTCTGGCTCATTTTTTGCATATCCCATGAAGGACTTTGGTACTTCTCTTTTGGGTTTTTTTGTTATAAAATAGTGTTAAGTATGTATGCATTTGTTTCCTCATATTTGGGAAGGCCCGGGATCTGGACATGGTTTTATTTTAGCATTTGGATGTGAGTAGCGGTTTTATGTTGCAAGCATTCTGGGGTTGAACATGTTGCATGTTTTTGTTTGGACATAAAATTTCTCTAAATGCTTAACTGTATCTACAAATGTAACTTTTTATTTCCTCAATAGAAAGTTTGATTTTTTCCCTGGGAAGAAAAGATAATATATATAGTTATATGTGTCACATTTTTTAAATTTATTCTTTTAATATAAAATGCATAAATCTAATTTTAATTTTTTTATTATAACTAGCAGTTGCACCACATGTTGCAAAGGAAACATCCTAATCCGGTAGTATAAAGAAGAGTAGCATTGATGAAAGAAAGCATCGATGAAATAAATGCTTATATTATGCAATTTAATTGAATATTTAAATTATAAATATGAATTATTTTATTTAAAAAGAAAAATTAGGTTTGGAGAATTGTTTGGATAAAGAAATTGGTTTTTTATAGCCTTAGATCAGTATAAATAGGATACAAAGTATATTCACTTAATAAAACAACAAACTTACTATGTTTTAGAGGTAAACATGTGAATTTAGTAGAGCTAAACTTGGGATCACAATGATGTCACCTAACCACATAAGTTAGATTTAATTGACAAAATTTTGGAGAGATTAATCTGCCTTGCTCTCACCTGAAAGGCATGAGAGAGGTCAACTTAATCATGTCAACTTGGCAACATTGAAAATTTCATAGGGTGGAAAGTGTTGTGGCTCCTAGAGCTAACCCTCGGGTTGAGATTAAGAGCCAGTGCCTAGGACATCTTAAATTCTCTTGTAGATAAATATTTATCGCTCAAGAGTTTTAAAGATATAAGAGAATTTGAAATTGGTTCAACAATCATACTCATAAACTAAACATGTTACATACATTAAAAATATAGGTGAGGGAAGAAATAAAGAAAGAAGTTTGGTGCAGAGGGATAGTTAATAGAATCTTGTGCGTTTAACTTCAACGGAGTAATGTATAGATAAAGAGAATGAGATTAGAAACCATGGAGTGCAATTTAAGGCTTTCAATCTTACATTTATAGGTACCATCTACCATAACATGACATAGATAAAACTGACATACAAGATTTAGTTCCAACAGCTACAATTACACGATTTCTATAAGTAAATAAAGACACATGAAAATGATACACAAATACAAGAATCAATAATCCACATAGCCATGCTTGGAATCACAAAAATTTCTTCATTAATATTTTAGAATAACATACATGTAATTTTTGCCTCAGAAACTTGCCAAATTTGCAGAAATATAGTGGTCTGTTGAATAGAAAATTGAACCCCTCTAAGAGTTATAAGAAAAAATAATGACAAAAATATCTTCTAGAGCGATAGTTGGCTAAACTTATTAGTTGTGCCAACGTGTAGGAGGCCTAACTTCTCTAATAATTACATAACAACTTAATACCTTCTTGAAAATAAAACATATACAAATTTCCAAAATGGCACAAATATGATATGATTCTCAGATCAAGAGAGATACCAAATATCGGCTTGCTTGTCCTTAGAGGTGGTCCCATGCTCTGCTATCCACTTTTGCCGTGATTTTTGTAAATTAAGGAGTATCGCCAACTCATGAGGAGAATGAGGCTTGATCTGCATCTGACTACTGAATATCATTTCTCGTAACAGTGGCAACATCTGAATACAAATATTGGTGATAGATTTCAGAAGCAACCAAATGGGTAGGGTTTAACCAAAAAGATCCAATTAGCTTCAAGATCAATCTTGCTTAGTTAATTAACCCTCTCTGTGAACTTAGCCCCCAATTCAAGCCAATTTCCATGCAAGTTCTCAATACCTGCCAGTGAATCTCCAAGAATGCTGGAAATGAGATTTGACTCAAGTAAGGGATCATTAATGAACTCCACCAGGGCATTAGACATCTCCTATGTGTCACTGATAATATTTTTAATTGACCGCATTCGTGCTTTCCATCCTTTGAGGATAATTGATTTGTGCATTGCATCAATTTTTGGGAAGTTGGACTTCCTTCCCTCAACATTGTCCTACCACTCCAAGACTCATTTAGGTCCCTCTTAGCTTCATCAAAATACGAAATCATATCCACTAACTCATCATTCAAAGTATTCCCTAGCTTGCATTATTTCCGGATCAATTCAACTTCTCACAGAAGAATTGTTGTCATCTCTATAGTTGTTCATTCAAATCATGGGCCTCCTTCTTGAAGTCCTTTAGCCGAAGGGTTCCCCTTTGCAATTTATTTTTATTTTGTTGGGACTTTTGGAGTTATTTATCCTTGGCATTAATTTCCCCTACATGCTAAACTTAGAGAGCATCAAACTATGTTCGTAGACTTGCTAGTGCAATCTCCCTTTGATCTGGTTGGACTTGCCATTGTTCCTCTAGTTTCTCTTCCTTCTCAATGAGTGTTTTTTCCAAGGAGGTAATCCTTTCATCCTTTTCCCTCAACAATTCTTGAACTTCCATGGCTTTGTCCATGGTGGCCGATGCATACACATTGGTAAACCTAGTTAATTTCCAAAGTCCCTTGGTAGGGGCGGTCGAAGTGCCTTTCCAAAGGAATTCCAAGGGAGCAGCTTGTGTAATTTTCCCAGGAATTAAGGCCTAGGACTTGTCTAACTTCCTCTTCTTCCTTCCTTTTTTCACCATGAAATTATGCACAAGGATTTAAAAATATCCAGTGGGGGAATATTTTCAATGTCAGGGAAAACCTATGAAGTAGGATTTGTTGGGATAATCTCTACTTCAAACCCGATGATTAATGGTGTCTTCTCGGCTGTGGATTGCTCTAACCTGGTGTGTTGCTGAGAAGGTGTACTATGGCATGGGGTTTGTTGTTGGAAAATGGTTTCTCCCTCTAAGGATTCTTTCTCTCCTTCCCCTAGTTTATCATTCTTCAGGGCCCAATCAAACTGGGCCCATTGTTGCTCCATGTTTGGGTCCACCGTGTGCGTTAGTCCTCCAGGGTCAGAAGATCCAGTTGTTGTGGTGCAATCACCACCGGTTGGGAGGAAGTCCCTTGATGAGTAGACGTCATGGGGTCCTTAAGAGATATTTTTCGTTGCAATGGGGATTACAAAAAATCCAATGGTAGAGGGGCCAAAATTGTATTCCTGAAAGCGAGGAACTTCTCTCTCTCTTTGATCAATAACTGCTCATTCATCCTGGCCAAAACTGACCCATAAGAAACTAACTCAACGAACAATTCATCTTGTTCTCTTCGTGTGAGTATTTTTTGACATTATAGTTTAGGGGCACCTTATTTGCTATCCCATTTAGGTCATAGGACCTGTTTGAAATGGTGGCTAAATTCAATGCTTCAATAGCAAGAGATATTTTTTGGAGTGCCCGTAATTCGTCAAAGAGAAAAACCCGATAGGTAGTGGCAATTGAGGCCATATCTTCTTATTTGATTCTTTCAATGCCTTAGTAATTCCATGGTGATGTAGAAGCATTAGGCTAAAAGAAAATTCCTTGTAATTTAACAAAATTAGGGGTTTTTAAGTTTTCAAAGGAGTTGGATTTTTATAAATAGTTTGAGTGAATTTTAATGATTTTTAATTAAATATTGAGAGGAATTGTAAATGTTCTCGAATGTTTGAGAGCATGAGTGAATTAAGCTAGTTGAGAGTGTATAGGAATTAAGAGATTTTGTAAAATCCTAAATTAGAGTTTGTTTCATTAATTGTGGAGGAAAGAGGATCCTTAGGGATTAAATAGTGATTTTAGGATGCTATTGAGAAAAGACAGGAACTGAAAATAGTTTCAGGACCTTTTTGTATAAAATGTAAGCCTCAAAGGCATAAAAAGATAGATTAGAGATTTGAGAAAGATTTGAGTAGAGTAGGATAGAAGCAGGGTTTTGATTGTAAGCCTTCGGGCAATTAGAGGAAAAGGCCACTGATTGAGTATCGGGCCCAAGAAGGAGAAATCCTATGTAGATATTGATTTTAATATAGAAACTCGATTTTTTGAGTTTGTACTCCATTTATGAGTTATAAAATTGTGTGTTTAATGGTGATTATAGAATTGTGTGAATCGATCACAGAATGGATCGATTTCACAACATGATTTTTTTATTGATGAAATTTTATACAGTGTAGGGGCACAATACTGTTTTCGCATACAGTATTTGATGAAAGGGTTGTTACATAACTTATTGTGTATACACCGTGAGGAAAGATTCGAAATTGAAGTCACATTCGGGTTGTTTCTGTAATGGAAATTGATGTTTGAGCAATGAGTATGCGAAGAGGTTCTGTATTAAAGAGTGATCCCTAAATTCGAGAATGCTGGAGAATGTTGAAGGTTTGATGAAACCTTGGTGGGATTTTGAAAGCAGAAGAAGCGTAGGGACATATGAGACGGTAATGAGGATTTATTCTTAGATGATTGACTGAGGAAAGGAGTTGAATCAAACCGAATTCAGCTATGGGGGTTTATGCAAATACCGAGCGGAATGGAATCCATTCTCTATATAGCAGTGGTCTAAGCCTGTGAAAGAAGTCGCAGAGTTTCAATTTAGAAGAAAAAACATTAGAAATGACACAATGATCATGAATCGGGATATGTCGCCGAGTATGCAGAATGCGTGCTGAGAATGGCGCAGGGAGACGAGTGTCGATAAATTGTTTAGAGGAAACAGTAAACAACATGGCAGAATTGTACATTTGAAATAGTAAAAGCGGATTTGGAAAACCCTTAATGGGTTTCGCGTTGTTCCGAAATGGTAAATGGTAAATTCCTTTGGAATGCGATAGTGTTAAGAGCTCAATACGTAGAGTGGAGATGGTTTTTAAAAAACCACGAATTTCACGTGAATTTGGAATGATAACTCATGGGGATTGAATGAATGCAATATTCGTTTGATCACGTGGTGCTGGAGAACCAACGGTGGATGCGAATGAAGCTGCATAAGGATTAATGGAAAGGTATGTCATATATGCTGTGGGCCCGAATCAATTAGTATTTTGATATTTGGATATAAACCAAATCTTGAAATGTCATGTTTTGGGCCAGACTTATTATTGATTAGCACTTGGTTTGTATTGGTGCATGGTCCAAATAGACATTGATGAGTATTAAAGGTATGGTTCGAAGATTGTTTGGTATTTAACCAAAGTTAAAGTCGAACCATTAATCCGATTACATTGAAATGAATTGTGAATGATAAGCTGTGGGTGGATAGTGTTATGATGATGTTTTAGGTTTTTAATCCAAAGTCTGATATATGCATTTGGATTTTCTTAAGGTGAGAGCACATTTGGGTTTTAATCCAAATTTGAGTTTAATGCAAAATCGAATGTTATTTGATTTCAATGGAATGGGTTTATTAATATGGCTTCAAATCAAAATGAAAAGTAGCTTCCGCACATGAGGGTTGTATTGTATGGTTTTTATAACCATGAGTTTTAAAGAAGCTTCCGCTTGAATAATTGATTGTTTGGATTGACATGCATTTTTATATGCATTGGAGAGTGAGAATGTGGGTATTGGCAGTTTGGGGCTGCTATCAAGTGGTATCAGAGTAGGAAAGGCTCTGTTGAGGATTGAAGATTTTTTTTAATTAAATCTGAATGCATGTGTGATGAGAAGATAAAAGGAGATCAGATTCTAAATCTGATATGCAGCAGATACACAAATTGAAGTGAACAGGATTGCAGAAATGAATGAAGGTAGTACATTCAAAGTACAAGTGATTGAAGAGAACAAGATCATGTAGGATATTAAAGGTGAGAAAATTTTAATCTGATTTTAAAATTATGATTGCAGAATTATGGTTGCAGATATAATGAAGACGCAGATTTTGATGATGATGGTAGTGAACCTGATATTATAGCTAAAGGTTGGATAGGGAGGATAACTGAAGTGTTCTCAAGAGAAGGTGAGTTGAGGATATAAGCCTAGAGAGAGCAAAAGAAAGTGCTCAAGAGGTTCCAGAAACCAGTACTTGCCAAAAGACCAAGTCTAGTTAAGAGATTGGTGAGGTAAGTGGCAGCAGGAGAGCTTGCTGTTGCAGAGGCTTAGTGCAACTCATGGTGAGTGAAGAGCTCGTGGAGAATATGATCATGGAGGATCAGAGAAGAGGTTATAATGAATGCCATAGAGATAAGATGAAGGATAGAGAAAGAGAAATTGTAGTGATGAAAGTACAACTGGAGGTACTACAGGAATGGATGCAAGAAGAGGAAAACTAGAGAGGAAGATGGATTTTTCCATTGAAAGGAAAGAGAGTAATTTGGAAACTATTACAAATGAAGTGGAGGCAGAAGGAGATTGCCTTATTGAAGGAAGAACTCAAATTTTTTGAGCCAAAGATAGAATTTGAGGATTCCACATGCAAATATGTTCAAGGAGAAATGCTTGAAGAAGCAAATGAGACTCAAAAGTCTTGTGTTTTTAAAACTAATGAATTGTGTATGTTTGCAGGTATATCATAGGATGATGAAAAAGCTTTAGAGTTTGTTAAGGAGGGCGAATTGAATCTAAAATCTGTTCAGATCAATGCTAGGATAGTAAGATCTCAGGAAGAAAAGGAGACAGAGGGATCTAATGAGAATATTCAGCAGAATATTGAGGCAGAGGATGAAGGACCATCTAATGATTGGTCAACAACAAATGAAGGTATGGGAAGTCATGTAAAGTTTCCAAATTCTACTCCAATTGAAATTGTTGAATTGTATAGAAAGTTAGATCTTCAGAGAGGAGAATTGGAGAAGCAGAGGATCTACACTCAGGATAAATTGCTGGAGAAACAAGGTAGGAAAATTTTCATGAATGACAGTCATGAAACAAATGATGAGAAGGAGAGACTAGCTGACAGTCTGATGGAGGATTTACATCAGCATACTGATGTGCTGAAAAAGGAATTAGAAGGAAACTCAGAACAACATACTGATATGTTGTCAGAGGAGGAAGAGATATTGAAAACTTGTATTTTTAATACTAATAATTCATGTGTTAATTATGCCGACAAAGAAGGACAACAAATGGAAAAAGTCAGAAAATTTAATGAGAAGGAAACTATGTTAGCTGAAAACATAGTAAAGGATCATCATTTTGTTATGGTGATTGAAACAATGGAGATAACACTAGAAGCTGGGAAGAAAGACAATGAAGATTTTTTGAGTCTTGAAAGAGACTTAGAATTGCAGAAGGAAGATTTGGTGACTGGATCATCAATTGAGACCATTGGGTCTTGCAATTTTGAAATTGACAATTTGGTTGTGTTTACAGGTGTTGCATAAGACAGTCCATCTCTTGGAATTGTCTTGAATGAAGATGAATTGTTGCAGAAGAAGGAACTTGTAGATTCCAAAGAAGGTGAGACAGTCATGTCTCATATGAAGGAACTTGCTAGTGTTGATGATAGTGAGGAGTTGTATTGTCTGATTAGTCAAGAGAAGACTATGGGATAGATGTTTAGAACTGACACAATGATGGAAAATCAGAATTCTATTCTGATAAAGGATGAAGATACAATAATTGAGGAAGTTGATTTGATTGCCAAAATCTATCAAGGAAGTAATGGAAAATTACTAAAGATTGTCAAAGAAGAAGAAGAAGGAGATGTTGAAACTAAATTGAAGCATATTTTTGATGTGTTTGAGAGAAAACAAGTTTAAAGGGAATGGCTGAAATGTTTGCTGGAAACATTTGAACCAGAGAAAGGAATTGCAGACACTAGAGTAAAATTGCCTAAAGTTGTGAAAGAAATAGAAGCAGATACTAGTTTGTCAAAATTAATTATGCTTACTAGTATACAAAGAAGAATGAATGAGTATGTTACTGCAACTAAAGAATCAAATGATAATTTATTTTTTGAAAGTAAATTTGCAGATGATAAGAAGAAAAATAATGTTGTAGAGGGAGATATCTTAAGAGATATTCAGGAAGTTTGGGAGGAGTCAAAATTTATGGAAACATTGGTAGCAGCAATATTTATGATGGCTACAACAACAATAATGGCAGCAACATCCACAACAGCTACAACAGCTGAAGTAACAAAAGAAAAAATAGCTACAACAACTGAAATTGAAAGCAACAACAAAAGGCAGAGAAATTTTCAGACAAAAAATAAGTTGGACATAGAGATTGAAAACATCAAGAGATTGATGATGAAGGTGTCTCAGAAGAAGAAGACAGCAGCAAGAAAGCAAAGAAATTTCAGCAAAGGAAAGACAAGAACAGAATATGAGAGCATAGCTAGTGGCAAGATGCAGAATCATATATGGAAGCTTGGAGAAGTACAACAGAAGAATAATGCAGCTTATGGATAGCAGCAAAACAGAGTATGGGATCCAGGAGGCAAAGATTCAAAGCACATGATCAGGAGATCATGATTAATTTTGACCTTGGGAGTCTAATGCAAGGGCATTAGGCTAAAAGAAAATTCCTTGTAATTTAACAAAATTAGGGGTTTTTAAGTTTTCAAAGGAGTTGGATTTTTATAAATAGTTTGAGTGAATTTTAATGATTTTTAATTAAATATTGAGAGGAATGGTAAACGATCTCGAATGTTTGAGAACATGAGTGAATTAAGCTAGTTGAGAGTGTATAGGAATTGAGAGATTTTGTAAAATCCTAAATTAGAGTTTGTTTCATTAATTGTGGAGGAAAGAGGATCCTTAGGGATTAAATAGTGATTTTAGGATACTGCTGAGAAAAGATAGGAACTGAAAACAAAAATAGTTTCAGGACCTTTTTGTATAAAATTTAATCCCCAAAGGCATAAAAAGATAGATTAGAGATTTGAGTAGAGTAGGATAGAAGCAGGGTTTTGATTGTAAGCCTTTGGGCAATTAGAGGAAAAGGCCACTGATTGAATATCAGGCCTGAGAAGGAGAAATCCTATGTAGATACTGATTTTAATATAGAAATTCGATTTTTTTGTGTTTGTACTCCATTTCTGAGTTATAAAATTTTGTGTTTAATGGTGATTATAGAATTGTGTGAATCGATCATAGAATGGATCGATTTCACAACATGATTCTTTTTATAGATTAAATTTTATACAATGCAGGGGAACAATACTGTTTTCACATACAGTATTCGATGAAAGGGTTGTTACACAACTTACTATGTATACACAGTGAGGATAGATTTGAAATTGAAGTCACATTCAGGTTGTTTCTGTAATGGAAATCGATGTTTGAGAAATGAGTATGCGGAGAGGTTTTGTATTAAAGAGTGATCCCTAAATTCGAGAATGCTGGATAATGTTAAAGGTTTGATGAAACCTTGGTGGCATTTTGAAAGTAGAAGAAGCATAGGGACATATGAGATGGTAATGAGCATTTATTCTGAGATGATTGACTGAGGAAAGGAGTTGAATCAAACTGAATTCAGCTGTGTGGGTTTACGCAAATATCAAGCGGAATGGAATCCATTTTCTATATAGCAGTGGTCTAAGCCTGTGAAATAAGTCGCGGAGTTTCAGTCTAGAAGAAACAGCATTAGAAATGACACAACGATCATGAATCAGGATGTGTTGCCGAGTATGCAGAATGTGTGCTGAGAATGGCGTAGCGAGACGAGTGTCGATAAATTGTTTACAGGAAACAATAAACAGCATGGTAGAACTGTACATTTGAAATAGTAAAAGTGGATTTGGAAAACCCTTAATGGGTTTCATGTAGTTCCAAAATTGTAAATGGTAAATTCCTTTTGGAACGTGATAGTGTTGAGTGCTCAACACGTAGAGTGGAGGTGGTTTTTAAAAAACCACAAATTTCGTGTGAATTTGGAATGATAACTCACAGGGATTGAATGAATGCGATATTCGTTTGATCACGTGGTGCTGGAGAACCAACGGTGGATGCGAATGAAGCTGCGTAAGGATTAATGGAAAGGTATTTCATATATGTTTTGGGCCCGAACTAATTATTATGTTGATATTTGGATATAAACCAAAGCTTGAAACGTCATGTTTTGGGCCAGACGTATTATTGATTGGCGCTTGGTTTGTATTGGTGCATGGTCAAAATAGACATTGATGAGTATTAAAGGTATGGTTTGAAGATTGTTTGGTATTTAACCAAAGTTAAAGTCGAACCATTAATCCGATTACATTGAAATGAATTGTGACTGATAAGCCATGTGTGGATAGTGTTATGATGATGCTTTGGGTTTTTAATCCAAAGTCTAATATATGCATTTGGATTTTCATAAGGTGAGAGCACAGTTGGGTTTTAATCCAAATTTCAGTTTAATGCAACATCGAATGTTATTTGATTTCAAAGGAATGGGTTTATTAATATGGCTTCAAATCAAAATGAAAAGTAGCTTCTGCACATGAGGGTTGTATTTTATGGTTTTTATAACCATGAGTTTTAAAGAAGCTTCCGTTTGAATAATTGATTGTTTGGATTGACATGCATTTTTATATGCATTGGAGAGTGAGAATGTGTGTATTGGCAGCTCAGGCTGCTATCACATGGAAAACCATTTGATATGCTACCTCTCTACATATCAAAGCTCAATTAAAAATTTTAATTAACTCATTAACATGTGAACACAATTTGTAACCCTACCATACAAGTTTTATATTATTACTAAAATTGTTAAATTATTCTTCCCAAAATGTCTTTAGAGAATTAGTTTGTTTTTTTTTGGTTAAATTTAGTAGTTCCTTACCATTTTCTATTTCTCAAAAATATAGAGCAAGTTGCAACATATTCACAGTTGGTAGACTCAACCTGCCTGAAGGAAACCAGGTCTGTTGGCAACCTTAAAGCATTAAATGCCATCCAAAATTGCAATTGTTTCTTTCGTTTACTCGCCGCTATGGCATGTTTACTGTTTACTACCAAGCCTATTGAACAACATGAAAAATAAAAGTTATCCGCAAAAAATATATGAACTTAAAGTCAATTAACCATATGAAGAGTCTATTGTGGCCGGGTCTTTTGCTGTAGATCCCAGCATATCAACCTGCTGCATCTGTTGTAGTTGTCTTTCAATTCTTCCAATATGAGCAATGGCATGATACTTTGACACCCTTATTGTTCGTATATCTATTTTGATTTCTTGTAGTATTGAAAGCACTTGAGGGTTCCCTTCACTTGCCTGGAAGCTTTGCAGAGCTTTAGCTAAAACACATTTCAGAGTCTAGTAGGTGTGTATTGATTGATGAAAGAGGGAAAGACGTCCTCTCATACCCCCGGGATCAACAACAAAATTCATATTTTCCTCCTAAACCTCAATTTCTTCTTCTTTACTATCACTTTCTCTCTCCCATCCGTGAATGAAATTCTGAATCTGTGGAGAATTTCCAGTTGCATAAACGTCAAAGAGATTTTCCATTATCTCATTTTTCGTCTTTCTTCCTCTCTTACTGGTTGCGGCCTTATTTTCCGCGAGCTTTTTCTTTCTTTTATCCTTAGGCTGGTGCTTTGCAGACTGCCCTTTCACCATTGCATTCCTCTGGCTGAGGATTACAAACCACTACTTAACTAAACCTGCAAAGTTTGTGAGAGGGCTTATAGAGGGTAGCATATTATAAACACAAAACCCAGTAAATTCAGTGAGTCAGCCCATCATTTTATGGATATGCATGTGTTTCGTATTGCAGGGACATGTAATTAAAGAAACCTGACCAGAATTATCCTTCATATCATTCTGACAAAGAGACATTCTCATTTTACGGGCATGACAACCATAAACATGGGAGAAACACCATCTAATTTGTCTTGCCGTTGCATTCACAAAATTTCTAACAATTGAGATTTGTATTCAAAGCTACGACGAGGCCATATAAAGACACATTCCAATAGAAATCTAATACCCAAAATTCTACAGGGACTGCGAAAACAAGGGTACAATTGAGACCTGTGTTTAATGCTGCGACAAGGACATATGAAGACACATTCAAAAAACCAGCTAAAACCCAGAATCCTATAGGGACTACAAAAACAGGGGTTTATGTCCTCCTTAGCTGAATAATGCAAATTTCTACCCTTCCAACATTCATCATGATGCATAGTTCCTATACTGTCGCTACCCCTACTGTTACCAATGGTTTCGCTATGCAAAGTGAAAAAGACTGGGATGAGAACCGAACCATAACATACCAATAAAACAGGGCATGCAACAATTGCCGATTTGCCTCGGCTAGACCTGCAACTTTCGTTTTTTCTTCTCCACAAGAAATGTTCCCAGAACGAAATTTTTGGCTTTCTACCGGTTTATTACTTAACTCGCACCTTTACTGTTTCCCATATCGGTCTGACACTGTTAGTTGGCTTACCTCAAATTTCATCATGAGCCTGCGTGCAACGGTACCCTCAACTATTATTGCAGGTTTAATGACTGCCAACTGGACGCAGCATGCCATCACGTGCCTCCCTCTGTCATCCAATTGCCACATGCCCTCTCTCATTGTCCACTTGGCACCTCGATCGAGGGTTAGAGAATTAGTTTGTTTTAACTATTAAAAATATACTTCTTTATTGAAACTTGATATAACACTTGTTACAAACCATAAAAACCACAGTTTGTAACCATACCATACAAGTTTTATATTATTACTAAAATTGTTAAATTATTCTTACCATAATTATCTTTATTGAAACTTAATATAGCACTTGTTACAAACCATAAAAACCAAGTTGTATTAAACATAGTTACCAAATTCAAGTTCAAAATTGAATTTCAATTTGATTCTCAAAACACTAGAATAAATTACTATCAAAGCCTGTTACTCTAAATCCCTCTTTATTTTTGAACGTGTGACTTTTTAGGAGGAAACACATGCTCTTAACCATTAGACCCACTCAAGTTGTTACTCTAAAACCCTCTTTCTTTTTGAACTTGTGACTTCTTAGGAAGAAGCATGTGCTCTTAACCATTAGGCCCACTCAAGCTGCATATCACATGTAGTTTTTTTATAGAGTCATAACAAATTGTTTGTTTTCAAATGATTTAATGCTAGATGAAGTTCATTCAAGAAAACTGCTTTCTAAATTAATGAAAATTTGTCTTTACTATTTGTAAATACCAGTTAGTGATTGAATGGTATTGAAGCATATACCATTAATAAGAGAATTTGAATTTGATGTATTAATTGGAAAATTGAATTGGACAACATAGTTTTCCCATTTTTTGCTAGATTTGTTTGAAGTTGGTAAGTCCGTGACTCAACTTGAAAATTATGTTAAAGGAAAAATTGCATAAAATTTATAACTTATATTGGTCAATGTTGGCTAAATTAATACTTGTTGATAGGCAAATGGAATTTTATAGTCTTTCATTGGGAGGAACTACTAAATTAAAGTGTTGAGTGGATAAATTAATTGCTTCCTCAAACATATGGACTTGCATAAATTTTGGTGGGTAGTAACTATTAGTAAGTCTACAAATTTACAATTTTACTCCAAAATATAAATAATAGTGAACTCATGGTAAATATATTTATTTACATCTTATTCCTATTCATATTTTATGCAAAAACTTGCTTAAATTATGGGGGGAAGTAACCCATGGTAAATGTGTTATTTACTTCATTCAAAACTTAAGGATAAAAAATCACCCCACAAATATGTGAAAATAATGCATGAATATTACAACCACATCCATAAATAATGACATAAAATATGCCAGGTAGTTATCCATTTTCAAAATTATGGTCCAATCAAATATTTGATTTTTTTTTTCAATAATATTGAAAATTGAATATTTATTTTTCAAATATAAACATTATAAGTTGCATTATTCAATGCTAAAGTAATAATTATCAACAAATAAATCAAGGAAGTTGCCAACATTAAAGACAACTGGTAAATCAAGTGCTAAAACTATGGTCAATTACAAAAATCCCCCAATGGATAATTTCTTCCAAGTTGATAGTGTCAGTTATAATAAAAAGTAATTAGAAGTTAAAAAACACGTGATGAAGATGTTTAAACCTTCTACTTTTCAAAAATATTTCAATACATGATTTAAATAAACTATTTGAAGATTATGGATATCAACTTCATATATATCTATATATATATATAAAATGTTAAAAACATAACTTATTGTTGTATATTTAATAAAATTTTGAATGTGGATTATTAATAAACTAGTAATTGCGCCAAAAGGTGCAAAGAGAGGCCGATAGATTTGTTAATTTGGAAAATTTGTATGAGAAGGACATTTGTAGACATGTATGTCATATGTTTTGCATTTTCCGAAGTAGCAAGGTCAACCATTGAAGATCAAAAGTCATACATTAAAACCCAACTTTAATTAAAACTAACTATTACCCACACCTTAATTTTAAGCTATAAAAATTATATTTATGTTTGTTTTAATGTTTATGCATTTTGATTTAAAATAAAGCTATTGTTTGGTGGTGTTATAAATTATTAATTCTATGTACAATAGTGTACCTTGTTCATTCTTTTTTTTTTCCACCTTCAAACTTTCATCATAGAATTTAAGTTTTATATTATAATAAATATAAAATAACTTAAAAGAACATTTAATTTTTTTTGTAAGCTTGGCAGAAATAATAATTTTTTTTTTTAGTAAGCTTGGGAGGACTACATCTTCATCATGTCCAATATATCACCCCCATTAGAGTGGGGAATTGAATCTATCTGTGGCTTCACATCAAGGAATGCCTTAACAGAGCACCAGATCACTGTCTATCCAAGATCTCGTTTAAATAAACTTTGGTTATTGTTTAAATATGAATTCATATGAATAAAATTTGTACGATATTTTTTTTTGTAAGCTTGGTAGCACCTTTCATTTTTCTCTTTTTTTCTCCTTTTTTTCTTTTCTTTTCTTTTTTACTCAATCCTCAACAACATGTCCAAATACATCACCCCGATCAGGGAAGGGAATTGAACCTGTGATGAGTGCTATAACAAATCGCCTCATCACCATTTAACCAAGACCCCACAGATGATGCTAATAAAGATTGATTCATTGAAATTGGCTATCATAATTTTCAGAGAGCATGTATGACATAATCATTTCGAGCAATAAATTATTTATCTGGTCATCTATAATAATTATAAAATACAATTAAAAAACTTGAATGCATAAAGCTAACTACCTAACTACCCTATGTGGTCAAAAGGTCAAAAATATGTAAACTTGAATGCAAAAATATAACTACCCAACTATCCTATGTGATCGAATTTATGTAAATCATGATTACAAGCTCAACACTTTCCTAAAAATTATAATAAAAAAAAGAAGTAAAAATTTATTCTTGAAAAATTATATGCATTATAGAAATTGCCCCAAAAGGTGCAAACAGATGGAGATAGGATTGTTAAATTGTAACATTGAATTGGAAAATTTGTATTTTGTAGTTGAAATATGATGAAGGTTTTTTTTCTAAGTTTGACTACTTCTATTATATCATATAAAATAGAAAATTACAGGTCTCTTCCTCTGGGTTTGGCAAGCCAAATCCAGAGGGAAGTTTCATCATTTTGCCAATAGAAATTGGATTGCCCCGATTGGGGAAACCACCCTCAAAAACCATAGTGACACTATTGCCCAGAGCGGGAAACCAACAGATTTAGTGGCCAAAAATAAACAAGAGTCATATAGCAGACATTGCCAAAACATGAGCAGACTAGAGAGCATATAAAAATTGAAACTAGGGAAAACATTCATCATTTTTTCCAGAGGTGGGAGCTTCTTCACCAATCCTGCAAACATAGAACTCGTCATTTTTCTCCTTGCTCGACGCGTGGCGTGCAGTCTGGGGACGTGGCGACCCAGGAGAGTTGAGATTCTCAGAGGAGGCATCTTGCAGACCAGACTGCTCTGCCTTGTTTTCTGCCTCATAATCTGAGCTGCTACCATCAATGTTGCCTGTGTTGCCGCTGGTGTTCTTGCTGCTGCTTGAGGCACTTTGCACAGGGAGAGCCTTCATCTTGCGAGGGACGAAAGCAAGCTCAGGCGGAATGGTTGATTTGCATGGCCTCTTCTTGCTACGGGAGCAGATGGCAACATAGGAGGAGCGGGAAGCTGCAAGGAAAGCTAGGTGGTCAGATTGACAGGGGCATTCTTGTTCTACTCTTCCCAGCCAACCGAAATATCCAAATCAATGCCTAGGGACTGTGACAAAGGAGGTCTGGAAGGGCAGCCATGCCCTTCTGCCCTTCGACATCTCATTCGATGACGCTGAGGCATAATTGTCTGAGGAGCAGAAGCGCAGGACCAGGAGGGAGAAGTGGAAAGTGCAGGAGAGGAATTGCCACTGGAGGGAAGGCTAAGGCTAGCTAAATGAGGACCATGCACCAGAGGCAGAGGGGAATTAATAGAAAGATGCACCGAGAGCAGGAGAGAGGGCCGAAGTGAGGGCGAATAGACAGAGGAGGCTGGATTAATGGCCATGGAATGCGACCTTAATGTGCTGCAGTCTGGGTACGTTGAAATGAAGGTGGCAGAGGTCAAGTTTAAGTCTCCCTCACGACAACATTCAATGCTATGTTGGTCTTTTTGTGCGGTCACGTGGGGCGACCAAGTGTCCCTCCACATGGCAGCCCGATGGCCTGCGATCTCACTGGCTAGCACCCGCATCCGGGGGAAATATGTGAAGGTTGAAGGAAATATAATTTACCTTTTATTTTATTTTCTAGAATGGACAATTTATACTAGGAAACAATTTATATTGTATTCTTATTTCCATTTATACTCTCTATTATTGTTGATTATCTCATTTAGGAAATTATCTATATATCTTATTTCTAAAAATTGTTGTTGATTATCTCATTTATGAAATTATCTATCCTTGTTGTTTCTGAAAATTATATACAAGAAAGTTAACAAATCTAAGAACATTCTTTATTTATTTAGTAAGCACTTTTATAAGATATTCTCCATCAAAACAATATGCAAGGAAGTCTTTGCAGCATTTTTTCTCCTCAAACCATTTTCTTAATCTGTTGTTCATAAATCTATGATTCCCCTAATTATTTTCTAAATAATTCTGTGACATCCCATCTAGAAAGGTAAGTTTTTGGCTACAATTTTTCTCGTCGAATAATTTTCTTCATAAATTGCTTAGAAAACTATGAAACCCCTTAATATTTCACTACATAATCCTTTGCCTATGGATCTATGCATATTTTTCAAAGAAAACTATAAATCCCATAAATATAGTGCTAAATATTTTCCTGCATATGGATATACGAAGTAGATGATCCTTTTGTTTCCAATATTCGAGTCTTGTGCCTCAAAATGTGGTGAGCCTTGGTATTGCACCAAGAGTTCTGCAACTCCTGGGGGCTACCCTACTTTACTTTATCAACCCGGGGTTCATAAAAACTTGGAGGCGACAGTGCCATATACACAACAGATGCATTCTACTCATGCCATCCTCTTCCACTCTATGAAAGGGTGCTACTTCTATGGGTTCTCAGTGAAGTCCGTCACACTTAAATGAAATTAAAATAAATTGCAGAAATGAAATGACAAAAAGGAAACTATACTAAATTACTGAAAAGAAATGACAGGAAAGGAAACTAATTTAACTTTCTGAAAAGAAATGGTAGAAAGGAGACTAATTCTAAACCACACTTAACTTGGCCAAATGGCTAAATTCGTTCTACTTATCGTATGATCTATCTACCATGATACCATACTTCTAACCATGCAACTATTCATGATCTAACTAAAGTCGAAAAAGTGTTGCTTGCAATTTGGAGGAAAAAGGGTTAAATATGCTAATGGAGGGATTGAACACATGGGACAAGGCTTAGAGAAGTGAAAAGAGGGGTTATACTTTATTCAAACTCGTTATATCACAATAATTCTTTGCAGAGGGAGGCTTTTAGAAGTGCAATGGAAGAACTGTGATGGAGGGATGGAAGTGCGATATGCAATATGTGATATCGCAATCGCAATATCGCAAAGCCGGAGGGATATGGTAAGTGTTGTTTAGGAGCCGGAGCGATATGTGATAGGATAAAAACTATGAAATGAAAAATGCAACAGGATAACAACTATGAAATGTGAAATGCAACGGGATGATGTGGAAGTAGGGCCGATGGAAGAGTAGGACAATGATTATCGCAATCAGCATTTGTAGCAGTAAGTGTTAACGAGAACAAAATAAAATATGTGATTTGCGATGTGAAATGCGGCAGAGTATAGAGAGTTATCACAATCGGTGTTTGGAGTGGTAAGTGTTAACGAGAACCAAATAAAAGATGTGATTTGCGATGTGCGATGCGGTGGAGTACGTAGAGTTATCGCAATCGGCCTTTGGAGCGGTAAGTGTTATTGTGAACCAAATAAAAGTGTGATTTGCAATTTGAGATGTGGCGGAGTACGGAGAATTATTGCAATCAGCGTTTGGAGCGATAAGTCTTAAAAGGAAAAAGGGAAAAGGTTGCGAAGTGTGAAGTGCGATAAAGGAAGGTGCAACGATGCGATTACGATAAGGCTGAAATTTGTGAAGTGCGAAATGCAATGGGTGACGTAGTAGAGTGCTACAGTAATATCGCAATCAGGGTTCAGAGGCAGAAGTATTAACGGAAACCAATAGAAAATGAAATTTGCAATGAGAAAAGTACGGTAGAGGGAGATTCGAGGAGCAAAGGTGGAGGTCCACTTTGATGGTTTTTCAAGCATTTTGTGAATAACAAGGGCAACAACTGCAATAAAAGAAGAAGGAGGGAATAAAGCGTAACAAAGGTGTTTGGAAGCATGAAAAATGAGATGGAAAATGAAGCGGGAAGGCGAGGGTGAACTTCTCTGGAACTTTAATACTGATTCTTGCGACCAAACCTGTGGATTCATGCACGTAAAAACAGAAAAGATACGTGATAACACAGTGTGATGCAGGAGCATCAGATTTTAAAATACTTTGTATTTATCAAAACTTAGGGGTGTTTAAGTTTTTAAAAAGAGCTAGATTTTTATAAATAACTTGAGTGGATTTTATGTATTTTTAATTAAATATTGTAAATAATTCTCAATATGAGAGAATTTGGTCAGTTGAGGATGTAAAGGGATGAGAGATTTTAATTTAGAAATTAGTTTCATTAATTTTGGGTGAGAGAGGATCCTTAGGGATTCAAGAGTGCTTTTAGGATTTGTTGACATATTTGGGGGTTTGTTGAGTGATTAAAGGGATGAGAACCAAAATTGGTTCAATTAAAATTTGTATAAATTGATATGCCTCAAAGGCAAAGGGGAGAGCAGGAAGAATAGAGTGATTGAAGGCTGAGGTTCGGACAACCAAGCTTGTAAGCCTCCGTGCTTTTGTAAAGGGCTAATAATTTGGAAATCAAGCCAAGAAGCAGGACTTCCATGTAAGGGTTGCATAATTAATGAAGAATTGATTTTTGAGTTAATTTCCATTGCATGATTATGAGACTGTTGTTTCTGAATTGTATGCAATTAAATGAGTCGAATTTTGTAAGGTATTGTGGGATCGATCTGAATAAATCGATGATTCACATGGTTAAAACTATACTGCAAACTTGTGGAATATTGAAGGCGCTGAAATGGGTATAAATATTGTGTGAATGGTTATATTCAAATGCATTGAGTCTGCGGTTTTGTGTTGAACCAGTATATAAGGTTCTGCTCTTTTGGATTTCATAATTCTATGTCAAAATCGTTGTGTTTGAATTACCATGTGCAAAGATTCCAATTAACAAATTTTGGTTGGCAATGAAGAATGCGCTCTGTTGAACTCAAATTGTTGAGTATACATCGATCTGTTGGTAAATCGATATCAGTACACAACAGTCCAGACGTAAAGCTTGAAGAATTCGATTGTGCTTTGGCTGTTATACAGGAAGGGCGTGAAGAAACTGAGATCTGCAAAAAGGATGGATGAATCGATATCACTAAATATCAATAATGAAATTGTTAATTGAATAAAAGAGTAGATTTAATGTCAAATTGTGGTTTTGATGGACAGCGTTGGAAAATTGGGACGTACAGTGAATATGAAGCCGTAGAAGCTTCATAAGGGGCGAGTGATGGAGAATTAAATACAATTTGCAGCGGAATAAAGATGGGTTTAAGTGGCGGCATCGATTTGCAGAATGTCTATTTGCTGGGATCGTTTTCTTTGTTTGAGTTGTGCGATGAAGCCAATTCGATGGAGATCGATTCCAAACCTTGAATATAGCAAAGAAATTGAGGTATATGAAGTTAATTCGGAAACGAAGATAGAGTTATGGTAACATCGTGGATCGATTCTCATGTCTTTTTATAATGAAATTGAAGAGAGATCAATTTTTATTAGTGCTGAAGAATTTGTGTTAAGTGAACTAAAATTGCAGGTTGAGTCTTGAGTGAAATCGATTTTAAATATCGAATTTTTGTATCTGAATATACTGTCTTAGCACTGGAAGATTTTCATGAATGTACTAAAGATCAAACGCTGGGCATTTGAGACTGTGTATAGAAATTGCAGTTCCACAGCAATTGCAGAGGTGCGAATTGGGGGCACTGAGAATTATCTGATCATGAATTACCTTTGCAGAAATAAAAATTGGTGCAGTGTTCGTGTTTAAGGATGTAATCCTGAAGTGAACAAGCGCTGAGATCCTATGTTATTGGAGGTAAGTTAATTTGCCTCGGCCAGATTGTTGTTATGAATTCTCGTTGAATACAAAATGGGAATGCTGGCATTCTGGCATTAAATCAAACAAATCTCATTGATATTGTGGTGCATAAAAATCGATATGTGTGTTATTGTTTTGCCACATTGAGCTTTAGCGCATGGATGCATTCTTTTTATTGAATTCCTTAAAAGCCATACGTGAATGGTTGGTTGGTTGACATACATTTTTAAATGCATTATAAAGTCAATATTTGTGAGTTGAGTTTAATCACATGAAGAGAGGATTGTTGGGTGCATGGTTTCATACAATTGATTGAAATTGTAAATGGAATAGAGCTTCCACATACAAGAATTGGGTGTATGATTTTATAATCATAGTGAAATGATTGTTAAGATGAAGCTTCCGCGAATAATGGGGTGTGAATTTGCCAGACGTTCTTGAACTATTGGGCAGTTATTGAGATGCATTTTTATGAGCATGAGGGTTTTGGAAAGATTTTGGGTTTGCAGAGTCAGCCTGTGTCATTTTGGTATCAGAGCTGGAATAGCTTTGTGTGAAGGTTTAAGTTTTTAAATTGAATTGAGTTAATTGCATGCGATGAATGAATATCTATTTTTGAAGCTAATGAAGATTGCAGCACAGGGATGCAGTGCAGTTGAAGAAGTGAAGCAAGATCAGCAGGATCTTGAAGGTGATTTTGCAGATGATATTTAACTCTGGTTTGAAGTTTGGTTGCAGAATTCAGATTGCAAGCAGGTTGAAGAAAATCTCAGTAGGAAGAAGCAGATCACAGCTGGAGTGTAGTGATCAAAGAGTCTGACATGGATTCTAAGAGAGAGTGGAAGAACCTGAGATTCAACAGAGTTTGAATAAAGTTGCAGATGAGTAAAGCCTGAGTAAAGTTGAAGGAGTAGTGGAGACAGCTCGAAAGGTTCTAGCAGAGGACCAGTGATTACCAAAAGACCAGATCTGGAGGAAGGGATTGGTGAGGTAAGTGGCAGCAGGAGAGTTTGCGTTGCAGAGGCTTGGTGCAACTCATGAGTGGAGAAACTCATGGTGAATGAGATGACTACTAAAAGTCATAAAGGAGAGAGCAGAGGTTCAGAAAGAGGCCACAGTAGAAAGAGGGAGAAAGATGCCAAGGCAAATGGCATATTGAAGCAGTTGATTGATGAAGAGTATGAGAAAGAGAAAGTTGAGATAGCAGTTCATCTTGAGGTATTGATGGAGTTGTTACAGGGAAATATGAAAGACCAGAGACATGGTTGGACCATGAGGAAGAGAGTGAAGTGGCAGAGGCTACAGCAGAAAAGAGATCAACAGATAAACCTACAGTTAATAAAAGAGCTGAGGGAACTCGAGCAAATGATGAGTATGTAGTTGAGACGTGAAGAACTCATAGCAGCTGAGTTGAAAGTGGAGGTTTCCATTGATGAAACAGAAGAAGAGACCTACTGGGCAGATCCAGATCAGCTGGATAATGTGAACTCTTGTATTTTTGTAGCTGACAATTGTGATGTGATTACAGGTTTTACTGAGGAGGATGTGCAATCTTGTGAAGCTGTTACAGTACAAAAGGAAGTTCTTGTGGATGCAGAAGAAGTGGATCAGTCTGAAGCACTAATAAGTGAAGCAACAGTGGAGACTGTTGAACTTTGTGATTTTCAAACTGAAAGTTTATGTATGAATGCAGGGACTATAAGTGATGATGATATGCTTCAGCAATGCCACAGAGAAATTGCATTGTTGGAATACTTGTTGGTTAATTCAGAGTATGATAGAGATATTGTAGCAAAAGAAATATTTCAGTACAGTGAACGAGTGCAGAAAAATATCATGGAGGTAGATGATGTACGAGGAAAACTAGTTGATAGTCTTGGGAATTCTACAGAGAATTCTTTGGGAAGAGAGAATCAACATACTGATGTGCTGATGGAGATGGAAAATTCGAGCAGCATACTGAGGTGCTGGCAGAAGAAAGTAAGGCATTGAGGCCTTATGATTTTTTTTTTAACAAGTGTTTTATGAATGCGGGTGTTGTTGCAGGTGCTGGAAAATTTTTGACTCAATTGAGTAATCGAATGAAGGAGAAAGACGAGAATTCTGTGGAAACATCTAATCCATGGAATGAAGATGTTATGTTGCTGAAGATGATACTGAATAGTCCAGATTCAGTGTAGGAGGAATCTCAATTTTAGAATTGGGAATTCCAGATGCAGAGAGATGAAGACAGCAGAAATAAGTACACAATGTACCAATCTAGTAAGTTGCTGATAGGAGAAAGAAGAGAAGAAGTTTTATGTTTCAGAAAACAATAAGGCATGGCTGATTGGGTGGAAGCAAGAAGTCAGCAAGTGACAGTAACAATTGAACGAGTAAGAACTGAGCAAGCCGTCTTAGCTCAGCAGGCAGCAAGAAATCAGCAATCTGAAGATTTATTGGACTAAGAAATTGAATTAATCAGAAGAATCATGTTGAAAGTGTGTCAGAGGAAGACAGCAGCAAGGAAGAGAAGCAACAGCAAAATGAAGACGGAGACAGATTGTGAAAGTGCAGCAAGTGGAAAAAGACAGCATAAGATATGGAGACCTGGAGAAAAGCAGCAAGCAACAGATATAGATGATGAATTACAGAACAAAATGTAGGATCCAGGTGGACAAAGACTTAAACGCATGATCTGGAGATCATGATCATTTTCAACCTTGGGAGTCTGATACAGGAGCATCAGATTTGAAAATACTTTGTATTTATTAAAACTTAGGGGTGTTTAAGTTTTTAAAAAGAGCTAGATTTTTATAAATAATTTGAGTGGATTTTATGTATTTTTAATTAAATATTGTAAATAATTATCAATATGAGAGAATTTGGTCAGTTGAGGATGTAAAGGGATGAGAGATTTTAATTTAGAAATTAGTTTCATTAATTTTGGGTGAGAGAGGATCCTTAGGGATTCAAGAGTGATTTTAGGATTTGTTGACATATTTGGGGGTTTGTTGAGTGATTAAAGGGATGAGAACCAAAATTGGTTCAATTAAAATTTGTATAAATTGATATGCCTTAAAGGAAAAAGGGAGAGCAGGAAGAATAGAGTGATTGAAGGCTGTGGTTTGGACGGCCAAGCTTGTAAGCCTCCGTGCTTTCGTAAAGGGCCAATAATTTGGAAATCAGGCCAAGAAGGAGGACTTCCATGTAAGGGTTGCATAATTAATGAAGAATTGATTTTTGAGTTAATTTCCATTGTATGATTATGAGACTGTTGTTTCTGAATTGTATGCAATTAAATGAGTCGAATTTTGTAAGGTATTGTGGGATCGATCTGAATAAATCGATGATTCACGTGGTTAAAACTATACTGCAAACTTGTGGAATATTGAAGGCGCTGAAATGGGTATAAATATTGTGTGAATGGTTATATTCAAATGCATTGAGTCTGCGGTTTTGTGTTGAACCAGTATATAAGGTTCTACTCTTTTGGATTTCATAATTCTATGTCAAAATCGTTGTGTTTGAATTACCATGTGCAAAGATTCCAATTAACGAAGTTCGGTTGGCAATGAAGAATGCGCTCTGTTGAACTCAAATTGTTGAGTATACATCGATCTGTTGGTAAATCGATATCAATACACAACAGTCTAGACGTAAAGCTTGAAGAATTCAATTGTGCTTTGGCTTTTATACAGGAAGGGCGTGAAGAAACTGAGATCTGCACAAAGGATGGATGAATCGATATCACTAAATATCGATAATGAAATTGTTAATTGAATAAAAGAGTAGATTTAATGTCAAATTGTGGTTTTGATGGACAGCGTTGGAAAATTGGGACGTACAGTGAATATGAAGCCGTAGAAGCTTCATAAGGGGCGAGTGATGGAGAATTAAATACAAATTGTAGTGGAAGAAAGATGGGTTTAAGTGGCGGCATCGATTTTCAGAACATCTATTTGCTGGGATCGTTTTCTCTATTTGAGTTGTGCGATGAAGCCAATTCGATGGAGATCGATTCCAAACCTTGAATATAGCAAAGAAATTGAGGTATATGAAGTTAATTCGGAAACGCAGACAGAGTTATGGTAACATCGTGGATCGATTCTCATGTCTTTTTATAATGAAATTGAAGAGAGATCGATTTTTATTAGCGCTAAAGAATTTGTGTTAAGTGAACTAAAATTGCAGGTTGAGTCTTGAGTGAAATCAATTTTAAATATCGGATTTTTGTATCTGAATATAATGTCTTAGGGCTGGAATATTTGCATGAATGTACTAAAGATCAAACACTGGGCATTTGAGACTGTGTATAGAAATTGCAGTTCCACAGCAATTGCAGAGGTGCGAATTGCGGGCACTGAGAATTATCTGATCACGAATTACCTTTGCAGAAGTAAAAATTGATGCAATGTTCGTGTTTAAGGATGTAATCCTGAAGTGAACAAGCGCTGAGATCCTGTGTTATTGGAGGTAAGTTAATTTTCCTGGGCCAGATTGTTGTTATGAATTCTGGTTGAATACAAAATGGGAATGCTGGCATTCTGGCATTAAATCAAACAAATCTCATTGATATTGTGGTGCATAAAAATCGATATGTGTGTTATTGTTTTGCCACGTTGAGCTTTAGCGCATGGATGCATTCTTTTTATTGAATTCCTTAAAAGCCATACGTGAATTGTTGGTTGGTTGACATACATTTTTAAATGCATTATAAGGTCAAGATTTGTGAGTTTAGTTTAATCACATGAAGAGAGGATTGTTGGGTGCATGGTTTCGTACAATTGATTCAAATTGTAAATGGAATAGAGCTTCCACATATGAGAATTGGGTGTATGATTTTATAATCATAGTGAAATGATTGTTAAGATGAAGCTTCCACGAATAATGGGGTGTGAATTTGCCAGACGTTCTTGAACTATTGGGCAGTTATTGAGATGCATTTTTATGAGCATGAGGGTTTTGGAAAGATTATGGGTTTGCAGGGTCAGCCTGCGTCACAGTGGAAGAAATACTGAAACTGTTATTGCACTCTCCTCTAATCTGAGAAGCAGAGAATCATAAACAGAAAGCATTTTTGGTATGTGGGAAGGTCTACCCTCCTCAAGCTCTATCAACAGAGATGAGAGGGGAAGGTTGCCTCACAGTTTTATGGAGTTCATCAACTATTCTACAATGCATATAAGAAGATTAAATATACAACATAAAATTATAACAACAATGAAAATATCATAAATAAAACTAGCTAAATGACAGAAAGAAAAGAATGAAAACAACAGAGAAGCTGAGGCACACAGATTGGACCCTAACCCACGAGCCTCGCCCCCTGAAACTAGATCAGTAAAACAACATCTGACTACTCATCACATTACAAAAATATAGTATTATTACATCCCGAAGGTCTTAAACAACAAAATCCTAATAGAATGGAATATAATGGCATGGAATGGAATGGAATGCAAATGGAATCGACTAGCATCAAATGGATCAGAAAATTGACCGGAATCGAACCTAATTAGCTCTTGATCATATTTATTTATCCTCAAGGGAAGCTACCAACAACTCCCTAGAAAATAATGATTGAGTCCACTTTGACTCCAATTAAACCATAGATTGAGTGCACACCGTCTTTAGTTTGCTTGGCTTCCTTTGATAGTTAAGGAGGGTGGACAAACCCCTTGAACATCTCCTACATTTCTCAATAATTTCCTGATATTGTGCTCATTTATTCCTCAATCTTGATCTTCCCGTGGAAGGGAGAAAGTCCCTAAATTATCTCCTCCAAATTGTTGAGATTTCTTATATTAAATTTGGAGAAAATCTCATGAATATGACAATAGTAGGATTTGTTGCTAAATTGACTGCATCTAATCTTGATGTGGAGTTATTGCATCCTATTTTTGTTGTGATTGAATTTATGATTCAGTATCTACTCCCAGCTATAAAATGTAAGCCCGTAGAGCCAAATGTGCATGAGGGATGTGAGGTGAGAGGAAGAGAAGTGCAGATGAGAAACTTTGTTGTTGTAAATCTCCTTTTTAGAAATAAGACTGTCGATGCCTCTGTTTGGTGGACGTAGCCCAGATTGGTTGGGTGAACC
This sequence comes from Pinus albicaulis, assembly GCA_034641835.2. Lineage (NCBI taxonomy): Eukaryota > Viridiplantae > Streptophyta > Pinopsida > Pinales > Pinaceae > Pinus > Pinus albicaulis. Next base: position 1,453,658,614 of record CM076570.1, on the reverse strand, counting down.
ACGTTAAATATGTTGTCTCGTGTTTTATGCTATGTGTGTGTTTTATTTGTTTTTCCGCTACTTGACTCTAACAATTGGTATCAGAGCGATGTGAGATCAAGCATTGCAAGATTGCAGATCATAGGTGGGGTTGTGTTAACAATTCTCCAAAGCCGAGTTTGTTTGCGTGGCCATATAAGAAGTGGTGGATCACACAAATAACAGAAGAGTGAATGTTGTTGATTTGTGAGTTCGCTGTGGAGAAAGCGCAAAGAAGACAACACTATGGCCCAAGGATAAAAGCACCGTGAGCTGGAGAAAGGAGCTATCGAAGGTGAAAGCCATGGACTGAGAGACCGTGGAGGTTAAAGGATACAGCAGCGGTGTGAGTTGCCAAGCTGCCAAGGGCTGTTCATATCTGCTGAGTGGACGTAGAGCAGATCTTCCTGAGACCGTGGCACCGTGAGTAGGTGGAGCCATAACAAAGCTGTGAGATGATTGTAGCAGCTCCGTGAGATGATCAAGCAACTTGTGAAAGATATATCTGCAGTGAGCTGGAGTGTTAGATCTACGTGTCAAAGACCAGCTTGCGCAAAGGTGGAGATAGGCATCGGTTTAATCGATTTTTTTTTTTTCTTGTGCATTATTATTATGAACAACTACCTGTAAGGCCATCCTGCAGCACGAGAAAGATTCTGGTGGTATTGTTAGTGGATAAAAGGATATTGCAATTGGTATAAAAATCACGGCAAGCCATATGAAACGACAAGTCACATGACTATGAAAGCCATGTCAGAGATCAGTGCGTGCGTGAAGAATGTTGGCGTGCGTGGATCGAGCTGGGATTAATATGTGAAAATGTTGGTGGCAGCATCAGGCCCAGAACGAAGATGTGCATATATGAATAAGTAGTGAATTCATTTGCTTATTTATAATATATTTCTCATCTAAGCCCGTCGTACAGATTGGAATTGAAGGAGCAGATTAATATTTGAAGAAATTGAAAATATTTGAGCAAAGAGAGGTCATGTACTGTATTGCTATCTGCTTGTTTTCTTTTTTTGCATAACGATTGAGTACCACTAATCAAGAAAACATTTGGGTCATTCTGCATTTTTTAATTAACTGCTTGTGGTGTTGTTTCTATTGTTAAATGGAAAAAAAATCAAAGTTCTCGGTTTGAGATCGAGAAGTTTAATGGGAAAAATAACTTCGAGATCTGGAAAGTTAAGATGCACAATCTACTCGTGCAACAAGGCGTGGCGAAGGCACTTTTGGGAAAAGCCAAACAACCTTACACCATGAAAGATAACGAATGGAGTGATGTCGATGAAAGCGCACTGAGCGGCATTCAATTGTGTTTGGCGGATGATGTTTTATTTAACATCGTGTCAGAAAAAACTGTTGTTGGTTTGTGGACAAAGCTTGAAAAGCTGTACATGACTAAATCTTTAACAAATAGGATTCTTCTGAAAAGACAGGTTGTACAGCGTGCGCATGAAGGAAGGTACGATGATAATTGATCATTTGAATATGTTTAATACTCTTTTGGTGTAGTTAGATAGTATAGATGTAAAATTTGATTCAGAAGATAAAGTTGTAACTTTATTATGCTCGTTGCCCGAGCCATGGGATAATTTTGTTACTTCTATAAGTCTTAGTTCATCAGAAACCCTTGAATTTGATGATGTTGTTGGAGCTTTGTTATCTGAAGAAACAAGGAAAAGGTCAAATTCAAAAACCTATACATCAGAAGCAATGATGGTTAAAGGTCGTTCTAAAGAAAGACGCTTCAGTAAGAAGAACAACTTGTGGTCAAAATCGAAAGGGAAGAAGAGTAAGGTAAAGTGTTGGTTTTGCGGAAAATCAGGACATTTGAAGAAGGACTGCTGGAGGAGACAACAAACATCCAAAGGAGACTCTTCGACATAGAAGAAAGAAGCAAACACGACAGATACAGGTTCGGCATCCGTTTCAGGTATGAGTGATGAAGTGTTATCAGTTAGTTTGTCTAATCATGATCAATATTGGTTGTTAGATTCTAGTGCGTCAAATCACATGTGCATTCATAGAGAGTGGTTTAAATCTTATAAATCAATCAATGATGGAGTTTTTTACATGGGAAATGATGTCTCATGTAATATTGTGGGAATTAGAAGCATCCAGATTAAAATGTTTGACGGGACAAATAAAATTTTAACTGATGTAAGACACGTGCCTGAACTAAGAAAAAACCTCATTTCTCTAGGAGTACTAGACACAAATGGATATAAAACCCTTATTCAAGGTGGAGTAATGAAATTTTATAAAGGAATTTTACTAGTAATGAAAGCAAAGAAGATTGGAAATCTTTATCAGTTAGAAGGAATAACAGAGTCAGATCATGCTTCTACTGTATCTGAAAACGACAATGATTCTATTCGACTATGGCATCAACAGTTGGGCCATATGAGCGAAAGAGGATTAAAATTTTTATCTGATCGTAAGTTACTTCCTAGTTTAAAATCTTCCAAGTTAGATTTCTACAAACATTGTCTATATGGGAAACAAAGCAAGCATAAGTTTAAAACTGGAAAACATACTAGTAAGGGAATCCTTGATTATATCCATTCTGATGTTTGGGGTCCATCTCCTACAACCTCATATGGAGGATCGTCATATTTTGTATCTTTTATTGATGATTTCTCTAGAAAAGTGTGGGTCTATATGTTAAAGAAAAAGTCTGATGTATTCACAGTTTTCAAACAGTTTAGAGCACTAGTAGAAAACATCAATGGAAGAACCATTAAATGTTTAAGAACTGATAATGGTGATGAGTTTAATTCAAAGGAATTTGATAATTATTGCAAGTAAGTTGGGATCGAAAGACATAAAACTACTATATATACTCCTCAGCAAAATGGAGTTGCTGAACGCATGAACAGGACTCTTTTAGAGAGAGCAAGAAGTATGCTTAGTAACGCCAATTTGTAGAAGGAATTGTGGACATAAGCGGTTTCTACAAATTGTTACTTGATAAATCGATCACCATCAACTACAATAGGATGCAAAATTCCTCACGAGGTATGGAAAGGTCATCCATGTGATTATTCTAAACTGAAAGTTTTTGGTTGTGATGCATATGCTTTAATTTCAAAACATCAGTGTTCTAAATTAGATCCTAAATCAAAAAGATATATCTTTGTTGGATATGGTGATGGTACTAAGGGGTACAGGTTGTGGGATCCTACTACTCAAAAGATAATCATTAACAGAGATGTTAAATTCAATGAATCTTCACTCGATAATACAAATGTAGATGATAAATTGAAACAGGATAATGTACCTAAGTTTCAACATATTCAATTTGAAACCAGTTCAAATACTAATGATAGTCCAGATGAACAAGGTTCAGATGCAGATCATGAACAAGTTTCAGATGCAGATCATGAACATGTTTCAGATGCAGATCATGAAGAAGTTCCTACATATAATAATCAACAAATTGTGGATGTACCAGAAACATATTTAAGGAGGTCCACGAGAATCAGACATCCTCCTAAAAGGTATGATGATTATGTTACTTCAGTTGCTTTAACCGCTAATGATGATGAAACTTTGTGCTATCAGGAAGCTGTAGAAGGTTCTAACAGTTATAAGTGGAAAGAAGCTATGAAGGATGAGATAAAGGCATTAGAAAAGAATTCCACGGCCCACATGGGATCTGGTAGAACTTCCTAAAGATAGGAAAATTGCGGGATGTAAATGGGTTTACAAATTGAAAAAGGGTGTTGATGATATAGAAGATAGGTACAAAGAAAGGCTGGTCGCGAAAGGTTTTTCTCAGAAAGCAGGAATTGACTTTCATGAGATATTTTCACCAATTGTAAAGATTGTTTCAATTCGGATTGTGTTAGCATTAGTTGCTTTACTTGATTTAGAATTATAGCAACTAGATGTTAAAACTGCATTTTTACATGGAGATCTAGATGAAGAGATTTATATGGAACAACCTGAAGGGTTTGTTCAAAATTGCAACAAGAAATTTGTCTGCGGGCTCAAGAAATCATTGTATGGTCTGAAGCAGTCGCCTCGACAATGGTACAAGAAATTTGATTCTTTCATGATGAGTCAAAATTATATAAGAAGTGAATATATCATTGTGTTTACTTTAAGAAACTGAGTAATGGCATGTTCATTATCTTAGTGTTATATGTTGACGATATGCTTTTAGCAAGAAAAATCATAACATAGATCAACAGGTTAAAGGCTCAGATGGCTAGGACGTTTGATATGAAAGGTCTAGGAGCAGCAAGACAGATTTTGGGCATGGAGATTTTCAGAGACAGGAGAAATGGTAACCTGTGGCTATCACAAAAGAAGTATATTGAGAAAATACTCTTAAGGTTTGGTATGAACAATGTGAAGCCTGTTTCAGTCCCTTTAGCTTCCCATTTTAAGATTTCTTCAAGTTTATGTCCTAATACAAATGAAGAAAAAGAATATATGTCTCGAATACAATATGCCAATGTAGTAGGTTGTTTGATGTATGCGATGGTTTGTACACAACTAGATATTTCACATGTAGTTGGGGTTGTCAGCAGGTATATGGCAAATCCAGGAAAAGAATACTGGTCATCAGTTAAATGGGTGCTTCGGTATCTGAGAGGCACAAGTGATTATTGTATCACTTATAACAGAAGTAGTGAATTTGTTTGCGGATATATTGATTCTGATTTTGCAGGTGATTTGGATAAGAGAAGGTCAAATTCAGGATATGTATTTACTCTTGCAGGTGGAGCTATAAGCTGGATGTCAAAGCTACAAAACATTGTTTCTTTATCCACTACTGAAGCAGAATACATAGCTGCTTCACATGCTTGCAAAGAAGCGGTTTGGTTGAAAGGTTTGTTTGGTGAGTTTGGTAGGTTGCAGGACAACATCATATTATTTTGTGATAGTCAAAGTGCAATTCACTTGGCTAAAATCCAGCCTATCATATTAAATCAAAGCATATACCTATCAAGTACCATTTTGTAAGACAGGTTATCACTGAACGGGGAGTCTCTCTTGAAAAAGTGCATACAAAGGAAAACTGTGCAGACATGTTCATGAAACCAATTTTATTAGAGAAGCTACGATGGTGTCTGGCTTCTCTTGGCTTGCAGAAAAGATAAAAATAATAATGGAATAGGGTATCAAGCTAATTGTTGTCAAGGTGGACATTGTTGAGATTTCTTATATTAAATTTGGAGAAGATCTCATGAATATGACAACAATAGGATTTGTTGTTAAATTGACTGCATCTAATCCTGATGTGGAGTTATTGCATCCTATTTTTGTTGTGATTGAATTTATGATTCAGTTTCTACTCCCAACTATAAAATGTAAGCCCGTAGAGGCAAATGTGCATGAGGGATGTGAGGTGAGAGGAAGAGAAGTGCAGATGAGAAACTCTGATATTGTAAATCTCCTGTTTAGAAATAAGACTGTCGATGCCTCTGTTTGGTGGACGTAGCCCAGATTGGTTGGGTGAACCATGTTAAATTTTTTGTCTCATGTTTTATGCTGTGTGTGTTTTATTTATTTTTCCGCTACTTGACTCTAACACAAATCTGCATAATCGACCAAATATTCTCACAATATTCTACAAAAATAACCAATATTATGCACAAATATGCAATTACCTTTAAACCTTCATAAGAAAATATTAAAGCATAAGAAAACATTATTAAGTGTATAAGGAGAGATTTAATATCTTTTATGTGCATAAGGAAGGTTAGATGGGCCTAAGAAAGGTTGGATGGACCTTATTTTATGTCTAATTTAGAGTCCAATCATCACCCCCCTACTGAAACTATTGCTCATCCTCTGAGCAACCTATCCAACCTTCTTGCCTTCTGGTTCTTCCTTCACGCTGGCTTATTTCGTTTTATGTTTATTGGCCCATGCATTGCTCCTCATGCTAATATTCTTGCTATTCTTCTTGCATTTCTTCTTGTGGGTGCTGTATGGAGGTCCTCAGATGCCTTAAGAAAATTTGTGTTTTTCATGGCAAGAGGTGTTGGGTCCACCTTTTTTTTTTAAATTGCATGCAGAATAAACTCATAGTTATTTTTCTGTGAACAGATTTCACCCTTGGTTACCCCTTTGGCAATCCTTGTCTTCCATTAAATGAACTGCTTACTACCCACTTTCTCAAGTCCTTTTTACTTTTGTCTTGTTCCTATTCTTGGTGGAAAAAGTGAGGCCAGTTGCTAGATAACGCTGAGGTTGCCCAGCTACTGATTTTGGCTGTAAAAAACTTTCCTTATTACACTTTTTAATGTTTTCTTAGGCTAAAATTGATTCGAATAAAGGTTAAGATGATTTCATACTTGAGCCTTACCATTGATTTGTTTTTGTAAGTGATATTGAATTTGTTGATATGGATGTTGAAGCTGTCTTCGGTGGTTCTGAAGCTACATGTGATAATCTTCTTGAGGTCCTTTTGGAGCTTCTGAGCATAGGAGGAGGAAGTCCAAGTTTGCCTACCTTTTCCCAGGGTGTTGACAAAATTTTATTTTTGTGCCAACTTGTTGTTTTTCTACTTGCAAAGGTTGGAGAGCACCTGCATTCATTAGAGAGAGATACATGGAGAAATGAAATTTTTTTTTAAGGCCTACTAGCTGCCTCAATGAGGTTTTCCACTAGTAGGTCTACCTAGGCACCTCAAAGGAGGTTTTCACCTAGGATCTTTTATTTTTATTTATTTATTTATTTTTTATTTTTTCAGCCCAATGACTGCCTCATGGAGGTTTTCAATTAGTGGGCCAATATTAAACACCTCAGAAGAGGTTTTCACCGGAGATTTTATTCTTCCTCCCTTTTTCTTTTTCTTTTTTTTTCTTTTTCACTTTCCTACTCTACTTGAAAAAACAAAACCTTTTTCAAGTATAGGAATACTTCCAATGGATCCATGTACACATCAAGATGAGAGATAAATTCATGTGAACACTTGGAATACATGCTCTGACATGTACTTGAATATAAGAGATGAATTTCTTTAACTAGAATTGTATCAAGTACTATTAGAGAAGAGTTTGTTGTTGCAACTTAATGACTGTTTGGAACCATATGTCAATATAGTTGTGATGCCCCTGGTCCACTTGCTAAGTTGGATCACCTTGGATGTCCTCTTCTATTATGACATTCAAATCTTCCTCTTTTTGTTGATTTTTCTCTTGAACACGTGGAGGAAATGCTGGTAAACATGAGGAAACTTTCTAAACCTCTGATTCTGATGCTGGCTCTTCATCAAGTGTAGCCCTTGATCTTTTGATCTCCTCATTTGGATCTTCTTCTTCTTGATGTTGTCGTTCAATTACATTAATAAAATCTCTTCTTTGCAATATCTCTCTTGAACTAAGATGAATGCCATCTAGATCAAGAGGATATGTTTGGTAGTGTTGTACCTTAGCATTGTAAGTGGGCTGAGATACTTCATGGTGTGGGTTTGGAAATGGTGGTATGGGTAGTTGAGTGGGGGTGGATATATGAGATGGATGTGATTAAGGTTGTGGTTGTGGTGGAGGTGGATGGTAGGGATAGCATGGAGATGGGTATGGAGGATGTTGAGGGAAATATTGAGGATGTTGAGGATTTTCCCAATAAGGTCCTTGCCAACCATGTTGCCACAATTGGTTTTGGGGTTGAGATGGCCGAGGTTGCCAAGGAGGGAGTGTGTCCCAATTAGTTTGAGATGGATGTGAATAAGCTTGAAATTGTGAAGTGGGTCCTTGCATCATATCAAGTTGACTAGGTTGCCAGGGTATCCTTGCAGCTACATAACATAGTGTCTTTGGTGATTGCCTTGCTCCATTGTCTTCCTGGTGAACTTCTTAAAACCTGGGGAATGATGGACAACATTTAGTGGCATATGATTCTGCATGGATAACAAAAATCTCAACATCTTCTTTTTGCTCATTTTTCATTCTTAACATTTCTACTTGTTCACTTAGATTGCTAAGAATTTCTATTTTAAAGTTGTCAAGAAAATTTCCAAGTTCATCTTGCCTTACCAATGTAGAGGCATATTTACTTACTCTTTCTCTTCCTCTTCATATGCGCTTGCATGTTTCACAAATTTCTTCAAATGACAATTGGTATACATCTCCTCTACTCATGAGATTAAGGAGATCAATCCACTCATACCTAATTGTTCTAAGTAAGAGGGTTTTTAGTGTGTCAAATCCTAGATGATGAAATTTTTCCCTCTTAACATTATACATGAACCTCTCTATTAGATCCTCAAGGCTCTCATATTATTCTTCGTTAATTCTAAAAATTTCCTCTCTAAGATCACGATCTTTATATTTTTCTAGAAATATCTTTTGCATATCATTCCATGATGTTATTGAATCAGTACCTAGACTCATGAACCATTTAAGAGCTTTATCCTTCAATGTTGTAGGAAACAATCTCAGTTTTTGAGTGTGTGATAAGTAGCCATAAGATCTAAAAAGTATCTCAAATTCAAAGAGAAATTTTTATGGATTCTTCTTTCTCATACCATGGAAGTTGGGAAGGAAATATGGAGGGATGTTCCTCATATGTACACTGATGTCCATATCTTGAAAGGGAAACCCAGTAAGATCTTCGTCATTGTAATCATATCCATCCATCTCTTCTGCCTTCAAAAGTGTATGGTGATGTGGTTTTCACTGCACCACATGGTCAAGTGGGGGGGTTGGTATTGGAGAAGTATTTTTTTTTTTTAATTTCTGAATATCCCTACTCCTATGAGGCATGAAAGTCATATTTTTTTGTATTTTTCAGTATTTTGGAAACAGCATGAAAAAGGAAAGCAGAAAATAATGTTAAAACAGAACCAAAGCATCTACTAAACACCTTCGCGGCAATGGCGCCAAAAAGTGGTGAGCCCTGGTATTGCACCAAGAGTGTTGCAACTCCCAAGGGCTGCCCTACTTTACTTTGTCAACTCGGGGTTCGTACAAACTTGGACGTGACAGTTATATATACACAACAGATGCATTCTACTTATATGAGACCACAAAACCTTTGAGACCACATATTTATATATTATGAGATTAATATGAGTAAGCTTCTTTGTTGAATTTTTTTAGGTTTCAGTGTAAAACATGAACAACCTTGAATATGGCACATATGAATGGTGGCAAATGGATGTCTACTGCTCATGAAATCACTGCTATGGTAGAAGACGCCAAAAATGACATGTTGAGAGGGACCATTTATCATTAAATGGTCCCATGCAAGGTTTTTTGGAGAATGACGAAGAAATGAATATGGAAATGTCCGCAAGAATTCAAAATAATGATTTAACAATTGGAAGTGGTAATGGTTCACCCAACATCATTGGTGAAGATAATGTTAATCATAGCCCCAATAATGACAGTATACATAATGATTACATGGATGGTTCTAACGACAACCATGCACATGTAGAAGAACAAATAACTATTGAATCCATTGCAAGAGAAATTTTAGATTCAATTAATATACACGTTGATGGACAACCTCATGATAATGATATTATACATATGGAAAGGACACCACTATACCCTAGTGCACAATGCTCCATATTGCAAGCTGTGTTACCCCTTCTTAACTTAAAAGTTGTCCATGGATGGACAAACAATAGTTTCACTGATCTTCTACAGTAAGTGTTTTTATAGAAAATGGAAATTTCAAGTTTTTTTTCATAGATGTTTCCAAAAATATGATTCCACTCTAAACTATATCTTGTCATTTTTTTTGGTACTGTCACAGGTTGTTATCAGGTCTACTCCTTCCAATTAATAACAAATTGCATAAATAAAAAAATGAGATCATGTCATTAACAAAAGATTTAGGTATGGATGCTTCCAAGACGTATGATGCATGTCCCAATGATTGCATCCTATATTATGGAGATGGTAAGGAATCCTTAGATGAATGTACATAATGTGGTGAGAAAAGGTACCATATAAGTACATCATCAAAAAAGGTAGGAAGAAAGTTACTACGTCACATACCTTTAGCCCCACAATTTGAGAGGTTATTTGGATGTAAGGAAATGTCATTGCTCATGGATTATCATGTGAGGGGAAGGAGCACAAATGGTGTTATGAAGATGCTAGCTGATGGAGTGGTGTGGCGTAAGATCAAGGAGAAGTGGCCAATTTTCAAAGATGAGCCACGAAATGCAATAATATCATTCGCATTAGATGGTGTGAATCCTTATGGAAATCAATCAACACAATGGTCTACATGTCCAGTAATTGCTATCAACAGCAACCTACCCCCATGGTTATCAACCAAAAAGGAAAATGCTATGTTGACACTTATCATACCAGGTTATACTTTATGGAAATTCCTAATATTGAGTCTACATGGTAATAGTAACAAATTTCATGGTGCAAATGAAAAATTGAAGTTGATGTCTTTACAAGTCCAAATCAACCGAAACATATGGACACACACTTGGAGCCTTTAATAAATGAGTTATTAATTCTTTGGCAAGGAATGAATATGAAGGATGTGTCTCGTCCTATTTCTTCAAGGATATTTCAATTTCATGCAATGCTTCCTTTCACTATTCATGATGCTCCATGGCTATCAATGTGTTGTGGTGAGTTATAGTTGGTGTTAATAACCTCATATTGTATTTATTGATTTCATTTATCTCATATTAAAATCCTAATTATTACTTGATCTTGCATATAAAAATGAAAGGCCTTCAGACTAAGGGATCTTATGGATGCCCAACATGTGGGCCTTGCACCTCATCAAGAAGATCGAGTCATTTGGGAAAGACTATATACGATGAATATAGGATGTTTCTAAAGCCTGATCATCCATATCGCATACAAGATAAGGATGATTTTTGTGGAAAGGAGTTCCTTCTTAGAGAACCTTCAAAGATGAATCCCGGGAGATGGATGCATGCATATAGAAGCACAAATGGTAATTTTCGTTCTCGCCTTTTAAATGATATACGATTACATTCCTAAAACATTGATTTGTTAAATTTATTATGATTTTTCTTTTTGGTAGGATCCCTTCCTTCAGGAATGACTCGAAAGGCAATATTTTCAGAGTTCCCATATTATGAAGACCTACCTATTTTTCACTTGTTTGATAAAATGCACATAGGGAAGAATGTATCTTTTTGTTTATATAATATGCTATTTGAGAAGATTTCAATACATGGGAGGAAACTAAATAAACTACAAGTGAGGATGGATCTCAAAGAAGTAGGAAGAATGCCTCATCTTTGGCCAAATGATGATGGTAACTTTGTAGCTGATCCATGGTCTCTCATAAAGGAGGGGAAAGAGTAGATGATTAAATCCATAAAATCAGTAAGATTCCCAATAGGTTTTGGAGCAAATTTTAAGAATACATTCTCAAAAGAAAATGAACTTGTTGGAATTAAGACCCATGATTGGCATAATTTCCTTAGAGTATGTGCACATTAATCGACATTAACTATATTATCTATTATGTGATTTTAAAATTCTTTATTTAAAAAATAATTATATAGCATGAGTAATTGATTAATTTTAACATTCTAATTGCAGTTTCTATTACCTGCCAGCCTTCCAAATAATCTCAATGACAACATTAGGAGGACAATCTACAAGCTAAGTAGATTTTTTAGGTATGATGCATGGCCTGTATAAGGAAAAAGGTCTCTTCAAGTACAATGTGATATACTAGAAAATTGTTCATCTATAATATTTTTTTTTCTTTACACAAATCGTGGGCTTAACTTAATTAATTATATTCTAGGTGGGTCACTTCAACAGAGATACACAACAAATACTTAAAGATGTGGAAGAAAGAACTCCCCATTTTGATGTGTGACATGCAAAAATACTTCCCAACAAGTTTCTTCAATGCGTAGGAACACTACATTGTGCACCTCTTACATGAAATAGAGTTGTGTGGACCAGTTCAAACAAGGACAATGTTTCCTATTGAGAACTATTTAAAGGTTTTGAAAAAGTTTGTAAAGCAAAAGGCTCGTCCTGAAGGTTCCATGCTTCAAGGGTACATGTTGTTCAAATCCACAGTTTTTCTCACTAAATTGTGCAAAGAATTAAATATTGAAGGGCCGCGACTATGGGACTCAAAATAAAGTGAAAAAGTTGAAGGACATGTATTCACAGGACAAGAAAAAACTATGGAAATTAAAGGTGATTAAACTTATATCTACATATGGTTCATGAATTTTATTTGTGACTATGATGGTATAATGTGTTTTATGTTTATTATTGCAGATGTCGTTGAAATGGAGGCTTTATTATTATATGTTGCAAGAAACAATGAACACACAAAAATATGGAGGGAGGAATATGAAATACATCATGATGCCCAAAAAATGCGTTGTTTGTCATATGTATCTCAAGGTGGTCATAATTCATCTTCACATTCAACAATAATGAGAAAAATTGAAAAGGATTGGCCTCTAGCTATGATTTTAAACTATTTGAGAGATAGAGTAGCAAGGGCATGTAGAAATAATGATGAAAGAGTTACAACACATGTATTGGACATTATAAAAGGACTAGAAGAGAATAAGATGACAAATTATAAGGGGTTGTGGTGCAAGGGTCGTCATTACCGTGTTCGGAAGCTAGATGAAAATCAACAAACATTTGACTGTGGAATTGCTGCATATTTTACAATAGATTTTCAGTCACATGTTTGTGATGGAAACATAAAAACCGACACCTTGAGATACTATGGATTAATCGAAGATATCTTAGAGCTTAACTTCAGGTCTTTCAAGGTGTTATTATTTGAAGCTAAGTGGTTTATAAATATTGTAGTTGGAAATTATCCAACAACATATATGCATGAGAATGGTTTTTGCATCATCAATCATACTAGGTTTGAGCAAACAGATGAACCATATGTTTTTCCTTACCTATGTGAGCAAATATTTTTATGTTGTCATCCTATAGAACGATCAAAGTAATTTGTCATTGAGTATAATCCTAGATCAATAAGAGTCTTCCAACCTTCACATGAAGAACAACCTATCTCAATAGAAATGTCATCTAATTGTAGTTCAGATGATGAATTTAATGGGAAAGAAGACATGCTTGAAATGTAAAATGGCTATTCAAATTATTTTGATGATTAATGACAAATTCTATGAATAGTTCTACTCAAGAAAATGTAAATGTCTAGTATTTCTATATTAGAGTTGTATTTTTATTTAAATGTATTATATGGATTTGTTTAGAAGAATCAAACCTATCATAATCTAAAAATTAATAGTATTTCAATGTTAAACATATCAGAGAACTATAACATGATAACAATGTTATATATATTAACATTATGTACATTTAGTTTTTTTTCTCATTAATTTTTTAGAAAACTTAATAATTAATGAATTTCTATCTTATAGAATTGAAAAAATATTTTTTACAAGGGAAAGTTAGATATTAGAGGATTTGCTAAGATTTTTTTACCCTCCAAAATGATATTTTATGATTAAAATATTTTCAAAATGTTTCATTTGATTATGAGTTACTATTTTTTGTTGTTTCTTGTATGTATTTTAATTCATTTGCATACTTTTCATTTATAATATACTCATTATTTCACTTCATATAATCAAAGGTTGATGCTTTTATTATATATATATATATATATATATATATATATATATATATATATATATATATATATATATATATATATATATATATATATATATATATATATATATATTGCACTTGTTTCATTATTGGATTAATGCAATGAAGTATATAAAACTCGTTGAAATGTGTAATATTGAATTAGGTCTATTGATTCAATATGTGAATAAGAAATAGAGAAAAGTCTATTCGGACAAAGAGTTTAAATGAATTTATGAGGGACACACCTTCTAGAATCATAGGTATTAATGAGATACCTTCCAAAGGAAGTAATTTATCTACAATTCCATCTTCCCATTTAGATTTTACAGATGATGTATATGTCCCAGTAGTAACTGATACTTGCCATAATGTGGAGCCTACACTTGAAACTGGATTTGAAATTGATAGATTGCAATCATATAGAGAGTGGTTAATGAAGGCTGATGTTAATCCAGTCATAAGAGATGCAATTCATGCAGCATACAAAATAGCTATCTCTGGCACAAAGAATGCAACATATACAGAAACAACAGTTGATGATATACTAAGGTAAATAGTCATTTATATTTTAATTATAAACTTTAGGGTTGTAATTACATAACATATGATTATTAATAATATATTTTATCGCAATGTTCAGGAGTAATATCAATGTTCTCGAAGAAGACACTAACACCAATGGACAACAAAATCAATCTCCTCCATCAGATGAACAAACTATACCATCTATTGGTGCATCTTTTCAACCTCTCTTAAACATCCAAATTAATATGTTAAAGGAGAGGCAACTAATGGTATGCCATTCACAATCACATTAAATGAAAAAGGGCAAGTGTTAAATGATGAAGGTGGGAGAACATGGAGAGACATACTTCACCGTGAAGCATTGAGATTATTTGGTCCTACAATTACCAAAGATTTTTGTCATCAAGGTAAAACAAATATACTATGTTTTTTCATAAATTACATACTTAATTTATGTAGTATAAACTATATACTTAACGTTTCATGTTTCATATTAAAAAAATTCATATATTGTACGCAGTGTTACATTCCCTAAATTTCATTATTATGATACTAGAAACCTTAAGATTTTTTATATGGATTATTTACTTTCTACGTGTATTTCACAGATAAATCTGTAATATTCCTACTTAGCCTAAGGTAAGGGGAATATTCATTTTTGTTTTACTTTCTGTTGCATGAATAAATGAAAAAAGGAGGACATGTAAAACTCCTGAAAATACTGAATAAATCAATGCCCATGTGAACAAAGATAAATCAGGCCCATGTAAATAAGTCACTTGCAGGTGTGAAAGAGGTTTGTGCTGTGAGACTGGGTCAACCTTGACCAAATCTACAGCGCTATCTAGGTTCAATGTATCTCATGAAGGGACAACGCAATTCTAGAAGGAGGCCCCTCATGTGAAAGGAGCTAACTCATCAAGGTGGTTTAGGGTTTGCAAAGGCTTTCATCTTATAAAAGGAAGGGGAGGGCAGCAAGAGAAGGTTGTTGATTGATTATATTCCTGAGTATCTTGTCTGCTTAGACAAATACTATTCTCTACTGTTTAGTAGAGAATTGTGCTACTTAGCACTTGGAGTTTCTATGTAGGGATTTCACCTCTTCCTTTGAGGATTATTGGAGGAGTGTTTGCTTATTTGATCCACTATCAGGCTTTGGGCCAAGCTCTAATTCCAATTGCAGCATAGATCCAATTAGGGTTTTCTTGCTCTTGTAAGCTGCAGCAAGTGGGATTCTAGATATGCAGAGATGTAGCTTATATTGGAGCTTCTTCTCATGGAGTGTGTCTTTTAACCTCCTGAAAGAGTGCATCCACTATTTTTGCTTCAGATTTGTATCTTGGCAGTTGGCCATCTATGTTATTCAAGCTACAGTGCAATTTTCATTGAGGAACTGCGTTATTTTCATTAGAGTTTTTGCAAGGTGTTTTGACCCCATTTTTTATGAGAGATCTCTAGTGCTGGGCTTTGCCTTTCACTTTGGTGATCCATGGATTAGCTTGCTGATCCATGTTCTGTTTAGATATGATCTATTGTAATGTAAAATCATCTTCAGAAATTTTTGCAGCATTTTACAGATCTACAAATTAAAACTCAAATCTACTTTGTTTATGCATGATTTTGTCAAAACCCCGAGGGGATCTTGTAAATAAGACTATCTAGTTTCCAGATCTGAAATGGATCTGATGTTTTGTCCATAGATCTATTCTAGGGCTGAGTTGTAATATTCAGCTGCTGCATCTCCTCAAAATAACATTGTTAAGCCATTTTGGCAGTTTACATATGTGTTGCAGCCTTATTTTTTGAAGATTTCTTGCTTTATTGTCTCATGTATTCTACTGTATATTGAAACAACTTCATTGTAATTCTGTTTTGCTGATATATACTCATAATTTAATCATATTTTATGGCCTCCTGCTCATACTTTCCAAGACTGCGTTATTTCTGAAGTAGTTTGTTGTGCATAGTTGCAGCCCCTCTTGTAGGGTGTTTTTCAGCTAGACTAGGTGGTGGGAGATCTGTTTACCACACCTAGTTTGATTTGTTTTTTCTCCCCTTTTGGATCTAGACTCCAGATATGCTGATCTAAGGGATCTAAGGGCCGTAAACTCATTTCTATACATCAATCTCCCTGGAGTGCATTATTCCAGCAGGCTTGTTGTGTTATTCCAGATTTGGAATATTACAGTGGTATCAGAGCTCCTTTCTTGGCACAACCTGTGCTTTCCTTGGAGCATTACAGCCATGTTGCATTCAGAAGAATATGAACCTCTTACTGAGAGGGAGAGGAGGTATCAGAACAGAAGTCAAAATAATTTTGATTATACTATTGAAGATCAAGACAAGGGTAAAGCCCTTGAGACTGCAAGTGACAAAGAAGGAGAATAGTTTGCAAGAACTCTTTTGGTGGCCATGTAAGATCTTGCCAAAGAGATCAAAGAGATGAGGATGGACAGAATGAGGGAATCTCCTGGGAGATTTCATCTGGGGGAAAGCTCTGACATGTCTCATCACTGGACTGGTCAACCAGTGAACTGGCCATAAGTCTCATAAGCTTCACAATGCTCCACTATGCCTACCTTCTTCGCTGTGGAGAATTAAGGGCCACAAGAGCAAGCTCCCCTTGAAGATTACTTTGTGGAGTATGATTCTCAGAGTCATAGATTCAAGGATCACTTGAGTTTCCAAGATTTTTGTCACCTCAAGGATAGAAGGAGACCAAGGTTGTAGTATAGAGATGGTAGGTTCTTTCATAATTAGGATAGACACCACTCTATGCGAAGATTCTTTTTGCCCAAATTTGATGGATCATCCTCCAGTTCTTCCAAGGCATGGGTAGAAAAGCTGGATATTTACTTTCAGTTGAACAAAGTCCCTGAGATTGAAGCCATCAACTTTGCAATGCTGCACTTTGAAGGTGAAGCACACAATTGGTGGTTCCATGGGTTGTCTACATTGGGACACATCAATGTCACTAACTGTTCTGATTTTACTAGAAGACTAGTGGAGAGATTTGACAGGAAGGATCCTGAAGCACCCTTCATAATCCTTGCAAAGCTAAAGCAATTAGGAGATGCAGAGACTTATATCTCTGAGTTTATGATATTATCAGTCTCGGTCCCTAATCTATCTGTAGCCAGGAGGGTCTACATGTTCATCGATGGCCTGGAGGAACCCTTGCATGGGTTGGTTAAGTATACCAATACCATCACTTTGCATGATGCCATTGAGAGGGCTAGAGACCTCCAAGATGCCTTGCCAAAAGCAAAGGCAACTTTCCATAGCAAGGCCCCTCACTTTTCTAAGGGGAAGGAAGGAAAATCTGCTCCTCCCAAGGAGAGCTCTTTGAAGAAAACTCTTGACATTGAACTCAGGAGGGAGTTGAGAAAGAAGAGGTTGTGTTTCACCTGCCAAGAGTCATGGGCACTGGGACATAGATGTGCTGCTGGGAAAGCACACTACATAGAATTATTCTCAGATTTTGAGGAGGAAGATGGGGATGATGAACCTAGGAGGGGTCACAGCCCTGATGATGATGAGGAAGATCAAACACCATCTGGATATGGGAAGGGAGCCTTTGATCCAATAAGTGGGACTCTTGAATCTTTGACAGGAGTGCCTAAGTACTTGAATCTAAGAGTACAAGGTTCTGTCATGAATCAGAGAGTATCTGTCCTGATTGACAGTGGGGCAACCCATAACTTTATTAATGCTCATCTCGTGCAAAGGAGAGAAATCCCCACTGATACCTTTGAGGGATTTTCTGTTTTGGTCCCAGGAGATAGGACCATGCAATGCATGCAATATGTTCCCTCACTCTCTGTCACTATGGGATCCTACACTCTAGTGGGTCACTTCTTTGTAGTTGACATACCAGACACCAACATCATTTTGGGTGTCCAATGGTTGATTACCTTAGGGAAGCTTACCACTGATTGGAAATCTTTGCAGATGGAGTGGGTTGACTTGAAGAGTGGAAAACCACAAATGATTCAAGGCATGCACACTTATCCTTCACCTAGTACTTCCACACAAACAGAGATGGAATTGCGCAGTGGAAGTAGGGATCTCACAGTCCCTTCTCTCATGTTCATGAGGATGCTGCAAGGGACATTCTTATCTAGTGGCAAGCCACCTGGGATGCCATCAGATTCAAATCTTGTGGGGAAAGCCTCACAAAGTGCTGCTCCAAATCTAGATCTAGGAAGGATTGGAGCAATGAGATACCAAGTTACAACGCTGGAGGGCTTCGGACAACCCAAGAATGAGGGGGATCTTCTTCGTGCATCACTATCACCCTCTCACTTTTCTAAATCTGCACTGTGGGAGGAGAAGAATGGGAGGATCAGCCTTCCAACAAACAAATTTGGCATGAGAAATTTCAAAGAGGAGATTAGCAACATGACAAGCACTTCCATGGATGTATCATCAACGCTGTCATTGTTGAGTAGTGTGGATCTGTATTGGAAATATCAACTACTTGTAGAGTATTCCAAATATCTCCACACAGGTATGATACTAGATGGCATGCAGCAAAAAGAAGGCTACTTAGTCCAAGGGGGAGTCATATATTATTATAGTAAGGTCTTCTTGGTAGGGCTTCCAAGCTCAAGCAAAAAAGCCTACAAGGAGCACATGAGGAATTATTCCTTAGCCATATGCATTCAATGAAGATCTATACCCTGATCATGAGGAGTTTGATTGGGAAGGCATGAGAGAGGAATTACATCAGCACTTTCGAGAGTGAAATAGCTATGGAGGATTGGGGCAGCCAATGGACTCTTTGCAAAAGTCATGTCAGCCAGCTCTTCCTTTGCTTGAGAGGAGGGGAATGCTCATGCACAACTCCATGTGTATGAAGGAATATGATGGTAAAGGATTTGACCATGCCAAGAAAGTTGTACTTTCTGATTTATTACATTCCTTTGCCATGTTTTTGCAATATATGACTCCTAATGGGAGTGAGAGATCATGTGGATCTCATGGTTTTTGGTGGGCCAATAGAAATGTTGAACTTGGCCACTCCCTTATTGTGCAAAGGGAAATTCCTTCTCATGATGGGTGCTTTCCAAAGGCACCAAACTTACCTATCATCTTCAACCATGTTAAGGTGACTCATGTAGAAATTGTGTGGTGGGAATACCACTTACTACACCTTGATCTCATGCAGGTAGGTGATGCACTGCACTGGCATCACATGTGGGATTTTGACCCACCTCCTCAAGTTCAGATTTCAGCTTGCATATATGTAGTCTTGCTTCCATACTTGGATGATATAGTTGTATTGTTTATGGGGTTGTATGGACAGAGGATGGGAAGTTTGTATGTACCACATGGTTTGGAACTTCGACCTGTACTTCATGATACATGTTTTAGATGTAGCATTTCTTCAGCCATGTTTATTTCCGTTGAGTTTTTCACTCTTGGTGGGATGGACTATGCACATATTATGTTGACCTTGGAGGAACAATTCATGACGTATTGGCTTGATGAGCACTTGGCTTATGCTGAGGAATTGATCCTTGATGATGACATCAATGGAGGAGGAGAATTACTATAGCTCTTACCCTATCAGTTGCTTGAGGACAAGAAAAATTTTGGAGGGGAGGACTGTAATATTCATACTTAGCCTAAGCTAAGAGGAATATTCATTTTTGTTTTACCTTTTGTTGCATGAATAAATGAATAAAGGAGGACATGTAAAACTCCTGAAAAGACTGAATAAATCAATGTCCATGTGAACAAAGATAAATTAGGGCCATGTAAATAAATCACTTGCAGGTGTGAAAGTGGTTTGAGCTGTGAGACTGGGTCAACCTTGACCAAATCTACAACACTGTCTAGGTTCAATGTATCTCATGAAGGGACAACACAGTTCTAGAAGGAGGCCCCTCATGTGAAAGGAGCTAACTCTTGAAGGTGGTTTAGGGTTTGCAAAGGCTTTCATCTTATAAAAGGAAGGGGAGGGTAGTAAGAGAAGGTTTTTGATTGATTACATTCCTGAGTATCTTTTCTACTTAGACAAATACTATTTTGTTGTTTAGTAGAGAATTGTGCTGCTTAGCACTTGGAGTTCCTATGCAGGGATTTCACCTCTTCCTTTGAGGATTCTTGGAGGATTATTTGCTAATTTTATCCTCTATAAGGCTTTGGGCTAAGATCTACTTCCAATTTCAGTGTAGATACAGTGATGGTTTTCTTTCTCTTGTAAGCTGCAGCAAGTGGGATTCTAGATCTGCAGAGATCTAGCTTGTATTGGAGCCTCTTCTCATGGAATGTGTCTTTTAACCTCCTGGAAGAGTGCATCTACTGTTTTTGCTTCAGATCTGTATCTTGGCAGCTGGCCATCTATGTTATTCAAGCTACATCACAATTTTCATTAAGGAACTGCGTTATTTTCATTAGAGGTTTTGCAGGGTGTTTTGACCCCATTTTTTATGAGAGATCTCTGGTGCTAGGCTTTGCCTTTCACTTTGGTGATCCATGGATTAGCTTGTTGATCCATGTTCTATTTAGATCTGATATATTATAATTTAAAATCATCTTTAGAAATTTTTGCAGCATTTTACAGATCTACAACTTAAAACTCAAATCTACTCTTGTTTATGCATGATTTTGTCAAAACCCCAAGGGGATCTTGTAAATAAGACTATCTAGTTTCCAGATCTGAAATGGATTTGATGTTTTGTCCACAGATCTATTCTAGATCCGAGTTGTAATATTCAGTTGTTGCAGCTCCTCAAAATAACGTTGTTAAGCCATTTTGGCAGTTTACATATGTGTTGCAGCCTTCTTTTCTGAAGATTTCTTGCTCTATTGTCTCATGTATTCTACTGTATATTAAAAGAGCTTCATTTTAATTATAATTTGCTGTTATATACTCATAATTTAATCATATTTTATGGCCTCCTACTCATACTATCCAAGACTGCGTTATTTCTGAAGTAGTTTGTTGTGCATAGCTGTAGCCCCTCTTGTAGGGTGTTTTTCAGCTAGACTAGGTAGTGGGAGATCTGTTTACCACACCTAGTTTGATTTTTTTTTTCTCCCCTTTTGGATCTAGACTCCAGATCTACTGATCTAAGGGATCCAAGCGTTGTAAACTCATTTTTGTACATCAATCTCCCAGGAATGCGTTATTCCAGCAGGCTTGCTGTGCTATTCCAAATTTGGAATATTACAAAATCCAAGAAGGATGAGTTATTATCTCTCATGCATAAAGTATCAGAAACTGTACCTCTAAAACAAATTCTTCATAGTGTTGTTGAATATATTAAAAATACCAGGAATTCTTTGAGAGGAGAATTGGTAAGAAACAAAAATGTAGTCAAGTCGCACTTCATAGGAGAAAGAGAGTGGAAGAGGTTATTGGATGAGATTGCTATTAAGAAAAAAGGGAAAAATGGAATTTTGGTTGGAAAATACAAATATGCACATACTGTACGAGCCTCTAGGTTTTCCACACGCCATTGTTTGGGGAAAGGTGGCATGTTATCGGCAGAGGCAAAAATTGTAAGCTTAATAGACTACTATGCTTCTCAAGGAAAATTTATTTTTTATATAATCAAATTTCTAACTATTTAATTGTTATTTAAAATATAGTTGCAGGTGTTCAATATTAAAATGTCTGAAGATGACAAAGATTTTTCTTCATGCTATGGTGTATCTTCTCTCATTCATCAAAAGATTAATGATGGATTTAAACCTATTACAGATTATGAGGTATTTTTTGACCTATAATTTTTTTGTTCTAGATAAATTTTTATAATATGAAAGAAGTATATGCAAATGAAAGTTTCAATTAATAAAATTTATAATTGTGTTAATCTTATCTTATATGTGTCTTAGATAACTGATCAACATGATGAAAGAGAAGATGAAGCTAAACTTTGAATCATGCTTCGACCTTACCATATGTTTGGTTAGTTCACTTCAGTTATTTTTTAAATCAATAGGATACTTTAGTTATGAAATAACATTAAATGCACACACTTTTTATGGTTTATTTCAATTCAATTGAAGTTAATGTTTGTGTTTTTCTCCGTTTATTTCATTTATGTATTTTAATTCACAAACTTATGTTTATAATTTTCTTTTTATGATTTTTCCATGCAGGGGGCGACAAAATTTCTTTTAAGGATAAGTAATACAGATGATTTCAAAGGAATTATCAGTTTCATTTTTTTCATATCTCATAATAAACAAATTTCAAGACCTAAGACATTTCATTATATTAATAAATGAAAAGTGATTTTTTGATAATCAATGTTGTAACATATGTATAACTTGTATTTTATTTAATTAAATTATCTCTTTTTATATACTCATCGTTTTGGTTGTTGTATAATATACTTAAAATTTTAACATATGTAGATATTGTTATTACTTTGTAATTATTCATTTAATGTGAAAGATATCCATTTAATATATTTTTTCATAACTATAAAGATATGTAATAGATTAGAAAAACAAAAGTTTTTGAAATATCATGCCATCTTGAAGTTTTCACTCAAACAAAATTCTGTGAGGCTTGGAATTGAAATGACATTGCTTAGAACTTGTATTTATTTATTTATTTTAATTTTCAAAGATTGAAATGATTCATCTACATTATCAATACCATGTTGACCAAAATGATCATGTAGTGATATTATGTATGTAAATTTATTATGCCCATCAACTTGGAATCATGTGAATGTTTCAATGGAGAAACTCTTCCATTACTTGTAATTGATACTTGCCATAATGTAGCCAAGCACAAAAAAAGCTACCATAGTCTTATTGTACACAATGAATTAAAATTTTTGGATGTAACTATAGGATACTTCAACTGTGTTAATACATTTGATATTAATTAAATATATTTGTGGTAATTGGATTTAAGCATAAGAAAATGGTCAAAATGTTCTCTTTCGTAATAAAAACAAACTCTTCCCAGGATACTCACCACATGCAATATATAACCTTTCTAAATAAAGGAGGATATTTTTTTTTTGCACCATATACAATTTTATTATAATAATAAAAAAATGTATTTTTTTTGCACCATTTTTTATTTTATGGTGCTTTGCACCATATACAATTTATTATTATTATAATAATTTTGATATTTCTATGATAAATATTTAAATTTTGTGAAATTAGTTTTGGTGCTTTGCATCACAATATCTTGATCCACGTCAGATTGGTTTTTGGTGGTTTGCACCATACACCATGGAATGCCACATATGCATTTAACAACAAATTTAACATTTTTTATTAACTCCACTTTTGCACTAGAAAGCATAGCACCACTTGCGTATCTCCACATTATCACCACTTTTGCACCAATATTTGAAAAGTAAAGATTTCTCAAATCCTTTACAAATTGTGGTGCTAATGTGTGGCTCAATGACCCTTCTTCTTGTAGTGTCAGGACTGCAGACTTGAGGTATGTTCTCTTGGGCTTTTCATATTTTGTTGAATGTGACATTCTTTTTTGAAAACAAGTAGAGAACATATATAGCTTGTATGCCTATGAAACAAATGTATTCATTCTATGGTCACTGAGACATGTTTGATTTCAGGTGGTTTGAGACTGGCTGGGTTTTAGTCTTATGGCATTACCAGCTAGCAGGAGTGGTTTTCTTTGTAAACTTTGTGTGGTGTGATGGTGTTTTAGTCAATCTGAGAAGTCTGGTGGGCCTGTGGATTGGTTAGGGATTGCAAGCAGTGTCTTATATAAATTGGGTCTCTAATGATGTTGAATTTAAATGGGAATAGAACGAGGTTTCTTTCTGTTGGGCCTATTCTTTGTACTAGAAAATATGTCCAAGAAACCTCTGATTTGATAGATTCACGAGGGAAATTGTGGGCCGTGGCTCCAGGTGGAGTTTCGAAGGCTTTTTAACAGGGCTTTGTAATCGATGCTTCTATCATTCGTATCTTTTTAACAGGGCTTTGTAAGTAAAAATTTATCAAATATGATAAAGAATTCAATGTTTAAGTTAGATAACTATACGAGTTTTTCTAAATCTGGATTAAATAGTTGCATATATATTTTAAAACGCATCACTACCATTCTAAGATACTGCTATGTAATATATAAAAAAAACATCATTTGTACTTATTTATTTACAAAAAAAAAGGTAAACTTCTTGACAAAATATTGGATGGAAGCATTTGGTTTTCTATTCCACCTAATCATCCAATAAATGCCATAAAATTAAATATTATTGTTCTAAATTGAAAACTAACAAAACAATATTGGATGCAATGGTTACATATTGTCGAAGTCTCGAGAAAGTGAATGATAAGACTCTTACCACATTCAATATTCTTGAGCTTTATGAAATTAACGATATCATATTTTCCAATTTTGAAACACTGTGTCAGGGTCTACTTATGTAAAAGGAACACGAAATACAAATATAGAGTCACTTTCTCAGCAAGCACGTGGATTCCTTGACAAAATGATAAATGGATCAACAAACATTCAACAGGTTGACAACAATTTTAAATTTGGTTGTCATTTTGGGGGGCCTAGTCTTTTGTCAACACTTTTGCACTATTTTCCATGTCAATTGTAGCCAGTTTTACATATTGACCTTGTTGTTCTGCATATTAACTTTGATAAAAAAAACCATTCCACAAGGGCTATTATATTGAAAAAAAAATTCTTATCGAAAAAAATGAGTTGAATGACTTTACTACAGTTCTATTAGTAGAACTTTGGTTTTGTAATGATGTACGTCAATCATTGGAAATTCCCACAAATAACTCTAAGTTAAAATATAAAATGACTAGTGGAATTTATGAATATAAGTCCAAAAATAGTTATAGTTATCATATGGTTTTGACTATACATTTCTATCATTTAGAATTAAAAAGTTTGAGGCTTCAAAATACTCTCACACATTTGAAGACACACTTGATGAAAAGGAGAGAGATTATGATTTTTGGATGGATTTATTAGAAAAACTTCAACGTTGTAGTGATGCAAAAGTGATTATTTATCTTTATGCAGAAACAAATTTATTCAATACTTGTTATACACATAGAAAAAGAATTTCATGTCTTGTGCAAACATAGTCACAAAGGACAATCATGTTGAATAGTTACAAATTTTTTCAACTGTCAAACCCAAGATCCATTAGCTTCTTGGAAAATTCAGGTACTACAATTTCTTTGTTGTTTATCTTATAATAATTTGGATACCATTTTGTTCAAATTTCTTAATTTTCAAAATGTTTACTACAATGACTAGTGATTTGGTTATTGCTCTTGATATTTTTTGCATTTATTTAAATTTCATATTTATAACATTTTCGGATGTCTATTATAAGCAATTATGAGAAGAAAGGAATTAATCAAGACAATGACCATGAAATGATTGATATAGAAATGGGTATTAGTCATTGTGTGTGTGTGTGTGTGTGTGTGTGTGTGTGTGTGTGTGTAAAGAGAAAGAATATAATGACCAAGGGAATGTCCCACAAAACTACAACCAAGACCAAAATATTACATTGATGATTAAAGATGATTCATTGTTTATATAGTTGTTTAATGAATTTTATTAATTGTCACAATTTATAACATATTAATTGCACATTATAGATACAAATAATTATAACAAATACAACAATATGAAGATTGAGAAACAAAGCTATAATCAAGAACAAAATATAATATCAGGTACTCATAATTTACCCACTTCTTTTCCTTATCATTTAATGATTTTATTCATTTTCACAATTCAAACTATTTTATATGTTTAATGTAGAGACAAATAAGAAGAACAAAAACGATGATGAGGTGCAAAGTTGTAATTATGAAGATAATGTCATATCATGTACTTGTTACTTTTACTTTTGTTTTTCTTATTATTCTTCAAATTTTAATGCTTGTAACTACCATAACAATGAAGATTTTTATTATAGGAACAAATAAAAATAACAAAACTAACAATCAAAATAATGTTAAAAGTGTGTGTGTGTGTGTGTGTATTTTGTAGGTTACATTGTGTGTGTATTTCGTAGGTTACATTGCTAACGCTCTTATTTAATTGCCTATTTTTTATTGAATACATATTGTATTACATAATTTGATCATAAGAATTATTATTAGTATTTAATTGAAGGTTTAATATAATAAACTCTAGGTTCTATGAAGATGATAAAAGAGATGATTGTTTCATCTATAAATAGTCGAAAAATCACTCAAGGTAAGTGTGTTGTTTCAATATTTTTTTTAGTAATTTTTGTAACAATAATAAAATGGTTTGACTTGACTATTTTTTATTGTATTGCAGCTCAAATAACTAAAAATAAAATAGTTATTTTTCAATTAAAGGACATTTTTTTATCATAGCATCAATGATGAAGCAACAAACAAAGGACATATTGAGAAAATGGGAATTGATGCAAATTACATAATAGAGAAAAAGTTATTTTGGATTCATCCACATTAAAAAACATTTTTTGAGTTATGTTCCAAAAATGAATCTCTTGAAATTGCAATTTGGATGACGGCTTTGAAACAAAACACAACAAGAATTCTAAAAAAGTTGGCTTCATAAACATTACAAGATAAACTTGTGTTTATGTGGACTGCTTCAGAATGTAAACCACAAAAGGAACATAAGGCCATTGACAATCCAGCAAAACGTATACACACTAAATCATTGAAAAAAGTGTGGGAAATGCATACCCAATATGATGCAACCATTATTATTATAGTGGATTGTTAATTTGAGAGAATGAAAGTAAATCCTAAAGAAAATGTGTTTCTTTCCCCTCCATTCATTGGAACAAATCAAGAGGATAATTAGTTGATCAATAAGCTATGGAGAGTGTTGAATAAACTCAGCAAGGAAACAAATGTGCTAGCTATTTTGAAGGATGTTCAATCACATCTAATAGTACCTTAAGATGATTGGTGTTTATTCATGTAATAATATGTATTGCATCATGACCTATCACTATATTTTGTATCCCTTTTGAATTTAAGTTTACTTCTATTTCACAATACTAATAAAATAATTGTTTATTTGGTTTTTCATAAGTAGAATAAAATAATTTTATTTTATTTATTTTTGTGAGATATTGTATTGATAGCAATTATTGATTTGAATGGTTGTTTAATTTTTTTGTATCAAAATTTCCCATGCTATAGATTTTTTTACAGTGGATTAGACTATATATAAAAACTAATAGATAATTGGTTTATTTGTTTGAATTGGATCATTAAAATTGTTTTTTTCAATTGTGGTTTAAGTTATCATTATACCTCTTAGAAATTAGTAATGCAAAGGATGGTTCACTACATTCTTATAAAAAAAATTATTTCATATAAGTGTTGGTCAATGTCATCTTATAAGACTTGCTTATTCCATACAAATTAAAAAAAAATATTAGGTTGTATGTATAAAGTATACATATCATTAGTTTTTTTACTTTAATGGGGTCATTGTAATTATACTTTGTGGTTATCATTAACTCAATGTAAAATTCCCTTTGTATACAAATGGAAATAATTCATAATAAATACTAACATCATTTTTGAAATGTTAGGCTTTTATGTCCTTAAGCAATAAAGTGTTGAAGTGGAGATATGTTAATATCATACATGTGGTTGCAGTGGTAGACGCAAATGGGAATTACTATAAGTCAAAAAATTCTCTTGATATTTGAAATGGAAGGAGTTTTCATCCAATCATACACCAAAGATGAACAAAATTGTTATATTCAAAGAGAACCAAATTGGTAGTTTGGTGATAATACCTACTTTTTAAGTCCTTTTCACTAAGAACTGTTAAAATATTGCTTAAAAAATTATGATGTTAAAATATGGACATTAAATGTTACTGACAAGTACATCTGGAAAGTACTTGAAATATCAAATATTGATATAGAGGACTTTAAATTCGCATGGAACGGGTCTCATTGCCATTTGAAAATAAAATTAGAAGCGGGGAGTATAATACAATTTTATGAGAAAAGGTTGACTGATGTGTGGTCCCAATATGGAGATAATTATGAAGAATCAAATGTATTGCTAATAGATACAACAAACCATACTTCTCAATTCATCGAATATCGATCAAACCACATATTGATAAAAGCCTATACATGAAAAGAGCAATATATTTGGCTTAATGCAGGTTTTATTCCCCTTTCTTAAGACACTTCATTTTATCAAAGAGAAACAAAAGTACATTCGAATGTTCAATAGAACATGTACTTCATTGTAGTGGATGGAGATAATTTTCTTTATAAATTTGTTCACACGTACATTCCAATTTTTTAATGAAATTTGAACATATTTTTTTCTGAATCAATTTGAATCATTTCATATTTTTTGGAATATTATATGGGAATTGTCAATTATTTTTTATGAGGAGAAACATCATAACTTTCTATTAATTTAAAAAAAAAAAAAGTTACATTGGGAATTGTCAATTATATTATTATATATTTGTATTATTATTTATAATTATTTTTGCAATGACTTTGTTGTATTGATTTTTTTTGTTGATATGTGTGTGTATGTGTGTTCTTAAATGAATTGTTTGCCATTGAAATCATCTTACACAAACCATCAAGGCATGTTGTTATTTTTATTGGCTTCTATTTACTTATATGCATCAATGCTGAAATAAAACTTATATTAAACATCTTATCCCATATAAGTTAATAATGAATCCATTTATTGACCTATTTGACTACCACGTAGTTTAATATGAGTGTATTAATTTTATATTTTATTTTTTTGAAATAAGACTCCGTATAAACACTCTTCTTAATAAAACATGGAATAATTAATTAAAAACTTGTTAAGTGTGCCATCTAGATTTATTAAAGAGATGGATCATAAATATTTGTATTTAAACTTTTTGCACCATAAGACATTTATTTTCCCATCCATTTTAACATTTTTTTCATTTTCTTTTCTTAAATAATTTACTTGTAATTTAAAAAATCTCATAGAATCCAATAGACTCAAAGCTATTTATTGTATTCTATTTAGTTATATGCATTA
Organism: Pinus albicaulis; assembly: GCA_034641835.2. Taxonomy (NCBI): domain Eukaryota; kingdom Viridiplantae; phylum Streptophyta; class Pinopsida; order Pinales; family Pinaceae; genus Pinus; species Pinus albicaulis. Next base: position 1,453,629,455 of record CM076570.1, on the reverse strand, counting down.
ATGGAAGTTTATAAATGTGATATATTTTTGAAATGTAGCTCCTAACGTAAATAGATATATATTTTTATAAAACAAATTAGAAGTAATTGATAATAAGTTATAAGTGGTCTATATAAAGCTATATATCAACTTTTATTTGCCTATCATGAAGCTTAATATAAATGTATAAATGTGACATTGTTTTTTTGAAATAAAACTCCATGTAAAATGAAATGTTTTTCCTAAAAAAACATGAAATAATTAATTGATAATGAATATTAAGTAGATTCTTCAAGTTATTTTAAGATATGGGTCACAAATAAATGTATTTAAACTTTTTGCAACATACACCATTTGATTTTCACATCCCTATTAACATTCTATAAATTTTAATTCGTAAATAAATTATTTCTATATTTTTAGAGTTTTGGCTTCTGTGTTCCATCGTTACAAGTTATAGAATTCTTTCGGTAGTAATCACATGCAATGGAACATTGTCAACGCGTTTCGAACCAACTAGTGTGGTTCATCATGAGGACTAGGTGAGAGATCAAATCACGATGTTAAGTTTAAATAGATGTAGAAATGGCCAAACTAGCCGGTAGGCTAAGAACTAGTTTGACTTTGAAAATTGATTAATAACGGCTAGTTTTTATGTATTTTTATATTATTATTATCATTATTATTACTTTTTTAATTAATATATTAATAATGTATTTAATTAATAGTGATAATATATTTAAATTAACTTAATTTAATTTTTTATTTATTTATGTATATTTATATTTATATTTCTAATTTATTTATTTGTATTTATATTGATATTTCTAATTTATTTTTATTTATTTATTTATTTTATTATTATTATTATTATTATTTAACGATGTCAAAGAAAAAAAAAACGATAACCAACGAAAAAAAAAAAATCCTAAAAGGAGCCTAAAAGCTAAGGAACAAGAAAAAGGGGCAGAAACAAAAGACAATCAAGAATATAACGCAGGTGTCCAGCACCTGTTGATATTCCAGCCGACATCTCTACTGAGGTTAACACATCTTTTTTCAATTTCTAAGGCCTACCTTAACTTTCTTTAGTTTTGAAGGGGGATTCTATGAGCAAACTTGTGGTGTTGCCATGGGTTCCCCCCTCTCCCCGATTGTTGCTAATCTGTTTATGGAAGACTTTGAATTCAAGGCTCTTTCCTTAGCTCTTTTCTAGCCAAAGCTTTGGAATTAAGGTTTGTAGATGATACTTGTGTCGTCTAGCCTCATGGCAGAGAAAAGTTTGATCTCTTTTTCCTCCATCTTAATAGTTAATATTACTCCATAAAATTCACCATGGAATATGAGGTGGATGGTAACCTCCCTTTCCTCGATTTTCCTATCTCTAGAAAGGAGGATGGTTCTTTCTCCCATCAAGTTTTTCGAAAGAAGACTCATATTGAGCAATATCTTCACGCTAGTTCTCATCATTTCCCTGCTCAAAAATTAGGTGTCCTTAACACGTTAGCCACTAGGGCATTGAGAATATCTGATGAGTCTCACCTTGAAGGAGAAAATACCCATCTCCTAAGTGTCTTTTGTAAAAATGGATATAGTAGGTCGCAGGGCCTTAAAGCCTAGTGATTGGTCTTGCAGTGTTCACCTTCCATTCATTCAGGGAACCACTAATAATATTGCTAGGATCCTTAAGAAACATTAGGTTATCCTTCAAACCCCTTAACATGATTCACAGCTGTCTCAAATTGGTTAAAGATCTGGTAGACCCTAGGGATGGAAAATGTGTTTACATTATTCCTTGTTCTTGTGGGACTCCTTACATCTGTGAAACTGGTTGGTCTATAAATAAAAGGATCTGTGAGCATGCTGTCGACATTAAACATGGATCTCTGCCCTAGTTGAGCAAACAAAAAAGACTAACCATCATATTTGCATCAAAGAGGCTAAGGTCATTGCGAGGGTTGACCATTTCCATCATCTAAAGTTAAGGGAGGCCTTAGAAATTGAAAAAATACCTGTTAATATCAATAGGGATGTCGCTTGGAATATCAGCAGGTGTTGGATCCATGCCTTATATTCTTGATTGTCTTTTGTTTCCGCCCCTTTTTCGTGTTCCTTAGTTTTTAGGCTCCTTTTTTTTTGTCATTGGTTATCATTTCCCTTTTCCTTGACCTCGTTTAAAATATATATATATATATATATATATATATATATATATATATATATATATATATATATATATATATATATATATATATATATATAATCACTATTAATTAATTGATTAATTTATTAATTAAAAAAATAATAATAATGATAATAATAACCTAAAAATACATTAAAACTAGTTGTTATTAATCAATTTTCAAAGTCAAACTAGCAGTTAGCCTAACAGCTATTTTGGCCATTTCTACATCTACTTAAACTTAATATCTTGATCTTATCTCTCACCTACTCTTGATGATGAACCACACTGGTTGGTTCAAAACACGTGACAATGTTCCATTGCATGTGATTACTACCAAAAGAATTCTATAAATTATTTCTAATTGAAATAATAGAAGCCAACAATACATTAGGTATGTATTAAATTCTATTTAGTCATATGCATTGATACAAGGTTATAGATGTATTATATTTTTGAAATAAAGCACTTAATGTAAGTAAAGATACACTTTTTAGAAAGAAGAAAAAAAAATTGATGATGAGTTCTAAGTGGTTTATTCTATTTTCAATCGATAACTTTTTATAACTATGCATTTTAAAATCAATTACTTGTATATAAAATCATGACATATAAGTGGATGAAACAATTAATTGAATTTTATTTACCTATTATGTGGTTTAATATGAATGTATAAATGTGACATTATTATTTCTAAAAGAAAACTCTATGTAAAAAAAATGCTTTATTATTATTAAAACATATATTAATTAATTCATAATGAGCATTAAGTAGACTATTCATGCTCATTCAAGAGTTTGGTCATAAATGAACGTCTTTAAACTTTTTTGCACCATATTACATAATTTTGTCATTAAAATTAACATTTTCTAAAATTTAATTATTAAATAAACTATTGTAATTAAAATAATCTCATAGAAGCTAATAAGACCTGAAGTTATATATTGTATTCCATTTAGTTATATGTATTGAAACAAGTTTATAAATGTATTATATTTTTTAAATAAATCTATTTATGTAAGTAAAGATGCATCTTTTACAAAACTAATTTGAATTTATTGATAATGGGTTTTAAGTGGTTTATTTAGACTGAAAATCATGCAAATGACTTTTAATACATATTTAATATTCAAACTAAATATCTTAAAGATAATTTATTTGCAGTTACATTAAGTATTTAATAATTAAATATCATGAGGACTTTTATAAATTTCAACTAAAATCCATAAGTTGTGTTTCACATTTATTTCTTCCCCATTAACAATTGTTATCATTTTCTCCTCTTGGTGAAAGTAAAGGCCAATCATGGTTGGCACTATTACATTAGGACTATTATTAGTTTTTGACAATGTTGACAAGGAGAGATCAATACCCAGACTACCATCAAGTATATTAATCTTTGAAAACCTTGCCTGCACTACTTACTTGTATAGTTATATTGGTTCTCAAAGGCCACTATTTCTTGTTTACTTAAATTTGTGATCTAGACTCATCCATCATAATGTAATGACTTGAATATCCATTTAAGAACTCTCATTTGATATACTTGGATTTGAGTGGAGATAGATCAATGGTACCCAACCCTCTTGAAATACCTAGATCTATAGTGCCTAGCTTTTATAGTGGATGCATGGATGCTATAAAAATGAATTGTCACCTCCTCATTCGTGTTAGTTAAAGGTGTGAAGGGGTAGGAAATTCAGCACAAAAACATTTTACTAAGTTTCTAGTAGACTAGTTTCAATGCAATGCAAGGGAGGCACATCCTTTCCACTTACACTAAGATCCTCACATCACCATTATTCAATAAACAACTCCCTAGCAAGTTGTGGGAAAGGGGGTTAGAGTGGTCTCACACAAAATTCAAACATTCAATGACTCTAGTATGTTATCCATAACTATAATATATTTCTTGGATGTTAGACATACTAATATGATTTACCTTAAATCAATTGCTTCTAAGAGTTTTCTTTCACACTCTTATTGTAAATTGATACTATTGTACCTAACAACTTCATGTTTGACCTATTCATGGTCTCTAATTAGTTTTACATTCATTAAATTATTTTTATCTTAAATTAAGTTAATATAGTGATTTACAAAAGAATGAATGTTGCTAAAAGTCTTGTAATAGATTTTTTCCCAATTTAATGAAATATGTATTAGATGATTTAAAAATAATATATCATCAATAATTTATATGTTTATATGATACTAGCTACATTGTCTATAGCGTGTGTTCCTTAATATTTACTTCATGTTTTGTTACTTTGTTAATTATGAGAATGCATTTAACATTGGGCTCTGTTCTGGTCAAAATTGTCTTCCCCAATCTTCTATTCGTACTTATAAACCATAACATCGACGTTGTTGTTTTCATTGAATGCAAGTTTATGGCACGCCCATTAAAGAACAGTTGTGTGTGAAAGAGTACAATTCACCCACCATTATAGGGAAACATTTAGGACTGTACGTCATGGCCACAGGAAAAATTATTAGCACATTTAGAATTTATTCCTCTTCAAGCAGGAGACGTGCATTTGGAAAAACCGGCGATATGGAAAACGGGTGCGAAGATAGGCCTATTTCTCCATGCGAAGTTCATTCCCACTACGAAAAGTTAATGGAATCCTATCAGTGCACATCTGCTTGAATTGGGGTTTCTACGCTCTCTCACACTTTGTACTGAACTTCGCCCCCCATGAAGTTTAGTGGCCCATGATTGCAGTAACTAAGAGGGATTATGCAGTGAGTGCAACTCAAATCATAACAAAGAAATGGAACGTCCATAACACTAACTATGCTTGTTTTTCCTTAAATGCCCAACTCTGCATGAGCCTCGGCATACTATATATCACTGCAGGGCCAATTTTCTCTCCTGCTGTTGTTCATCGAAATAGATTAAAAGATGGATTTGAATGACAACAGGTTAGAACAACTGCATTTTTGAGCTTCTTTTTCATGTGGGTAGTTGATATTAGATTGCCTACAATAATTTGCATTGAAGGCCATTGGACAGATAACATAACATGTCAAGCGGATCTTTGTGCGTTGTATGAGAAACCCACTGTGCAAATTCAATCTATTAGGACTGCAGACTTGAGGTATGTTCTCTTTGGCTTTTCATATTTTGTTGAATGTGGCATTCTTTTTTTAAAACAAGTAGAGAACATATACAATTTGTATGCCTGTGAAACAAATATAGTCATTCTATGGTCACTGAGACATGATTGATTTCAGGTGGTTTGAGACTGTCTGGGTTTTAGTATCATGGCATTACCAGCTGGTAGGAGTGGTTTTCTTTGTAAACTTCGTATGGTGTGATGATGTTTTAGTCAATCTGAGAAGTGGGGTGGGCCTGTGGATTGTTAGGGATTGCAAGCAGTGTATTATATAAATTGGGTCTCTAATGATGTTGAATTTAAATGGGAATAGAACGAGGGTTCTTTCTGTTGGGCCTATTGGCAAATATGTCCAAGAAACCTCTTATTTGTGTTGGAATTTTCTGAGTAACTCCGACCAACAACACACACAGAGATAAAAACTAAAATTTAAATTCCAGTCACAGAGATGAAATATGAAACTCTATTTCATTAAACAAACTGACCCTGTTACAACATAGAATTCTTTAGAACAAGGTTTTGGATTCACAGCGGAAAATTTTTCGTGGCTGTTACACACACAGCACTACAAAATCTCTCTGTCTCTCTGTCTTTAGCCTTTGGGCATATAAATAAATTACACTCAGCACTCTTTACAGTGTAATTCAACCTCTATATGTTCACTAACCGACTATAGAAATTTATTACAAACCTAATGCTATTGAATGCTATTGATGACAAAACATCAAAATTCAACGTTTGGCAAGTTGCATTGATGGTCACATAACTATGGCGGCACCGCTTGGCAGTTTATCGCGGCGGCAGCGCTTTGGTGGTTCGTAGGTAGCGACACCCCTTTGGTGGTTCTGCGGAGGCACTCCTCCATGAGTTCCAAACGATCAAGCTGTGCTACCATAGTAGATCACAGCAGTCGATCTCTGGTCAACGTGAGATGGGGCGGTCAACTACAGAGGCACCCCCTCAACATAAACAATGAGCGTGTTGTGCTCCCGCAAACCATTGATCTCAGATCGACATTTGTCGCGCTGCCAACATGCATGATCATTAACCTACTGCGGAATTCAAATATCATTAAGTCGGATTGTAATCGAAATTCATGTCACAAAAGTGATATGTAACGTCATGGAAAAATGGTACGTGAAGAATTCCTAAACTCGGATTCATAAAAGTTTCGAGTCTGGTTTTGGAGTTTGTTGACGCGGCCTTAAACCTGCGCAAAAACCTGTGATTGGCCCACGTTCTGGCTGAGTAGGAAGTGGGACCACATCGCATCAGCAATCAGTGGATGGATGAGCATAGACCTTTGGCACTTGTGATGTGCGATGTTGTGATATCAACATATTGCATCGGTGCTGGGACGATGAACCGTGTTGCGGTGCCGACGGACATGCGAAGTGCGATGTGCGACGTGGGCTCCACAAGGATGACGTGGCCGATTTAACTCAAAACAAAATGGCGGAAAATGTAATGGTTGGCTTACAAACAAAAGCCAACAAAAATGGACTTCTATTGTCCTTCCTCTGCGTAGTTGGATTTAATATTTCCAACACTCCCCCTTAAATACAACTGCTGGGTTTTTCCTACATACCCAGGCATTTCCTTAAGTAATTAAAACTTTTCTGTGTTAATGGTTTTGTGAGGATATCTGCAAACTGTTCTTTAGTTCTGTAATGTTTCAAAATTATTTCTCTATTGTTCACTAGCTCCCTGATTTAGTGAAACTTGGTATCAATGTGTTTCGTTCTTTTATGAAACACGGAATTTTTTGATAAAGCTATCACTGAGCTATTATCACAGTAAATGGTTGTGCCTTTTTCCTATTCATCACAAAAATCTCTGAGTACTCTTCTCAGCCATACTGCTTGGCATGCTGCTGCTGTTGCTGCCACATATTCTGCCTCTACTGTTGATAAAGCAACTACTGGTTGCTTCTTGGAAGCCCATGAAATGGATCCTGATCCCAAATGAAACACATATCTAGATGTGCTCTTCCTGTAATCTACACTTCCAGCCCAATCACTGTTAGTGTAACCTGTCAAATTAAAATTTTTATATGAGGAGTAGAAAATACCGTACCCCTTCGTTCCATTCACATACCTTAGAATCCTCTTGGCTACTTGCCAATGAGTTTCTTTCGGCCTTTCCATAAATCTGGAGATTAAACTTACAACGTGCATTATATCCAGCCTAGTTATAGTCAAATACATGAGGCTGCCAACTATGTTTTTATACAATTTTGGATCAAAATCCTTGTTGTTGTCTTCTTTGCTCGATTTCAACCCCATTACTATTGGAGTTACAGCTCCCTTATTTTTTTGCATGTTGAATATTTTCAACACTTCTTCAACATATTTTGCTTGGGAAATGAAAATACCATTTTCATTTTTCTCTACTTCAATTCCAAGAAAATATCTCAAGAAACCCAAATCAGTCATTTCAAATTTACTCTTCATGACTGCTTTAAAATCAGCAATAAGAGAATCTTCATTTCCAGTAAAAATTAAATCATCTACATATAAAACAATAATAAGAATCTTACCATCATTTTTCCTTTATGTAGAGTGTGGGTTCTCCATCACATTTCTCAAAAACATTTTCAATCAGGTAAGCATCTCTTCTACTGTACCATGCTCTCGGTGCTTGCTTCAGCCCATAAAGAGCTTTCTTCAACTTGCATACTTTGTACTCTTGGCCTTCAATCTCATAGCCTGGAGGTTGTTCAACATATACCTCTTCTGTCAATACTCCATTCAGGAATGCAGATTTCACATACATCTGGTAAACCTTCCATTTCTGTTGTGCTGCTATGGACAACATTGTTCTCACGGTTTCCATCCTTGTAACTGGTGCAAAGGTTTCTTCATAATCTCTTCCTTGTTGTTGCTTGTAGCCTTTGAAAACAAGTCTTGCTTTGTGCCTTTCAATCTTGCCTTCAGCATTAATTTTCGTCTTATAGACCCATTTAACTCCAATGACTTCTTTATCTTTAGGGAGATCCACTAACTCCCATGTATTACTCTTCTCTATTGCACCAATTTCTTCATTCATTTCTTCAATCCATTTTTCTTCATTTACAACATCTTCAAAATGAATTGGGTCATCAGCATGACAATATAAATCAAATAAAGAATTTAGACCAAAATTATTATTTACCTCTCCTTGTTCATAAATCTCACTCAGATTTCTGAATCTTGGTCTTCTTGGTGTACTTGGAGTTCCACTTGAACTTGATGGAGTTTCAGTTCCCTATGGTGTGCTTGAATAAGCACTTCCTTGATTTCTCAAGGCTGATCTATTTACAGCTTGTGGTGTGGTTTATTGTGCTTGTGGTGGTGGAGGAGGAGCCACCGTGGAGAAATTATTTGCTGATGTCCCTTCCTCTTCTTCTTCATGAGACACTCTAGTCTTCACGTTCACTGTTTTCTCTAAACTTCCATCCCAAGCTTCTTCTTCTATAAACTGCACATCTCTGCTTATTACTGCTTTCTTGGTGGATGGATTATAGAGTTTGTATGCTTTGGACTCATCACTGTATCCAACAAAGATACATTTCTCCCACTTACTGTCGAGCTTCTTTCTCAGTTGATCCAGAACATGTGCATATGCCACACAGCCGAATACTTTCATGTGGGTGACGAACTGTTTTCTGCCGCTCCACGCTTCTTCCAAAATTTTGCTCATGATAGCTTTGGTTGGGCATATATTCAAGATGTACGCTGCACAATTGACAACTTCAACCCAATACTCATTTGGCAAATGTTTTTCCTTCAAAATACTTCTGACCATGTCCATGATGGTCCTATTCTTCCTTTCTGCAAGACCATTTTGCTGAGGTGTGTACCTTGCGGTAAATTTCTAATGTATGTCGTTCTCCCTACAAAAACGCAGAAACTGTAGGTTTTAACCCTGAACAAAAATTATCTACACACGAATCTTATAACAGAAAATAAACAATAGCGAGAGCATAAAACATAAAATAGATAAACACAGAGATTTTCCCCTAGATCCCAAATCAGGACGACCAGCTTGATTTTTCATTATATTCCTTTTAGTGCTACAACACATATATATACATGCCGAAGCATACATAAACCCCAATCCATTAACCCTGGATTAGAACATAACCGTAGTTCCCTTGACCGGATCTACAAAATACCAGGGGCCAAAAACCATCGTACCCCAAAACCATGTGCAAACCCATGCACAAAACATGGGTGGGTCCGCCTATGAGTGGGACCGCATACCAAAAAAAAAATTTGTCGGGACGCTGCCTCAGACCCCGACAGGGGGGGCTGCCGCCCCCCTGTGACCCCCCTGCTGTGCCCGGTGCAATGTACAACGCGTGGGGCTACTCGTGGAAATAATATAACACATACCCAACATTCTCCCACTTGTTGTTTTCTTTCCACAGGGGGCCACAGGAGAGCTTAGTCATTGGGCCAATTCTTCAACACCCATTTTTTCTCTACACCAAGAGAACTTCTGAGTGCTTAAAAACTTCGTCAATGCATCTACAACATTCTTCAAAGTGTCCACCTTTACCAGCAACACCCTTTTAGCTTCAACCATATCTCTAACAAAGTGATATTGAACATCAATGTGCTTTGTCTTTGAATGATAAGCAGGGTTCTTAGCCAAGAAAATTGCACTTTGGCTATCACAGTATATCCTTATAGCTTGTTGTGCCAACCCCATACTTGAACACAATCTCTGCAACCAAACTGCTTCCTTGCTTGCATGAGTGGCTGCTATGTATTCTGCCTCTGTAGTTGAAAGAGCCACTACAGACTGTCTTTTACTCATCCAATTGACTGCGCCTCCAAATAGGCTAAACACATACCCACTTGTAGATCTTCTTTGGTCTAGATCTCCAGCCCAGTCTGCATCAACAAAACCACGAATGTCCAACATTCTTTCCAATCTTGGTCTTCCCTGGTAGCACAAGCCATAATCACTAGTGCCATGTAAATATCTGAAAACCCGCTTCACTGCTGTCCAATGCTCCTTCCCTGGGTTTGACATAAACCTGATCAATACTCCCACTACATGTGCAATGCTTGGTCTAGTACAGACCATTGCATACATCATACTACCCATTGCACTTGCATATGGAAACACGGGACATATCCTCCTCTTCTTCTTGTGTCTTGGGACACTGTTCAGCAGACAACTTTACACCTACAGGAATAGGAACATTCACCGGTTTACTATCCTGCATATTGAACCTCTGCAATATAGTCTCGACATACTTCCTTTGGTTTAACTAGAGCTTCCTCTTTTCCCGATCTCTCTTAATTTCCATGCCCAAAATATAGTTTGCAGCACCAAGATCCTTCATGTCGAATTTGGAGAACAGTTGGGTCTTCAAATCTTGGATAATTTCTTTGTCATTTCCAATCAACAACATATCATCCACATACAAGACCAAATAAATAACACGGTCACCAATTAATTTAAAATAAACACGGTGATCCTCCTTGCTTCTGGTGAAGCCAAGTCCCCGTATATAGGTATCAAATTTCTGATACCACATCCTTGGTGACTGTTTTAACCCATACAGAGACTTCTTCAACCTGCATACTAGTTCTTTCTTACCCTTCACCATAAAGCCTTCAGGTTGCTTCATGTAGATCTCCTCTTTTAGATCCCCATGAAGAAATGTTGTCTTCACATCCATCTGTTCTATCTCAAAATCAAATGCAGCAGCAACAGATAAAAGTAATCTAATAGAAGTAACTTTGGCAACAGGAGAAAAAATATCACCAAAATCAATTCCCGGCACCTGGGAATAACCTTTCGCTACCAACCGAGCTTTGTATTTCTCCACCTTGCCTTCCACATTCATCTTCTTCTTAAACACCCATTTTCTCCCGATGGGCTTCCTTCCAGCCGGCAACTCCACCAGATCCCATGCCTCATTTTTGTGCAAGGATGCCATTTCATTAACCATGGCCTCCTTCCAGAGTTTTCCATCCTCTGAATCTACTGCCTCCCTGACAGTTCTGGGTTCATCATCAGTTATAGTTAAGGCAAAACCTGAACAGAAAGCAGATGGACTATACCTTTATGGTTGCCTTCTTTCCCGAACTGATCTTCTCAAAGCTGGAGTTTGTGGCTCTTCATCTTCTGAGTCTTCTTCTGTTGTAGAGTCTGATTCATCCTCCTTTAGGTCAAACTCTATCTTCTCAGGTTCCTTTGGTAGGAATTCATGTTTAACAACATCTTTCACTTCTCTAAACACCACATCTCGGCTGTACACAACCTTCCTTGTTTCTGGGTTCCAAAGCTTGTAACCCTTTAAACCATCATTATACCCAATAAAGATGCACCTTTCAGATTTATTATCCAACTTGGTCCTTTTCTCCTTTGGAACATGTACATATGCATCACATCCAAATACCGTTAGATGTGAAAGAGAGGGTTTCTTACCAGTCTATACCTCATGTGGAGTCTTATCCTCCAACGCTGATGAAGGTGATCTGTTAACTAAGTAACATGCAGTCTCCACTGCCTCTGCCCAGAATTCTTGTCCTAACCCAGTACCACTGAGCATGCTTCTTGCCTTTTCCATCAGCGTTCTGTTCATTCTTTCTGCAACTCCGTTTTTCTGAGGTGTGTATGGAGTAGTATTCTGCCATGCTATACCACACCTCTTACAGAACTCTTCAAATTCCTTCTTGCAAAACTCCCCACCATTATCTGTCCTCAGTGCCTTTATCTTCTTCTTTGTCTAGTTTTCCACCAGTGCCTTAAATTCTTTAAATTTGTCAAGGACTTCAGATTTCTTCCTCAAGAAATATATCCATGTATTCCTTTAAAAGTCATCTATGAATGAAACATAGTACACAGACTTTCCCAGTGATGGAACTGACACAGGTCCAAACACATCACTGTGCACAAGTTCTAATATCTTGTTCGCCCTCTTAGCACCAAAAGGAAAACTCACCCGATTCTGCTTCCCATATGCACAATGTTCATAGAAATCAAAATCCAGAGAGAAATTAGACATACCTTCTACCATACCATTTCTATGTAGTATCCGAAGGCCCTTCTCTCTAATATGTCCAAGCCGTTGATGCCATAGCATAGCCTTTTCTCCAAAGACAACTAGGCTTTCCACTCCACTTTCAGGAACCAAAAAACTGTTACACCCATCAATAATAGTGCTACCTTGTAGCTTATACAGAGTTCAAATCTGAACTCCCCGCATTAATACCAATGCTCCCCGAACCATCTTGCAGGCATCTTTCTCGAACACTGTTTTTACACCTGCATCATCCATCTTGCTTACAGAAATCATATTTCTGGCTAATGCAGGAATATGCAGAACACCAGGAATTGTTCTAATCCTTCCACCTTGCATCTTCAGCTTGACCTTTCCACGTCCAACGATTCTGGCCTTCCTATCATCCCCTAGAAAGACACCACCACCATCATATTTCTCATAGTCACAGAACCACTCCCTATGGGGAGTGCAGTGAAGGGATGCACCTGAGTCAATCATCCATGACTCATGATCTACATGTGTACTTGAAGAAGAAGCCAAATACACATCCCCACCTTCATCCAAGGTGGTTTTTGCCTCTGCAGAAGGAGCATCATCAGATCCCTTTCCTTTCTCAGGAGCTTTAGATCTGCACTCCTTTTTGTAGTGCCCTTCCTTTCCGCATTTCCAGCATACCTTTACAAACTTTCCAGGAGATTTAGATCTCCCTTTAGATTTAGATCTCCCTCTCGAAACCTTATTCTTTTTTCTGTTTTGGGACCTTCCTCGTACATATAAGGCATCTCCATTTTGACCCTCCATATTTCTCCGTCTCATTTCCTCCGACAGCAAGGCTGAGACAATGTCATCAAAATTCAAGGTAGTTGTATTGCTACCTATTGCAATAACTAGACTGTCCCACAAGTCTGGTAGAGAACACAACAAACTAATGCACTTATCTTCATCTGAGATTTCAATATCAACAGATGACAGTTGACTTACCACAATATTGAAGGCGTTCAGATGCTCTGTCACCGAGTCTCCATCCTTCATCCTCAGGTTATACAGCTTTTTCTGCAGGAACAAATTATTCACCAGAGACTTAGATTGGTACAAATTCCTAAGTTTTTCCCACAAATTCTTCGTCGTAGCTTCCCCAGATACATTCAACAATACTGAATCTAAGACACACAACCGTATTGTGCTCTTAGCCTTCCGATCTAGTTTCTTCCAGTATTCATCTGACATTGTCGTTGGTTTAGTACTTGGATCTACCGCGATCCACTGATCTTTATCCACCAGCAGATCCTCCATCTTGAGCTTCCACAACTCAAAACTATGACCATTAAATTTCTCGATCTCTATCTTTTCGCCGCTCGCCATCTTCTTTCACCGCAAGAATCGATCCCGCAGATCTCCCACTGAACAGGGTCTACCTCAGGCCCAAGAAAAAAACCCGCAGCAGCAAAGGTGTGCCCTTGAAGCCAAAACAAATCTGATACCAAATGCAGGTTTTAACCCTGAACATAAATTATCTACACACAAATCTTATAATAGAAAATAAACAATAGCAATAGCATAAAACATAAAACAAATAAACACAGAGCTTTTCCCTTGGATCCCAAATTGGGACGACCAGCTTGATTTTTCATTATATTCATTTTAGTGTTACAACACATATATATACATGCCGAAGCATACATAAACCCCAATCCATTAACCCTGGATAAGAACATAACCGTAGCTCCCTTGACCGGATCTAAAAAATACCAGGGGCTGAAAACCATCGTACCCCAAAACCATGTGCAAACTCATGCGCAAAACATGGGTGGGTTTGCCTATGAGTGGGACCGCATACCAAAAAAAAATTTGTCGGGGCGCTGCCCCGGACCCTGATTAGGGGGGCTGCCGCCCCCCCTATGACCCCCCTGCTGTGCCCAGCGCAACATATAGCGCGTGGGGCTACTCGTGGAAAGAATATAACACATACCCAACAAAAACTCTTTGGAGATGTATTCTCCACCTTTGTTAGTTCTTAACACTTTGATGTAGTGCCCACTCTGCTTCTCAACAAGAGTTTTGAAGTGGAAAAACTTCCCAAACACTTCACTCTTCTGATTCAAGAAATACACCCATGTCTTTCTAGTGTAATCATCTATGAATGTCAATAGATATTTGTTGCCAGCTAAAGACAATGTTTGCATTGGTCCACACAAATCAGAGTGGACAATCTCTAAGGGTGCTTTTGCCCTTATACTCTTCCCTACTGGAAAGCTTTCTTTGTGTTGTTTGCCCAAGATGCAGCCTTCACATAGGTTGTCTGATTTCTCAATCAATGGTAATCCTTTTACCATTCCCTTTATGTGCAACAATTTCAGGCCTCTGAAATTGAGATGTCCAAATCTCAAGTGCCATAACCAGTTTTCATCTTTCACTTCCTCTTGAAAGATCTCTTGTGTTACAACTGCTACATTTCTTCCTTCCTTCAAGTTTTCTCTGAGCTTGAGAGGAAACATCCTATTTCTTGTCACTTGCACCTCTGCAATGACTTTCTTGCTTGGAGGTATTTCCATGATTGTGCACACTTCATCTTTAAAAAACACATTGTAGCCCTTGTCAATGAGTTGTCCAATGCTCAAAAGATTATATTTTAAGACAGGTACATAATATACATCTGACACAAAATTTTGTTCTCCATTTCTTGCAAGGATACTGACTCTGCCTTTTCCCTTGAAAGAGATCTTACTATCAATTCTTGTTGTTACCTTAGATTTAACTTCTTCATCAAGATTGGCAAGCATTGCTATGTTTCCAGTCATGTGGTTACTACAACCTGAGTCTAAGAACCACACATCGTCTTGTTTATCTTGTGCTATATCACATGTTAACAACACATTCTTCTGGTTCTTATTTTCTTATTTTGCAAAATTAGCATTCTACCTATGATTCATGTCATTTTTCTTTTTCCTACATTCATTGGCATAATGCCCATATTTCTTTCAATAATGACACTGGACTTGGGATTTATCATACCTTTCTCCATGAGCTTGTTGTTGGCTTGAGCCTTCATTCTGGTTCTAATTGCACCTTCTTCCACTCGAACTTGCAAGGTTGTTTCTGCCTCTGTTTTGGCTTCTGCCTCTTCCTCTATTGTTTTCTCTGCCTTGACCTCTGCTTCGGACAAAAGACATTTGAGTCTTGAAAGCTTGTTCCAATGAGGAATCTGATCCTCTATTCAGTCTGTGTTCATGAGACATCAAGGATGCACTCAGCTCATCCACTGTAAATTGTGAGAGATCCTTTGTCTCTTCTATTGCCACTATTATGGCATCAAATATTGAGGGTAGACTTCTCAAGATTTTCTCCTATCTTCAAGTGTCTCTCCATGAGACCTTATCTGGGTAACCAACCCAATAAAATGAGTGGCGAATGAGTCTATGGTGTCAGACTCTTTCATACAGAGAGTTTCAAAATCTCTCCTCAACATCTGCAACTTTGTTGTCTTTACCCTCTCCATGCCTTGATAGGCAGTCTTGATAATATCCCATGCCTCCTTAGACTTTTTTATTGCTGCAATCTGTGGGAAAATACTCTCATGCACTGATTGAAAGAGACAAAAGAGGGCTTTGGAGTCCTTCTTCCTAATATCTCTTAATAGGTCTCTTTCTGTTGTTGTCAAAGCAGCCAACGCTGCTGCATCTATTGGTTCTAGATAGCCATTCTCAACTAGCTCCCATATGTCCTATGAAGCAAACAAGGCTCTCATGGTGATTGCCCAATAATCATGATTCTTCCCATTAAACTGTGGAAGTGTGGGATTCGTCAAACCGGTTCCTACTGTAGCCATCATGACTATGAAAACAAAGCAAATAGTAGCCTTCTCTGCTGGAGAAAACTGCTTCAACTAGCTTCTTATAGCTTCTGCAGTGAAGAGAAAACTCTACTGCTTTCACTAAGCACCTAGACTAGCTCTGATACCATGTTGGAATTTTCTGTGTAATTCCAAACAAAAACACACATAGAGATAAAAACTAAAATTTAAATTTCATTCATAGAGATGAAATATGAAACTCTATTTCATTAAACAAACTGACTCTGTTACAACATAGAATTCTTTAGAACAAGGTTCAGGATTCACAGCGAAAAATTTTTCTTGGCTATTACACACACAACGCTACAAAATCTCTCTGTCTTCAGCCTTCAAGCATAAAAATCAATTACACTCAGCACTCTCTACAGTGCAATTCAACCTCTATATGTTCACTGACTGACTATAGAAATTTATTACAAAACTAATGCTATTGAATGTTATTGATGACAAAACATCAAAATGCAAAGTTTGGCAAGCTGCATTGATGGTCACATAACTATGGCGGAACCGCTTGGCAGGTTATCGCGGCGACGGCGCTTCGGTGGTTCATAGGTGGCAACACCCCTTTAGTGGTTCTGTGGAGGCACTCCTCCGTGAGTTCCAAACGATCGGGTTGCGCTACCACAGTAGATCACAGTCGTCGATCTCTGGTTAACGTGAGATGGGGCGGTCAACTACGGAGGCACCTCCTCAAAATAAACAACGAGCTTGTTGTGCTCCCACAAACCATTGATCTCAGATCGACGTTTATCACGCTGCCAACATGTGCGATCATTAACCTGCTGCGGAATTCAAATATCATTAAGTCGGATTGTAATCAAAATTCGCATCACAAAAGTGATATGTGATGTCATGGAAAAATGGTACGCGAAGAATTCATAAACTCAGATTCATAAAAGTTTCAGGTCCAGTTTTGGAGTTTTCTGACACGACTTTAAACCTGCACGAAAACCTATAATTGGCCCACGTTCTGGCTGAGTTGGCAGTGGGACCGCATCGCATCGGCGATCGGAGGACGGACGAGCATGGACCTTTGGCGCTTGCGATGTGCGATGTTGCGATATCGGCATATCGCATCGGTGCTGGGACGATGAAACGTGTGGCGGTGCCGATGGACATGCGAAGTGCAATGTGCGATGTGGACTCCACATGGCTAACGTGGCCGATTTAACTGAAAACAAAATGGCGGAAAATGTAACGGTTGGCTTACAAACAAAAACCAACAAAAATGGACTTCTATTGTCCTTCCTCTGCGCAGTTGGATTTAATATTTCCAACAATTTGATAGATTCACAAGGGAACTTGTGGGCCGTGGCTCCAGGTGGAGTTTCGAAGGCTTTTTAACAAGGGATTTGTATCTGACACTTCTATCGCTTGTATCTTTCTTAACTTTTCTTATTTCTCTCCCCATTTTGAATTTCTGAATCCAACAACTGATATCGTGGGATAAATTTTGCTAAGAATTTCTTCGAGCTCTTCTCCAACCATGGCTCAACTAACACAGTGGACACAAAAGCCTTGCAAAGAGCCCCTAAGATCCCCAGTTCTTACTTCAATGGTTAATGTGCAGGTATTTGATGCTAAGCCCATTTCATTTGAATTTCTTGTTGGATGCTCTGTTGTTAAAGGTGGAGTCGAGGCCACTAGGATTGCAAGAAAGAGGAAACATGCTTATTTGTTCTATCTCAAAGAATGGGTGAATCAGGTACCAAACAAAATATTAGGGTGCATCCCTGCTCATGTTGGTGCCAAAGAAATGGACCTTGAAGTTCAAGAGATCAAACAGGTAGACTCCAGTTTGGCCAAAGCAAATCTAGCTGAGAATACCATGCGCAAGCAAAAAATAAGAAATGAACCAAAGAACTGGAAAGAGCTTAAAGATGTTTCTGACAAAGAGGCCCAGGATAGAAGGGCAGTGGTGTCAATATTCTGTGCTTTAGTCCAAAGACTAACACGGAAACAGGAAGCTATGGAACCAGAGGATGATCCAAAAACCAAAAAGGTATTCCATGAGGCATCCGATAGGTTGAAACCTCTTTGGAAAAATCTTTGCAAGAATCATGTAGGATCTGTTCCTGGAGGTGTGTTCTAGTCTCGAAGGCTCTTGAGCAATATAGGTTTGCATAGACCTCTTCAAGAAATCTTTATTATTGTTCATGTAAATGAAAATAGTGTATTATAAGGTTGTTTAATAATATTTGGTATTTTATGTATTTCATAATTTATTTATTTGAGGAATATAGTGTGCCTAAAATTTCAAGTAAATGAGTGAAGGGAAAACAAACCAGTATGACCTAGATGTGCAAGTATGTGGGAAGCCAAACTAAAATCTATTGTTTTTTAAAATAAAATATAAATAATGTAGGCTTTAAGAATAACTTTCATAATCATATAAATAAACAATTAAAAATAAATTTAAACAATATAAATTTTAAATATGAAGAGTCTTATGAACACTCAATAAAAGATATGGTAAATAAATAAAAATATAAATAAACCAGAGGTATAATAAATAAATAAAATCTCTTTTTACACTTACTCCGGAGGTATGGTAAATAAATAAAAATATAAATAAATTAGAGGCATGGTAAATAAATAAAACCTCTTTATATTTACAAAAAACTCAAAAATAAGTTTTATTTAGGTGAAGCATATAGGCCAAATACCATGGGACAAAATATTATTAATACCATGGGCCAAATACCATATTTATAAAAGAGGTATAAAAAGGCAAGGTAAATAAATAAAAATTTATCAAATAGAATTAGAAATCAACATCTAATTATATTTGAAGCCTATGGACAAAATTAATAATAATACCATGCAAAAAAAAACATTATTAACCCTCACATTAATATTAATATTAATAGTATTGTTATCATTATTACTAAATCTAATATTGATATTAAGAGATGGAAATAAACTGAAGGAGAGGGTAGAGGAGGAATAAAGTGAGAGAGAGGGAGAGGAGTGAGACAGGTTGAGAACGATAAGAGAGGGAGAGGGAGACATAAAGATGGAGGTGGGAGAGATAGAAAAAGAGAGGGAGGGACAAGGAGAAAGGATTGGAGGTTAGAGAGAGAGAGAGAGCTAGAGATAGAGAGAGGGAGGGAGGAGAGAAAGGGAGTGGGAGATAGGGAGGGATATAGAGATGGAGTTGTATGGGGAGAGAGGGAGGGAATAATAAATACGTAGAGAGTGAGTAGTGGAGCGATAGAGAATGACAAGGTAGAGATGGAGAGAGGGTGTGTATGTTTGGGGGTGAGATAAGAGGAAAAGATGGAGAGATGGAGAGAAGGGGGGAGAGAAGGAGAGAGATAGGCATATAGTAACAAAGATGGAAGGTGCAGATAGAGAGAGAGAGAGGTGGGAGAGAAAGGAAGAGATAGAGTGAAGAGAGGTAGGGAAAGAGAGATGGAGATTGAGGGGGAGAGAGAGGGAGGTAAGAATAAAGACATAGAGAGTGAAAGGTGGAGAGAGAGAGAGGGAGGTAAGAATAAAGACATCGAGAGTGAAAGATGGAGAGAGAGAGAGAGAAATAGAGAGGGAGTGATAAGGAAGATGGAGAGAGAGAGAGGTAAGAATAAATACACATAGTGAAAGGTGGAGAGAGAGAGAGAGAGAGAGGGAGTGATAAGGAAGATGGAGAGAGAGCGAGAGAGGATAGCGGGAGGGAAGAGAGATAGAAGTGGGGGAGAGGGAGGGAAGGGGAAGAGATAGAGAGGGGGAGAGGAGGAGGGAGTGATAGATAGATAGATTGGATAAAGAGAGTGTATGTTTTGGTGTTGATATAGAGAGACAAAGGGAGATAGAGATATATATGGAAGGTGAAGAGAAAGAAGAGATAGATAGAGACAAGGAGGGTGGGACAAAGAGATTAATATATATGGAGTGAGAGAGCATGTGTATTTGGAAAGGTGAGATAAAGAGACAAAGAAGGAGAGATGGAGGGAAATATAAATATAGATGGAGGGGGGGAGAGGGAAGAATATTTCTTGCACTAGATGCATTTATTTCAGTGTAAATGGTGATTTCTAATCCTATTTTATTGCTTACACTAGATGCATTGATTTTAGTGTAGATGTTGATTTCTAATGATATTTGGTTACTTGGACTAGATGCATTGATTTCAATGTAGATGATTTCTAATTGTATTTGATTTCTTGCACTAAATGCATTGATTTCAATGTAGATGGTGATTTCTAATCCTATTTGATTTCTTGTAATAGATGCATTAATTTCAATGTAGATGTTGATTTCTTGCACTAGATGCATTTATTTTAATGTAGATGATTTATAATCATATTTGATTGCTTGCACTAAATGCATTGATTTCAGTGTAGATGGTGATTTCTAATCCTATTTGATTGTTTTCACTAGATTCATTGATTTCAGTGTAGATGTTGGTATCTAACCCTATTTTCTTACTTGCACTAGATGCATTGATTTGAGTGTAGATGTTGATTTCTAATCCTATTTGATTACTTGCATTAGATGCATTGATTTCAATGTAGATGTTTTTTTCTAATCTTATTTGGTTTCTTGCATTAGATGCATTGATTTCAGTGTATATGTTGATTTATGATTTGATGTAATTGAATGTATGATGGTGCATGAATTTTAAAGTTATAGGATTAATAGTGTGCATTCATTTTAGTGTAAGCACAAAAAATTACTAACAATGTACATTGATTTTTTTGTTATAGTAATTAAACCTATTAATATTTGAGAGCAAGAGAGAGAAGGTATGATGTTTACTACAACAACTTGAGCTAAATATTTAAATGGTTTATGATTCCAACTGTCCTTTTGATATAATCGATATGAAAAGATGACAAAACTAACAACGATGAAAATAAGAAAACTAGAAAAAAAATAGTATGAGATTGATTACAATGAAGACTATTTGTAATTGAGTACATTCTTATTATTCGCGTTTTCTATCATTCAATATTATTACATTGTCACTTTGCATTAAAAAAAAAAAAAAAATCATCATTTTTCATCATTAAAGTTATTTTGCAATATTTATCATCTCAACAAACTTAGGTAATTAAGCAATTTTAAAATTAAAATGACTTGATAAATCTAACACATATTTAGCATATTTATCATATTTAGTGTGTAATGATTGCAATAGACAACATTGACAACGGAGATGTGATAATCTACTCGGTCCAAGGTGGAAATTATCGTGATAGGAGCAAGAAACAGATTACTAATCATGAGCTCACTTGAGGGAATGAAGCCTTGAGGTATAGCTGTATAATGAAACAACCTGTTAGATTAATCTAATCATGTGAGGAATTTCCATGTGGGTATAGGTATGATGGACTCTACAATGTAGATAAATCTTAGTCAGAGATGCTAAGAACTATGGTACAAGTGAGATTCCCAAAAAAAAAAAGAATTCAAATATGACACAACACAAGTCTCTTATAGCTGGTATGACATTTTCAAATATATTTAATTTTTTTTTTTCAAATAATTTGACAAAATTATAGTATGCAATTTACAAGTTAATGTATTTTGATTTATGGATTTTCCACATTAAAGATCCACTTTCACACAAAAACTCATGCAAATAGGAGTGGGTTTTTAATGTGGAAATCCCATACTAATATGGGTATTTTTCTTTTCCTAACAATTTTAGCTAGGTGATTACTTTTGGTGTCATATGGTAAACTTGCATAAAACATGTACTGCTTTATTATTGTTCATGTAAATGAAAATATTCTATTATAAGGTTGTTTAGAAATATTTGGTACTTCATGTATTCCATAATTTATTTATTTGTTTATTTCAGACAAAAACTATGGAATGTCGTGTCCCTAAAATTCCAAGTAAAGGACTGAAGAGAAAACCAAATAATGTCTCCTTCAATTGTTATGGTTGTTTTATATTTTATGTATACTCTCTTAGAAATGGTTAGATTAGGTAGTCTTGTCAATTTAACATAACATTACATGACAATATTTGAAATTTTAATTTCCTTTTGATTAATGTAAATATTTTTTTATTTTTGTATGCAGAATTAGTTGGCACCAAAGAAAGTGAAGTTACAGTCGTCATTTAAGAAAAATAATATTTATTCAACTCAAATTAAAGTATCAATAACACCTTCAACTTCTACCTTTGAAATGATTAAAAAATATAATAAATCTAATAAATATGAGTTTGTGCAAGATTGGTATGTCTAGAAAGAAACTCCCATGAATATGTATCTTGATATGTATTTATTTGGATCCATAGATAGAAAATAAATTATTAATTGCTATTCTTAAAATGAAAATGACATTGACTTTCAAGTGGAGGAGATTAAAGAAAATGAAGTAAAATTAATTACTTGTCAAGTGGAGTATACAAAATTTGGAGTATACAAAATTTAGACCAGATTTAATTGAAAATTCAAGTAACGATTTATCGAATACGATAAAGAATTCAATGTTTAAGTTAGATAACTATAAGATCTTTTCTAAATCTGGATTAAATAGTTGCATATATCTTTTAAAACGCATCACTACCATTCTAAGATATTGCTATGTAAGATGTAAAAAAACATCATTTGTGCTTCTTTATTTACAAAAAAAAAGGTGAAATTCTTGACAAAATATTGGATGGAAGCATTTGGTTTTCTATTCCACCTAATCATCCAACAAATGCCATAAAATTAAATTTTATTGTTCTAAATTGAAAACCAACATAACAATATTGGATGCAAAGGTTACATATTGTCAAAGTCCTCAGAAATTGAATGATAAGACTCTTACCACATTCAATATTCTTGAGCTTTATGAAATTAAGGATATCATATTTTCCATTTTTGCAACATTGTGCTAGGGTCTACCTATGTAAAAGGTACAAGAAATACAAATATAAAGTCACTTTCTCAACAAGCACGTGGATTCCTTGACAAAATGATAAATGGATCAACAATCATTCAACAGGTTGACAACAATTTTTAATTTGGTTGTCATTTTTGGGGGCCTAATCTTTTGTCAACACTTTTGCGATATTTTCCATGTCAATTGCAACCAATTTTACATATTGACCTTGTTATTCTATATACATTGGCTTTGAAAAAATAACCATTCCACAAGGGCTATTATATTGAAAAAAAAAAATCTTATCGAAAAAAATGAGTTGAATGAATTTACTACAGTTCTCTTAGTGCAACTTTGGTTTTGTAATGATGTACATCAATCATTGGAAATTCCCATAAATAACTCCAAGTTCAAATATATAATGACTAGTGGAATTTATGGATATAAGTCCAAAAATAGTTATAGTTATGATATGGTTTTGACTATATATTTCTATACATCAGAATTAAAAAAGTTTGAGGCTTCAAAATACTCTCACACATTTGAAGACACACTTGATGAAAAGGAGAGAGATTATGATTTTTGGATGCATTTATTAGAAAAACATCAACAATGTAGTGATGCAAAAGTGGTTATTTATCTTTATGTGCAGACAAATTTATTCAATGCTTGTTATACACATAGAAGAAGAATTTCATGTGTTGTGGAAACAGAGTCACAAAGGACAATCATGTTGAATAGTTACAAATATTTTCAACTATCAAACCCAAGATCCATTAGCTTCTTGGAAAATTCAGGTACTACAATTTCTTTGTTGTTTATATTATAATAATTTGGAAACTGTTTTGTTCAAATTTCTTAATTTTCAAAATGTTTACTATAATGACTAATGATGGAGATTCTAAAACAATGAATTATGAAATTGGGAAGCAAATAATTAATCAATATAGTGCGCATGATGTTGAAAACTATTTAGAGATGGAAATAGGAGGAGAAGAAATTATCATACCAGGTACATAATTTGTTTGGTTATTGCTCTTGATACTTTTTGCATTTATTTAAATTTCATATTTATGACATTTTTGAATGTCTATTATAAGCAATTATGAGAATAAATGAATTAATCAAGACAATGACCATGAAATGATTGAGATAGAAATGGGTATTAGTCATTGTAACTATATATATATATATAAAGAGAAAGAATATAATGACCAAGGGAATGTCCCACAAAACTACAACCAAGACCAAAATATTATATTGATGATTAAAGATGATTCATTGTTTATATAGTTGTTTAATGAATTTTATTAATTGTCGCAATTTATAACATTTTTTATGTTTATTACAATGACAAGCAATGAGAACAAAGACATTGATGAAATTAATATGAAACAAAGCTATAATAAATCAAATGATATCATATTAGGTAGTTAACATGAACTTTCTTTTTGTTCTTTTTTTGTTTTTTTATTCAAATAATCATTGTCGCAATTTATAACATATTAATTGTACAATATAGAGACAAATAATTATAACAAATACAATAATATGAAGATTGAGAAACAAAGCTATAATAAAGAACAAAATATAATATCAGGTACTTATAATTTGCCCATTTGTTTTCCTTATTATTTAATGATTTTTATTCATCTTCACAATTCAAACTATTTTATATGTTTAATGTAGAGACAAATAAGGAGAACAAAAACGATGATGAGGTGCAAAGTTGTAATTATGAAGATAATGTCATATAAGGTACTTGTTACTTTTATTTTTGTTTTTCTTATTATTCTTCAAATTTTAATGCATGTAACTACCATAACAATGTATATTTTTACTATAGGAACAAATAAAAATAACAAAACTAACAATCAAAATAATATTAAAAGTGTGTGTGTGTGTTTGTGTGTGTGTGTGTGTGTGTGTGTATTTTGTGGGTTACATTGCTAACACTCTTCTTTCAATTTTTTATTGAATACATATTGTATTATATAATTTGATCATAAGAAGTATTATTAGTATTTAATTGAAGGTTTAATATTTTTAACTCCAAGATCTATGAAGATGATAAAAGAGATGATTGTTTCATCTATAAATCGTCGAAAAATCACTCAAGGTAAGTGTGTTGTTTCAATAATTTTTTAGAAATTTTTGTAACAAGAATAAAATGGATTGACTAGACTATTTTGTATTGTATTGTAGCCCAAATAACTGAAAATAAAATAGTTATTTTTCAATTAAAGGACTTTTTTTATCATAGCATCGATGATGAAGCGACAAAGAAAGGACATATTGAGAAAATGGGAACTGATGCAAATTACACAATAGAATAAAAGTTATTTTGGATTCATCCACATGAAAAAACGTTTTTTGAATTGTGTTTAAAAAATGAATCCTTGAAATTGCAATTTGGACGACGAATTTGAAACAAAACACAACAAGAATTCTAAAAAAGTTGGTTTCATAAAAATTACAAGATAAAATTGTGTTTATGTGGACTGCTTCAGAATGTAAACCATAAAAGGAACATAAGGCCATTGACAATCCAACAAAAGGTATACACACTAAATCATTGAATAAAGTGTGGGAAATGCATACCCAATATGATGCAACTAATATTATTATAGTGGACTGGTCATTTGAGAGAATGAAAGTAAATCCCAAATAAAATGTGATTCTTGCCCCTCGATTCATTGGAACAACTCAAGAGGCTAATTGGTTGATCAATAAGCTATGGAGAGTGTTGAATAAACTCAGCAAGGAAACAAATGTGCGAGTTATTTTGAAGGATGTTCAATCACATCTAATAATACCTTCAAATGATTGGTGTCTATTCATGTCATAATGTGTATGGCATCATGAGCTATCACTATATTTTGTATCCCTTTTGAATTTAAGTTGACTTTTATTTCAAAATACTAATAAAATAATTGTTGATTTGGTTTTTCATAAGTAGAATAAAATAAGTTTATTTTATTTATTCTTGTGAGATATTGTATTGATAGCAATTATTGATTTGAATGGTTTTTTAATGTTTTTGGAACAAAATTTCCCATGCTATAGAATTTTTTACAATGGATTAGAGTGTATATAAAAATTAATAGATAATTGGTTTATTTGTTTGAATTGGACCATTAAAATTATTTTTTTCAATTGTGGTTTAAGTTATCATTATACCTCTTAGAAATTAGTAATGCAAAGGATGGTTCACTACATTCTTATAAAAAAAAATATTTCATATAAGTGTTGGTTAGTGTGATCCTATAAGACTTGCTTATTCCATACAAATTAAATAAAGGTAATAGGTTGTATGTATAAAGTAAACATATCATTACTTTGTTTACTTTAATGGGGCCATTGTAACTATAATTTGTGATTACCATTAACTCAATGTAAAATTCCCTTTGTATACAAATGAAAATAATTCATAATAAATACTAACATCATTTTTGAAATGTTAGGCTTTTATGTCGTTAAGAAATAAAGTGTTGAAGTGGAGATATGTTAATATCATACATGTGGTTGCAATGCAGATGTAGACACAAATGGGAATTACTATAGGTCAAAAAATGTTGTTGATATTTGAAATGGAAGGATTTTTCTTCCAAACATACACCAAATAAGAACAAAAATATTATATTCAAAGAGAACCAAATTGATAGTTTGGTGATAATACCTACTTTTTAAGTCCTCTTCACTTAGAACTATTAAAATATTGCTTAAAAAAGTATAATGTTGCAATATGGACATTAAATGTGACTTACAAGTACATCCGACAAGTACTTGAAATATCAAATATTGATATAGAGGAATTTAAATTCGCATGTAATGGGTCTAATTGCCATTTTCAAATAAAATTAGAAGAGGGGAGTATAATACAATTTTATGAGAAAAGGTTGACTAATGTTTGGTCCCAATATGGAGATAATTATGAAGAATCAAATGTATTGCTAATAAATACAACAAAGCATAATTCGTTGGATATCGATCAAACCACATATTGGTAAAATCCTATACATGAAAAGAGCAATATACTCGGCTTATGCAGGTTTTATTCCCCTTTCTTAAGACACTTCATTGTATCAAAGAGAAACACAAGTACATTTGAATGTTCAATATAACATGTACTTCATTATAGTGGATGGAGATAATTTCCTTTATAAATTTGTTCACAAGTACATTCCAATTTTTTAATGCAATTTGAACATAGTTTTTTCTGAGTTAATTTGTATGGTTTTATATTTTTTGGAATATTATATGTGAATTGTCAATTTTTTTTTATGAGGAAAAAAATCAAAACTTTCTATTAATAAAAAAATAAGTTACATTGGGAATTGTCAATTATATTATTATATATTTGTATTATTATTTATAATTATTATTGCAATGACTTTGTTGTATCGATTTTTTTTCTAATATGTGTGTGTATGTGTGTTCTTAAATGAATTGTTTGTCATTGAAATCATCTTACACAAACCATCAAGGCATGTTGTTATTTTTATTGGTTTAAATTTACTTATATGCATTAATGCTGAAATATAAATGTGAAATATAAGTTTTGAAATAGGGCTCATTGCAAACAAAGGTGCAATTCTTCTTGAAGAAATTATAATAATTTACTTGATAAATGCTACATGCACTATTCTCTATGCAGGCTAATGAGAAATGTGTCATAAGTAAATGATTTGAACTTTTTGAAGCATAAGATATGTGATTTCTAAATCCATAATTTTCATAAATTTATATACTTAAATCGATTAATGGTTGTAATTAAAATCATATCATATTCAAAATCAACTAGACTCAAAGTCAGTTATTGACCTTTAGATATAAAATGCATTAATATAAGTGCATAAATGCGATATTTAATTTTGAGATAAAAATCTATTGTAAATATTTTTTCATTTCTAAAAAACCATAAAATTAATGATAATAATTGCCAAGTGGACTATCAAGGTTTGATTGGAAGCTATCATAGATAAATTATGCCTTTTAACTTTTTGAACCGTAAGGCATATGATTACATTATTTTATTTTATTTTTTTTGTAAATTTGTATTTTAAGTAAACTAAAATCATATCATATGAGCCATAATTATATTATTGAATTTTGCTTAGTTATATCCATTAATATGAGTGTATAACTATGATATATAATAGCTATATACTATGAGAAATTCCTTTCAAAAAAAAAAAATCTTAATAATAAGTATTAAGTAGATTATTTAACCTAATAATGAATCCATTTATTGACCTTTATTTGACTACCACGTAGTTTAATATGAGTGTATTAATTTTATATTGTATTTTTTTGAAATAAAATTCCATGTAAAACAAAATGCTCTTCTTAATAAAATATGAAATAATTAATTAAAAACTTGTTAAGTGGGCCATCTAGATTCATTTGTATTTAAACTTTTTGCACCATAAGACATTTATTTTCACATCCATTTTAACATTTTTTCATTTTCTTTTCTTAAATAATTTACTTGTAATTTAAACAATCTCATAGAATCCAAAAGACTCAAAGCTATTTATTGTATTATATTTGGCTATATGCATTAATGGAAGTTTATAAATGTGATGTATTTTTGAAATGTAGCTCCTAATGTAAATAAATATATATTTTTATAAAACAAATTAGAATTAATTGTGGAACATTTTCGACATGTTTCGAACCAACCAGTGTGGTTCATCAGCAGGACTAGGTGAGAAATCAGATCAGGACGTTAAGTTTAAATAGATGTAGAAATGGTCAAACTAGTCGTTAGGCTAACGACTAGTTTGACTTTGAAAATTGATTAATAACATCTAGTTTTAATGTATTTTTAGATTATTATTATCATTATTATTTCTTAATTAATATATTAATCACTCATTTAATTAATAGTGATAATATATTTAATTTAATTTAATTTAATTTAATTTAATTTGTTTATTTATTTATTTATATTTATATTTCTAATTTGTTTATTTTTATCTATTTATTTATTTATTTGTATTCATATTAATATTTCTAATTTATATTTTTTTATTTTTTATTTTTTATTTTATTATTATCATTTTTTTTTAACGACAACAAAGGAAAAAGAAAACGATAACCAACGACCAAAAAAAAAAAAAAAAATCCTAAAAAGAGCCTAAAAACTAAGGAACAAGAAAAAGGGGCGGAAACAAAAGATAATCAAGAATATAAGGTAGGGATCCAGCACTTGTTGATATTCCAACCGACATCTCTATTGAGATTAACACATATTTTTTTCAATTTCTAAGGCCTCCCTTAACTTTCTTTTGTTTTGAAGGGGAATTCTATGAGCAAACTTGTGGTGTTGCCATAGGTTCTCCCCTCTCCCCGATTGTTGCTAATCTATTTTTGGAATAATTTGAATCCAAGGCTCTTTCCTCAACTCTTTTACATCCAAAGCTTTGGAAAAGGTTTATAGATGATACTTGTGTCATCTGGCCTCATGGCAGAGAAAAATTTGATCTCTTTTTCCTCCATCTTAATAGTCAATCTTGCTCCATAAAATTCACCATGGAATATGAGGTGGATGGTAACCTCCCTTTCCTCGATTTTCTAATCTCTAGAAAGGAGGATGGTTCTTTCTCCCATCAAGTTTTTTGAAAGAAGACTCATACTGAGCAATATCTTCACGCTAGTTCTCATTATTTCCCTGCTCAAAAATTAGGTGTCCTTAACACCTTAGTCACTAGGGCATTGAGAATCTCTAATGAGTCTCACCTTGAAGGAGAAAAGACCCATCTCCTGAGCGTCTTTTGTAAAAATGGTTATAGTAGGTTGCAGGGCCTTAAAAGCTTTCCTTAAAGCAGAAAAAGGTCATTTAGCTAAAAATAAAAATAGCCTAGTGATTGGTCTTGCAGTGTTCACCTTCCATTCATTCAGGGAACCACTAATAAGATTCCTAAGATCCTTAAGAAA
Source organism: Pinus albicaulis (assembly GCA_034641835.2). Taxonomy (NCBI): domain Eukaryota; kingdom Viridiplantae; phylum Streptophyta; class Pinopsida; order Pinales; family Pinaceae; genus Pinus; species Pinus albicaulis. The sequence continues at coordinate 1,453,599,550 of CM076570.1, read as the reverse complement.
CATTAGGTTTCTTCATCCTTCAAGCCCCTTAACACGATTCGCAACTCTCTCAAATTGGTTAAAGATCTGGTAGACCCTAGGGATGGAAAAGGTGTCTACATTATCCCTTATTCTTGTGGGACTCCTTACATTGGTGAAACTGGTCGGTCTATAAATCAAAAGATATATGAGCATGCCACCGACATTAAACATGGATCCTCTGCCCTAGTTGAGCATGCAGAAAAGACTAACCATCATATTTGCATCGAAGAGGCTAAGGTCATTGCGAGGGTTGACCATTTCCATCATCGAAAGTTAAGGGAGGCCTTAGAAATTGAAAAAAGACCTGTTAATCTCAATAGAGATGACGACTGGAATATCAGCAAGTGCTAGATCCATGCCTTATATTCTTGATTGTCTTTTGTTTCCGCCCCTTTTTCGTGTTCCTTATTGTTTAGGCTCCTTTTAGGATTCTTTTTTTTTTGGTCGTTGGTTATCGTTTTCTTTTTGCTTTGTCCTCGTTTAAAAAATAATAAAAAATAAAAAATATATATATAATATTAATATAAATACAAATAAATAAATAAACAAATTAAATTAAATTAAATTAAATTGAGTTAAATTATATATATATATATATATATATATATATATATATATATATATATTATCACTATTAATTAAATAAGTGATTAATATATTAATAAAAAAGAAATAATAATAATAATAATCCAAAAATATTTTAAAACTAGTTGTTATTAATCAATTTTCAAAGTCAAACTAGGCGTTTGGCCATTTCTACATCTATTTAAACTTAATGTCTTGATTTGATCTCTCACCTAGTCCTGATGATGAACCACTGGTTGGTTCAAAACACGTGACAATGTTCCATTGCATGTGATTACTACCGAAAGAATTCTATAAATTATATATAATTGAAATAATAGAAGCCAACAAGACATTAAGTATGTATTAAATTCTATTTAGTCATATGCATTGATACAAGGTTATAGATGTATTAGATTTTTGAAATAAAGCTCTTAATGTAAGTAAAGATACACTTTTTAGAAAGAAAGAAAAAACAATTGATGATGAGTTCTAAGTGGTTTATTCTATTTTCAATCCATAACTCTTTCTAACTATGCATTTTTAAATCAATTGCTTGTATATAAAATCATGCCATATAAGTCGATGAAATAATTGATTTAATTTTATTTACTTATCATGTGGTTTAATATGAATGTCTAAATGTGACATTATTATTTCTAAAAGAAAACTCTATGTAAAAAAAAAATTGTTTTTTCTAGGTCAAATCGCGAAGTTGGGAAACAGTTTTTGGCGGATGGTTAGAATTCGGAAGAAATTTTTAATTTCTCGGCCGAGAAAAAAGTCAACTAAATTTCTCGGCCGAGAGTTTTCAAAATTCTCGTCCGAGAAATTTTAAATATTTCGTCGAGAGTTTCGCATTTTCTCGTCCGAGAGTTGTGGTCACAAAACTCTCGGACAAAGTTGGAGAAACTCTCGGACGAGAGTTGGAAAATCTCTCGTCCGAGAGTTTTCCAACTCTCGTTCGAGAGTTTTTCCATTTCTCGTCCGAGAGTTCTCCAACCCTCCCTATTTTTACTATTATAGCATGAAAATATTGTAGTAGACATGTGTGGAATAATTTTATTGACATCATGTTGTTTTCAATCTTGTGTGAGTGTTTCTTAAATATCATTAATACGAGTCGACATGGATATTAAATATAATATAGTTTTCAATAGTTATAATTATTATCATACTATTGACTACATAATTAGAAAAATAGTTATAATAAAACTAATAGTTATCATAATAGTAGTAGCAATAAGAACAACAATAACCATAGTTGTAAGTTGAACACATAAAAAAAGTAATTGGAATAATAAATATTTATTAAAATATTAATATATTTTATAAATAATAACCAAGAATGGGATACCCTTGGATATTTCACCACCATTGAAGTGGTAAAAATGCTAAATAATCAACAACTATGATCCAAGAAAATCGCCTTATGGATTAATAGAGTTAAACCCATGACCTCACCAACATTGGAGGACATATATCACATCATGCTTGTATATGCCTAAGTTAACCTTAAAGGATATAGAAATAATAATATAGTTGAATTTCATATCCTAATGATGTGTAAAATTACAATATTTATCTTATATATGAATAAAAATATATGTACTAATAATTCTCAACTAAAGCTTAAATATATAGGGAGGAATTAGAGAAGGGGCTTTGACAAAGGATAAATAATTTATCAAAGGATTAGATCCTAGAATAAGTGAAGGGTTGGGAATCTAACCTAGTTTATTCTCATACAAGGGAAACAATATTATTTAAGACTTTTGATACCTATTGGTTTATGAAGACCATAGTGGTTTAATTGATTGAAATAAAATGGGAATTTCAAGAAGGAACCCTACACACAATTATCATTTTTGAGGGAAATTTCGAAATAAAGTGTAAATGGGTTTTGCATTAGGTTTTGGGTAGCACTAAAAAGAGATTGAGAAATAAACTAGTGACGGGGTGAGGAAGTAGGTTTGACAACATCCAACCCCATCATCCTCGAGAATGAGGACCAAATCCTAGGAAGAAGTATGGAATGAACTGGATATGTAAATGAAGGCCGTACGGATGACAGGGAATAGGAGCAACTCCAACCACCTCCTACTTAATAACCTCATTTGAGAACTATTATCTTTCTTCAGAAGGTTTATCTAGGAATCTTGGTAGACATAGAAAAATGGTTTGTTTATTTCTTGTGATCCTCTTTGGAATTCCTATTGACATAAGGGATCATGTGTGGTCCTTGATGTTAACATACACTCACCACAATATGATTGGTTGGTGTGTACATGGATCATTTGATGGAATTATCAATTGCTTGATGCCAAAATGGATTGTTTGATGGTCAACCATTGTAGTGAAAATTGTTTTATGGAATCATTAAAATATGATTGTTTGATGTGTGCATGGATTTTTTGATGGTAAAAATTTGAAATAGTTGTAGTACAAATTGTTTTGTGGACTCATCACCATATCATTTCTTGATACCTACAGGGATTGTTTGATGCTCAATAGTTTTAGTGCAAGAAGAGGTATAGGTTTGGTTGAGGCCTACATAAGATTAATAGGATTTTGTAGAGGCTAAAATCAGTTATATAGGTGTTTCAGACCAAAAGGAAGAAGTATGCCAAGTTTTGTACTGTGTAGTAGTGTTGACCTAAGTTAGGAAGCATATGTCAATAGTGGGGCCACAACCGATGGGAGATATATATCATCCATGTAGCTTTTCTTGTAGGTGATGAAAATAAAAAACCATTAGTGAAACCAAGGTTTCACCCATTAAATATTTCCATGTGAGGTTGAGTGACATGGTCAACATTACCAAAAACAAATTATACTTTGGTTTTTGCAATGATGAGTGTTGGAAACGAGTTTTTTGAGTGTCTCTGTGCCTTTGGGAGAGCATTTGGATTCTTGAAGAAGTATGATTTTTGGGTGTAGCAAGAATAAGCGGTTTTTCAAGATCCTTCTTTTGGTGGTGCCGTTGAGCCCCCTGATGTTCCAGGTTGTGATTTTCATTGAGCTACCTTTGGAGTAGATAGGACCAAGGCCCTGATTTTTCCTTCATTGATTAGGCGTCTGCCTGGTTCTTGTATTTGGTGTCTTGTGGATTTGCGCCCTCTTTTTCTTCCTGGTCCTTGTGGCTTGTATTGATCCAAATCCAGGTTGGCTTGAATGCCCGTTTAGTTGCTATTTCCCCATTGCCTTTTGGCTGCATTTTGGTTGATGTATTCTAGCTGCAGGTATGCCATTTCTATCTTCTCCAAGTGTTCTTGGGGAATGGCATCGACTCCCAGTTTGGACCATTGCTCATTGACCTTTTGGAGATCTAGATCGCCGAGGATCTCCTCCAAAGGATTGTTTGAAGTGGTTGAGGATGGTTGCTATGTTTGCATTTTTGTGCATTAAGGGGTTTGCAGTGAGGTGTGGCTGGTATTAATCTGAATGGGAGAGGATTATGGTTTTTGTTGCGGTGCCTGGGCATGGATTGAATCCGAGGTTGTGCTTGGGGCGTTGGTTGTAATCAAAGATTGACTTAATAATGACGGATCTTGATCAGTGGGGGCCTGGGAGACTATAGGGTGCTCCAATGAGTCAAGATTGCTTAGAACTTCAAAGTTTTTTTGTTGGGTCGAGGCAATATTGGTGGGGGTTGTATTGGTGGAGGGTTTCGGATGCTTTTTGCCTTTCTCCCGTTTGTTCTTTCTTGAGATGGAGGTGAAACCAGGTGTCGCCAGGCTTGCACATTGGAATACATTTCTTTGTCATAGGTGGGATACTTGCGAGCTGTCTCAGACAATGTCTCACTGTGATATGCCACTGGATGTCCCTGTTGAATAAGAACTACCCCAATAGCATAGTCAGAGGCATCTATCTCGATCTCAAATGGTTGTTGCAAGTCTGGTAATGTGAGCACTGGGGCAGAACAGAGGCGATTTTTCAATTCTGTGAACGCCTTCTGTTGAGGTTTCGACCAAAATAATTTTGCTCTCGCTCCTCCCTTGGTGACTTGACTCAAGGGCCATGTGATATGAGAGAATCCCAACACGAATCTATGGTAGAAATTAGCAAGACCCAGAAAGTTGCGAAGCTCTGTTATAGTGGTTGGGGCTGGCCAATCCCGAATGACTTGGATCTTGGCTGGATCCACATGCACCCCCCTTTCATCGATAATGTATCCCAGATATTGAACCTGGGTCATGCCAAACGTGCACTTCTCCAAATTGGCACACAACTTGTGTTGCCGCAGTGTTTGGAGGACTTGTCGGATGTGATGAAGGTGCTCTTCCCAAGTCTTGCTAAAGATCAGAATGTCATCCAAGTACACCACTACGAATGAGTTGGTGAATGGCCGCAAGATGTCGTCCATCATCCTCATGAAGGTTGCAGGAGCATTCGTCAACCCGAAAGGCATGACCAGCCATTCAAAAAGGCCTTCCTTAGCTTTGAAGGCAGTCTTCCACACATCAGAGGGTTCAATTGGTACCTGGTGATACCCGGACTTCAGGTCGATCTTACTGAAATATTTTGCACCTTGGAGTTGGTCCAGAAGGTCATCAATCCGTGGGATTGGGTACCTATTCCGGACAGTGATCTTGTTCAGCGCCCGATAGTCAATACAAAGTCTCCACGTCCCATCCTTCTTCTGTACCAACATGATCGGGCTCCCACGGGGCGATGAACTTGGTCTGATGTGACCTTTCTGCAACAGCTCCTGAATCTGCCTCTTGATTTCATCATTTTCCAGAACAGAGCGTCGATAGATCGGTCCATTGGGTAGCGGCGCACCTGGGGTCAGATCAATCGGGTGCTTGACCTGACAGTGCAGAGGAACCCTTGTGGGTGAGGTGAAGATGTCCCCGTACTCCTCCACAACCTTATCCATTTGTTGTTGTCGTGCAGAGGAGCCCTGTCTGGAGGTCGTGGAATTATCTTAAAGCTATTCTTGAGGTGTTTGGTTTGATTTAAGATGGATCTATTGGATAATGCCTTTTATTTCTTCTCTTAATTACTTTATTCTTCTTAACGGAGTTCCTTCAACTCCCTTTAATGCTACCTGGGGTTTAAGACAAGGGGATCCACTTTCCCCCTTCCTTTTCATTATTGCAGCAGAAGGCCTTGGTTGAAATATTAAAAGTAAGATCCAGGGAGGTCAACTTAAAGGCCTTAATCTTTGGGGGGCAGGCTTAAAACTTTCGCACCAACAGTTTGCAGATGACATTATGCTCTTCTGTCAAGCCACTCTAAAAGAATCTAAGGAAATTCTATCCATTCTTAAAGATTTCATGGAAGCCTCTGGAACTCTTATCAATAATGACAAATAAAATGTGTTTATATTTAATACTAATATTCTCTCCCAAATATTCCTATTGCCTACCTTGGGATTCAACATCGGATCCTTCCCTATGAAATATTTAGAAATCCCTCTCAATCTAAATTCTCTTCGGGTCTCTGGGTGGAAATATCTCATTAATCGCATATAAGCTCGACTTCAAAATTGGGCATTTCAAGTGCTTAATGCTCTGAGTCGAGTTGTTATGTTAAGAACAGTCTTACAATCCATTCCCATCTATCAACTTTCTAGATTGGAAACGCCTAAAATCTGTTGTAATGATATGGCTAAGACGTTTAAAAACATCCTATGGCAAGGATCTCAACAAGCCTGTAAATGGGCTCTCCTTTCATGGGATAAGCTTATGAAAATAAAAAGGACCGGAGGCTTGGGGTTAAGAGATCCATATTTTCTAAATCAAGTTATGGGAGCTAAGCTCTGGTAAATATGGATACAATGGGGTAGAGATTTGTGGAAAATAATCTCAAAACAGAAGAATGAAATTTCCTTAACTATTGTAAGGAAATTAAAAGTTCCTGGCCGACTGACATATACTATGTGTAAGAAGAATGTAGAACATTGGAACACCTATTGAATAACTTCTTTGTCGTTGAGACCTTGTGGAAAAACCTTTCCTCCCTCTTTCAATAAACAGATAGGGACAACAAGAGCCTCGGGCATACAATTGAAGTCTGGAGAAAAGGAGGGTATAAAAGCCTTGTTCTTAACATAGCGTGGGGACTCTTTATGGGATTTCTCATATGGGTCGCCTGGAAAGAAAGAAATTGGAGAACATTCAGAGATGAGTATCGACAAATTGAAGAGATATGGAAAGTGGTTCTCGAGAATATCAGAGAAACTGTCCTCACCGAGAAATGGCATCAAGATGACTGGAAAGCTAATGGGCATGAGGATAGGATTTTAGCTATGCTTAACTTGAAACCCTAAATGCTTTCCCCAGCCTCATGGAAACAAAAACCTTTGGGAAGACATCCGCACGATTAATTCAATGCTCTACAATAGGAGGTTATTAATCTTAATTATGATGGGGCCTCTAAAGGTAATTTGGGTCAAGCAGGAGAAAGAGGTATATTTCGTGATTCAAAGGGTTTAGTAAGTATAATTTATGTGATCGATTTTGGATTCGCTACAAATAACGAAGCCAAAATCACAGTGGTAAAACAAGGCATTTTGATAGTTGTAAGAGAACAATATCAGAGGACTATAGTAGAGGGGGATTCAGCCATGGTAACAAGTGTTCTGTAGAAGTTGCAGTAGGGGACAAGTTGGGAGAAAATTAGTCGAAGCTGGTGAACAACTCGTCTAATTCAGGAAATAAATGATATTCTTCCAAGCATCGGTTACCTTATCTCATCACATATTCGTAGATCAGGGAATGAAGCAACTGACTACTTGGAGAACTAGAGTTGTACTCACGGGGGTGTGACAACTGGACATCAACCAAGCCAAAATGGTATAGGTGGAGAAGCTACAATCTCTATAGGAAATTGTTGATAGGGATAACGAGGATACTCGAGATCCCCGATCGGGGTGCCAACTGGTTAATTCGAATGACGAGGTGGCATGAGCTCGTGCGTACCAAATGGATAGTTGATGTGGACATGAGGAGACGATGGTGGGTACTACCACCCACGCTAAATAATGACGGAATTAAATGCGGGTGGTATAAAACTCACGGTGTCAGAAGGATGTTGGAAACAGGGCTGGCATGTAAGGAATGTTACGAAGGCTAAAGGAGGTAATGTTGAAGGTGGTAATATGGTCTGGTAGTTAAATGTGAAGTTGAGATTAGAAAAGGAAGTCGGCAAGCAGTTGAAGGGCTGGACGATGGTTATGTGGTGCTTAAATTCGGGTATGTTCATAGCCTTTGTATCATGTCTGTTGCTGCGATAGGAAACATAATTCATGTCTTCATCTAATTTCTATTTTCTGCGTATGAAAGATATGAAAAATTATGGGGGTTTTGTTTGATGTACATGGATTTTGGGACAACTTACTGAAATTAATGTGGAATTTTACAGTCGTTAAGCCTTTGAACTATTGTTGTATTAAGGATTGGGGAGTATATGAAAATTTTCTTGTTGTCCTCTTCTGTGTTTTTTATTCTAAACCTACTTACCTCTTCTGTATGGGGGATGAGGGTTTTTATTTTTCTATTTTCTAGTATATTCTAGTTATTGTTAAGGAGCTTGGTGTTAACGTCCCAGTTTCTACGAAGGTCGCTCATTTCCTCGACCCTTATTTTACCCAATTTAAATCTGAATGTCTTTCAATTGGCTCTGCATGGCCTCCTATCGGCTCTAGTTGCTTTTTCCCCATCTTGAATTTCCTCATCTCTTATCCTATTACTCATTTCCCCATCTCCATTACTAGACTGGCCTTCTGCCCTATCTGTAACCTTCACAGCTTGGCTTGCCAATCCTATGAAGTTCAGTGTATGGCCTCCAATGACATTTTCACAGGTAGCACTTTGTTAGATACCCCATCCAGGGTTTTGCCTATTCAGCTTTTTTACAATGTTACAAAGAGGAGGGGTTTGGGCCCTAATTGTAATGGTGGAACTACTAAAGTCTGGTTTCGAAAGGGTTGGATTGTTGTCAATCCATTTGTTTTGTTGGGTTTCGGTCCAATTTCTAGGGGTTCTTGTCTAACTTTATGGGATTTGAGTCTGGTCGGTGGGGTTCTTGTCCTATTCTGTGGGGTTTCAGTCCTATTAAGTGGATTCTCTTCCATGTGTTAGTACACACGACGCAGGAGAATGGAAACACTCTATCCATGCATGATTTTTCGCAATAGTTAAGGAAATTTCTGTTTCTTTGGAAAATGATAGCCTCTCCTAGCCTTCCTATTGCAACCTTCATAGCTCTACGGATGATTGGAATAAGGAATGATGGCATGCATTACACTGCTAAAAATGAGGATGCTACTCTCGGTAATCAGGATCTTTTCCTCTGTTATTTAACTAAATAAATTATTGAAATTATGTTACACTTCACAGGTATTTTTAAATCATATATAGGTGTTCGTCTAGCCATGGTTTTGTACTCACCTCGACAGTGTCAGTTAATCCAACGATTGGTACTCCACCTGTAAGACAGAATGGTGAAAGGTCAAGCAGTGTAAAATTTTGCATAGGAAAAAGGAAATAAGAACAAGAGTAAGTCCAAAGAGGGCCCAAATAGGAGGGGAAGAAATTATTGAAAATATTTTTGATATCTACATGTCAGGTACTCCTTCTCAAGTAAAATAACTCATTTCAGGTTGGGAGCGTGACTGTGAAACCAAAGAGGTGTAGAAATTTGCTGAATAAAACACTTATTCAATGGAGATTAACCTGATCACACATCAATTTCGAATTGCATGCATAACACGTAATCTCTTCTACAATTAATCGTCACATGCGGCAAGAATAGAAGCGATTCCACATCAATTCATCACACACATTAACACAGTATGTATGGGGAAAGCTTATAGCTGAAAACCCCTTAGATATTTTGTATATTATATGGAGAGAACATGCAGCAAATACATAGCACAATACTCCTCACAAGTACTCAGTACTATCTCACAAAGCTACACACAAACTAGATTGGTTTTGAACAAGTCAAAGGTTCAAAACTCATCCACTAATTGTCTGCCTCTATTGCGCAATCAAGGCTGGTCTAATGAGAGATCCAAGTTCGAATCTCACTAGCTCCAACTGCACAATTCTCATTGGTAATTTCCTCCAAGTGTGGTGCAAATCTCATGCACAACTAATGTCACAATTGATAGCTATCTCAACCCTTTCATCTACCTCTTTCACTTGTCGCCACTGAACTGTCCATGCACTGAGTTAAACTGATGTGTTCTTTAGTTGAATAATGAGTTAATAATTAGTGAATTAAATAATATTTAATTCACACAACTCATTTCTAGTGTATTAGCCAGTTAAACTAAATACAACTAGTTCAACTAGTTAACCAGAACACCATCTCCATTAACTGTCGCATCAACTCCACCGAACTCCGCCACTTGAGCTCTAACTGAAGTCAACCATGCATTAGCTCCACTAACCCATAGGAAAAGCGTAAATCCTTCTGGCAGCTGCATGCCCCACCTCCGGGGGTCAAACTGAAGTGCTCCAAGAGAGTAAACTGAAGTTTAGAGTCCAAATATTATTAAGGGTAAATAATATTTGATTGTTCTATTTTTAGCCCGTCAGTCTAAAAATAGACTTCGACCTAAATGCTAAAAATAGAGGTCCATCTATTTTTACCAACATGACCAATCCTCCAAGAATAGCATACTGCAGCTCCCGGTCCATGATCCATATGTCTAAAAATAGACATAGTCTAAAAATAGACTTTGCGCCAAAAATAGCCTGCGGGCCCACTTGGTGAAGGCGCCTTCATTTCACCAAGCTCCATCATCTTGCTGCATTTTTAACACTCCCTCTCAGCAAGATATGGATTATCTGCAACCCCTATCCTGCCTCTGTGAAACTCGAATTTGCTCCTGGTGAGCGCCTTCGTCAAGATGTCTGCATCCTGATCCTCCGTGGGAATATATGAAAGAATCATGATCCTCCGCTGAACATAGTCTCTGATATGATGGTACCTGATGTCGATGTGTTTGGATCTATCATGAAATATTGGATTAGCCGAGAGCTTGATGCAGCTCTGGTTATCACAGTAAATCACAGTAGGCTCCAAATGCAACCCGAACAACCCGACTAGGATCTTCCTCATCCAAATAGCCTCGCATGCAGCCAAACTTGCTGCCATGTATTCGGCCTCTGCTGAACTGAGTGCCACGGATCTCTGCTTCCTGCTGTACCAGGAAACTGCTGTCGACCCAATGCTGAAGATCCCTCCTGATGTGCTCTTCCGGTCCGTTGGGCTCCCTGCCCAATCTGCATCGATGAATTATCTGCAACCCCTATCCTGCCTCTGTGGAATTCGAACTTGCTCCTGGTGAGCGCCTTCGTCAGGATGTCGGCATCCTGATCCTCCGTGGGAACATATGAAAGCATCATGATTCTCCGTTGAACACAATCTCTGATATGATGGTACCTGATGTCGATGTGTTTGGATCTATCATGAAATATTGGATTAGCCGAGAGTTTAATGCAACTCTGGTTATCACGGTAAATCACTGTAGGCTCCAAATACCTTTGAACAAGCGAAACTTCGGGGATCTTCCTCATCCAAATAGCCTGCGTACGTTGAAAGCTTCACCGCAGCCCATATTCGACCTACTGTTGGCCCAGTGCCATGGATCTCTGCTTCCTGCTGTACCAGGAAACTGTTGTCGACCTAATGCTAAAGATCCCTCCTCATGTGCTCTTCCGGTCCGTTGGGCTCCCTGCCCAATCTGCATCGGTGAAGCCAGAAAGCTTCACTCCATCCTCCTGTTTGTACCACAAACCATATCCCGATGTGCCACTAAGATAACGCAATACATGCTTGCCTGCCTTCCAACAGAGCTTGGTAGGCTTAACCATAGCTTGCGAAAGCTGGTTAACAGCATAGCATATATCGGGTCGTGTGGTGACCGATACGTAGCGACCCCACCAGCGCATCGATGAGCCGGTGGCATCCACCTGCGGCCCCGAGTAGCATCCTCCTTCCTCAACACGGAAGAGGAGTGTACGACGAGCTTGCGGCCCTGCATGGTGAACCTCTGCAAGTCTCCCGGCGCATACTTGCTGCGAAATGACTTGGGTCCTCCGCGGCCCTTGGAAATCTCCAGTCGAAAATAATGGAGGCCCAGGTCCTTCATCCTCGAACTCTCGTGCAAGATCCTCCTTGCATGAAGAGAGTATCGACGGCTCATCACCCATCAAAATGGATCATCTACATCGTCGATGATCGGCGGCTTCCCCTCCACCACAATGCGGTACGAGTTGGGATCCGCCTCACTCTTGGAGAATCAAGCCGGTCGTAGTTGTCTGTCCGTGTCTACCGACGAGGAGGTGCTTGCTTCAGCCGTGCGGTGCTCTTGAGGTCGACACACATGCGACTCACTGCTGAAGATCTCGAAACCTTCAGGCTGCTCTATGTACACCTCCTCCTCAATGAATCTGTTGAGGAACACAGTCTTCACATCCATCTGATGGATGTGCCACCCCATCTGCACTGAGAGACCAAGGATCATACGTATGGAAGAGTACCTTGCGACAGGTGCAAAGGTCTCCTCATAATCGATCCCCTCGATCTACGAGAAGCCACGGGCGACAAATCTCGCCTTGTACTTCTCCACACTCCCGTCAGCCGCCTGCTTCACTTTGTAGACCCATCTCGAGCCTACCACTGATTTCCCCTCTAGTCTTGGGACAATCTCCCATGTACTTTTTTTGACGATTGAATCATATTCTTTGATCATGGCATCTACCCATGCGGTTTCCTCCACAGCTTCCTCAAAAGAGGATGGCTCCGTCACGACACATTGACTCACAAGAGCCATGTATCTAGTGTACCGATCCGGTGACTGTCTCTGTCTGCGATGTGCTGTAGGTGGTCCTACAACCTTCTCTGCATCTTGAGCCAGTCGCTCAGCTTCTGTAGTGCGCTTGCACCCTCTGATGGTTGGTGCTGCATGAGTGGTTTCTTCCACTCCATGAACCTCCTCTTGTGGCTGATCCACATCCGGAGACTCATCCTTGGGAGCTAACAGCTCCTCCTATGCATGCAAGTGTGGCTCCCTCTCAAGCGAACACTGCATGGCTTTCTCCTCCTGAAATTTAATATCCCATCGCACAACAGTCTTGCGACTGTCTGACACATACACCCGATAGTTGTGGGGTGTATCAGTGTACCCCACAAATATTCCAACCTCGGCGGTTGGATCCAGCTTCTTCCTTGCATCCTTCGTCACATGCATGTAGACAGGAGAGCCAAAAATCTGCAAATGGGAAATGTCAGGCCTCTTGCCAGAATAAGCCTCCTCTGGTGTACTCATGCCAAGAATCTTGTGAGGACAACGGTTCTGCACATATACTGCTGTGTTGCATGCCTCAGCCCACAAGTGAAGGGGTAGGCCCTGATCATGCAACATCGCCCGTGCATCACCCACAATAGTTTTGTTCTTCCACTCAGCCACCCCGTTCTGTTGTGGGTTATGGGGTGCGATGAGCTCTCTCCGAATCCCTTTTGCGCTGCAGAAGTCCTTGAATTCAGCCAAGATGAATTCACCACCATTGTCGCTCTTGAGAGCCTTCACCTTCTTCCCCGATTCCTTCTCGACCAGTGATTTAAACTCACAGAACTTAGCGAATGTATCACTCTTCTTCTGCATGAAGAAGATCTAGCACTTTCGAGAGAAATCATCAACAAAGATCACGTAGTACTTGTGATTTGTTGTCGAAGCTACTGATAAAGGACCACACACGTCTGTGTGAACTCTCTCAAGGATCGTCGTGGCACGACTATCCTTCTCGTGAAAGGTGGATTTCACAAAGTTTCCTAAAGTACACCCCTTGCACTGATCTGACTCTGCAAGAGTGCCCTTAGGAAGCCCAGTAGAAATCTACTGTAGGATCTTCAAAGCTCCATGGTAAAGGTGGCCCAATCTCCGGTGCCACAGTTCGCCCTCATCATCCTGGCTCACCACTTCTTCACAGCACATGCCATTCACTGCGACTATCTGCTCTGTTGATAAAGGTTCTTGGACCAGACCACTATCTTGGTCTCTCCTGATGAGTCTTCTTTGGCAGAAGCCTTTCCTTGGCTGAACCACATCCATATGGCTTGCATGAGCATTGCAGAGACCTTTCACTTTCCAAAAATAGCTTGGGGCCCACCAGGTGAAGGTGACTTCATTTCACCAAGCTGTCATCTTTGTGCATTTTCAATAAAGGGAGGAATAATCTGAAGGAGAAATGGAGTTTCGAGGGATCCAATATCTTCAAGTATTGTCATTATTTCAATAGTCTATCTATACTTGTTGGACATTGAAATATAGGCAGTAAATACCATAGTCAATGTTAGAAGTGGAGGGGCCTTAGCGCCTCTATTTTAGCTTAAATAAGGAAGGGATATCCAAAGAAATCCGCATACATTTACCGCCTTCTTCCTAGGCATGAAGTGCCAATTGAAAATGTGAATCAGTGGATAAGTCACAAGCTCCAATTTTAAGGACTGAGCCTGCCGATCGATCTGATGATTGAGTTTTATGAAAATCCTTTTATTTTTGTCATTTTGACATGCATGTTCTCAGGTAGCATTTAATTTACGAAGTTCTTGTATGTAATGGGCGGTAAATTGGATATAGCAAGCATTAGGGTCAAACTTTATGAATTTTGGTTGGCCTATAACTCTTTAAATTAGTAGCGGACTTGGTTTCTTACCAGCGAGGTTGAGGTATCAATAGTATTCATTATAACCTACTTTCTCTTTTGAATAATGGAAAATAGAAAGGCCCTACGCTAAACACCATAAAATCAAGTAAAATTTAATAATCAAGATAAAATTATAATTTAATTATATATAATTTTTCATAAAAATTTTAATTTCACTTGAAACTTTAAAAATAACATAATAAAAATTGTTTTGATAAATTGTGTTATAATTTATCAATATTAAATTTATTATAATTAAATAATCAAATTAAAACTAATGTCCAACTAATTTATATTAGAAGGAAATGAAATGGATATAGTGAAGTTATATGAATGCACATCACAAAAATCATGTCAAAAGGAGGAGTAGGTTTTTATGTCAACTCAGGAAGGGTTCAAGATTTTTAGATTTGTATGTGTGTTAATTGCATAGAGCTAGTCATATAGCTTTGAAATGATGCTATGAAGTATAAATACAAATTATTTAATATTAGGGCTTGTAATGGATGTTTTCCTTATATAGTAAAAAATAATTATATTGTGGCGATCCATTAAATCTATTGCATATTGAATAAAATATTGAGACCAAAAGCGTTTAAATGTTTAACATTGGATTTTAATAATTATAAGCATTGATATATAATAATTTTTCTTGCTTTTTAATTCAAATTATTTTAAAAGTGGTTTCTTCGAATTGATCAGATTTTTATCTTTGTGATAAGAAGTTGATTTTGACCACTAGTGTTTGTCTTATTATTTATTAGTTATTACCACTTCTTTACAAAAATGAGTAAATTTAAATTTTAGCGATCCGCTTTTTAATAATGAGTGCTCTAACAATAGACTTTTACAAAAGGATTGGTTTTTACCACATGGATTGTAAAATTACTTGAATTTAAAAGAAGATAGACCACCTTAAATATAAATTATTTTTTTAACTTATTTTTTAGATAGTCATGTGAAAAATGTTATTTTTATATTATACAAATGAAGGAAGATTGAGGATAATAGCAACTTTAAATAGGACACATGGATTTTTCAAGTGTAGATTTTATGGAAAAAACATTCGATATTAGATTTATTAATCATTAATTTGAAATCCATCTTTCTGACCAGTAGTTTGTGTTGGGAAAGGAAAATCATTACACCTTATGTGACATTAAATATAGCAAAATACTACCTCAACATTACTTTTGTGGTATAAGGCAGTAAAACTGCAGTTGCCGCTGATGTTAAAGATCTTCGTGAGCATAAGAGAGGAATGGATTTTTCGAAATTATGAATACGCTTCAAGAATGTCCATCAAATGTGGTTCAGTAAGGTCATGATGTTTGGTCTTACTTGAGTTTTGAGGCCTAATGCCCCAAGCAACAAATATCAGCGACTTTCCAAAATAGGTGAAATTTTCTCTCACAATCTAATAATAGAAAAAATATGATCATATGTGTCTTGCTTTGCGGTGACATAATATCTTATCTTGACTTAGTATTTATTAAAATTAATAGAGATTAAATTCGTTAAAGGTTACAAACTTTTTAATGCAAAATTTGAGGAAAAAGTTGATCTTTTAGTTTATAATAAATTGAGGTTATGATGGATTAGACTATATGTATGAGAGAGAATTTCATGGAAAAAAATGGGTTTTCAAAATTTAGAACTTAAGCAGGTTGGTATTGGTGTGACTGAATGGCAGTTTATATAACATAACATTATAACATCTTTTCTATACTAGACTAGAAAGTGCTTGTTGGAAAAATTAAGCAATAAAGCTAAATATATCTATCCTTTAGTTTTGTAGAAAACAAAGAAATTATCTTAATTAATAATTCATATCGCGTAGTATTTTATTAAATTAAGTAAATTTATTTTAGAAAAATAGATTGCATAGTAATATTTAAGCGAAGAATGTTCTTTTTATGATGGGTTTTGATTGTGAGATCTATCTCCGTCATCCTCTATCAATAATTTTTACCATGTGGAATTTTTGAATCATGTGTCTTATAAAATACCAAAACATGTTAAACATGGCGAAAATAAGTGTGAAACTTAGCTTCAATATAGCTTCAAGTTAAGTCTATGGATGTCCTTGCAAACAATATTTGTATGTTGAGAAGCTGGTAAGGAATTTTTCTCAATTTGTTTGACTTCATTAAATTTTGTAAGAGGGTCTCTAAATTGCTTCTTTGCAACTGATTTAATATCTTAATCTTTGGACTTTTGAAACCAAATCACATAATTTTCATAGGCTTGAGTCGTAATGACTAGAGCAGTCATCGTCATTATTACCATGATATGGAAAGGAGGTAATAAATAAAAATGGACTACTCTTATGTTTTATTGATGGTGTTGTTTCTTACAGTAATTAAATTAAGTATTAATATCAATGTATGTGGATTTTTTATTCCCTTGATGGTTTATGCATGATTTAATTGTTTCTTAGTTGGCATATTTTCAAATTGAAATAGAACAACACTCTTCTATAATATACAGAGCATTCTATATATTATAGTAATAGTAATATTAAAATACAAAAGGCTTAGATGATTTTAGAATTTAGATATAGATTGAGCACTTAAAACTTGCAAAGAGGACATACATTTTATAGATGATTCAGTGAACACCGGAAAAGAAGGAAAGTAAATTTTCCAAATACGGAATTTGTATGAATGTTGTAGAGACAACTTCTGAAGAAAAAATTATGATCACAGTTGGGACCAAGTTAAAGGGTGACAATCCTGATATTTGGAAAAGTATTAAAGGAACACCATTGGAAATATATATTCTGCCAGGCATATGTAAGCCCCAATGAGACCTGTGTGAACCATAGTATATTCCTCTCAAGGCCTCATTTGTTGTTCAACAATCCCCTTGCTCTCGGAGAGTAAGAGAGGTTGATCTTGAAAGGCAGACAGAAATGGAGGGCAGAAATAAACAAATAAAAATGAAAGACATGCAACATAAAATTTATCCTATTCCATTTGGGAGGAACTCTCATGGTGCAGCTCAGTTATTCCATCACATTTATGTCATTATATACTTGAACCATGGAAAAGGCAAACTGAGATTCAACCTCTGAAAATCCACTACTTGCTTTGGAAGAGTTGAATCACAACAGCGGTGTCACCTCTTGATCTCCTCTCTGTTGAATCCATTTCAAATTTATGATGAATCCATGAGTGGTTGCGTTCAACCTCATTCATACAATAATTAGCGTTGACCACCTCAGAGAATTCCATTCAAGAGAGGGTGATTAATTTGGGTTGTGTCATAAGTCTATTGTTGGTTCTAAGATGGAAATTTTTCTTCATGTCCTTCTAGTAGAACACCATTTCTTAGTTACCGGGATATGATCCAGTTCTACGAAGGCAGAGAAAAACACTACTCGGTCTGTCTCATACCTTCATTCCCATGTCCAACTCTTCAAACAATTAAAAATAGCTAAGTTTGACATGGTGATTGACAATGCTAGTTTGTTTAACCTCGGCTTCTTCCCATACTATTGAATTCCACCTCAAAGAGGCTGAATTGAATCAGTTAAACACAATCTCTCAGCTCATTGTTGCTAGTAATCTTCATTACATTAAAGATGGTATAACTTCGAGAAGAGCAAACTAAAATCGAGAGAAGAAAAAAATTATAGCGGCATGGAAGCTATCCCAGAAAGAGATATGAGTTGGTTTGCATTACATTTATTGAAAAATCATAGTCTTCTTGTTTACAAATTGGATATTCATGAATATATCTTGGGGTGCTTTCTCTTTTCTTCCTTTGAGATATAGTAAGCCCAGAGTTGCATGCAGTGAGTTATAACAATGGTTTGCTAAGTTAAGAATCTCAATTGGGAAACTAGAGTTTGTGGTTTGGGATGTAAGGTGAAGGAGGTAAACCCCAGGGCTTGTAGTGCATTTTCAAAGGCATCATTGTGTTCTTTCCTTTTCTTTCATACGGAAGATTACTTGCGAGAAATAGGATGGAAAAGAGATTTTGAACCATTCCATAGCTTGTTGGATCATTGATATCACCAAATTAGCAGACTTCTGGTGTTTATCATCAAAATTATTCATGCTAGGAATATTTTGCATGTGTATGAAGGTGATTTGTGTGGATTTTCTTCATGTGCATACAGTGTCGATGACACCAAAAGTGATATTCCATAGTTTTGAGATTGTGTTACTTCTCTAGCTTTCTCATATTCCATGGCAATGTTAGTAAAGAAAAGGGATCCTTCAAACAATCCATAAAATACCAATGAAATGTAGATTTACAAGCCTCTAGAAAGTTGACAAGAATTTTCACTTATAATTTGGCAATTATTATCTAAAAGACATTGAGTCTGATGTCAGAGAGAATGGATACATGAAACAATTGTATATCCATTTGTATTCTGATGACTTCCTACTTGTGAGTAAGTTGAAAAAATTTTGCCATAAATTTGTGAATTCATATAAAGACAGTTGATGAGTAATGGAGAAGGTGGATACCATGAAACAATTATAATAATTTCCTTATAGTAGCTACTTGTGAGAAAGGGTCTTGGTTAAACTATAAAGGACCAATAAGTTTAGTAAGGTTTTGAAGTGAGCAAGATTCAATAATAAGAAAAACAGATATTCTGAGAAATTTAAAGTTTTGGCTTTCCTTCAAAGTAGATGATTCTGGCATTAATTTTGTCAGCTTCAGCTCTCTCACTAACTAGCAAGAACACAGTAATGAAGAAAATTGGAAAGAAAACGAATCTAATAGTTGGTTTGAGGGTTAATCACTATTTACACCAGTGGTCTTATAAAGCATATGCTAGAGATTCTCTTCTTTAACATCTGATCCAACGGTGATAACCATCACACAATTTATCAAGTTATTCTGTTGTGGAAGAAATGTCAGTCTACATAATTTTTGTATCTTGTTTAGCATGGAGACAGAAAATTCTGAAGTACATTGCCAGTCGTTAACAAACATTACATTCCCATCATGTGAGTGATAAAGAAAAGCAGGATCAGCTTGATTCCAAAGTGACAACTTCTAAGAAAGGAGGAGTCTTGAAGTGAGAGCAGTATGTGGGGATGTACAAATATGGGTGCATGTATCCCAAGCAGTTGAGTCCCGGATAAAGAGAAAATCAACAGTCATTATAGCATGGGGGAAATTTAGCCATCATTTTGAACTCATAGATTGAAGAAAAAACATAATAATCATAGACAAAAAGCAGGCTAAACTTGATGTATTAATGCTAATTTTATGCATAAGCATAAGCGGTACTCTTATGAGAATAAAAACTATGATGTTATGAAAGAAATGGCTAGAAGAAATTGGCTCTCACGATGCCTGATTATGACATTGAAAGGATGTGAGTCTTGAGATCAGGCTACTTGTGAAAACCAGGTAACGACCATGGTAGCAAAGGTGCAATTAGTGATGTTCAGTAATGGATTAGGCAAAGCAGCCAGAAACAGGTAGTAATACGAAAACAACATAAGAAAAATAAATTGTGCGAAATTCAAACGAATTATCTAAATCGCTATTGTCGAGAAGCATCCATCCAATTGTGCGTTTACAAGCTTGCCACCTCCTAAAGTCTTCATAGTCAAATAAATTTCATTCATCTCATCCTGTGTTGTAATAGTTCTTACAGACGTTTCTTCGCGTCGTCGTCTTCTAACCCGAACTCGTGGTTTAAAGCTTCTTATTAAAAGCGCTGGATGATTAAATCATCAATCTCATTCAATTATTTGCTCCTCCTGGTCGGTGTTGATTTTAATACATCCATACTGCAACTGCTACCGGTGAAGGCTTCAGCGTCATTAACCTTGCACGATGTTACAATGGTATATCTGAGCGATATATCGTGCCATCCAACGTGAATATTACATTGATTACGTAAGCCATTATCAGAGGACACTCCTCGGGAGTTGACCAAAAGATGACCAGCTAAACAGTATTATTTTCTCCCGATTAGGAAGGATAAGGCAAAAGAGATTAATGGGCAAGAAAACACACTCTCATCAAGATAGACAGTACATCTAAAGGAAAAGAGGAATAAAAGTGAGCAGAGATGAAATATGAAATCGGTGTGGATATCGGTGCCACCACCTCATACGTGGGTGAGTACTTAAAAGGACTAAATGAAGAGAGGATAGGAAAGTCCAAAAGGAAAGGAATCTAATCCCAGAGACCTCCCCTAATCTTCGAGTAGACAAAATCCCAATGACCACCCAAATGATTTTTGAGTCATAAAAAAATTATCGAGTGACTTAATGGCCAGTGAAAGTGAATGCCACTACAATACATGCCCGGGAAAAAAACCGTTCACATAATGAGGCTGTGAGTCCAGGAAAATATTCAGTGGATCACTGACATAGATGTCCTCGTCTGTATTATATTTAATGCTTGTCGGTGTACACAAAAAGTGTCTGCTGTCCCTAACCTGAGAAAGAAGAAGCTATGTGAATTACGAAAAACTCAAAGATGCCAAAATCACAGGCCTAATCCCTTCCATGATTTCAGCGACCCCATAAGTTATTAATATTTGACTTTTCTTACCAACCAATCAGACTGCATTAATTATCAATATCCGTTACTTCCCCTAGAGAAGTACTAACTCCAGGTATCATCGAAGAAAATTTGAAATTAGCAGTAAAATGTATCAGAAAATACAAAGATGGAAAGGAGCAATGGGAAAACAAATGAGAAATAGTATGCCATTAAAATGACAACAGCGACAATAACACCAGGAACAGCCCACCACCTTTCACATAATGGAAACAAGATTTTCACAGGGCCTAGATATGATTAGAGTATCTACCCTTTCTCCATAGAGTACTCATCTTGCGAAACACCACGTAGATTCAGTTATTTGAGATCCCTCGGTAGCTCACTGGTGAAAGGTTTGGTGTATGCATATAACTCAAACATCATTCGGCTTGTGTTGGTTATATATGTAGTAAGAATATAGATGAAATGACTAAGAAAAACTATCATAACAATCTCAAAACCATCCATATAATTCATTCCTAATATCCCATCCTTACATCCAATCAAACAATAGACCTGTTCCTTAACTTCTTGACCACTCCCAGTCTTGCCTCTCCTCCCAACAAAGACGACATCCGCGACTCCACTCTCCAAATTCAAAATCTCCTTCCTTGGGGCCTCTCATTCATGAAGAACTCCTTTAAGCATGGAATCGGGGGAAGCAGAGAGATGGGAAATGGGATTGCAAAACAACGATCTGAATGCGCGCGAATGAAGATTTTGGTTATATTATTAAATAAACTCTAGGATAAAGTTATAAAAACTCTTTCAGTAAAGAGAGTTTTTATTAGAATATTATATATAAAGAAGTTTTATGAAATGTTTTGATAAAAATCGACAGCAATTTTTAGGTGTTAGTTTTCTATTTTCAGTTTGCACAGCATAAAATGACTGAAATTAAATTCTTTCACCTTAGTTTGGAAATTTGCACTATGTGGCTTGTAAATTTCCACATATAAAATTTTGGCTATGTTACTTATATTTTTCATTAGATTTTTTACATATAAAATTTTGTAGCTGTGTTACTTATAGAATCATTCTCTTTACAACATTTCTGAGCTATAGGTGCTAGCCAGGTAAGGGTTTTTGACCGGGGGAAATGACCAAAGGTTGGTCTGTCTTTTCAAACTTCTTCTAATTGCTCTCCTCTTGAGCACATTTTGGAGATTGGCTGTCAATCTAGTGAGGAGTCTCTGATCTATTTTACGTACTGCAAAAATTTTTTTGGCAAAAAAAAAAAAATTCAAGTTTTTTGGGTGGGAAATATTTTTGAGAAAGTTTTTGTGGTGCAATTTTTTTTTTGAAATGTTTTTGGGTACATGCATGAAATATTTTTATAATCATCTCTATGAAGACATAGGTATTTTGCAATCCTGCCACAATCTATGAAAGCATAAAGTACTTAAGTTTGAACTCTTTATGTTTTGTTAAATTATTTGGTCCAAATAGAATTGGATTTTAGGTTTCCAATTTGTGTGAACATAGGAAACGAAAGGGTACATCATCAAGAGTCTAGATCGAAAAAATAAAGATTTAAAGGAGAAAAAATGAGAAATCACAAAAAAATGGCGAGAGGAAAGGGAAAGATTAAGGCATGAAAGAAATGGAGATGAAAGCGCCAAATAGATGTGAGGTACATGATAGCGAGAAGTGAAGGTATTGAGGAACTTGTCACTTGAGAATATAATTGATATCAATGTCCAGGTGAGTCAATTTGGTTTCTTCAATTGAATTTTGTATTTTAAATCATGCATATCGATTTCAAATTAGAAGTTTTAATATTGTTTTTATCTTGAGGACAACATCAGAACCTGAAGAAGCAACCACACATCCAATTTTAATTAATTGGAAGTTCCAATAGTTGTATACAACTACAAGTTCTACAAAAATATGGATGCAACTAAAATTATGGAAAATTGGACCATATTAGCTAAAAAATGAGTTAGGAGATAAAGTAAATACAAATGACAAACATAGCACATGAAGGTTTATCTGTCTGCTTCATGCAAACTCAACTAATACGTGGACTTATAAACACAATCTCACAAATAACATGTGAATTATTGAACATTCATAGAGTGAAAAAGAGGTTTTAGCAAATGAAATGGTAGCAATAATGTGACATGTTGACAGCATATGACAAAGGGCGATCTAATGTTAAGAATGCTCGTAGAAGCACTTTTTATGAGTGCTGGTTGAAAGAGACTTCATCATTGGTTAATCTCAACAACTTCAAAGTGGAACTAAAACATCAAAGAAAAAAAGTTTATGGGAGGCATTAAAATTTAGAACTCAAATAATTAGAGAATGATGAAGGAGCATGTTGGGCTAATATACAGGGGCGTCCATATCATGATAGACTGCGATGGTGTGAGGATAGGGTAAAGAGTTTTGGGATTTTAATAGGTAATAGCCAAATGAAAAGGATCAGCAGTAGTATGTCTAAGGGAGTTTATGAATCCTCTCATTCTAGACCTGTACAATTGATCAAGTAAATTATTGAAGCTTTGCCAGGTAATGTGATGTGAAGATTTCCCTTGGCGGTGTAAAACTTAAACCACCAGTACCTTCTTGACCTATCTTTATTGGAATACGTGTTATTATGATCCACCATGTAGAATTGAATTATTGTATGAGACATTTGTAAATTTTGCTTTAAATATTGAATCAATGACCCCTCCTCCTTCAGTGAATTAGTGAATTTTTATCAAATATATTATGTCCGCGAGAGAATAATGAATTATTTTATAAAGAATGTGTTGGTGGAAAATAAATAAATGTTTCTCTTTGGCACTCCTATGATGAAAAGTATCCCCTTCTGATCTAATAGAATTTGAGGAATTATCCATTGAGTCTGAATTGGAAGAATATGAATATGTACTTACATACTGTTTGCATATCAAAAGCCTGACATCAAAGAATCACTTTACTTAGTATGACGAGATTCGATTATCTTTTATGGAGAAGTTAAATTTGTCTACAGCTATATTAAAACGTTGTCATATATGCGATGGCGGGGATTTTAGAGTTCAAAGCAATCACGTGAGGTATTCCAAAAGGAACAATATTATCGATGGTTGATTTGGTAAATATGCGTTTAATCGACAAAAGTCCAAGTGAGTATTATCATTAGACCAAGTAGCAAATGTTTGTGCCTTAATTTTTATGAACCGCGGAGGCTTCTTGTCGATGGTTTTGATAAAGCGATGAAAATAATGGTAGGAGTGATTAAGGAGTACCATTTCTACATTAGTGATGATCGAACACATGACAGAGTGTTTTGTTCAACATTTTTTAATGTTATTTATAATGATTTGTTGAAAGCGAAGAGTCATACCAAAGAACATTGGGCAATAATTGATTGTTGGTCAATTTAAATCGTAGGAATCGTTCTATTGGTTGTCACGTCTTCATAGGAAAATCAACATTGACATTACATGGAATTTCTTTGAGATGGAACATGGAAAAGGAGGCATGATGATGTTGATGTATCCGCGTGCATAGGAGGTATCAATTGAATCACTTTCTGCTTGTAACTTACAAATTCTTTAGATGTTTAATTGGTGCAAGGGCAATTTAAGTCGTATCAAACCCAAGGATGGCTCATGTGCCATAGAACCAAACATGCATTTTAACTAACAAATATCTATTCCTTTTGTGTAGATATATATGTGTGTATACATATGTTACGCGTATTTTGTTATAAAAATATTTAATGTTGCTAAAATTTGATATGCAGCAAGCAGTAATGTTTTCTCAAAAGCGAATACATATGAATATTTCAATGGTGATGTTGATAGATCATTTGCCTTATAATGCCGGTGTAATCCCTAAAACAAAAGTTTACGCCGATTGGAGTAAGATGTGACAAATATACATTGCATTTAGCGAAATTATCTTGCTTATTGTTGTACATATGGCTGATCAAGACAGTCATCGTTGGAAGTATGAAAGCAAATTAATTTTCAACCATGGAAACTCGAACAATTGACACGTGCTACCATTTGGAAAGCTTTGTGGTGACAAGGAAATGGACAATGAAGTAGCTACGTTGACAATGATAATGATGCGATATACGTTGCAGAGAAGGTGATGTCTTTGCGTCATTACCACCAGAAAATAATCAAGAAAAAATTGCATTACCTATTTATTAAATTGTATGTTAAATCACGTTGTTGCAAAGATTATAGCAGTCAAATTATGCATGCAAATGATTCCGCGGTGTTAATGGGACATTTCTTTGAAGAAGTAAAGAAATGTAAAAGATCCTATTATTTTCAATTTTGACCCAGAGGTTATTTATGCAATATAGTCATTTGGTGCAGCAACTTCATTGCGAGTTGAAGCAAGTGAAAGTAGAAAAAAGCAGCGGCAATGGAGGTTATCGATAGATGATCATGATATGTATTTTGGAAAATTTTCACTAGCACATTTCATATGAGTCGAACACATTGTTGAAGATGAACAATGAACTTTGGTCTAAGGATTAGAACATATAATTTCTATAATGCATTGGACTTTATATAGTTTGAGACTGTTGTGGATTAACTTAAGCAAAATAAATTGACATGTGGATGCTTAGATGTGTGTTGGTACATAATTTATGATGCGAGGATTCATCGAGGTTTTGATTCAAGATCGGGAAGCCTTTAACAAAATCCATCAGGAAATGTTGTTGTGCATGCCATTCATGTGAAGACACCTTAGTAGATTGCAATCTATTTGAATGAATACATGTTGTAACGAAGCGAGGTCGGCACGGACATACATTATTTGTTTCTTAATCTTATTTTGTTCATTTGTGTTATGTGCTTCAAATACGTCGTTATTTGTTCAGGTCATAAAGTATCAAAAAATTCTTTCCCCACAAACATATACGTATGCTTCTTGTTATATATTTCACATGATTCATGGAACCATTAAATTTTCACTGTTTGCATTGAGGAAACTCACGACATACGAATCGAGAGCCTTTAACAAAATCCATCTACATAGGTATTTGGTGTGCATGCCATTCATGTGAAGACACCTTAGTAGATTGCAATCTGGCCCAGATGAGTATGTTGTTTTACCTTGCTTTTTCTTCTAGAGATAATTAGCTAACCATGGTGGGATTTCGCCATCCTGACCTCTGACCCTCTAAAACTTAGGTCAGGGAAGCCTTTAACAAAATCCATGGAAATATTGTTGTGCACCATTCGTAATGAAAGACATAGCAGTCTTGTTATATAGCTTCTGTGCCAGACATTAAATTTGTGTTGTTTGCATTAGAGCCCTCATAGCATCTGACCTCTCACAGCCAAGCAGATCGAGAAGCCTTTAACAAAATCCATCCAGGAAATGTTGTTGTGCATGCCATTCATGTGAAGACACCTTAGTAGGTACAATCTATTTGAATGAATACATGATGTTTTACCTTGCTTTCTTCTAGGAATAATTAATAGCATGGTAGGATTTCAACCATCTGACATGGCCTCTCTCGATCTGAGATCGAAGCCTTTAACAAAATCCATCCAGAAATGTTGTGCATGCCATTCACATGAAAGTACCTTGTAGTCTTGCTTGTTATATATTTAGCATGCTTCCAAAAGACATTGATTTGTGTTGTTTGCATTGAAACTCACAGCCATACGACCTCTCTCGTGAGAAGCGGTCAGAGAAGCGCACAACAAAATCCATCTGGAAATGTTGTTGTGCATACCATTCATGTGAAACACCATAGTAGGTGCAATCTGTTTCCAGATAGACCATGTTGTCTTACCTTGCTTTCTTCTAGAGATAGTGTTAATGGCTTCATGGTAGGATTTCAACCATTACTGACCATCTGGCCTCTCTCGACATCACGGATAGAAGCCTTTAGTTCAAATCCATCAGAAATGTTTCTATGCATACCATTCATGTGAAAGACACCTTAGTAGATTGCAATCTGTTGAATAGATACATGTTGTTTTACCTTGCTTTCTTAAAGTGTTAATAGCCATGGTAGGATTTCAGCATCTTATCTGGAGAATAAATTCAAGCATCTCACATGTTTACAAGATTTTGCTTGAAGCGAGGTAAACATGAGACATGGGATTTTAACCATCTTATACCTCGTTTGAAGCTATTTTTTTTATTCTTGAGTAATTTATTATCATATTTTATTCTAATTATTATTTTAAAATTCATAGTGTAAGTTGAAGAGTGGTGCTCTCATTCGGGTTAGTTTGATGAAATAATTCCTTCCATTTGTAATATTTTAAGTGATGTAAACAGGTGCTGCGTTGACATCCCTCTCGATGCAGCTTATTGATATACAGATTGGTTCTTGATGAAGAAGATATTCCTGAAACATTTGATGTATATGGTTTGCTTAGCTAATTTATTTAATTAAGCTATGGTTTGGAGCTCACTTTCTTTCTTTCTATGATAAAATTCTATCTTTTCTTTTATTTCGTTAGCATGCTTGCCATCTTTTAACTATATTGATTTTCCTACATCTATGTATATTCATTTCGAACAGAGTGAATCTCTACGAGAAAAAAAAGATCACGAAGGGTTTCCCATTTCAAGCCGGTGTATTCATTCTGAGGACCTACGAAGCTGATTAAGCTATCTTTTTTGCATGGAAAGAACCCATTATATGTCATGGTCAGTTAAAGCATTAAACTTGAAGTCCTGGATAAATGTACCACTGTAATTCTTGCTTTAATTCAGTCAGATGATGAGACATTCCCGATCAGAAATGTTAGCTGATTGTAAAGATGTGCCATCATGTTGGAGAAACAGTTTGTCTCTCTTTGGAAGGTAAAATTTTATCTACATATCTACTTTACTATATAAAATTTAATGTTGGTAATAATAAGGTTGGTTGTGTTTCGAACATGAATTCCACAATTTTCCTTATTTGCTTGATTGATAGGTATCATTACTTGTATTAAAGCAAGTATAATCACTACTACATTTTAGTGATCCAGACACTTAGTTCCACGGCAACTTTTGATAAATGGGAAATTTTCCCAATTTTCCATCATGGCTTAGTCGCTATGCAGCGTCTATGAAAAAGTGTGTAATAAGAGCACTTAAGCATGTCATATCTGAACACTTAAAAACGTGTACTTAATTCTTTGGCGTTTAGAAGAGAACGTCTTGATTGCGACACCATAGCTAGCGTCGCTATTGAGACGACTCTAACGTGCATAGCTGTGACACAATGTCTAGGTGTCGCCATTGTGACGTTTGGAGAGCACTAAAATCGTAATGCGACGCCTTTTGTGATCGTATAACAACGATTATTTTCGCGCTACATAAAAATACCAAACTTATATGCGCTACATAAAAATTTGAAACTTATATCGTGCTACATAAAAATTGTTTGCTATTTAAATGTTGTTGCAATAGCTACATGCGATTTGATATCCGCGCGCATTCACCTCACAAACCTTGTAGAACAACATTTGCCCCTCGGCAATAGCTCGGCTCTTCTTGACAGACATTTTTCCCTCGACATTGTCTCAGTGATTAGCCCTCGGCTCTTGCGGGGCTTGACGTGCATGCCCGGCTCTTATGAACAGACGTGCGCCCTCGGCTCTTGCAAAATGGTAAGTTCTTCTTTGCGGGCCTTGCTCCTATAGTAGGGTTGACTCTATTTGGGTTTTTGATGATTCATTGGATTATGTGTTGGCCAATAGGGTTCTCTTGTAGATGTGAGAATCGAATTCAATACCTCTATTACTTCATCACCCAATACAAGATTTAAATTTTTCCCAAAAGCAACATTAATTTGGCATTTGCATTATTTCTTGTTGGAACACCTAATCTACATGGTTAGGTGTGGAGCATCTGTCTGATGGAGTCAGTGACCTTGAATATGAGAACCAAGAGTCACACCATTGTCTCCTCAATGTACATCTTTGTATAATGGAAAATAAGAAAGCCTCACGCTTATCCTTCATTGTGTTGAGTCTCTTGTGTGTGTGTGTTATCTTCCTCATACACCATGTGTGTGCTTCAACATGGTGTTTAACATGGTATCAGAGCGGGCGATTGCTGGCCCTGCTTCAATTTGAGTGAGCCATTTGTGTTTATGGCCTGTGCATATCTGCATTTTTGCAGTATTTAGAGAGTTTTTGCAGCAGTGATTTTGACATTTTGCCGCATTCAGAATTGGTTTTGAAGAGGAGCTGCATTCAAAATCCTTGGCAGCATTCAGAAATTGGTTTGGAGAAACGCAGCTTTGTGCATCTGAAGGTTTTCTCACTGCTCATTTACGCCTTTAAATTCTGCACCTTAAAGAGCTGCTGAAATAGTGTTTTAAATTGGGTTTCTGAAGAAGAAGTTTCTGGCTTTAATGAAAAAGAATTTCTGAGTTTTTCATTCGAAGATTCCTGCAAAATTCTGGATTTTTTACTGCTATAAGTTCCAGAAAAATTCTGTTCCATATTTGAAAGAAGAAAGTATTCTACTGCTGCTATATTTCGTGAAATTTCTGCAATTTTCTGGAAAATTTCTGAGTCTTGTACCTGCAAAATTCTGCCAACCTCTATTTTATATCAGTAAAATTCTGCTGTTAATTTAGAGTTCTTACTCCTCTCTGCTGTTTTGATTTAAAAATAAAAAAAATAAAAAATAAAAATAAAAATAAAAATAAATAAATAAAATTCTCTGCAAACCCCGGCCCCCCTCCACGCTCTGCATCACACAACGCTCCCTTCTCACATACTACCCGCAGCTTCCCTTACGCCCCTGCCATATACACACTACACCCTCACTCACGTTTCCCACGCTCTGCAACACCTGCTCTACCTCCGCCCTCCCCACGGCCTTTAGGCCCTGCGCTACCCCCTGCAACTATACGCCCTTCCTTACGGCCCCCTCTACTACACATCGCTCCAAACTACGGCCCCCACTCTCCAAACTACAGACCCCCCTACCACTACGCCCTCTCCCCCTATCACAACTCTCCCTACCCGAGCTACCCAGCACAACGCTCTATCGCATCTACCCACCCACGCCCCCTCTCACGTACAACAGCACTCTCCATTACCTAAACCCCTTCACAGCCTACCTAACACTCCTTTCTCACGGCTTAACACAGCTCTCTAACTCTCCACCCATTTCCCAAATCTAAAACTCATAGCGCACTCCATACTCCCATACATTCCCATCTTAATTTTCTATTATTAAAAAGCCCCATCCCTTTTTAAATTAATTCTCTATTCTTTACGTAGATCCATTTCCACTTTAATTTTTTATTATTATTAAAAGCCTTCCTCTTCCTTTTTAATTAAACATTTAGCCCTCCCCTCTCTTATAATTAATCCCTCCCTTCTTATTTTTAAATTTCTTATCCCTCTCATTAAAAAAAAAAAAAAAAATTCCCTCTTCCATTTTTCATAATCCCTTTTTATAGCTCTTCCCCCTCCCCATTAATAAACCACCCTTCCATATAAATACTTTCCTCCCTTTTAATAAATTTCCCTTTCTATTTTCAATTAATTTTTTTTTAATTAATTAAAAAAAAAAACCAGCAGAGAGAGAGAGAGAGGAAAGAGAGATATGAACAGCAGAAATGAAGGAATTGACATCTGAAGAAATGGACTGAATACATAGACAAAAGTACAAATTTACATTGTGATTTGTGGCATTGATTTGAAGGGTGATTTTTTGAAGATTTTTACATGAGAAGACAAGTTTGCCATCATTTGAACAGCTCTTTGAAGGAAATTTCAGCTACTTTAAAGGCCCCTTGCACTAGTGTTTCAGCTGCACATATTTTGCAGAGATATGTATTGAGCTAACACTGTATTTTGAGTGGAATTTGTCTCTTCATTCATAGTTGGAATCAGTATTTGAGTTGTTGATGTAAGTCATTGTTGATTGCCCTCCATCATTTGAGGAGCACACTTTGTACTTTGAGATTTCCATAGTTGGAAATCCTTTGCAGTCATTTGTATTTGTTGAATCACATTGTAAATGGGTGCATTTTCGGTTGAAGCCGACACCCTTTCATTTATTTTAAGCCTAAGTTGTTGAAAATGGCTAAAATCAATGATGTATTAGTGTTGTTGAATAACCTCATTCATTCAAATGTTGATGATGTGATAAAAATGAGCAAGGATGCTCTTTGTAATATTCAGATTTGTTTACAAGATGCACAAGAGAAGATTGAGTTTTTGCAGTTGGAATCTCAGCTCCAACAAGATGAACTTCAGCAAAAGAGTCACCATTCTGAACCTGTTTCTGTTCAGAAGATTGTGAAGGACTCTCATCAGAAGAAAGAAGATAAAGTTGCAGTTGATTCACATTCAGTTTTTTGTACTAGAGCAGATGTACATGCAGATGCAGCAGTTCAACCTGCACTTCTCAAGCCCATCATCAGACCTTGGGAAGAGCTTGTCCACAACAAGCACAGAACTGGTCTTGGATATGACAAGGATGTGTCCTTTCATATTCCAGACTACACAAAGCCTATCAAATTTCAGAGTGCCGGATTCATGTATGACAGTTCACCTGCAACTGTTCCAGATCCTGCTCCACTTCCACAACAACAACAGATTGAAAAATGCCAACACTGTGATCGAGTTGGTCATATGAAAGATCACTGTTTTGATCTTCATCCATATAAGCACTGTGGTCGGCACACCCATTCTTCAGACAGATGCTTCAGAAACAAGCCTCCTACAAGAACCAAGATTCGTTTTGGATGGATCGCTTCTTGGCAATGGGCATCAGCAGCCAAGAAGATGTTTACAACACATGTTAGAACTTGTTCACGGATATTGAACAAACTTGCAGTTGAGTTTTTGCCATCATCTCACCTTGTCCCTGACAGGGGGGAAAATGGTGGTCATGTACAAGCTTCACGCCGATCAAGCGAGCTCGAGCACAAACTCTCATTCCATGTTCGCAGATGCAGCCACGCCTCGCTTGAAACTGAGCTGGACAACCGTTATTCCGGGATTCAGAGGATGTAGCTGGAGATATGATGCCTATGAGCAGTTTTCAAGCAGGGATAACTCAAAACCATCACCTTTGGTTTTATGGAAAATTTAAAACCATCATTTTGCTGATGATGTCCAAAACCACTGGTCTTGTTGGTGATGTCCAAACCATCGCTTTAGTTGGTGTGGATAAATCCAAAACCATCATCTTTGGTTGGTGGACAACCTAAAACCACCACAGGTAGTAGACCTCCCTTCTTTTAGGTCGAAGGTCTCCTTTTTTTATGAGGGACAATTCCTCTAGCAGAAGCTTTCAGCTTCTTGCCAGTTTTGGAAGAGTTCCGGGAACTGCAACAAGTTTTGCGTTCCAGTGTTTGTGGTCATCCTAAAACCACCTCTTTTTTCCAACATTTCAGAGAGTTGATTCACCCAAGTGCTGCCATGTATACTTTGCAGATTTGTATTACAACTCTTTTCTTGGACTCACACATACCCCTTCGGATTAAGGGGGGATGTTGGAACACCTAATCCTACATGGGTAGGTGTGGAATATGCAAAGTCACAATGGAGTCCAAGTGACCTTGGAATGTGAAACCAAGAGTCACACCATTGTACTATAAATGTACATCATATGTATAATGGAAAATAAGAAAGCCTCACGCTTATCCTTCATTGTGTTGAGTCTCTTGTGTGTGTGTGTTATCTTCCTCATACACCATGTGTGTGCTTCAACATGGTGTTTAACAG
>CM076570.1:1453517004-1453566995 GCA_034641835.2 Pinus albicaulis | reverse complement strand
TCAAAAAGATGTAAAAATCTAGTTCTAATTAGCTCAAAATCTGAACCAGAGGAAAGGAAAAAAAAACAACTCAAACAAAAGTCAAATCAGAGCTGTAAAAATGGAAGGAAATGCTTTCAACTTTCAGATCTTAAGCCTTCCATTTTGATTTAATTTTTCTGCAAAATAAATGTCTATGTGAAACTTCTCTTTATGCCATAGACCAGCATCAAGTTAGACTGTTTAATCCTGACTTGAGTGCTTTTAAATTTCTGTTGTAGAATTTAGAGAATAAAAATCTGTTGGACAGTTTAATCCCAACAGATAGTAGATTAGGTAGAGAAGCATCTGAACTCAACTGTTTAATCTGAGTTCGGGGAGAAATAAGGAGTAGAAATAGATTAGATTTCATACTTTCAAAAGAATAAAATGTTGTGAAAAGAGTTTGCCAATCCAAGTGCACTCTTATGAAGAAAAAATGTTAGATCAGTAGGATTGGGCAGGTAGAAAGTTTGTATCGATGAAGGTCCATTGTTTTCATAACTGCCAATATGTTTCAAAGAAGATTATCTCAGTAAAGGAAGAGCAGCCCAATGGATAAGACACAGGTCAGCCTCCCAGAGAACAAAGAGTAAGGCAACTGATCAACCTCCCAGAGAATGCAGGTCTGAATTCTTGATGCCTTCAAGAAGGCACCATCCCCAAGTGGAGCCACTATTAGCCACCTATAATATTTGTTATACCAAAAGGTGGTAACACTGTTTTAGCCTTCAAGGAACAAATTTCATTACTAAAAATTGTTGGCTCTTGAAGACTCTTGAAGGCCTACTGCCTTTTTTTCTATCCAAAACTTCACTGATATTCCCATTTTACATTTAGAAATTCTGCTGATTCCAAATGAAAGACTGCTGAAAAGACCTTCTTTTTTCCCCCTTCTCAAACCTTCATTCGCTCCCCTTTTTCTCCATAAAAACTCCCTTGTTTTCATAAATCCTCTTCTTCCATTTATGAAAATCCTCTTTCCATACTTAAAAACTCATTTTTTAACTATTCCAAAACCCCCCATTCCATTGAAAGTTATGAAAAACTCATAAAAAATATAAGTCTTTACTATAGACTTAAGCCCCTTTGGGCTAAGTCCTAACCACTTCCCCACATGTGCCCTTGTTATAAAAGCCAAGCGCAGAACCCATATAGTGCTAATCGCATCGCAAGTTTTCAATGTGCACAAGTCTTTTTTTCTATCACCGAAAGTTCCGATGCGATTGAACATTTCCGTTTAAAACCCCCCGATCGCATTGTTATTTTCATATTTAATGTGGGCCCGCCTCAGCGCTTAAACCTTGTAAAATATCTCATGCCCGATCCATTTTTCCTTTGTAAACCCAAAAATCCACTTTTCCAATGTTTTGGTCTAAAAACCAAAGTAACGTATTAATGTCAATGGGTTGATTGAAAAGAGCGATCGCAGATCGCAAATTGCAGAAAATGCAATGGGTAGATTGAAAATCCCATGTCCGAACTTGCGATACGCGATGGACCCTATTAT
The DNA here is from genome assembly GCA_034641835.2 of Pinus albicaulis. Classification (NCBI taxonomy): domain Eukaryota; kingdom Viridiplantae; phylum Streptophyta; class Pinopsida; order Pinales; family Pinaceae; genus Pinus; species Pinus albicaulis. Next base: position 1,453,565,467 of record CM076570.1, on the reverse strand, counting down.
ATATCCCGTCCAAAACATTAAAACCTTATGTTATATTTAAACTTTGGGTTTTTATGGTTTTCTGAAAGTTCTCCGCCGATCTGAAATTCGAGCAATCTCCACCATCAATATGTTCTGTAGATCGACGGTGCGGAGTTCATCTCCCCGTGGTCCCCACCACCCATAAGCCGATTGCCCAAAACCGGCAGTATCTATCGCACCGCCTTTGGGGCAAGGGTGGCTTTTTCTCGATGGCTAGCGATTCCATACAAGGGTTGACACATGTCCCCTGTACCTTTTTCAAAATCGTCGTCCATCGCGTATAACCGCAGTCCATCGCGCATTATTGTTTAGACGCGGATGCCCAGCGAAATTGCCGTGGACCGTCCGATCTGGGGCGGGCCATCCAGCAGCTATCGCTCGCCGAAGATGTTCGATGGTTAACCAAGATACACACACAATAGTTGGGCTATCGTACAGCGGCAATGGCATCTCCGCCGTTAATCTGATCTGCAAATCAACGGCCCACAATTCATCTCCTGTTTTCTCCGTTTGACTTTCAACTTCCGCTCCCGACCGTCGATCTCCGCGCGATCGACGGCTCAGATTCATTCTCCTTTTTTTCGCCTCCTCAGTCAATCTCGACCGTCGATCTCTGCACGATCGACGGCTCGGATTTAATCTTTTTTTCCAACCGTTCTACGATCTCTCCCGATCAATCCTGACCATTGGATGATGCCATCCAACAGCCCCGCTGCCTTCACACACCTTCCGATGCAGTTAACCTATAAGAGCGGGATTTTATAATAGTTTTTGTATTTTGCAGGGTTTTAAATCATTTTCTCGTGATTTTCAAAGAAGATTCAGAGATGGAGGGTGACGACCCTCCCATCTTCGATTCGTCAAAGGAAATCATCCACAGGGTGGAAATGCACGTTTCATCAGTGTTTCCTCAGGCATCGATGCCGTTTTCATCTCTGCGCAGCCCTGCATATCAGCAAGAAAACCATGGATTTAACACAGTCAAAGGGTATCAGTGTCGAAGACCAAGATGTATCAGAACAGAGGATTAGAGTCAGTTTCACGAGGATTACGTCTAAGATGCTTATCAAAATCCTAATCCCCAAATAAAACACAGTTACAGAAAACCTAAAGTGTTTTATCAAGCAGGGATGCCTCCCCCGCCACAATCTGAGGCAAATCGATTCCTCTCAGCTACCACAAAGCCACCTGTGCCACAAAAGTACTCAATCAGAGGACGAATTTATTGGTCCGGATCAGATATTTTGCCTCAACGCAGCCAAAGAGGAAACCCTGCCAAGGAAATTAATACAAAGAACATCTGCAGAGTTACTTCAATGCCACACAGAGCCTCAAAGGTCAACAAAAGCTCCCATCGAGCTTAATCTTTATGTAAAAACATTTAATACAGAGGATACGTATGAAAGATTCTTCATTGAGCCCTTCAAAGGCTAAGAAATCATTAAGATTGTATTAATTGTAATTGAGATCTTTTATCAGATCTCACCTCCTCATTCTTCTATATATACTTCTGCAGAAGATGAGTGAGGAGTTGGTTGTATAACTTTGATATATACACTTGAGCTAAAACTTCTGACTGTAAATAGTGATTCACTGGCTCTTGGAGCTCTGTTGGTGATAGATAGGTTAGGCTGAGATGTGTAGATGGTTGCTAATCTAAAGCACTGGACTTAAAGCTGTAACTGGTTTGGAGCATCAATACAAGCTGATTTATGGGATCCTGGTCTATGTTGACGGTGACGTTTTTCTTATTGTAACTTGTTATTTTATTTCTGTTCCCACTGTGTTTAATTTTCTCTTATAAAGAACAGCATACATAGAGTTAGGACCTACTGTATATCAGTAACCTTCTCTGACTGAAAATATTTATCTGAATGTTTTCTTCCATCTGTGTTATTTAGGAATGATTTAAATCAGTTTAAGCATAGGAATGATGGCGTTCCCTCGTCTTATTGTCTTAGCTGAATGTTATTCTTAGATGTTATTTTCAGTATATGTTTAGTAAAGATGAATTGAGGAAGATATGGTGAGCCCTGGTCCCAGTTTGATCCCACAGACTGTCTGACTGTTTCCCTTGGAATGTGTTAAAAGTTGGCTAGTTTCAAAGTACTTACCAGATCTTAGGCCATTCTGTGTTATCTTTGTGATTGTCTTGAAAGTAACCAAGTAAAGCAGAGCTAGGAGAGGATTTGTGGTGAGCCCAGCCCGCTAGTTTCTACTCCAAAAGTTGCCTTCAAGTTTCCCTTTGTTTTAAGATGTTTTCTATTGAAAGTGTATCAAAGGCTGGCTAGTTTCAAACTACTTACCAGATCCTAGTTCACTTTTATGTTTTTCTTGAGTCCATGTCAAAGGCTGGCTAGTTTCAAAGTACTTACCAGATCCTAGGCTACTCTTGTTTCTGCATCTGTTAATTTCTCCTTCTTATTGTATCATTTCATTCCATAAATCAAACTTCAAAGAGATCCTTAGACATAGATGACTTGCCCCATGGACCACTCTTGCCTCTCGCTGTTCCAATTAAACCCTATTATGACTCTGTAGCCCAATGGACTAAAACCTGCAATTATCTATCTTTTTGGCCAAAGCTTACTTTGATTGCTTGCAACTTCTCACCTTTGGAACTTTTTATCTTCAGAATTTTCCGCCTTAAACTGAAATCATGCTCAACCATCCAAAAAACAAAACAAACCCTTGGCCTTCATAACTAGCCTAATAACATAACCCCAAACTTCAAAGACAAATCCATCTTTGCACTTATTGGAGAGATCCCTCTCCGGATTTAGGAGGGCTAGATCCTACAATCTCAAAGTTGGTTGAAACGATGTTGCTTCTGCAGTTTTAGTCTTACCAATCTGCTAAAATTACAGATCCCCAACAAGTTGACTACTGAAGAATCTCGGGCGTTGGAGCGTCCATCCAGTGGGAGCTAGAGAAGAATGATTTTCTAGATTCTAGGAAGTTGGAGCTTTATTTTCAATTGGAGTTGAATATTAAAGAATTATTAGAAAAGCATTAGGTGGTTTTTGTCCCGAAGTGGGTTTCCACCTTAAAAACTGTGTGCATTTGGGTTCCTCTTGTTTGCTGCTATCATTGTACAAACACTGATAATAATTGAATATTAACTAATTCTCTAATTGAAAGGAATATTGATTCACCCTCCCTCTCAATATTTCCAACACGGGGGTGCCTTTCCTTGGCTTTAGATTCACGGATCCAAAGTCTCGCTTCTTCTGCTTAAATTTATGCTCGATCTTGGTGGCATAGTGATATGCCGAACCAAGCGAAGGTAATGTCGAGGAACTCCATTTCCTCCTGAATGTATCTGTGCAAATAGTTGCAATACTTGAGCACCAAATGTCTCTCTGAATCTTTAATACCCAACTTTTTGTGTAGGGTATGGAACAAATTCGTCAGTTCATGCACATCTTGATCCATTTGTTGCCGTAGCATGGTCCATTGGATATACTTATCCTCATAGCTCCCCATGCGGTAATATTGTTCCTTGATGTCGTCTCTGAATGAATTCCAAGTGGGTGTGACCGAGAACAGAGAGCGTTCCCTCTCGTCCTTTTACTCACAGTGGGTTTCCCACCAATATTTGACATGAAGGTCGGCTTTGAGGAGTGAAAAAGTAATCTTTTCTTGGTCAAATAAGTCATGGACCAAGAAATACCCTTCCAACAAATTCAACCATTTATCTACGGCGTCTGCATCTATCTAGCCTTCAGATACATGAATGTCAAAGTTGACTTGTACCTTGAAAGGAGTGTCGCCTCCAAAGTGGCTGCAAGATGTAGATGCGTCGTCGGTGGGCAGTCGTTAAAGGATCTAGGCAAAGTTATCCATCATCTCGTTCTTATGTGTCTCGAGGGCCTCCTCGAGCAATATTTTGATAGGATCTCTTGCTCCCTCGTTTTTCTTTTCTTCCACCACGAGAGGTCGTCAGGGTTTGCGAGGCTGATCTTGCAAGGGTTCAACTAGATCGAGCCCTAATTCCTTATACCCTAACCTTGTTGAGGACATGCAAAGAAAAACAAAGAAAGAGCAGACCACTATGATATCATTGATCTGGATTTATGCAGGAATGCATTAATATACAGAAATACACATAAACATAGAGATACAACGGAAATAAAACTTCATTTCATTAATATCAAATAACAAAAATATGCTTACAAACATAATGGCAATAAACTAGCTAGGGTGCTAGTATCTTATCTATGAGAAGAGATGTAGCGACTACAGGCCTCTTAATTGTGTTACAATGAGGCTCGAAGGCCTATTTATTGTTAAGAAATAATGGAAAACCCTAAACATCCAAAAACCTAACCCTGGGAGATGAAGCGCCAAAACTATGGGCCCCGTTTGGGTAAATTGGTACATCAACTTCTCGGGGACATAACTTTGGCATATGATCTCCATTTTACACGCTCAATACCTCATTAGAAATATCTATCCGAGGAACACAACTTCTAATGTGATAAACATAGAAGAAACATCCATGTTGCTCCCAGTTTTCCCAAAAAACGTCGTTTAGGGCCTCAAAACTACTCCGGAAGTTTAGGACCTGAAAAACTGCTAAAAATAGTAAATTGTGCTGAAACTGAAAAATTGAAAGAAATGAAGGTGGGGGTCTTAGTCTTAATTTTTGGGCAGAAGCAATTAACTGTGCAAATTACATAGTAAATCGCACTCCTACTAAGGTTTTAAGGAATATAACTCCAGAAGAATCCTGGAGCTCAATCAAACCATATGTAAGTCACTTTCGTGTTTTTGGAAGTGAAGCTTGGGTCCATATTCCAGATGCGAAACATAAAGCCTTAGAACCTAAGAGTGAAAATTGCATTTTTTTTAGATATTCTGAATATGTCAAAGGATATAGACTTCGTCAACCAAAATTCAAAAATGTAATCATTAAAAGAGATGTAAAATTTGATAAAATATATCGGCATGCGAGCCTAGTTCGGCGGGTGTGCCACCATTGGCCTGCGAGCCTGATTTGGCATATGTGCCACTTCTCTCTATCTCTTCTATTTTTTACAGCATTCCTTCTAGTTCGGATGATGACAACGAAGATGACAATCTCCCTCCACCTCCTCAAGATATTCCTTCAGCTCTACAGCTTCCAAGATGGGTCCATTCTACTCGGGATGCAGCAGGTTCTCTTGCAGGTGACCCTGCAGATCAACGTCGTACACGTTCTCAATTCGAAAGAGCCTCTTCCTTATTGGCTCAAGTTCCAAAAAATCTTGATCCAGACACCTTTGAAGAAGCTTTAGGTCATCCAAATTGGGATGAAGCTATGAATGAAGAATATCGTTCCTTATTGGCAAACAATACTTGGGATCTTGTTCCTCTTCCAAAGGGAAGAAAACTTGTCATGTGCAAATGGGTTTACAAAACAAAGTTTGGACCAGATGGAAAAGTGGATAAATATAAATCTCATCTTGTTGCTAAAGGATTTTCACAAGATGAAGGCATTGAATATACTGAAACATTATCCCTTGTTGCCAAAATGAATTCAATCCGCCTTGTTCTTTCCCTTGATGCCTCCTTTAAATGGGAAGTCCACCAAATGGATGTTAAATATGCCTTCTTACATGGAAATTTGCATGAATAATTATAAATGGAACAACCCCCTGGCTTTATCCAAAACGACTCTAGCCTTGTTTGTCACCTTAGGAAGTCTCTCTATAGTCTCAAACAAGCTCCTCGGGCTTGGTATGCCAAAATGGATAGCTTTCTCTTAGATAATGACTTTTCTAGGTGTCATTCTGACAACGTTGTCTACACCAAGAAAGTGGGTAAGTCCTTCATCATCCTTGTTCTTTATGTTGATGATCTTATCCTTACTGGTGGTGATCCCAACCATATAAACCATGTGAAGTCTAGCCTCAAAAAGAAGTTTGAAATGACAGACTTAGGACACTTGCATTATTTCCTTGGTCTTCAAGTCTTGCAATCCAAAGAAGGTATTACCCTTTCTCAGTCCAAGTATGCTTGTGATCTTCTATGCCATTTTCACATGGAAGACTATAAGCCAACACCTTCTCCCTTTCAGTCTGGAGTCAAGATTTCAGTCACTTGTACTACCCCTAAAGTTGATGCTACCTTATACCGTCAACTTGTTCGTAAACATTTGTATCTAACCCATACCTGTCCCGACCTTTCCTTTGTCGTTGGTCTTGTTGCTCAGTTTATGCACCAACCACATGAAAGTCACTGGAGAGAGGCTAAAAGAATACTTCGATATATTCGAGGTAGAGTTCAGTTCGGGATTCATTACAGTGCATGAGCATCTCCATTGTAGATTGGTTTCACTTATTCTGATTAGGTTGGTGACCCTGATGAGCGAAAGTATACTGCAGGTTATGTATTCACTCTTGGTTCAGGACCCATTACATGGTCTTGTAAGAAACAAATTGCCATCTCTCTTTTTTCGACAGAAGTAGAGTATCGTAGCACAGTTGAAGCCAGCAAGGAAGCCCTGTGGATTTGTCAAATCCTGACCGAATTTGGTCTTCATCGACAGCATCCAACTACACTTTGGTGTGATAATCATAGTGCCATTCAACTATGCAAAGATCCAGAACAACATCAGCGTATGAAACACATTGAGCTTCACATACACTTCATTAGAAAGCTCATTCATGATTGTGTTCTTGAAGTGCAGTATTGTTCAACCAATGATCAAGTTGTTGATATATTTACAAAGGCTCTCATAGAAACGAAGTTTACCAAACTTCGATCTATGCTTGGAGTTCAGGAAAGTTATTATTAAGGGGGAATAGGCTCTAATGCCTCCTTCCTTCTCTTATTGTGTCACCTTTGTAAATCCTTCAATCCTATCCCAATTTGTTCTTAAGGGGGGATGTTAGGATATTCCGACACATAGGAAATAGTCTCCTATTGTGTCACCTTTGTAAATCCTTCAATCCTATCCCAAGTTGTTCTTAAGGGGGGACGTTAGGATATTCTGACACATAGGAAATAGTTAAGTGTAACTTGATCTAGCGTAGAGTTAGGTAAAGTGTGTTTATTTACTATGTACATTTGTAGCTTATAATCTGATAGTCACGATCTGTAGTGATCTAGCGGTTCACTCTCTCCTCAGTATTACTGACACTTGATCTATGGCTTAACACTTGATTGGTCAATGATCTCTATTTAAAGAGCATAGAGGGTCATTTGTCCAATAATCGTTTATGAGAGAAGTTTATATAAATTTTCTTTCTTTATATTAATAAATTGCCTGAAGTGGTCGCATTGGCTTAGGCCGTGGACTGTTTCCCTCTTCAAGGGTTTTAACGACGTCAAACACTGGTGTAATGATTTGTGATCTGTTTGTGAGCGGTGACCTTTGGTGTTTGATCTGAGGAACTCACCCTGTAAATTCCTACAAAGCGAAAGAGGACATCGGGATCAACATCTCCAACAGGTTCTTAGTGCAGGTACCGAGTTTCATGTATATTTTCCTCACTAGTTTTGGCATGCATGTGGATTTTCCTAGCCTTGCCATTTCCTAGATAGCCATGGTTTTGTGGGTTTATTTCCTTTGATTGTTTCCTGGTTGGTTCTCATGATTCCTTTAGCTATGGGTTGAGTTATTAGTTCCTGGAAGCCTTGGTTGGAAAAACGCTCTGGAGCCCGGCGGACAACTATGGGTTGAGTTACTAGTCCTGGAAGCCTTGGTTGGACAAATGCTCTAGAGCCCTGCGGACAGTGGTTGGGTTGAGTTACTAGTCCTGGAGCCTTGGTTGGACAAACGCTCTGGAAGCCCTAGGTGGGTTGAGTTACTTGTCTTGGAGCCTTGGTTGGACAAATGCTTTGGAGCCCGGAAACAACTGGGGTTGAGTTACTAGTCCTGGAAGCCCTGGTTGGACAAACACTCTAGAAACCCTGTAACAGTTGGGGTTGAGCTACCAATCCTGGAAGCCCTGGTTGGAACAAACACTCTGGAGCCCTGGAACAGCTTGGATAAAGGTTAATCCATCCATGATGGTTAGTGATGTCCGACCGTGAGGTTGAATCATTGATTTGGGGTTGAGACAATGTGGTCTTTGGAGCCCTCGTTTGGCATTGATTGGTGTGTTTAATAAAGTCCCACATTCATGCTTGGAATATGGCATGGGGGTGACTGACTGAAGTGAGATTTTGCTCAGCCATGTCTGTGGTCGGGTGGAACGTGGAAGTCACATTCCGGGTTGGTTTTCACATTCATTAATGAAAGGTTCATTGCCTTGGTATTTTATGTGTATATGCATTGGTTTATATATGGATTCTATTGTTGATGTCTCCATGGTATTTCTGTTGTATTATGTTGGTTATAAGCATATATTGTGACAACGATGAGGTATGGCTCTCTCCATGTTTTTACCTGTAAATGAATATCCATTGTATCTATGGTAAAATTGATTGTGTGGTAGCTTATGATGTAGGGGAGTAATGCTTCTTAGCCATTCTCCGTTGAGAAAAATACCCCTTGGTTTAAATATGTTGTTTATACCTGTAGATGTTATGTTTGTGACATGTTTGACGAAATGCCTGTCATAGCTGGGTTGGGTCGGATGAGTTACTGATGATGTGATTGCTTCCATATGTTTGTTTTAATTATATTTACCCTCTCCTGAAGTTACAGGAAGTTCTAGGCAATGACCTGGGCTCAGGGGCTGAAAATGTGGCACAGATCCCAGAGCTACAGACGAAAAAATCGTTGTTTGGGCCTTAGTTGCTACCTTGTCAAGGCTAGCCCGTGGCTATAGGGTCTATAGCTGCTCCCTTGCCCCTTACAAGCCCGCGGCTAAGCCTAAAAGGAGCTAAAAATCAATCCCCCCTCAGGAAATAGGGCCTTGGAAGGTTGGGTTACCCCCTGAGGATGTCAATGATGTAGTGTAAGGTGTGTTTTTGGTGTTTCCGTCGGTTCCATTTCCTTAAGGTCATCTAGGAGGTTGAATCTCATATTAGTAGTCTCTCGTCACATGTTTACCCAGGTTGGTCAGTTACTTGAGTAGATGTGGGAAGAGGGTGTTACAATATCATAATACATTAGCTCAACCAGCAAATAGAGAAGGATACATAGCCCACAGCTTATCAACCATTTCCCATATTGTAGCTTCATCGGGCTCAAAGTGCTTCCACTACACTTTGATTTGCTCGATTGCTCGATTCCAGAGCATGAACATCTTTCGCTGAGGTTTCGGCTGGAATTCTCCTTCTGGTTCCACTTGTAATACAAACTAGTCAATCACGTGATCAACATCCTGGACATACTTCTTAAGCAATGATACATGGAAAACATCATGGACTTTCACTGTAAAAGGCAGTGTAAGTTGGTAGGCCATTGGTCCAATCCTCTCAAGGATCTCGAAAGGCCCGCAATACCGATGTGTCATCTTGACACATGATCCAATCCTCAATGAGTTCTTCTTAGGCTTGATGCACAAATACACATGCTCCCCAACCTGAAACTCCTTATATACCTTGTGTTGATCTGCATAAATATTCTTCCTATCCTATGTTGCCTTTAGATTCTTCTTGATCATCTGCATTTCTTGTTTCATCTCTGCCAACATATCTGGTCCAATCAACACCTTGTTCACTGGATCACTCCAAGTGATAGGAGTATTACAACTCTTCCTATAAAGTGCCTCAAACAGACTCATCTTCAAAGATTTCCTAATACCCATTGTTATACGCAAACTCCACCAATAGAAGATATTCTTCCCACTTTCGTTGTTAATGCATGACATATATCCTTAACATGTCCTCAAGAATCATGTTAACCCTCTCTTTATGTCCACCTGTTTGCAGATGAAAAGTTGTACTAAAAGCTAACTCTATCCCAAAACCTGCAAACAACTCTTTTCAAAACCTAGAAGTGAGTTCGGAATCTTTGTTGGATACAATATTCTTAGGAATACCATGTAACTTCATTATCTCCCTGATGAAGACCTGGGCTACCTCACTAGATGAATTAGTAGACTTCACTGGAATGAAGTGAGTCGCCTTGGTCAACCTGTCAACCACAACCATAATGGAATCATGTTTTCTAGATGTCCTTGACAACCCTGTAATGAATTCCATGGAAATGACCTCCCATTCCACTCAGCAATCAGAAGACACTGCAATAAACCACTTGTATGCTTACACTCTACTTTTACTCGTTGAAAATCCAAACACCTCGCAACAAACTCAGCCACTTCTTTCTTCAAGTTCGACCAATGGTAAAACTTCTTAATTGTTGTCAATCTCTTTTGATATCCCAGGTGACCTGAATACGATTGACATGAAATTCCCTCGAGATAAGCTTCTTAAGCCCATTGTTGTCCGGCACATAGTCCTGTCCCTAAATCTGACCAAGCCATCTGCTGTGAGATGATATTCCACATTTTGTTCACATGTACCTTGTTGTTGTATCTTGTGCTTAAGTTGTTGGTACTTGTCATCCTATTTTCTTGCCTACAAGATTGGATCATGTAAATCTGTCCCATATGAACTCATAATTGTTATGTGATTTACCTGCACTCTTCTGCTAAGAGCATCTGTAACCATGTTCTCTTTACCCTTAATGTACATGATCTCGACGTCAAACTCACTAAGCGTAACCAACCACCTAGCTTGCTTGGCATTCAGATTAGGTTGGTCTAACAAGTACCTCAACTAACTGTGATCACTCATCAAAATGAACCTCTTGCCAAAAAAATAGTGTCTCCACATCTTCAATGCATGAATGATCATTGCCAACTCAAGATCATGAGTCACATAATTTTGCTTGTGCTCATTCAATTTCCTTGACTCATATCTTACCACTTGTCCTTCCTGCATCAGTACTCTGCCAAGTCCTCTTTTGCAAGCATCTGTATATACCACAAACTCTTTGTCTGGATCTGCAACCTTTAGTACTGAAGCATTTGTAATCAATTGCTTCAACTGCTCAAAACTAGTTGCACATTTCTTTGTCCATCCAAATTTCTTTCATTTTCTCTGCAAAGATGTAATATGAAAGTTAATCCGTGAGAAGTCCCTGATGAACCGTCTGTAATAACCTGCTAGTCTCATAAATTATCTGACCTCATCAACATTCCTAGGAGTTGCCCACTCCATGATAGCTCTGATATTTTTCGGGTCCACTGCTATACTTTCCTTAAAAACCATACGCCCCAAGTAATGTACCTCTCTCTGAAAGAAACTGCACTTACTAAGTTTGGCATACAATTGATCCTATCTCAACAATTTTAACATTGCTGCTAGGTGTTCTGCATGTTCTTCCTCATTCTTAGAATTTATATCAATATGTCATCAATGAATACTAACACAAACTTGTTCAAATAAAGACGCAACACACTATTAATCAAACACATGAAAGTAGTTGGAGCATTAGTTAAACAAAAAGAAACACAACAAACTCATAATTCCCATACTTGGTCCAGAAAGCAGTGTTGTAGATGTCCTCTTCTTTAATGCATACCTGATGATATCCTAATCTCAAATCAATCTTCGAGAACATTGTTGCTCCTTTCAACTGATCGAACAAGTCATCAATTTGCGGCAAAGGGCACATGTTCTTGATCGTCACCTTGTTGAACTGTTTGTAATCAATACACAACATGAGAGTACAATCCTTCTTTACAAACAACACTGGTGCACCCCAAGGTGACACACTTGGCCTAATGTATCCCTTGGAAAGCATTTCCTTCAACTGCAACTTCAATTCCACTAGCTCTAGAGTGTTCATCCTGTAAAGTGCCTTCGATGTTGGTGTTGCTCCCGACATCAACTCAATAGAAAATTCCACTTACCTATGAGGTGGCAACTCTGATATCTCCGTTGGAAATACATCCTGAAATTGCTACAAAACCAAATACCTCTTCAAGACTTCAGCATCCTCAACATCCTTCCCCTTGTCACTAGAAATATGCACTGCAAACAATACACATATTTTCCTACTATTGCGCTTTGACTACATAGTTGTAACCATTCTTAGTAATGTAAGATTATTTTTACCCTACAAGGTTCTCTTCTATCTTTCATCATCCAAGCACTCAATATACTTATCATTGCAATCTACCTTAGTTATGTGAATGTACAATCAATCCATACCCAATAGCATACTTTATGATCTCAACGGAAGTACATTTAGATGTGCTAATGTAGACATACCGTTCAACTCAAATGCACAAAATCTTACTCAATAATGAAATGTTTTCTTGGTACCTATAGCCAAATGGGCCAACCAAGACTTTGCATGCACTTCTTTATTCAGGAAACACTTATCCACCAAGTCAAGATTGATATAACTACAGTTAGATCCATGGTCAATTAAAATAGAAACAACTTGATCACAAAGCTTATCTTCCATCTCGATAATAAATGTATGATGATCAGTCTGCCTATTATCCAATGTTTCCTAAATCCGAGCAATACTTTGTCCAACATCCCCAATTGTTTGTGCCTCCTAAGCACTATAAATCTCCAGTCTACCACCTTGATGTCGTGGACAATCTCTTCTGTGGTGATCCTTGCTACAAGTCCAACACTACAAAGGCTTTCTGTCATCTCCCTAATTCTACTCCTCAAACTGAAATCTCTGTCCAACTGCATTGGATTTCTTGTACAATGTTGCATTCTCCTTGTCATCTGTATCCTGAGGTTTTCCTCTCTTCTTAGCCCACTTTCCTTTATTCTTCTCATTACCTTTCCAATCTTGCTTAAACTCAATCTTGTGTTTCGATTGCTCATAGCATTGCTTCATCTTTTTGATGGCTTCCTCCAGCGATCTAGGCTCATCAAACTCAATTTTTTCTTTGAATGATACCGAAAACCCACTGATGAATCTTTGAATCTTTGCTTTTGCCTCCTTAAGATAAGACACATATTTCAACAACTCCAAGAATGTGCTAGCCTTACTCCTCATCGGTCATAAATCCCATGAGTCAACTCATAGAAATCCTTTGCCCTGTCATCATAGTATCTTTCAAATAGATTCTTCTTCCTGAAAAGTTTCTCGAACTCACTCCAAGTAAGCTCCTCTTCTCGAATGTTTTTGATGGTCTTCACATCTTCCCACCAAATGTTTGTTTTTCCTTTAAGACCGAAAGTAGTTATCTCGACTTTCATGTTTTCTGAATAATCATGCAATCTAAAAAACGTATTCATCCCAAGCAACCAAACTTATGCATCTTGTGACTTCTTCATTTCTCCATCAAATGTAGGAGCCTTTGCTTTATTAAACTCTTCTAACAAGTACTACTTCTCACTCCTCCTATAGAGATGGTGGCAGTGATGATGATGATGTCTCTTTGAACCAGAACTAGAATAGAACCCACAATCATTACCCCTCCTGTCAGGTGTATCCAAGAACCTACCATCTCTGACTGTGTCATCCCTGTCAAACTTGTATCATGATTGAGACCTGCTGCCATATGCCCCATTAGTCCTTTCCTCCTATCCATGACTTATCCTAAGTGGTCCCTGTCTCTGCAAATTTGATAGACTCTAAAGGATGACTACATTAACTTCCACTTACTTCTCTTGTGCCCCGGCAAGTCTTTCCTGTGACTGAATGATCTTGTCATTATCCGCCTTACAACTTTTGTTTTCTGCCTTTAGACTTCTTAATTTATCTGCTATGTTAGGGGAGTACTCATCACCGTGTTGTTCATCCGATCTATAAGGAGAGTTTTGTGAACTGTAATCCACCATTTTTCTAGTCATTTCTAATATTCTTCTTCGCGCAAGCATACCATGTCAAATAAACCAATATAAACATGAATCAACATACCTCAGTGAAGTTCAAGGGAGGCTATCTCGTCTGCAAAATCAATCTGAATTAGCACAACATATGTATATATTATACATATAATGAAATCAACATATTAATCATCTCAACATCGACATCATCAACCTCTACATCACGACACTACTACAACAATGACTATCACGATGCATGTATAACGAAAACATATATAGCTAACATGCATGCATAACGAACACATATACAACTGACATGCATTCATGACAAACACATTCCGCTCATCCAGTCCAAGTGTTGAAACCTGGGAGCTCTGATACTAATTTGTGGTATCAGATAACACCCAAAGAGAACAAAACCTGCTCTGATACCAATCTGTAACCCCCTCCTCCCACATTTACCCAATTTCACCAATATGTCAAGGTAAAAATGAGACAAAGAGTTATTATGACATGACCTAACTTTCAAGCTCCAATTAAAGAAGTGGGGCCTACAAGTTACCACAACTAACAACACACAACATCCCTTAAGGATACAGGACCCTCAGGGGCCAAAGAACCACCCCAGGTGACCAAACCCTAAGTTGGGGCTCATTTTCTCACAACTTAACCCCCAACTGCATGCATGACAAGGCATCCATGCGATTATAGGCCTCCAACCACATGCATAACACTGCCTGAGTGCGATTGTGACCTAAAATGTCCAGTTCGAAGGGCGTGGTCCCGAGATCTGAGCCACAATTCCAAGCCAACCTCCAGACCACTGCCTAGAACTACCTAAGACTTCTCATAATCATTATTGACATGACAACAAAGCTAAACATTCAAACACGAATAAAAAACTTGACCTAGACTGACCAGAACATACAAGGCATTTCGTCAAACACATGGCAAACATGTAAGCTACAGTTCATGAATGCATATCTGATCATAAAGGTTTGAGATTCATATGAGAGTCACCAACAAGGCCCTATTCCCTCTCCACATAGCTGCAACAACACTTATTATTCCATACATTCATCAGTTGATCAATAGCTAAACAATTTATGACAAGAGTCATAGATGATACACATCATATAAACAACATATAACCAAAAAATAACAAGCATATAAATCGTGCCAAATCACCCATAACATCACCACCATAATCGCTACAAATATACATGAACCGTAGTAGAATAATAGTTTTTGTTAACATATGAAAATATCAACCAAGTTAGTGACTTCCATGTACCACTCGACCATAGATTAGGTTGAACCAAATCTCTCTTTCAGCCAATCACCCCCGCACCATATTCCAAGCATAAATGTGGGATGTCATGGAACAAACCAAACAAAACCAAATTGGAGCTTCTAAAGGCCAAATCACCTCAACCAATGATTCCACCTCACGGTTGAACATCATTAATACCAACGAGATCATTCCCTACCCAAGTTGTCCAAGTCTCCACGAACTATTAACTCAACCCACAATCTTCCAGGGCTCTAGATCTTTTGTCCAAACCGACTCCAGGGACTAGTAACTCAACCCAGCAAGGGTTTCAGAGCGTTTGTCCCAACCTAAGCTCCAAGACTAGTAACTCAACCCAAGTTGTTCTAGGGCTTCCATAGCATTTGTTCCAACCCACAACCATAAGGAATTATGAGCACCAACAAAAAACAATCAAGTGGAAAAACCCACAACACCATGGTTATTCAAGAAATGGCAAGTCAAGGCTAAAACCATTGTCAATCCAGACAATCCTCCATGTCAATGACAACGCATAACCAGATAACCACATGCGTATATCATGCATCCATAAATCAACAAGGAAATCACACATGCAACCTGCTACCTGCAAAACAATCAAGTAGTAGTTGTTGATCCACTTGTTCCCTTGCGCTTTTCCACTTTCCTTTTCCTTCTTTCTCCAAATCCAAGTGAATACTAGAGTGCTCCAAGCATGCTCTAAGAATGCACTAAGTGTGCAAGAGTATGAGAGAATGAGAGAATGAACAAGAGCTCCAAGCCAAAACTGTCAAAAAGGTAGAAACTAATCCTCAAAATCCTTTTTTATTATTGAGGCCTCTTTGTCTCTTCATCTCCCTTCTCTCCTGTTTTCCTTTATTTTCATAAATAAAATGTCAATTAATGCCACTTTGCCTTTGCCGATTTCCATAGTCATTAATTAACCACAAGTGATCTGTGTCACTATGTTTTGCCCAACATTCAGATTGGAATACGTGTCCCATGACCTTGGTTTTATTTTTAATTTACATAGGAAATCAACCAGGGGTTGTTACAAAGCACCACCAATTGTTTGTCTCTCCAATTTCGATTGTCCACCACAAATTCAATGAAACGACTACACCCCCATCACATCAAGAGGTCACCCCTTCAATCTTGGATCCCACACCAACTCAAATACAACCTCTCGACTCACATTAGCAATTACAACATCAGTTGAAATTCCTTTGACTTGCATTACGGTTTAGCTCACAGGGAATGGCATCACCGGTGTGCCACCTTACAAAAACAAACGAACATAAACTCCCACCAACAACGGTCCCATACCCTTCCTAAACCAACAATGCTTGCCACCCTTCGCTTGAATAGATTTAAGACTCTGCATCTCTAGAAACCTCGATGCTTCAATGCCAAGAGAAGTGTGTCAGACACGTTTCATTACACCATGTAACACGTGGGAGTACGACGAGGACCACGCAAAATCACTCAAGACGCCAGTTGTCACCCCCATCGGAGAAAGTTTTAATTTAGTTAATTCTTATAATATTTTTAATTTTAGCAACTTGAGGTGCATGATAAAGTAACTGTTTTGATGCTTATTAGTCCCTGCCAAGGTAAGACTTTAGCAATTGATTTGCCTATTGACTACTATTAGTTTAGCATTGCCCAATGCAAGTTATAATGTTTAACTTTAAAAAACAAATATTTATTTTTCAATATTATTGAAAAAAAAAACAAATTTCAAATATTTGATTGGACTATAAGATCTTATTGTAGCCTTTGCACAATACAATGTCACGTGGATAACTACCCCAAATTATTTTTCTCCTTGGATGCATTGTAAGATTTATGCCCTGATTTTTAATATTTGTGCAATGATTTTTCATTATTGAACCACCTAAAATTAAAATCCTTGAAAATAGCTAACACTCACCTAAATAAAATATTTACCATTAGTCATTGCCTACCATAATTTAAGTTATTATTTGCTTAAAAATGGCTAGGAACAATATATAAATAAATATTCTACAAAGAGTTACTTCACACCATTATTATGTGTTTTCAACACTTTAACAAGTGGGAGTAAAAATACAAATGCGCAAAGTTATTAGTGGTATACCAATGTGCAATTTTATGAAAACATAATAATATTCACTTGAATGACAAAAACTACTCTAATCGATCCCTATCAACATTTACCAACTATTTCTTTTATATGGTTATCATTATTTGTACTGATTAATTAAAAAATGTGATATGGATAAATGCCATATGAAATGAGTTATGATTTTTTTGGACATATGATATTGATAAACCATAGTATTGTAACGAAGTTATGTTAAAAATCTTCACACGGATCTTGTTATATATTTTTTAAATATTTATATATTAAAGTTATATTAATTATTTTTTATAATTAATAATAATAATTTGAAATAAATATAATTGTATTATAAATTATTATTATTTAATTTTAATAATATAAAGTATATAATGAAATAAATATTTTGATATTCATTATAAATTGATGTTTATATTTTTCAAATCTTTAACTTACAAATATAAATTACACATACAAGGCTTTCATAGAACTGCAAGACTTTTTAAAGTGAGCTGAACTGTGAACTGTGAGACAGCTCTGTTATTAGATGTGACATACAAATTCAATATTGGAGTGGATAAAACTATCGTGAGTCTAAGTGGAGAAACTATATTCGATGATTCTATCGTTTCCTCTTTACCCATATTTTTACGGGTTCAGAGGCCCCGACTGCTTCTTCTACCCATGCTAAAGCTAATAATACCAACGCTTAACTTCTAAGAGTTGAAATCTAAGAAGTGGATCTAACGTCGCATTATCCCCAAAGCCTCCATCACCTCCTCACTCCACTTCCTCATCTTCTGGCGTTCCAACTGTTGTAACGCAAGGCGTCTCTTTTGGAACTTCCAAAGCCACTACTACTAATAACAAGGTTGCAGATGATGGTCGGTTTAAAAGATGCCATGTGCAGAGGATGTTTAGTTTAAGGGATGCCCTGCTCTTTTTCAAGCGTTCAAACAATGTCTGTGCTAAGGGAAGGGATGGAAAATATGATAAAAAGGCAGCAGAGTTGATGGTGGAACACTGTATCATGTGTTCATATTGATTCTTCCAAAATTACCAGGGTGAGTATTCAATACGTTTTTAATCTAAATGGTCTATTTTAATCTTAATCTACGAATAGAGATTAAGAAACATAAGGGTTAGGTTTGGTATAGTGTATGGTTTTTTCTTTTTAGAAGACAATACCCACCTTTTAACTGCTCCAAATGCTTGTTTAGAGGTCCTGTCGTCTTCTTCTGCCATTGCTAAAGCTAATAGCAATACCATCGCTCCTCGTCCAAGGGTAGAAACCCAAGAAGTGGATCTAACACTGCATGGTCAACCCTCCATTCACCTCTGCACGCCTCCACTTCGTTATTTTCTGGTGTTGCATTGCAATTATTATTTTTTTACTAAGTCGAGCTAACGCCCAGGCCAGCCAATATATTGGATGGAAGAAGAATGATCAACACACAGTGAGATGCTATCACTAAGATTGGTGCAAGGCTCAGTTGAGCCTTGATATCCACAGGTTCATCTGTTCGGATAGTTTGATTCCCCCAAAATAGCTTCCAGCCAGAGCCTTTCCCCATAAGATTTGAACCCAAAATCTGGCAAGAACTAAAAACCCACTAAGAAGAACTAGTCTACACCTCATAGATATTGTATTGCAATTATTTTTATGCAGAGAGGCTTTTCTGGATCCTCAAATGCTGCTGCTGCTAATAACAATAATGCTGCAGATGGTCACACTTTCAAAGAGTGCCCTTCTCCTCTTCCAGCGTTCCAACATTGTCCTTGCTGAGAAAATGGATGAAAAATATAATAATAAAAGCAACAGAGTTGATAGTGGAACCCTCTATCACGTGCTGCAGTCAAATTGATTCTTC
Organism: Pinus albicaulis; assembly: GCA_034641835.2. NCBI lineage: Eukaryota > Viridiplantae > Streptophyta > Pinopsida > Pinales > Pinaceae > Pinus > Pinus albicaulis. The sequence goes on along the minus strand of CM076570.1, from coordinate 1,453,546,497 downwards.
CAAATTGATCGGGTGAATACTCTCTACGTTTTTAATTTAAAAGAGTTATCTTAATCCTGGTATGCGAAGAGGGATTAAAAAACACAGGTTAGGTTTTCTCTATGGAATGTGTTTTTTCTTTCTCCATATTGTTTTCCATTGGGCAAATCCATTGTGTATTTTTATTTTCCCTTATTGTTTTCCATTACATTTGATTAGTGTTACATAAAGAGACAAACAAGTCTTCCACCCAGGTTTGATGTATATTAAAAATTGTTATTCATCTTTGCCTCTTAGCCTTTGATATATTCGGGATTAAAAAAAAAATACCAGGCTCAAGCTTTTTTTTCCTCATATTGATAAAACCTAGCGTTGACCTATGCTGTGACCCTCCATGCAATACCTATGTGTAGGAAGCTCTATGTTAGTAAATTTTGGTAAAAAATATTTTACAAAGACATCCACTTGAAAAGTTTGTTTCTTATGTCTATGCTTTCTTGTCCTATTTAAATTCATACTGACAATGTTTTCTGCAGAAATCTGCATGAAAAACTGTTGCCCATAACTATGGTTGTTTATCACTTCACATGACAATGGCCGGTGTGATGTTGTTGCCTTCGCGATACAGAAGCAAGATATAGGAGATACGTGGTGGAATTTCAAAGCTTTTTATTAAGCTATCAACATTTATATGTGGCCATGAAGACACACAAAAAAGGTTATCATATATCGATGGAAGACAAAAACAAATGGGATGCTACTACCTGGCTGACTATCTTCCTAAGATGATGAAATATCCATTTCATAAAACTTGTTCATTTGTGGAAGTGATAAAAGCCTATCGTTTGCGGAAATGATAGAATAAACAGAGTACCAGTCATTAAAGACAAAAACATTACTGTTAATATTTATTATTACCTCATAGGTATATGAAAACAGATTGCCAAAAGGAGAAGGAAGGAGATTCATATTTACAAGTGCAAGTTAAGTTTACTGCTAATATGAAAATGGGTTGCCAAAAGGAGAGGGATATGCAAGTCAAGTTTACTGTTTATATTCCCGAAAAGACTATGAAGATCGGTTATCAAAACGAAAGGAAAGGAGATTGAAATTGACAAGTGCAAGTCAAGTTGGGGACTTTTTTAAAAAGAGGCACCTAATAGGTTAATTTGAAAAATATTTTCTTGCAAAGATCTCACTTATTCAATATCTTTGACAATTGCCTTGAACTCGAACAGTAATTCATTTTCAATTCTCTTAAACACTGAAGCTTTAAAATTGAACTTGGTGGTTCATGGAATCAAATGCGTTGTAGATTGAATCCTCAACCAATACACAGATGTATCTATGAAATAGTTCTTCAGACAGACTTTTAAGTTTTTATTCCACAAAGTCGATCATTTTCATTACTAACATATAAGCAAATTCTGAAGCAGCATAAGATCATTGGAATAGATTCTAAAGACATGGAAGAGTAACTTTTCATCTAATTCCATGTCTTACAGATTCGAAGGCATAGGCAGATTATATGTGAAAATCATAATCAAATCATTAAAACTAATAAAACATTAACATAGCTGGAATCAAAATTCACAAAACAATTAGCTAAAGAACAAAGGACCACATATGCAAAGGAGATTTGCTTCTTAAGTAGATTTTCACGTATTTCATACCATGAATTGATGAACGGATAACAAAATTATAACCAACTCCGGTAACTCATGACTTTATGTCAAGTATAATAGGTCCTTTACCCTGGCACATTAAACTCAAGTATCTCAACTCCTTAACCATAAGGGGAAATGGGGGTATTGCCCTTATGGGAAAAAAACATCTTAAATATGTCTATTACATGTTGCCTCCACTCTTGTCAAAATTCTAAATGCAAGAATTCAGTTGCCTCCACTTTGTTCAAATTTCCAAGTGCAAGAATTCAGTGGCCTCCACTTTTGTCAAATTTCCAAGTGCAAAAATTCAGTTGCTTCCACTTTTGTCAAATTTCCAAGTGCAAGAATTCAGTGAAATTTTTTCATGGGTATATACAATGGATTGTTATTTTCACTCAACCAGATGCCTTTGATCACTTGAATGCCCTGCAGCCCAATTATTAAATCAGCTGAACCCCTCATGAGAATTAAGATATTCAAAAATCTTCAATTTGACTTGCACCTGTGGATCTGAATTTCATTCCCTTCACATTTTCACAACCAAATTTCATAAACCCTTGCTGTGGTGTTTGTATCTTTAGTGACAAGTGCTCTTTTTTCTATCCTATTCAATTCAGGCTCTTCTACAACTGAGCAAATGTCAAGAAATGGATCTTTCATAATCTCAAATAGATAGCCAGCCAAAAGGTTGCATTCCATCTGTCTTTCTCTTCTATTACTATACCATAAATTTTCATTTTTTGTTTGTCTTCATAGCAACTCATAAGTATTATTGGGGCAGTGGAATGTCTTGGAATTCCTCCACATATGTGGAATATCTTGTTAAATGTGGCTAAAATTCTTTTGTTCCTCTTGGTCATCTGTCCTTTTATACAATTTATTCATTAAAGGATCCATGGCTTCTGCCTCAGGAAGAAATTTCATAGCAAATAGAGTATGCACATCTTTGTCACATCCAGTATTGAGAAACTTCATTTTATTTGCATTTTTCATATTTTTTGGCAAGAGCTGTTCAAGCAGATCTCTATGCAAAATGTTGTCGATATAAATTTACATAGGACAACGAAACCTACATAGAAGGATAAATTGTTCAAATGAGTCTCTCTGCAAATGACATAGACAATTTCAGGAATATAAAGAACCCTAGACAATGCAATGACATAGAGAATTTCCGGAATGGAAGAGAGATTTGACTCATGTAAGCATAATAAAATAAAATGGTAAATAATATGAAAATAATAACATAGACCCATTTTGACTTTGGCATTTTTCTGTGCTTAACCAATCAAAAATTCAGACAGACAGAAATTAATACTCACTGTTGCAGAAAATGTTATAACCCTTGGGAAGAAATGTTTCCCTCTTTATGTAATGTTAATCGAATATGATGGCAGCGCTGGGAAATAATATGGGTGGGGAAAAAAAAAAGCATAAAACAGATATACCTTAACAAAACAATGAACAAACATGCAATAGATCAGGGTTTTGATAGATCTTTTAGATAGTAAAATATGTAGTGCTCACCTGATAAATTTGGAAGAATCAATTTGAAAGAAGCACATGATAGAGGAGGTTTCCACTATCAATTCTGATCCCTTCACTATCATATCTTTCATCCCTGACATCAACGCAGAAGAGGAGGAAGGCATCCCTTGAAGGCTGCAGCTGACCATCATCCGTAACATTATTATCATTAGCAGCAATTGAAGATTCAGAAGAACCGCCTTGCGTCGCAGTTATTGGAACAACAGAAGAGGAGGAAGCCGGGGCATGAGGGGATGGAGGGTTTTGAAGGTTATGCGACGTTATAACGATTTCTTGGGTTTCAACGGTTGTACGAGGAGCGTTGATATCGGTATCAGTTTTAGCAATGGGAGGAGGAGGAGACAGGGCCTCTGAACAAGCATTCGGAACAACAAAGACATTGACACTATAAGAGAGGAAACTGAGCTGCTGCATTTCATTTCCATGGTTCATCTCTGAAAAGCCCTAATCTCGCTATGGTTGCTGTCAGATATGAAAATTGAAAACTTGCAACTGTGAATGACTGACTGCAAATACCCAATGCAACTACTTACGCTATGTCCTTGCACGATGGAATTTTTGACTGACTGCAAATACCCAGTGCAACTACTTACGCTATGTCCTCGCACGATGGAATTTTTTCCCATATGTTTAAAGATCAGTTGTATACTCCAGTCCAAAATATTCTCCACAGCCCAAAGCTGCCTCAAAATAAACCTAACTTTCTTTCAACACCGATTAATACTGTTTTAGTTCACTGGGTCAGTTCAAACAGTGTAAGTTTGTAAAAGGTTTTTGCCCATTAATATAGTGTCCACTTAGCTTTACGCAAACCAATCGACAATATTAAAAAAATGTTAGTTTTTTCTATTTAATGGCAAACCACCGGGCAATTTGTGCATCAAAATCGTACCACATGCTACCTTTTTGTAATCAGCGTAGTCTAAAGAGGCTGCGTTTTGACCCAAAATCCGGGAACGATTTTCAGAAAATCCGGCAAAGAATTGCCCAGAAACTTGTTTATAGTTGTTAAACATTAGTATTTTGAGTGCCCCAAAGGTTTTCGATAGTGCTGAATCCATTTCCACTATCAAAAATGGATTCCAAGCACTGCAACTACCTGATTTTTGCAAATTTAGTTGACCGGATTCCGGCGGATTTCTGCCGTCCGGGCCAAAACGCGGCCTCGGTAGACAACTCCTTTATAATCTACACAGCACACGGAAAAATTCTACAACTGCGGTCAAATGTATAATATAGCCTACTCCAGTTAAATTTATGGTTAAATCAACACAGTCTTATCCCACTTTACTAAATTGACAGATTCTGTTGTCACTTCAGCATAGTTGTTTAGCACTTCAATTTTAAAAAATGGCATAAAACACATAAAAACACTTTAAGTTAAAAGTTAGGGAGGCTATGTTGTTTATGGAGGCTATAATTTTGTTTCGAAAGCAAATTTCTTACTAAAATTTAGTCAGAAATTTTTCAAAAAATTTCACTGTTGGAGTTTTTGAATCACTTTTTTTTTTTATGGTGCAAATGGATAACAATGAGACACTCCAATTTTTAAAAAAATGCATAAAACACCTAAAAGTTAGGTTGTGTATGGAGGCTACAATTTTGCACAAATTTCTTGCCAAAATCAAGTCAGAAAATTCAAAAAAAGTGACTGTTAGAGTTTTGAATTACTTTTTTTTTATGGTGCAAATAGATTCAACACCATTAAAAACCATGAGACACCCCAAATCCTTAAGCTTGACAATTGTAACCTAAATTTCCAAAAAAAATTATCAAAATCTTAACAAAATTTTCATTGTTTCCTGGACCAAATTGTAACCTTAATAGACTACTCTTATATAAAATATTTCACATTAAGGTAGATGTAGTTTAAGGAATAAATATTATAAATTAATATGTATGGATATATTCATACTATATTGGAATAATTTAAGATGTATTTATATAATGTTGCATGTGATTTAAAGTATAATAGCAAGTTAATGTTTTTTATTCATCAATCCATCTTAACACATATATGCTAAATATTGAAAGGGTTTAAAATCTTTTCATATGCAAACTTCATTTAGAGTGAAAATTTAAAGAAGATTTCACTTCAAGAGATTTAATCACTCTATATTCTTGATACATCAGTGGATATATATATATATATATGATGTGTAATTTTTCATTTTCAAATTATATTTTTGAATTTATAAATGGATACAATATTTTAACATGTAGACTTTCATAGTTACTAATATAATGATAAGAACTTCTTTAGTGAACATTTCACCCATTTTCAGAGACAAAAAGCTTATGATGATGAAAATCTTCTTGGGCACTTGGGTTGTGTAGACTATACAACTTAAATTTGCAATTCTAACAAATCTCTCTAGATTTTAGACAAAATTGACCAAAAAAAATATACCTGAAAAAAAATATTACAATGTAAAATAGTGAGACTAATTGTGAAGTTTTTATCTTCAGGATTTTGGTTAAATTTAACCAAAAAAAAATGTCATGAAAAGGGTCATTTCGACTTAATTAAATTGTTTTAATGATAAGAATTTATATTTTATAATTGCTTTATATAGTATATACATATCTACAAGTCATTTCTACTTGAAGACTAATTAAATTGTTTTAATGATAAGAATTTATATTTTCTAATTGCTTTATATAGTAAATACATGTATGCATAGTTGACATTGAGATATTTTAATTGTTATAGGCATTGAAATATTTTATCCATGAACCACATTTTCCAAAAGTTTTTCTTCTTTTTCAAGAAAAAAAAACGAAGTTTTTATTATTCAGATAAAAAGTTACATCGTATATGCCTATGCATTCCATATGTGGTATAATCACTCATGAGGGCCACAATGTTAACTGTCCAAGAAAGTCTCATGTGTACACGGTTTACAAAAATCAACACTCAAAAGCGTCACTAAACTAGCCAAAAAAAATCCTTATGTCAAAACTTTTCCAAGAAAACATGGGCCTCCCTATTGGGGAAAATAACCCAAATAAAACCATATAGAGTATATCTTGTGTCCCATTATGAAAAATAAAAAACAGATGTAGTCCAAAAATTAGTTTTGTACATAGAACTCGAGAGAGTACACATCATGTGCTAGAGGAAAATAAAATAGACATAAGATAAGTAAACAAATACCCTACTTAATAGGGCCTAATTTCCGACACACAAACAAATTCATCAATTTTTTATGTTATGTACCACGCATCCAAATCCTTTTGTAAGCCCTCCCTAGATAGGAGGTCAGTTGTCCTGTTCCGTTCCCTGTAAATATGGCATATAGTAATGATTTCAAATGAAAGTTTTAGTAAATGTATTTCTTCGAGGATAGGAAACCACACATAATTTTGACATCTTTGTGCATTGTTGAGCCAATTTATGACATTCATGGAGTCACCAAAGATTTGAACCGAGCCAATACCCAAGTGGATGAGGCAGCATAAAAGGAGTTCTGGTGTAAAAAGTTTTGAATAGTTGTTTGTGCCAATATCATTCCCACAGAGGTTGTTATTGACTTATTCAGATTTGTGTGAATAACCATACAAGAGCCACATCTCATATGATCATTCGATGCCCCATTGAAATAAGCCCATGAGATGTCATGGTTTATTTGTTCAATATTGATGTTCCTATGCAATTTGAAATGATCAGTAGATGGAAGGAATGAGAATATCGAGGCGCATTCAGCTGCAATTACAAAGGGAGAGGTGGGAATATCCTGAAAGATACCTTTGTTTCGAGCAATCCCAATTCTCGAAGAGAAGATTAAAGGGATATTTTGGATATTTTCATCAGTATTTTCCAACCACCATTTATGCCATGCCTCCCCACACTTTTCTCCATTCCATGATGAGTTGATATTTAAAAGAGACTGAATAAATTCCAAAACTTTCTAAGGGAATCGACAATCAAGAAATAAGCGATCAGATGTTTCATCAGCATCCTTACAAAGGATACACCATCCAGGCCCATGAATATTGCTCCTCTACAATGAATCCCAGGAAGGCACTTTGTTCTTCAAGATACACCAGAAGAACAACCATTTTTTTATAGGTTGTTCAACTTCCATAGACGCTTGCACCACCATTCCTAAGCACCCCATCCCCTTCTCTTCATCATGTGTTCATAACCAATTTTTGGGGAGTAATATCTCGACTTTTCATGGACCCCACCAGATTGTGTCTAGGAAGTATTTTATCCTGACCTTTGTGCATTTTAATTCCTGAGTGTAATCTTTCCATTCCTGTGTCCATTGAGGACCAATTTGGATTTCCTCAATTGATTACCAACCCTGTTTCCAAATTGAGGTATCATACTGGTTAGCAATCTGATACAAGAAAAAGATCCCTTTATGGTGTAATAAATCAATTAGACCTCTTGAAAGAGTATATAAATCATTGCACCCGACCCATGGATCCAGCCCAATTCTATAATTTTCCCCATTGCCCACTTGCCAAGCCAAACCTTTTTCAACTAACATGAATGATACAATAGCAGCCTTCTAGATGACTAAAGCTTTTGAGAATCCTTTTTCAGGCATGCAAATCCATTCATCCATAGGGTTCGGGTCTTCAGTCAAAAGCCTCCATCCCAATTTTGTAGCAAGGGATATAGTAAATGAAGATAAATTATTTATTCCCCAACCACCCCATTCCTTAGGTCTTGCTATTTTATCCCATGCTACCCAGGGGATAACCTTCTTTTCTTTCTTTCCAACCCATAAAAATTGATTGCATATTCCCCTGATTTTGTTAAGAATTCCTTTTGGGACCCAAGATAGAGCGATCCAATATATCGGTATGGCCAACAAAACCGATTTTATGAGTACCAGCCTCCCTGCTTTGGATAGCCATTAGTAGCTCCAAAGGTTACGCTTTTCAATTTTTGACAACAACCATACCCATTCTTGTTTTACGTATGCATCAGGTTTCAGATAGAAACCCAAGTATTTTAGACACTCCCCCATAGGGTGATGTAGGAAAGGGAGTATAGTAGAGATCCTAGCTAGATCTGGTCTTGAAATGCCTCCATATGTTATGGATGATTTATGTACATTTATAACCATGCATGTGGCCTTCAAGAACAAGTCCAAGATTCTTTTTAGCTTATACACATCTTCCATATTCCCATCACTGAAAAGCAGTATATCATCCACAAATAGAAGATGGGAAATGAAAAAAATAGTTGCAACTTCAATACCTTTTAGCTCTTCTCTTTTCTTGGCTGAAATAATAAGTTGACTTAGACCTTCGGAAGCTAACAGGAACAAGAGAGGGGAGAGAGGAAATCCTTGTATGAGCCCTCTCTAGCTATGAAAAAAGGGGGACGCAGCCCCATTAATTAGAAATGCAAAAGAGACATGTGAAATACATCCCATAATCTAGTTAACAAAATCAATTCTAAAACCCAGATGGGTCATCAGAAGTCTCAGGTATATCCAACTGATCCGGTCATAAGCTTTTGAAAGATCAATTTTTACAATCAACCATTTTTTCTTAGATTGTTTTATGTTATGCATAGTTTCTTGAGCCACCCCAATGCCTTCATGAATGTGCCTGCCATCCAGAAAGCCAAATTGTTCTTTAGAGATATTACTAGACAAAACAAGTTTTATTCTAGTGGCAATGTTTTTTGCAATAATTTTATATATACAATTGCACAAGGAGATAGGCCTGAAATCATCATGAGAAGTAGGGGTATCAGATTTGGGGATAAGAGTCAGGAAAGTAGAATTGAAAGGATCATGGATAGAACCATTTATTTTGGACTCTTCCACCACTCCAACAATCTCCTTCCCCCATTAATTTATACAAATGTTGATTCTCGTCTTTTTTGCATTGACTTTAGGACAAGTTCCACTTCCTTATTCATAACAAGAGCCATTAGATGTTCATTATCCACCTCCCCAGCATATCTTGGAATCATTTTTGCAACCCTAATCACCTCCCCTATTGAAGCACCCTTAGAGGCACTAAAAAGGTTTTTGAAATTCTCTTTACCCAGTGAAGCTAGATAGGCTTATCCAATTCCCATATAGTGTTTGATTTTTTCCTCCCTTTTGCATAATTTTGAAAAAAATTGGTATTTTCATCCCCAGTTCAAAGCCATAATGCGCAATTCTTTAAATTCCATTATTCTTTGTTATCTAGCAATATTTTCCTCCTCCTAGTTTCTAAAGACTTGATTCGTTACCTCTTTTCCTCATTCTCATAACCATCTGCCCCCTGACATTCCATTTGTTCCAGCTCCTCCCCAATTTCTCGAAGATCCGTTGTGGCTCTTTTCAACTTCTCTTTTGCCCAAGAGATTGTTTCCTTTTTTAGACTTTTCGGATTGTTCATAAGGGACAAGGCATGATAACACGTGCCATATCTGTCCATAGACCTCCATGTTTCATAAAGAAGCCTATTATAGTCCACATACTTTAGCCAAACCGCATTAAAATTGAAAGGGGATCCCAGTTTCTTATTTGATCCTATCAACTCCAGTAATATAAGAGAGTGGTCTAATTCCCCCCCTTAACCCACCCACTATCTAAACCCCATGATCTGGCTTGCAGAGTCTTCATTCAGAAGGAATCGATCCAATCTCTTTGCCACACGGTCATCTCCCACTCTCTTATTCCTCCAAGTAGGAGAGACTCTGATTAGGTTTGAATCAATAAGACACCCATCCCTAAGTTTGTTCTAGAAGAAGTGAGCGGGAGGGTCTGCTTGAGCCAAAGGCCCCCGAGTTTCTGACAAACCAAGGGAGAAATTTAAATCTCCACCCGCCACCAGGTTGGAACCTTGCATAAAATACTTTGATAAGAGGTTACTCCAGAAGGATTTTCGCTCCTCACAGGGGCCATATATGTTCACAATAGAGATATCTATGGCTAAATCCACTAAATAAACATATACACTGATAAGCGACTCAGAGGCCCAGGAATTATTAAGCTTTATGACACTGTCTTTTAGGCCACTGGCTAAACCACCCGATATCCCTTTGACATCCACTGTCACAAATGTTTGTCCCAGGAGAATTTTCTGAAGAGAAGACATGACCTGATTGCCCTGGCCCAGGGTCTCTTGAAGCAAGATCACATCAGGGTTATAGTTAAGGAAAATAGCTTTTAACACGAGTTTTTTATGTGCACTAGCTAACCCTCTACAGTTGAAGGACAACACAATCATTTTGAAACTATGACAGGGGTTTGCGCTGCTCTAAGTGTCCCTTTGAGGGATAGTTGCTTCCCTTCAGTAATGTCAATCATGGCTTTAATTTTTGCTTTGGAAATATCAGTTTTTCGTCCCCTTATCCTCCTCGTCTTATCTGAACCAAAAATGCGCCCCAACCCACCATAAGCCTCAACTGATAAAGATTTTTTCCCTTGGGGTCTCAATTTATATGGTATTGTGTCAATAGAGAGTTTCAGGATGGTTATTATAATACTGTCCATAACCAATGAAAGTTTTTTAATGCACAGAGACTCATTTCCATTAGGCCTAGAAGTACCAGGCGACTTCATAGCATTTAATACAATATCAAGAGAATTCACAATAGGAGATGAGGAGTGAGGATCGGTACCCGCCATATCTGGTGCAGGATCAGCAGGGTTATGGATATCCTGTGCTTGATTTAACACACCATTGGGAAGGATCATCTAAAGTAACTGTTCTTCCATCCCTTCCATCGACATCGGCCCCTCCTCCTACTAAAGTATCTCCTCCTTCTTTTGAACTTGTTGACCCCAATCTACCTGATCCACCTACTCCAAATGGACCCGATAATCATTTATGTTCCCTCCCCTCTGTCTACGCCTTCTATTGATACCCAAAGGGAGGTCTTTGGCCAAATTTCCGTGTTTGTGGCAGCAATGGCACATGAATGGTAAGTGCTCATAATCAACCATTTGCATCTGAGAATGGCCTTCAAGATGTAAATGAATTTTCTCTATCAGACCCTCTTTATGGATAAGGCAGACCAAAATGTGAGCAATATTTCGAGCTCTAGTTGTCAGAAAATACATATTTGCATCCAAAAAGGAACCTAGGCTATTCCCAATAGCCTTGAAAACATCCATATTCCAAGAATGTGGAGGCAAAGATAGGAGGCGAACCCACACCGGGATCTCATCCGCTCTTTCCCGTTTTGCATCAAACATAGGCGTCCATCGTTTAAACATAATTAGAGCAATGTCAAACCCCGAGTTGCTCTCCAACACCCATTCAAGAGTTTCCTTGTTTATAAACATGACCATAAATAAACCCTTTGACAATGTTAAAACTTCCACATCCTTATCCGTGGCCTCTCCCCAAGAATTTTCTATCCATTCTATGATAAATACGCCGAGAAAAACTTCCCTCGCACTCTGCCCACCAGAATGGTCTCCTAGGCTGCCATCACTCTATCAACTTGAATATCAACATCAAAAAACAGATCGAGACATTCCAGACTTTTCTTTATCGCCTCCCATTTTTTACGTTTTGACCCAACTTGGCCACCCGTTTGGACCAGGGCACAGGATGGGAGAAAATTTGCATTCGTATCCCCTTCCACTTCATTTGGACCTGAACCCCCTCCCCTAGCTCCAAGACAAATACAATACCTTCATGTATTGGCAAGTTTTCCACGACTGCCACAACAAAACCCTCGGTGTGTACATCCACCACCTCTGGTATTTTCTCTTCTATAATATCACCCGAATTCGCCTTTGTTAACATCAACTACCCATAAATTTCCTCTGTCGCCGCTCCATAAAAAACACTACCAAAACCCTCTTGAGCCCCCCAAAATTCACCAGACATGGCTTCTCTAGTCCTCACTGCTTCCATAGGAGTAAGTTCGGCATTGGACCCATATAACAACAGATTTATGTCGAAAACACTCGCCAAGGCACCCAAGAAGGGTTTACCCAAATCCTCATTTTTAACCCAAGGTTTGAAAAACAAGCTTTTTACCCCACCTTTTAACCCAAGCCCGCACCATACACTATATATTCTAAGCCCCCTGACGGAAAAATCGAAGTAGAGGGATGGCGAGGAGTGTTTACTTGAGGACACACAGAAACCTTGACCGGTCCAGTCTCCAGTTTTTCAGCAGGAAGTTGACCCTCCAGCAATATGATGTTAGGACCTCTAGGAAACGGTCCAAGAAAAATCGAGTCAGCGTCTTCCATTGAAACATACCCTTCCACCGTACTCCATGACAACTTTTCAATACTTCCCTTGCCAACTAGAGACCGAGGTGGAAGTGACACCTTTTCCAAGTTCTGCTCTATAGGCTCCATCCCCCAGATAGGGAGAATATCCTCCGCTTTTGTCTCCAGGTCAACAAACTCACTGGGATTTCCCATAAGGACTGCCCTGTAGCAATTACAACTCCATCGAGCCCGGTTAAAATGGTTGTGCACAGATAATAGTCAATTTGAATGTAAAAGCTCGAGACCATTACCACTTGATCAGAACCCCATGGGTTCTCAACAGTGCAAACCCGTGAACCTTGCCATAGTGTTAAGACCAAAACCCGTCAAAGACCAAAACCATTGAATCAAACAAAAAAAGCAAGAAACAAGCCTTTGTTTGAGAGGGAAAACAATCCAAAATATTCACATATCCCAAGGCGAATAAAACATAAATAAGTGTTGTTCGTTGTGATGTTAAATGGCATCCTTCATCTATCATTTGTTTGACCAAGGCCCATCCTTCCACCTTTGTAAAATGATTTTTGACTGCGAACCCTAATAAGGGTTTTCACCATGTTCGCCGAGCTCTTTTTCAATCTATAGAAAACCCTATGCTGCAACTATTACTTTGTCCAAAAAAAATCTATTATTACTATACTTTTAAATATACATAAATATTAACTAATTTTGCATAGCGAAATGTTTTATTTATGACCCATATTATTATTATTATTATTATTTCAATGTAGCATAAAAGCTTTATATTAAAAATTGAATGAATTATACATCTCTCTTTTAGGAAGTAACTAAATTATTTTACTTTTAATTACTTCTTTATTTCAAGCATTGAAATATTTTACTATGACCTATCTCTATATATACGAAGTTCATATTGAAATATATTAGTTTTTGTCAACAAAACGGTTAGGATTTGCATTTATATCAAACTTGTTTCAAGGCTAGGCCCTTTTACAAGTTCAATTAACTCTTATGTTTCTAGTTTGAGAACACTACCAAAAAAAAACACCATTGTTTCTGCTACACTTCCTACCTACTATATGCCTAACCTGATTACATATGAAAATATTCCAAAAATCTCTTAGAACTAGAATATAATTGTAGTACATATTGCAAAAGAGAATAAGATAAACTAGCCTATAGGTGGTGACCCTTCTTTAGCATTATCTTCAGTAGTTGCCTCATCCTCGTGCTCCAGCTGGACATGCAGTGTTACAGTCTGATGAGAACACGTTGCTTCTCGATTTTCCACACCCTAATGGGATCCTCAAAACCCTTTTTGATTGAAGCTTCAAGATTTCTAGATGAAGATCCATCATTTCCAGGTTCACCTACAACCTTTCTATTCAGATTTGGAGAAGACCAATCTTTTGGTTGACGAGAAGTATTCAAGGCCAATTCTTAGTTTCCAACGTTTCCCTGTGATGATTCAGTGATAATATGTGCTTTGTGGTGGTTGTAATGTAGTCGAGTTGGCTTTTTAGTTCTGTTTTCCTGCTTATCCTTAGACTACGATGCCCCTTCCATTTTCTCTTTAACCTTTTGCCCAAAGTGTTCACCAGTGGGATGAATTATCCAAACTCAAACCACTGCCCTAGTGAGGAGGAATCAACATTTATTATGAGATATGCTGCCTATGAAAATTGCTCCCCTCATATATTTCTTCCAATCGTGACCATTAATAAATTGATTGTCCACATTAATACTATTGCCTAGCAATCCCAATTCCGAGTCTTTTCTTCTGGTGTTCGTTATTCTCTCCATTATTGCACTAGTAATCAAGCGTGTAGATTTCAACTTGCATATGGAGTCTATCATCCACATCTCCTTCAGGCAATTATTGATGTTGGTTCAAGGCTCGAAAATCGGCCAAGTGTTCAACAAGATCCAGGTACCATCATTTATGCAAAGCCATCGTTCTCCTTTTGCATATTTCGAAAATATCATTGGCCAGGGACAAGCTCTAATGTGTAAACAGAGGGATTCCCGATGTCACATTAATTCGTTAATATATCTTGGAACATTCATTTCAACATGTACTTGGTTTGATATCACAAGGGTCATGGTAAAGGTTTAAATATACAACTTCCATTATCCCAGGTTAACATCCCTTGATCCAAGGAAACATCTTTGTTAGCTAAAGTGTTTGCTTTGGCATTTAGATGCATTTTAACATGATATAACTTATTGGCCTCAAATTTTCTAATTTTCTTTTTGATCCTCCACAGAATTGGGAATTGATCGTTGTCGGAGGTATCTTCTAGTTTATTCACATATTGGATGACTATAATAGAATCCCCGAATACCATCAGATGTTGTATTTTCCTTAAGATAACCATTTATAGCCCTTGCCACAAGGCCAAGAATTTCACTTGGTTATTTTTAGCACTCCCCAAGCCCTAAGCACATTGGATCTTGATTTCTTCATTAGGGCAATAGATAGCATCTCCCACTCCTGCCTCCCCCATATTGAAATATATTACTTAACATGGATATTCAAATATATATATATATATATATATATATATATATATATATATATATATATATATGAACTTTTAATTACTATTTTTTCAAAAGTTAATTATGTTGCTTAATATATACATTCAAATATTTTATTTATGGCTCAAAGACTCACATTGAAATGTTTTTACATCATCTCATTCATGTTGGGTTGTAATACGAACAAAGAACCAAGTGAGAACAATAAGAGTGACATTATTGATGTTTTATAACACTTTTAATTAAAACAAACAAAATGTGTATATTCACTTTTGCTTTTATTATAGCCTACTCTATTTTTTATTGAGTTTGCTAATTTTTATTTTAAAAGAGACACATGTCAGTTTAAGGTTTAGCATGGAAGAAATTACAAATCTCGCACTTCTCAACACAACAACAAACATAACCAATGCATTGAAAATGGGATTATTAATGTTCTTTAATGCTTATTAATATGAATATGATGTAAAGTATAATAATAAGTTAATGTTTTTAATTAATTAATTGGATAAATTTAATTATATACGATTGAATTATTTCATTTGATTATGGTATTGCAGTGAAAAGTGAAATCAAATTAGTATAAGATATAATAATCATCATTGGGTTTCATAGTCTTTGGTATTATGGATGCAATTTTATTGTTATTGATTTTATGTTTTGATAAGAAAAAATAGATATTATTTTATTCTCGGCTAGTTTTTGTTAAAATATTTATTTAAAGTTTAGTAATAATTTATGTTTTATCAAAGTAAATTTGATAAATTTAGGTAATAATTAATTATATGAGAAAAATTTTCATTTATGCATTAAGTATATGGGAATATTTATATGCAAATGGTCATTTACATTTATGAAGAAGAAAGAAAGAATTTTACCCAAATAATGATAATTTGGAACAACGTGCTCTTCTTAAATTTGATTGCTTTATTAGTCACTCTAATGCCTAATGTAAATCCTCTTAGATTTTTTGTTGAGCTTGCAAAAATCTACTCTATCAATGGTAGGGAGAACCCATGAAGTTTTTACTAGGTAAGCCTATAATACCATGGAGGTTCAGAATATTTTAAAAAGATTTTAAAAGGGGTTTTTACCAGGTAAGCCCATAAATACCATGGAGGTTTAAAAGATTTAACAAAGTTTCTAGAAGGGTAACATATAAAATTTCACCTATGGCAGATAAGTGGATCAAAAATAGTCAAAATGTTTAGGGTTGACTCGATCACCAAAATATTTCGTGTTTCACTTTGGTAATCTAGGATCAATGAAGTGTTAGGAGATTGACTCCATCATCAACAAAATGTTTTACATGGGTATATTTTGGATTTTAGGGTGCCCGATGAAACCTTGGGACTTTTGAAATTGTGCATGTTGGTAATTTATCAACTTAATGATGATGTTAATTAAATGTATTATATTTATTATTAATAATAACCAATATGATTATATGAACTTAAATATATTAGGTTGTTAATAAAAATTAACTTAAATTAAACATAATACGATTAGTTATTGGTGTTAAGGGTGAAAACCTTCAAATGATCATATCTCATTGATCTATACTCAGTTTTTGATAAAAATTATATTGTCGAAAAGTTGTCTAGTTTCAAATGATGGGAATCACATCCTAATGTTTATGTATTGCATGCAAATTGTGAATTTCCGGTTGTTTTTTTATATGTAGATGATTTGTTCATTACTAGAAGTAATGAGGCTTTGATTGTTAGTTTGAAGGAGACACTAAAGAATATATTTGAGATGATAGATTTGGCTCTACTACATTTCCTTCTTCATATCTAAATTATGCAATTGGACAATGAGATCTTCATTTCTCAATCTAAGTATGTGTCAGCTTTTTAAAGAGATTCAAGGTGGAAATTTTAATTCTTGTTCTATCTATTTAAATTGGGAGTGAAGTTGACTAAAGAATGTGATTATTCTAAAGTTGATGTTATTATGTACATGCAACCTATTGGCAGTCGTATCTACTTGATTCATAGTTTACTAACTTTCCATTCGCTATTACTTTGGTCTATACATTCACTTAGGGTTCAAAGTAGAGACATTTGAAGGTTGTAAAGAAAATTGTTTGATTTTTCAAGAGTACATAGAAACTTGGTACCAAATATTACAACAAGAACTTGAGATAGTGTGTTAGATGTGTAGATTTTGATTTTGCAAGTGAAGCATTGGATATGTAGTCAACTTATGACTATGTGTTTCATCTTGGATATTCTCCAATTGTTTGGTCATATAAGAAACATAACATTGTCTCTTTTCTAAAGTTCAATATAGTGGCACATTGAACATTGGAACTAACATTGTATGGATTTGCAAAAAAATGAGTGAGCTCAAATATCCTTTTATGGAATCCACTATAGCGTATTGTGACAATTACAGTGGTCCATAAATGGTAGGATTAAATCTTGTCCATTTCAGCAACACAGATTCTTAAGCAATGCAAGAGAATCATTATTGTTTCTTCAAGTGCTTGAAGAAGAAGATACTAACAATGGTTATATTTTAGTTTTTCCACCCATATTTTCTATTGTACAACCAACTATTCTTTGACAAAAACCTAGAGTGTTGGACTTATAATTCAGTAATATAAAGTAGCTACTTCAATTCACACATAAATAAAAATGCGTATGAGGAGTGTATGCATTTTGAATTGTGTGTGAATTAAAGTAATTATTTTGTGTTACTGAATTATAAGGCCATCACTCAAGGTAAGAGTGTGTGTGTGTGTGTGTGTGTGTGTGTGTGTGTGTGTGTTTTACATAGTATTTTGTCACCGTCCCTGCAATCCCCATCCCACATATTGGAGGAAAATTTCAGTGACCCCTGTGTACTATCATACATTGCCATAAATTTCATTGCATCCCTTGGCCTGTCAAGAATATAATCTTTGTTGATCATTCCTCAAGCAGAACTTCATAAACTTATGTTTTTCGGTCAGCGATGGTATGCGGTTATGGCCTCGCGCCCATGAAGAAATTAACACTGAGCCTCGTGCCCTTTGGCACTCTGTCTTAGAGGGGCACCCACGCCGAGATGCTTTTGGAATTTTTTTTAAAATAAAAATGAAGATTCTATGTTCTAACAGCTTCGTGAGCGGAGTCATGATGGTTTGTTCAACTGAATCAAGTCGGGTTTCTCCCTTTGGCCTATTAGTTCTTACAAATGTGCGACTCCCAAAAGGGATAGACCTCTCCTCCACCTTATGTGGATCCCAAACCTCCTCCTCCTCTCCTATAAACATTTCTTCCTCACATTGATTTAGCTAGTTGAACAATTATTAGTTATAGCTAGTGTGTTGAAGAAAGCAGAGAAGAATCCATTGTTGAGAGAGAGTTTAAGCCCATTGCCTCATTGATTCGAATGTCGAACAAATGCTTGAGACGCGCCCGACTGAACCCGTCAAAGGAGATCTACAACGTCAAGGCATAAGGTTGTAAACTTCTTTTTCATATATCAATAATACATGACTAGTTTCTGGTTCCAACTTTGTTTCTATTTATATTCAAAGTGTTTACCTCTCCTTGACTAGTTGAATAGCTATAGATGAATGTATATGATTTTATGTTGTCATCGTTTGTTTGATCTTTACTGACATGGACCGTAAGGCGTGAAGACAAGGATCGAAGGATCATTGCTGCATGCCATGACAAAAGCGTTGGACTGAGGTAGGATATTTTTTCCAGTCCATATTTCATTTATAAGCTAGGAATTTAGGAATCCAACATGTTCCCTTGTTGCTAGACCCACCCTAGGGCTAGAGGGATTGCCTCTGTCTGCAGAGGGGATTTTCTTGCTCAACAAGTTGGCGACCATACTAGGGATTCAGTGTGTCTGTCGTCTCTCATTGTTCATTTTAAATTTTTGCTTATCTGTCTAACTTTGGTCATATTGTTATTTCTCTGTTGTTTTTATTATCTAACTGTTTCAAGCCACTTCACCTATTCTCGGAGTGATAGGCATGGTCTTTCCTCAATTGTTTTTTCTCTTTTCTTTTGTTTCCTTACTCGGCGTTGTTGTCTTCCTGACAGTCGCGCCAATTGGCACGAGTTGCCTTTGTTTCGAGTGGGATTTCCCCTATTCAGAGCGGATTATTGTTGAACAGTCGCGCTAAATCCTGTAGGTTTTAGTTTAGGCCTCTTTGCTGAGTTTTCTAGTGCATCTTACCCTTTAGATCAAATTTTCTTCCTGGATTAACCCGCTTGGATTGGTTTTTACTTCCCTGTATTGTTATTTTTGGTTGATTATCTCTCATCTGAACGGTGTGGCTATGTCATCCTAGGGTTTCTAGGTGTCTTTGATTGCTAGTTCGGTCGCATGTTCGCTGAGTCTCTGAGCCGTGTATGAGTCAGTTTAGTCATTTGTCTTTTCAGTTTGTTGTTTGATTTCTTGGTCTTTTCTTTCGATTATACATGTTGTAGGATTGTCGAACTATCATCTTGGTGTCTGTGTGACCCTCCATCTGTCACCCTGAGCATAGATCACATTGCTCATTGAGTCGATTTGAAAGTCATTTCTCTACGTGAAGGAATGTTTGTCTGGTTTTGAGTGTGTTTTATATTTTCTTTCGATTAGTCTCTTTGTGTTTTGATCATTTCATTCGAGTTGCTCAAAGCTAGTGTTCGTCTTGTCCTTTTAGTGTAACGTTGCATTATTTCTTATCATTCATATAAAAGAACAAAATTTGCATTCTTTCTCTCTATTTGAAAATGAAAAGTACTCTTTTGCTTTACTAGCTTTCTTTCTCATTAAAAAGTGAACAACAAGAGAAAATCCTTTCATTTTCTGTTTTGGTTGTGTTAGTAGCATTAGGAAAAGTCATTCTTGTATTCGATTGATTTTTGCTTTGTTGTGAACTTCTATTTGTCTCTTAGCTAGCTATTCATCCAATTCAAATGGTATTCTTACTCATTTAGTTGTGCATTAGAGATTTGAGATTGCATTCGTTAAGGCCTTGAAACTGAAACTTAATTTCAAGGCAAACTTTAAAATGAACTCAATCAACCTAAGGAAGCATTGAAACTTAACGCTCACATTTAGAGGTCTAGGCTAGTGATGTGTTCCAGCGTTGTTAAACCTAGTAGCTGTCGTTCACCATCTGGCATTAGACAACACTAGCACAGACTTATGCTCCCTGTACCATCGCGTATATAAAGGGAGACCCTCATAGATTTCAATCCTTTATCCATATAAAGTTGATTTTGCCACCCTATAACCGTGATACACCGAACACAACATTTGGGGAGACTGCCTGCACGTACGTTAAGTCCTTGGTCATTTCTCTTTCATTTGATCACCAAGGTGTATATTACAATTCACGGGAGCTTGGTACACCCTCTTGCTTAGAGTTCCTGAGTAGTCATTTTGATCTTTACATAACTCTTTAAAATTTGAAAAATATCATCGAGTACTTGTCCTTTCAAGCTCGTCCGAACTGAAAGTGACTAGAGTTACCTTTTGTAATTTTCTCGAATCTTAAAATATGAAAAGGTATAGTTTTGTTTCAGTGTCATAAACATTAATTACCCACGATCACACACCCATTAAAGTTATTTTCTTTTCCTATTCATAAGTGATTCCTTAGTGATTTGTCTTAAAGCCTCGAATTGATCATCTATTTTCTCTCCTTCTCTTTGAGACAAAGTCACAGTGGCAGACCACCAATTTCATCGTCCTCTTCATTACCTCATAGTGAAGAACCTTCCCTCAGAGTTTCTTGGGAGACATCTCAGTTTGTTGGGACTCGAGGCTTCTGGCATGCCACTATTCCGAGCGTTCAACCTCTTACCACTCGATCTCCCCCTGAGGAACCATTTGATATCAATTGGAAACCTCCGGACGCTTGGGCCTTTTTAAGGGAAGATCCCCCCTCTACCCTCCAAACCGCTTGAGTCACCATTATCATGTGCTTTACTTGCCACCACTCGTCGCCTTTTCGCCAACAACATGCCTTCATCCGACATGGATGCCACGAGTCCTATTAGTAGTGAAGAGATTCATGTTTCTACGGGAGAATATCAGTTCCCTCCGGAAAATTTTCCTTATACCACAAATCAGCCTTCCTCTCAACCTTCAACTCTCCTGTCTGGTTATCGTTCTTTGGGTCATTTAATATCTGGTGCTACATCTTTGTATCATAATCCGCTATGGTCAAGTACATCGGCTCCTTCAATGGGGTCGTTCGTGTCGGGTTCATCATCTTCGATTCCCATTGTTTCGAAGATGCTTACGTCTATCCCAACCCAGCCCACTGTTTGTGTGGCTTCCTCCACACTATCCACTAGCTTGATTTCATCATTGCCATCATCTTCTATTGTTTTTGGGATGCATCCTAATGCTTTCACAGTGTCTGTTAGGCCCGTTGTGAGTGGATCACAACCTCACGTATAGGGAGTCCATCAACATACTAGCAGTGTGCCTATCTCCTCTAATCCTATTCCAGGAGGTTTGACATATGACTAGTATATGCTGGCTATTCAACATCAGAATTACCTCCCTCAGGGTTCTCAATAGATTCCGACTCAAACCAACCCATCACAGTACTATGATGAGTTTGGAAATCACATCTATTACTATGGACCTGTCCCACAAGGTCCATTATATGTTCAAATGCCACAAATACTGGTTAACCCCAACCAGTTTATGTACCTATAGGAACAACCCTATGGTCCACAAGGACAACCCTCTCAGGGACAACCCTGCGGTCCTGCTGGTCAACCTTATGTTCAGCAAGGCCCATCTCTTGTACAACAAGGCTAACCCTCCACTGGTTAGTCGGGCCAACCTGGTCTCCAGGGGCAACCTGGCTCATCTCAACCTTCAAGTCAACGTGGTCTTCAGGGGCAACCTGGTCCACTTCCTTCAGGTCAACCTGCGCCCCAGGGATAGCCTGTTCAACCTCAGTATCTAGGTCAACCTGCACCCTAGGGACAACATGTATAGCCTTAGGGCCCACCTTTCAGTCCTCAAGGTCAACCTTCGACGGTACAAGGTCCGCCCCAAGGCACTGCTTACAAGGTCCGCCCCAAGGCACTGCTTGCTTAATGGGCTGCAGAAATGACTAGATCTCTTAATCTAACTGTTCCCAGGTTTTCCCCTCATCCAATGCCCCCGGGAAGGAATGTGGTGAAGGATGTGCATCGAGTCGATGTCGTTGATCAGGTTTTCGTATGCAGCCATTACTTTGTCTGAATCCTTGGATAGCTTATCCTTGGACTGCATTTTCATACGGATTTGGACTTTGGCATCTTGCGTATGAATCCAATCCTTCTTTGGAAAATACTCAGGAGCCTGAGGGTACCGCACTGTCCAGTCCATCATTCTATCCAAGGCAGCTGAGGCCTCCTTCAGCTGCTCGTGCTTCTGCTTAGTCTCCGCTCGTGCTCTTACCAATGAGGCGACTGTTTGTTTTATGGTGAACATTTCCCCATACACTTGCCTCATGGTCGCCTCTAATATATCGAACTCCCTTAGAATGGCAAGTGGAACTTCATTGACAAGGGGATTTTTGTTTCGGAGTTGTTGAACCTCCTCTCTCAATGTTGTCCTCTCCTGTTCTGCCCTTTTCTCCCACTACTCTACTTCTTATAATCTATTTTGTAGAGAAACAATCTCTCTACTCATTCTGGTCACATTTTCTTCCGTGGCCGCAGCGAAAGCTGTGCCAGCCGATGCTATCATCACGGGATTAGTCCTAGTATCAAGGACTATGTCCTTTCCGGTTGCGACTGTGGATGTGGCGGAAGGATTCTACGCCAGACATATTCTCTTCTCCTACCGGATTTTGAAGGAGAATTGATCGAATGTGAGCCTGGTGAGGTCGAATACCTCCTCCTCTTGCCCCTGGGAGGAACTGACATCGGAGAGCGTGGCTCGTGTACTGCCTAGAGGTACCTCAAGGGGAGATACCTCGATGTTCTCCATCATTTCATCCTCTTCTTCTTTCTTCTTCTTTTCCTCCTCTTCCCTTCGTAGGCGTTCGACTTCTGCCTTCTCATGTTCTTTCTTCTCCCTGAGCTCTGCTTCTGCCGCTGCTTCTAATTCGGCTTTCCTTTTCCACTCAGCTACTGCAGCTTGCTCTGCTTTCTTCTGGCGGTCAGCTTCCACTTCGTCTAGCTCTTTCTTGAGTTCCTGTTCTGCTGGAGCCTCCGCCTCTTTTTTATCCTTTTCCTTCCTAGCCTCCTCGGCCTGCTTCTTCTTCTTTTCTACCCTTAGGCTCTTCTTGCGCTTATCCTCGTCCTCTTTCATTTTCTTTTCTCTCTCTTTCTGGGCTTTGGCCTCTATTTCTTTTTGTTGGGTAGAGGTACTATGCCCTATACTGGTCTGAGGCTTCTTAGCTAGAGAGGAAGAAGCACCTCCTAATTCACGACTCCTTTCTTCCAAGGTTTGGTCATCCGGGTCTTCTTGGCCAGAGTCTGCCCCCGGAGCAAGTTGTCTATCTGCATTGTACCATTTCCTTCTTTCATCTTCTCCCAGGCGTTCAGTATGCTGATAGTTCCATTTGAATTTAGCCTTCTTGCAATGTTCAGGGACTATCGTCTCAGGGTCGTATGTTCGGTATTCTAAAGCCCCAAAGCGATAACTTTTCATCTCTTCTCCCTCTGCCTCTACCTCTCTGAAGTCTTTAACTGTGTATGCGTCAATAGTGAGGGGTAGCGCGGGCCACGACTTCTTCTTACCTTTGGACAGGACCCTGGAGAAACCTGAAGACATTTGGAAACAGACCTCTTGCATGAGCATTTTGTCTGTAACAAAATGAGGCATAGCATGTGGTGCCTTGAATGAGCCAAAGACTCGGATGAATGTATATTTGGTGAAAGGGAACCAATGCGCCACTTTGCTTAGTGTCTCCATGGCTCGCCAAGACATGCAAGGAGCGTCTTGGCTGAATAATTTTATGTATAGAGCAGGGATGAACACTTGGGAGATCGGCTCTATGTCTTGTTTATACCTGGATTCCCAAAAACACCTTGGTTTGTAGATGAATTGCACGAGTCTGTTTGGGATCCTAGTTATGTACCCATCCCTCAAAGTGCAATCTCGAGCAGACGACATCCAATAAATAGGAGGCCATATAGAATTCTGAAGTCATTCCTTCATCTGGTACCAATGTCGAGGATAAATTTGTATGAATGGAGGTCATCAATATGCTAGCCCAGTTGAAACGGGTGCCGTGCACTGTGACGTACTCCATGAGAGTTGCCCATGTGCCGTTGAAAGTAGTGGCATCTGAGCGCCCGTACAATCTGCAAAGCATGGCAGCCACTAATTTATATACTTTCGTGAGGCTCGCCACCAGATATTCCTGGTCTTTCTTGACCTTAAACTTCTCAGGCTCCTCTATCATCTCTAGGCATGGTAATATAGCCGGATGAGCACCTGCGAGATGTAGCTTGGACCTTTTGACCTATAAGTAAATCTCCCGATCCGGGAGGTCTTCTGGGAATTCTGTTTTAGCAAACTATTGGTACACTTGGTACCAACGCATGCTGTCCCCTTTGGAAAATGTGCAAAGGGCATCTCTGTGTATCAGGGGTGGGGACATTGGCATGTCCATCTCTACATCTTCCACTGCCAAGTGCTTTTCTTTCTTCCGGGACACCGGAGGTCCCATGTCACTGGAATCCGAGAGGATAGGTATACACTCCAAGTCTGCTTCAAATTCACCTGTCATATTCATGAAAGATTCCCAAAATAAGAAAGACGCCATGATGATATAAGACCAATTACAGTTTATCAATTATTTCCACTGGGACACAGGCAGAGCTGAATAAATGGCTTACTGGGTCGCGGGGTCGCAGGTTGTAATAAAATGGCTAAGGTGCGACCTTGTGACCTTGTGACTAGGTCGCAAGGTCGTGGGTTGTGAGAAAACGATGAAGATGCGACCTTGCGACTGGGTCGCGGGTCGCAAATTGCGGGAAAATAGCGGAAATACGACCTTGTGACTGGGTCGCGAGGTCGCAAGTTGTGAAAAAATGGAAGGGATGCGACCTTGCGACTAGGTCGCGGGGTCGCAAGTTGCGAGAAAACGGAGATAATGCGACCTTGCGACCTAGCAACTAGGTCGCAGGGTCGCAAGTCGCACTAGGGCTTGCCAGGGTTTTGGGCGCGTGCGGCGTGGAGTTGTTTTTCCCTTTAACTGGAAAAGCACAAGGCTAAATGGGTCCAGACAGAGCCAAGGGATAGCTTTTGGAGCAGGGTACAGGCCATGAGGGGCTGGATGAGAAACTGTGATGACTTGGGTAAGTGGGGTGAAAACTAGAATCAGATGAAAACCCTAAGCAAGAAATGAAAACAATGGCTGAGGTAAAGGACAATTTAAAGGCTGAGGAAGGCAGGGATTTGGCAAGAATAATAAAAAAAGCAAACAACAAGAGGAAAACGGAAACTTACCCGGGAAAATCGCGCTCCAGTCGACCTGTCAGAGCCGTTTTTTCTATCCGTTTCATATGCAAAATGCGACCTAGCGACCTCCCATATATAAAAAGGTCGCACGTGCGGGCCATTAATGAGGTCGCAAGGTCGCATGGCGAGGTGGTGTGAGGGGAATGCGACCTCGTGACCTTGCGACCTTGCGACCTCAGGGTCGCGGGGTCACAGTTTTCCACAAATTTTAAGATTTGCGACTCAGCGACTTAGTCTTCCTAACTTTTTACTTAAATTTTCTTTGTGCTCAAGGGGCTCCAAAAAATTTTAAAGTGGGGGTTTTTTTGGAGGGTGTTGTAGAGGCTACAAGAAATGGCGATTCATTGGTCGAACTCAGAGTCTCTATCGATGGTTAGCCTTGGAGGGGGGAGGGAGTGGCCTTCACTAGCTATTCCTTTTACCTTAAGGTCAACACTGCCTTGCCTTTGCACATTGCGGGGTTGCTTGGCCTGCTGGCTTGTTCGGGTGCTGCTTAACCAAAATTCATTTCTTCAGGTCTCCGGACCGAAAGGGTTGGAGAAATCCAGGTGGCTACAGGGTCCGGTACAGTTATTTTTTTCTCATCGTGTTGCCCCGCTGCCAACGAACCTCTCGGTCCCAACGAAGTCACTGCATAGGAGTCATGAACGTTGCTCCGCTACCAGAGAGCCTGGTCAGTACCCCGGTGGAGTCGTTACATCACCTCTCTGCGCAGGAAGCCTTTCTCAATCCTTTACCCTTTATTAGTGTGCTATTGCACCTATTTTGAATGTGCCCGAGGCACTTATTTAGATGTGCTCGTGGCACTTATTTGAGATGGGCAATTTTTTTGCCTGGGTGGATGAGGGATCCTGACTTATTTTACTTGCAGAGAGGTTTCTCCTGGTCTGATATGAGGACTTTGGTTTTCCCGGATGCCCTGACGTAACATGGAGTACCTATGTTCCCTTCCGATCTAGTTACCGCTGTATCACACTTTCCTTTTGCAGACACCCTCTCAAACCTACTAGGTGGGCTCCCCATGCTTGATGGCTTGAGCTAGGTCATGTGCTGCCTTTAGGTGCCAACAAAAAGCAAGCTTTTACCACCTTCGCGTCTATCAGGAAAAGGCCTTCCATTGGCATAGAACCTGTTGCAGTGTGCCAATTGCGAGGCTCTGACAAGTCCTCCCGTTTTTTTTTTTTTTTTTTTAATCTTTCACAAAAATGGAAAGTGGAAACTATGGTACAAGGATAAGATAACCTTCTAAGGGCTGTTAAGTGAAGTAATGTTTGAGGTCATGCCCATTTACAGGGAGGACCTCGACTCTTCCCTCAAGAGTTTGCAGTCTAAATGTGTGGGGGCCTAACTTCTCCTTAACTTGGAAAGGACCTATCCACAGTGCTTGGAACTTGGAATGTTTCCCTTTTTCTTCGTGAGCTTTATCCCACTTCAGGACCAGGCCTCCTACTTCAAATTTTTTATTCCATGCGGATTTTCTATCAAACCATCTCTTGATCCGGCTTTGGTGGATGGAAAAATTTTCCCGGGTTTTTTGTCTTTCTTCCTCCAACTTCAGTAGGGTGTCGATCCGAGTCTGCAAGGTGGGGCATGGGGTACCATGACATTCTTGGACCAACTGAAGGGCAGGGAGAGATAAATGGGGAGGAAGAACTGCTTCTTTTCCATACACGAGAAAATACGGGGAGGCGCCTAGGGAGGATTTGGGCGTGACGCGGTCGGCTCAAAGAGCGTTGTGAAGGGCGTTGTGCCAGTTGCACTGGTGGGATAGCAGGGTCTTCTTAATGATGCGGATAAGATTTTTATTAGTTGACTCAGCTAACCCATTTCCTTGGGGATAATAATTTGCAGAATTTTTAAGAACAATACTGTTTTCCAGAGCAAAATCATATAATTTAAAATATGAAAAGTAAGTTGCATTATCAAAAACCAAGGAAGTTCGAACGCCAAACCTGGTGATGATGGAATGAGTGACGAATTCTATCACCTCTTGATCATTGATTTGGCGTAAAGGTGCTGCTTCGACCCACCTGGTGAAATAATCAGTAGCAGTAAGAATATACCAGTGTTGCTTGGAGGAGTGAGGTATGATTTCACCAATGACGTCCAAACCCCATTGTTGAAAGGGTTCCTCCACTGCTACTAATAGTAGGGGAGCGACTAGCCGCGCCTCCTAGTTTGTGAATTTCTGGCACTGAGTGCATTTCCGAGCATATGCATGCGCATCTCTAAAAAGGGTTGGCCAGTAGTATCTTGTGCGCATTATCTTGTGGGCGGTGGTATCGCTTGCAAAATGACCTCCAGCTGGTCTGTCGTGCAGCTCGGTCAAGATTTTCTGCGCTTCATCATGTTCCAAGCAGCGTAGCATGACTCCATCGTAATGTTTCTTGAAAATCTTACCCTGGATCAGCTGGTAAGATGCAGCTTTGAGTCTTATCGCGCGGTTCTGCCGGGCAGTTAGAGCAGGGTCTAGGATGCCCTGGGCTAAGTATCCTAAAATGTCAGAGTACCAAGAAGGGCTTCTCTGCTGAGGCACGTGGTCACTCTGATACATGTCGATTTCTTGTTCCCAACACTCTTCTTCAACTCCATGTGAACTTGCAGCCTCCACATCCATTTGGCATAATCCTTGTCTTTTAACGGTGCGTGCTGGTTTAAACTCTAAATCATACTCTTGCGCCACCCAGTTACCTCGCCTCTCGCCTAGCTCTTGCTGCACAAACAGTGAGCGGACATCTGGGTGGGGAACGAAAACCGTGACATGGTTTTTCAAGATGTAGGGCCTGAAATGCTTGACTGCTTTGTAGACCGCATAGGCTTGCTTTTCGATTTCAGGGTAGTTCAATTCAACTCCTTGTAAACAAATACTCATGAAGGAAATAGGTCGTTCATCATTGTTGTCGTCTTTCTACGTGAGGACAGCTGCAAGTGATGAATCTGAAGCGAAAGTATACAGGATAAAGCCTCTGCTAAAATCTGGACTTTGGAGGGATAGCACTTCAGCTATAGCCTGCTTGATTTTGTCGAAGGCCTCCTTCTCTGGCAGATTCCATTTGAACACCGCATTCTTTTTTATTATCCCCTGCAAAGGCCTGACTATCTGGGCGAAATCCGATATGAATTTACGGACAAAATTGATTTTCCCCAGGAAATATTGCATTGCTTTCTTACTGCTCATGGTGGGGGGGGGGGAGAATCTGGGCAATGGTTTTCGCCCACTCTGGATCTACAACAATGCCTTGCTTATTTATATTGTGGCCCAGCAAATTTCCTTCCGCCACAGCGAAAACACTCTTCTTCGGGTTAAGTGAAATCCCGTACTTCCTGCACCTCTCGAAGATTTGCTTGAGGTGGCGTAAATGATCGCCCCGGTGTTTTGAAAACACGGTGATGTCGTCCAAATAGACTACCACACTCTGACCTATCAAACCACGGAAAGCTATATCCATGGCCCGTTGGAAATTTGCCCCCACGTTTATCAATCCAAAAGGCATGTGCCTGAAAGTGAAAGTTCCCCATTTGGTCAGAAAGGCAGTTTTCAATTTGTCCGGCTCAGCTACCAGCACCTGGTTGTAACCAGAGAACCCATCCAATAGGGAGAACATCTCGGATCCAGACACAGCTTGCAATATTTGTTCCATGAGTGGCACCGGGTAATTGTCTTCGTTTGAGGCCCAATTCAAATTCCGGAAATCCACACATAAGCGGATCTCACCAAACTTCTTTCGTACCAGGACCAAATTTGACACCCATGTGGAGTGACGAACTTTGAAGATGATGCGTGCATCCAAAAGCTTCTTAAGTTCTTTCAGAATCATTGGTTCCAAATTAGGATGCACTTTTCTGAGCTTCTGTTGGAACGACTTCACGCCTTCCTTCATGGGTATCACGTGCTGAATAATCCGAGTATCGTACGTACGTAAATCATCATACGTCCAAGCAAATACGTCTCGATACTTCCGAAATAGTTGGGTGAAGGCCTGCGTCTCTTTTTCAGTACAATCTTTCCCAAGGTTAATGAACTTTGGGTTCTCATCTGATCCCAAGTTCACTTGCCAATGTGCCAAGATGGAACTTTGTACTTTGGTATTTCGGGGGCCGCGGAATCGTCTTTGCAGATCGAAGAGCTTTTCAAGTGACACTATCCCCTTGGGCATGGGGTTCTCCTTGCG